>OX578141.1:120488224-121688224 GCA_951213105.1 Amaurobius ferox
ATAAAATAAATTATTGTAGTATTGTGATAATTTTAAAAATATTACCTCTGAATGTATCGTATTTTAGAGATGTTTAAACCAGGCAATTTATATTTCAATGACGTCATTTGAATAAAGTTTATTTTTTTCGATGAAATTTTAAGTTTTCAAATATAATAAATTCGAGAATTTAAAAAATATTACTGCTGAATGTATCGCATTTTAGAGATGATAAATAAAATTACATTTCAGTTGAAAAGTGTTTCATAATCAATGCTTTATGCATAATTGATCTTTCTTGTTATCATATAAATTAGTTAATATCTTATTGGATGGTTCTATACTAAGATTTAAATCAAAAAACCTAACATTATTACTAATTGCATCAAGTTCATTAGACAATAATTCCAGATTATCTGAATAGAAATCTAATTTAATATTATAATTATGTTCTGGTATAAAATCGAATTATCAACATACATATTGTAATATTATTATTAAATAATTTACATATTCTAAATGGCTAATTATGATATTGTGAAATAACTGTATAGAGTTAGAAGAATAAATGGTAATAATTTATTAATATATCAACATTAAAATTACCTTTTTATCGTATAAATTAGTTATTATCTTATGGGATGCTTCTATCCTAAGATTTAAATCCAAAAATTGAATATTATTACTAATTGCATCAGGTTCATCAGACAATAATTCCAGATTAACTGAATAGAAATCTATTTTAATAATTGTGTTCTCGTATAACTAAACTAATCAAATTATCAACATTACTATACATTTGTTAATCAGCAGATGTAAAAGTATATTCATAATGATAAAGATACAAATTAGAAGAATAATATTATTACAATCATCTTGCAGGATTTCTGATATTTATAAATATAATTTATTACCCTGAAATATACAATTGTTAAATAATACAAAGTGGAAGAGGTTGGGAAATTTTTCAATATTTATATGAATAGAATTATAAGTAATAAATGAATGTGTACTAAAATTACTTCATAAAGATGTTAACTGTCTGTATTATTAAAGAGATATTTAAAATCAAAAGTTCTATAAACCATGAATATTACCTATTGTATCTAATTTATTAATTAAATGTTTGTTATTATCTAGAGTAAAATAATTATTCCTAGAGTAACATTAACTGCCATTTAACTCATTTAAACTAGTAAACTTTTATTAGTAACTAGTAAAACTTTTATTAGTAAATTATTAGCAGTATTCGAAGTATTATGGGCACTAGTGACAATTCTAAATTTTATAGGATTTTCGTGAAATTTTGGTATTAAAACAATATATAATTTTTTTTAATTTAGAATTTAAATTTAAATCACTAAACATATTAATAATTTTAAGTTTGATACGGGTAAGAGAATGTAAATAAGGTTTAAAAACATTATTATTTTTTAAATGATCTAATAAATATTGTATACAATTTTCTTTTACATATAATTGCATAATTATTAGAGGGTTTATCTATACTCACGGACACTGAAAGTTACGCACCAAGAAGGAAGCATCGGATGGAACTGAAATTTTATTGCTGGAAGGATAAGGATGAATGATATACATGACCACAAAAACAGCGCAGCAGAACACGTACAGAGGAAACTGTGGTACACTGTCCGGTCATCCTCAATAGCGCGTCGCGTCGTATCGCATCGTGCTGCGATACAAGCAGCAATACAGTCCGGCGTGGTGTCGAGCAGACTCCGGATGTTGTCCTGCGACAGACGAGACCACACCTGTTGGACCTTATGCTCCAAATCCCGAAGATTGCGGCAACGAGGCAGTTGGCGTTTCAACTGGTCCCACATATACTCGATAGGGGACAGATCTGGGGAACGGGCCGACCATGGAAGTGACTGGACATGACTCAGACAGGCTTGGGCGACCCGAGTCTTGTACGACCGGGCATTATCCTGCTGTAATTGCGCACCTGGAATCCCAGTAACGAATGGAAGCACATGGGGTCGTAGAATCTCATCCACGTACCGCTGGCCCGTCAATGTTCCATGTACCACTACTAGAGCGGATCGGCTGTAGTAGGCAATGGCTCCCATCCCATGATGCCTGCAGTGGGGCTGGTGTGGCGCTCGATAACGAGGTTGGGATTGTGACGTTGTGCAGGGGACCTTCACACCGGGGCACGCTGATCATTAGTCCACAAAACAAAGCGCCACTTATCGCTAAACACCACACATCGCCAATCTGGGGCGTTCCATGTTGCTCTGGCCCGACACCACTGCAACCGGAACCGCCGATGTTCCCGTGTTAACGGCAGCACACGTATGGGATGCTGGGATCACAGATTCACTTCCTTCAGGCATCTAGATATGGTTCGTAGGTACACAGGGGCCACTATGTGTGCCTGTATCGCGGATCAGGTCGCCGTGGGCTTTATACGTCCCTGCCGCACGATCATTCGATCCTCTCAACTCGTGGTATGCCTGGTCCATCCAGAGCCGGTCCTCCGTGTCTGGGTGGCGTCCCGTGACCAGTGCTCCTAACACCGTCGGACGGTATAGTCCGAACGATCCACGTGACGGGCTATCCGGCGCGCTGACCACCCTGCGGTTTTCAGCCCGATGATCAGGCCTCTCTCGGAGTCCGTCAGTTGCGTATATCGACGTTTCTGGCATCTACCCACCATTCTTTTCACGCCGTACTCGTACTTGCGTCGGCCGAAACTTCTCGCATTGATGGGGTGTGGACTACACGCCGGTTTATAAGACAGCTGGCCCATGCTTGCAGCGCCACTCACGGGTGTACGGTCATGCACAATCACACCAATCTGGGATCATTTGCATACCAGCCCGCCCTCTAGCTATTTACATCATTTCGCGGTTGTCCCATGTTTTTTTCTTGGTGCGCAACTTTCATTGCCCTTGAGTGTACATATCTAATTACAAAATATTTGTGTAAATTAATAGTGTTTTTCAGATTATGTTTTATATTGACTTATATTACTAATGAACTAATACTACTAATAGTGTTTTTAATTATATTTAATAAAATATATTTCCACATTTTGAATACTTCTAATGGCTGTGCATATGCATAATATATATATATATTATGCATAATATATATATATATTATGCATATATATATATATATATATATATATATATATATATATATATATATATATATATATATATATTACCTTTTTTCTTTCTTCAATGTTGGTGGACCTATAGCCTTAACTACTGAACCAATTTTAATGAATGACGGCTCATTCTGTACATTCTGATACTTTTCTTTTAAAACTTGAAAATAAATTCGAATTTGAATTTCAAAAATTGAAAAAAGTCATTAATAAATGGACCTAGGAGGTAAAGAACAATTTACAATGAGTATTATATCGTTGTCGTGTAATCATGTGGATAAATATTTCTACAAAAAGTATTGATGCCTCATAAAACCACCACTTCATGGTAAAAACTATCCACCAACAATAAAAACAAGAAAGATCAATCATGCTTAAAGCATTGATTATGAAACACTTTCCAACTTCAATGCAATTTTATTTAAAAAAGTCGAAAATGCAATACAATCCTCGGTAATATTTTAAAACTTATCACAATACTACATTGATTTATTATATTTGAAAACTTCAACCTTCATTGAAAAAAATGAACTTCATTCAAATGACGGCATTGAAATATAAATTGCCTGGTTTAAATATCTCTAAAATGCAATACATTCCACGGTAATATTTTTAAAACTATCATAATACTACGATAATTTATTATATTTGAAAACTTCATCGAAAACAACTGAAATAAATTCAAATGACGTCATAGAAAAAATAACACGCCTGGATCTCTCTATAAAAGCAGGATTTCATTCATAACTTTCTCCATTTCATTCATCACAATAATATAATTTATTTTATTTAAAAATTAAGACCATGGAGCTACAATTCATAAACTTTATGCTTAAAATGAACTTCATTCAAATGACGGCATTGAAATATAAATTGTCTGGTTTAAATATCTCTAAAATGCAATAAATTCCACGATAATATTTTTAAACTATCATAATACTACGATAATTTATTATATTTGAAAACTTCATCGAAAACAACTGAAATAAATTCAAATGACGTCATAGAAAAAATAACACGCCTGGATCTCTCTATAAAAGCAAGATTTCATTCATAACTTTCTCCATTTCATTCATCACAATACTATAATAATTTATTTTATTTAAAAATTAAGACCATGGAGCTACAATTCATAAACTTTATGCTTAAAACTTCATCGAAAAAAATTGTCCTTCTGTTTATAAAATCAATTAATATTTCATTCATATCAGCCATGCAGACTCCATGGACTGAATTATATTGTGTTAAAGAAATACAGTAATTCTAATACAACTCATTCTACATATTTTGCTGTTTACATTTTACATAGGTGAAAAATAGGCTTAGTTGTAGAAATAATCAAATTTGAATGAGAATTTAAACTGAAATATATTGTCATTGTGTTGTTTTAGTATGTAGATGCACAGAATTTAAGCAAAAATAAAGTAGTTTTAGGACGGATGCAACACTCAATATGAATTAAAAAGAACTTGAAAAAATCACGATTTTGAAACAAGATGGATGCCACATATCATTTTGAAGTGGGTCATGTGATCGTTTCATATCATGGTCACGTGATCGTTTCATATTAGATGTGTAATTATTATTTTAATTTTTATTTAAAAAACTACTGAATACATTTCGTTGAATGTTTTTTTATATATTTTATGGAGCAATTTGACTATTACCTAAAATTTTCGAAGCAATTTGTGAATTTTAAATCCGCTTAAAAAATGTTTGAAAAATTAGGTTCCATAGGGCTCAATGTATTTCATTTTTTCAACCCGGGTTCAATCCAAAACTAATTGGGTAATATTATTCATTTATATTCCCATAGGTCCAACAGACCGTCTGAAAAACATACTAAAATTTCATTTTGATTAAGTCATTTTTACGGCAGTTATCGTGCTAACGGACAGACAGACAGACAGACAGAATGAACAAAGTCATAAACACTTTTCAACTTTGTTGTAAAGTGTTAAAAAAAACCTGTTTCAAAAATGACTATTCCATAAAAAATGCAGGTTTTTTTATCCCGGAACTTACTAAAATCTAATCAGCACCAGGGTAAACCAAGGGAATAATCTACCAAATTTTGTGAAATTTGGTCTATTAATTTTTTAGCTAAATGGGAGAAATACAATTTCTGCGGGCCATTTCGCAAAAAAATTCAGGTTCTCTTATCCCGAATCGTACCAAAATCTAAACAGCGCAAAGGTAAACTACAAGTGACTGATCTATAAAATTTTGTGAAATTTGATTCATTAGTTTTCGAGTTAAAGTGGATGCACACAGGCAGACAGACACACACACACACTGATATATATATATATATATATATATATATATATATATATATATATATATATATATATATATATATATATATATATATATATATATATATATATATATATATATATATATATATACACAGACGTCACACTAAAAATAGTTTTTTCGTGTTTTAGGTTACTCGAAACATGTAGTTTCGTCGAAAAATCGAGTTGCGATTTTCGACACGATTCCAATACTTTCCCTATACATTACCATGTATTGCAAGGAAAGTAAAAATGGCCAAATAAGTGTTTTGTATGGTGATTATCAGCGTAAGGAATGAAATAAATTTTAGTATAGCTGGTTTGATGGTTCATGAGCGGCGACCGAGGCAGTGCAATAAAAATGAAGATGGCTTTTTTTTGTTCAAGTATAGCAGTTTGAAGTGAATCTTCACACAGGTACTGATTAGTTTGGAATTTAACATTAATATTGTCATATCAATTTATCTAGTAATTTTAATTTTAAGTTATTTGATTCCTAATATTTATAAAGTATTAAAATTACATAAGTTCTATGAAATTAAAATACAGTTCCGCCAATTTCTTACAACTAACAAACATTGAGTAAAAATTTTTAAGCAAACTATTGCGATTTTTAATTATTTTATGGTTAAAACGAAAATTGGGACTGGGTCGGGTTTCGAGTATTTTATTGCCCAGTCTGTACGGGTGCTTTATTTTGAAAACACTCGACCACACGGTCTGGGCCAAGTCTTATGTTATCGAGACAAATCACGTAGAAATTAAAACATTTCTGTGCCCTTTCTCTAGCCCTTATATTAAAAACACTTCTAAAAATGTTGCAAATAAGTTGATGGTTTGTTTGTGTTTTCCCTTTCGAATGTGATAAATTATAAATGGCTTAAATGAACAGTTTTATTCAAATCACGGAGTCCGTGCAGATGACAGCATCGGTGAACCGATTTCGTGATTTTTAACCCATTTCAGAGCCGAATAAGTGAAGAACGGTAACAATCACAAAAGCATTACACCGATTTTAGTCACTGCACCGGTTCCAGACATTATACACGTTACCTATCAATGGATTTTATGACTAAGGTCAATTTTCTTATTAGTGGGCATTTCGACATCCCCCCATCCCCCCATCTTTGGGCAACGCTTTCAATTTTTGACAAAACTTAGTGCTTTGTTAGTGTTTACTTGTGCCTCCACTTTCCATGTTTAAGCTAAATTAGACATACAATCATTTTATATTTGGGAAAAAATCCGCTATCACCATCCTCTTCACCACCATCACCACTACTACGAGATAACGTTTTCCTATTTGAAAGATTTGTGTCGAATTCTGTGTTTATATTGCTTCCACTTCCAATGCTTGCACTAAATTAGAAATAAACCACATGGCCAGTTTTATATTTATGGAGCACTTCGCGAGACACTCCACATCAGGATAATTTCTTTCAATTTGGGAACAAAGTTTGTCTTTCGTTAGAGTTTATTTACACTTCCAACGTTTGTGTTACTAAAAATCATCCAAGTAGCCATTTGTGCTTAGTTAGAACTTCTCCAGTCTAGCCCTACTACAAGATATCAATTTAGGCAAAGGTTCATGCTTCGTTCTCGGTATTTAATTTTGCTTTCGCTTACTACGCTTATGCTAAATTATAAATAACTTAAATGGTCATTTTTATGTTTAGGGTAATATTATTCTGCAGTTCCCCACATATAGGTAACTTCTTCCACTTTGAGCAAAGGTCCGTACCTCGTTAGTATTTTTTTATATTTCCATTTCTATACTAGGGGACACCTTAACTTGATTATATGCGTTTATACAAGGTGAATCCTTAATAAAAAAATCTGATGTAGGCAACAAATGACTTTCCTTATATAATGTAATGTATTTACTACTTTTACAGTAAAAAAATAGGTTTTTCTTATAGTAAATATTAATATTCTTTCCAAAATATTGAATTTTCGACAATTAGTCGTCATTTTCATTGATTTAGAGCCATTTTTATATATTTGGAAATATTTTCATTAATTTGGCAACATTTAAAAAAGTCGCCAAGTTTGCGATATACCGCCAAATTCGTCGCCAAAATCTCGCCAAGCGTTATGGACTGAGAAATAAGTCATTCTTGAGCAGATAAATGACTATTTACGTTCAAATACAAAAGTATTGCTCAAAGTATATTTTCTCATGAATGGAACGAACTAGATCCACGAGAATGATGTCACCCAATTTATCGCATGACATTACATATGAAAAGTGACCATGTTTCTCAACACTTAATATTTTTTATAATTTATGGGATTTTTTGATAAATTTATTTGACAAATGTGCAATATCTCGAGAAAGGTTCATGCTAGCGTTCTAAAATTTATGTCAATCGTTTTCTAAGGAAAAATTACACAAGAATGTCTATTTGCATAACTTTATTAAAGGTTTTGATTTTTTGATGAATCCTTCAAAATTTCACTCGAAAATTTAGGGGGGGGGTCTGAACATCCGATTATGTTTAAAAACAATAGGCTTTCAGTATTCACGGATTGTAATTTTGTACCAAATTTCATTCGAATCGCTCCCTTCGTTCGTGAGATATCGTCTCCACAGGCTCACACACACACACACACATACTTTCACACATACATCACCTCAAAAATGTTCGATTCGTGATCAGGGATGCTTAAAACGTGCTCTCCCGTCGAAAACACGAATTCGAATTTTCGATCCCGTCACAATACTTTCCTTATACATTATACTATGTACATAAGGAAAGTAATATAGTTCCACATAAAAATATAGTTCTTGAAATGTCACAAATGTATGACATAAAGAATGATTGATGAATAAAAATTTTAATAAAATTTGTAAATACTGAATATTTGGAGTTCAATTAAGTACTTCACAGTTTTAATTTTAGTGCATTTTTGTTATTTTATTGAGTACGCACGACATATTACCTTCAACGAGTCAAACGCCCGCAGGGCTGTTTTGCTTTTCTTTTTGCAACCCTTGCGGTAAAATCCGAGAAAACCTTGTCATCCGTATTTTCCCACCTTTTAGGTTTATGACATATGTGTTCCTGCTCGAATTTCATAAATTGTTGGATCGAATATTTAAGTTCTCGTTATTTTAAATCCTTCTTTTTCCAACTTGGTGGATTGCTTAGCATTTTTTTACTTTCCGTTCACTGATTTGATGGCTTCAAATACATCAGGAAGTTTCTTGTTTTAGCTTTTTAGAAAAAGAAAAGCACTTCGTAGTAGTACAAAAGTTATTGCGATGAATATTTTTCAAAACTTAAAATATGAACATCCCCCCCCCCCCCAAAGTCTCATTCCGAGCAGCTAAGTATTGTGTCGGATTCAACTGGCATTTCAATCGCTTGCATTGTTGCGAACGTGTAATATTCCCTCACTGGAGTATTTTCTTTCGTCTATTTTTTCATCGCTTCTTATCCGGCTTTCATCGTTTCTTTCACCTCGTTTTGTCCGTTTTTAATCTTTTCTTTTATTGCTTCTTATCAGGCTTTCACCTCGTCTTGTACGGCTTTCATAGCTTCTTTAATCTCATCTTGTCCGAATGTCATTTCGTCTAGCTTCTTGATTTTATAGCTTCTTGCATCTTCTTGTCCGGCTTACATAGATAGCTTAATGTCCGGCTTTCATAAAATCCATAATCTGGCATAACTGTTCCTCCATCGTTTTCTAGTTGGGGGAGCCATAACCGCTTGTCAAGTTTCCAGAAATTCCACTCCTGACACCAGTTTGTAACTGCGTATCCTCTGAACAATGTTTCTTTCAGGATTTTTTGCGAATGAAATTTTAGGAGGGGGAGGAGCAAATTTTCTACTTGCCCTATATAAATATATCTAATTACTGTGTCACAGAAATAGGAACTAGGTTAACATAAAATGTCTTCGGGGGGCTTCGCCCGCCTGAAAAAAACAGGTATGCCTGAAAAAAACACTGTCTCTGAAATCGTGGGTGTGCACGTAGGATACAAGAATGTCAAGAACACTCAAACAGCATGACTGATCCACTAATTTCACAAAATAACTGATATTATTCTTAAAATGTTGACGAAAGCAATTTCATAAAACAGCCGCTATTATTTTCAAAATATTGACAAAAATTGCAGTAGCTTGTATCACATCCACTGAACTTCGACTGAGTGACGATTCCTTTTATAGACTCTCCATAGGAACTTCTGGAAATCTCTCCTATCACGTAGAATAATCGTTATTTCAAAGTGCTTCTCGAAGATTCAGAAAGTCGGCAAATGTCACCAAATTGGCGTTAAATCGCCAAATCTAGTAACCCTATTCCCACGTCATGCCCACGTCATAGGTCATGGCTTATACGGGTGTTTTCTCTGTCTGGTCTTTGTAAGAAACGAAAGAAGAGACGCCAGTGAGGGAATATTACACACTTGCAATAGTATCATTCAGTTGCAGCGAGAGTTTCGTACAATGTAACGTGAATGCGAACAATTTAAGGTTTATAGTATCTGTAAGTGCTTTATATTAAATGCAGACTCCAAGCTATAAATGTGTTGCAGTGTATAATATATACGCTTAATATATATGTTAAAGTTTTGCTCACTTTAAAAAATGTACAAATTACCTTCAAAGTAAATTGCAATTTTTGCGCGTACACATCATTCTTTGAAGATTTATTTATTACATAATTCTTAAATTATTGTCTAAACCAGAAATTAGCAATGAATTCTCAGTATGATATTACAGATATAAAAATTTAATGGAGCATATATCGTATTTGAGCAATAATCGTGCTGCATGTGGCACCTGCTCTCTCATTTGCCTATGACGTATCACTACGGGTGAATTCAATAGTAGCAAATCAGAGCTTTAGATTTATACAGATACTTTTTACCGACTCTGTATAATCAAGTTAAGTTATCCTCGAGATTAAAGTTCTTGTCAGTTCAAATAAACACCTTATTGGCTATTTTTAAAGTCCAGTGACATTTATCGAGTTTTTACACTTCGACAAATTTAATTTAGTGTTTCGTTAGTGCTTATTTGTCTTCACCACCCAATATTTGCCCTAAATCATAAATGCCCCAAAAGGTCATTTTAAACATCAAGGGTTCTTCTTGATAGCTCCTCCCTCTAGATAACTATTTTAAATTTGATCAAAAGTTAGTGCTTCAATCACCTGCTTTTCTGATAACAAGCTATACTAAAAGCTCAAATGATTGATTTTACTGAAAACACGATCCTAGCGAAACAACTAGCATCGTTAGTAAATATCTGCAATAAAAATATCTGCTGCATGCGAGATTACAAATTCGTTGAACTTAATAGAAAATAGGTACATGGCAGGAAAATTGGGTGACTACTATCGTTTAAAGACGTTATGAGAACGCTGCATTAGATCAGGAACAGTGTGTACTGATCAAAAGATCAAATACAACTGCAAGCTATATAGCAGGCAAAAAAACAATCAGATTAGCAGATTAACAGAGCTGAAACACTTAAAGGGAGAATTCGCTATAGAGTGCAATCTGCCATTGAAATGGAAAACACTACTAAAGATATTTCAGCTCCAAGCACTAAAGAGATAACCCCCCCCCCCCCCCCATTAGGAGTACTAAAGATTGAATGTCAACAATTATGTTTCTCAATCAAATAGGAGTTACAATATTCTACATTGTTGGATCTAGTATCAATGATTACATTCTTGCTGTTGCCATTTGGCAATCATGCTAGAGTTTCCGTACATTGATTCAATGATGGATATTGATTTATTATCTATGGAGTACTTTGTGCATGAAATACTAGCAACATAGGGGAAACTCAAATTAAAAAGTGTTATTCAGAAAACCTAGAGTAAAAAGGAAGACTGGGACCAAGAGAACCCTCTAAAAGGATCAAATTATATATCAAATGCAAACAACAGTAAAATTGAAATAAAACTGAAATACAATACTTTATTAAATTATCTTTGCTATGGAATCAGTCTTTTTGATAATGTCCCCCTATTTCTCTGTAAAACAAATGAAATTTAGTGTAACTTATATATTCGATACGGTGGGGCTTCTGTATTTTACTTCCCTTATATATAGTATAATTTATAGGGAAAGTAATGTAACGGGGTCGAAAATTCAAATTCCTATTTTCGACGTAAGAGCACATTTCAAGCATTGTTGAACTCGAATCGAACATTTTTGAGGGGATGTCTTTGTGTGTGTGCAATATTTCACGAACGAGTGGACCTTATTGATTTTCAACGCGATCGAACGTTCGGAAAAAACCCCAAATTTTCGAATGAATATTTAAAAATATATATATAAAAATCAGAACGTTCAATAATATTTATACATAATCATTTTATATGTAATTTTTTATTCTAGAACGAATAATATAAACTTTAAACCGATCTCGAGATATTGCACGTTTTCAAAGAAATATATCTAAAAATTACATAAAAATGGACAATAGAAAGTATCATCAAATGTGTAACAACTGGCGATAAATTTGGCGTCCTTGGTGACTAATTTGGCGAAATATCGCTAACTTGGCGACTTAGGTCGCCAAACTAGTAACAATGATGTTAAAGGTACGAAAATGCCGCAAAGTTCATGAATTGATAATTAATAAATTTTAGTTTAATGGAGTCTATTGCTAAGTAGATGTTAGCAATATTTTCAATTATCAAGTTACATTGAGCGAAATATAAGTTAATTTGGCACTTCAAAATAAATTTACGTGTTATCATTTAGGAAAAATGCGTAGAAACGTGGCAAAAATGCGACATTGTGAAAATGAAAAAAACTAAAATATCTCGAAAGCGGTTGCTTCTAGAGTTATAGGTTAGGTTTTATTCTTTTCGTCGTCAAAAAATTGAAAACAAGTATTTAATTGATACATTTGAACATCATATAATCTTTTATTTTATAGTTTGACGATTTTCGCGGTTCAAGTTCTTTTTTTCCGAATTGCACCAAAATCTAATCAGCACCGGGGTAACCCACGACTGACTTATCTACAAAATTTTATAAAATCGGTTCAATTAATTTTTCAGCTAGTGTGTATATATACAGGGTGTCCAGTGCTATCGGTGCCCAATGACTATTTACTTAATAGTTAGTCACAGAGATATACTTCCAATTGCAAAAATGTTTTAAATCTATTATCTTAGAAACAGTTTAAATCAATAAATACATTTTTGAAAGAAATACGAAATATAAATTTTTATACTGTCCTCCGGTTCTACCAATTATATTTAGGGAAATCATCCTCATACAATTTCATGCAAAATAAAAATAAAATTTTCCTTTTACGACCAATATTCACCGAGTTATGAAGCATTAAACTTTATGACTTAAGTCGCTTTTCCGCGCATAAAAATGTCCTGTTTCAGGCAACCAACCAATCAGGGACCGTATTGACCATTCCTCCAGGCAACCAACCAATCAAGGACCGTATTGACCATTTCTCAAAGCAAAAAGTGCTTCAACTTTAAACAGCTATAAGTCCAGATACATTGTCTTCGTTAGCACAAGCTAAAAATTTAAACTTTAAAACTGGGCTAATTATAAGCCGAGATATGACCAAATTAGTGAAAAGTCTAAAAAGATGGGGTAGAAGCTCTTCGAAAGTTGCAACATTACGCTGCTTTCAAAACACGTTACAGCAAGAATAATATTTAGCTTTGTTAAGTTAAATATTATTTCAATGTCACAAAGTAATAAAACTGCATTTACGTAATCAGAAATTATTTTTGAGAATCTAAATAATTGCTTACAAATAACACTGGAAGCGCATGTTTAAAATAAATCATTACCCGCTACATACGTCACTGCTTCCTATAGCAACGGATACGGTGCAGAGTTGTGACGCCATAAGGATAGCAACACATGAGGGAAAAATAGATCCAATTTTTTCAGAAATCAAAAACGCCAAATTTAAAACTTTTGTTTAAAAATTAATAGAAAATTAAATTTAGAGTAATTATTTTTAATTAGAATGCGAATATATAAATCCATATTTATACCAAAGCTAAATTGGACTAATCTTCCATTCTCTGGCGACGACATAAAAATACCCTAGCTTATACCAAGCGTATTGCAATAAATTTAAAAATAAAATTAAATAAATATTAAGGAATTGCCCTACGGATTTGATTCAAAGACTGTTTGAAAGGATGTTTTTCGACCTGTCTGATAGTGTCAAGATGGAAACTCTGTGATAGTATTTTTGATCGCTAAGGAGCCTATTTGTGCAAAAATCACTCAAAATTGCACTTCAACATAGAAAAAATAATGATGTGGGTGCCACGTGACTTTCCTTATATATTGTGATGAATTTACTTCATTCACAGTGATAAAATGATGTATAAGTATAATATTTTAAAAGTTGAATTTTATATTTGGCCCTTCTCCGGATAACAACATGTAAAACTATTCCGAAATATCCAATTAATTTACATTTCGCGGAACTCCAACTTGAAAATTATCAATATTGATTACATCCGCAATAAGCAATATAGTCCATATATTAAAACATTTTAATAATTATTTTAGTAATTAATTCAACTATTTGGCATCATTTTCGCTAATTTAGCGTTATTTTTATAATTTTTACTATATGTTTGTCAATCTGGGGCAAAAAATTCGCCAAATTCGTCGCCAAGTTGCCAAATTTATCGCCAAAAGTTACAAACAAACGGAGAGAAGGGTTTTTCTTATATATAAATAAATGACTATTGCCAAATTTTTGAGCGTAAAAATACGAAACCACAAAGTATCTTCGTTCGTGAATGAAACGAACTAGATCCACGAGAATCATGTTAACTAATTTGTCGCATAATATTGCATATAAAAAATGAACATATTTCACGACAGTTAATTTTTAATCTTATGTAATATTTTCATTAAATTTATTTTAAAAGCGTGCAATATATCAAGAACAGTTCATGCTAGCGTTCTAAAGTTTATGTCATTCGTTTTCTAAGAAAAAGTGACATAGATATAGTCATTTGCGTAATATTGTAAAAGTTTTGGTTTTTTAATGATTTTTTCAAAATTTCATTTAAAAATTTTGGGGTCTTCCGAACGTTTGATTGCGTTTAAAATCCCTATAGGGTTTCAGTATTCACAGATAGTACTATTCGTGCGTGAAATATAGCATCCACAGATTCAAGGACACATACACATACACACACATTGAAACACACACAGACATCACTTCAAAAACATTCGATTCGAGTTCAGGGATGCTTGAAACTCGCTCTTTCATCGAAAACTCGAATTCGAATATTTGACCCCATTACAATACTTTCCGTATACTTTATGCTATATATATTAGGAATGTAATAACAAAAAAAATCAATTCGAATTAAAGAAAACCTCGACAATGTCTGTCATACCGGAGTACAGCTAACCCTATAATAGTATTTCGCAGCTGTCGGAAGTTTAGATTTTCCTCTACAGGAGATACACACACACAAGCAGGCATCTTTTTTTAATTATGTACCTGAAAATATGCCCGCTGCTAGATTTTCCGCTACGGACCACACAAACGAATAAACAAACAAACAAATGTTCATCTTCCTTTATTATTATAGAAATAGTACGTTACACAATATACTCATGAGCGTATAAAAGATTTTTTCCAAGGAGGTGCTAAAATTGATTGCATTAAAAATTTAGAGATTGCTATCAACCTTGAAAGTATTGGTTCAAAGTAAATTTGAATAGATGATATGAGCATATTCTAAGAATGAGTGTGTATAGCACTTTTAAAAATTATTATGCATCAATTTTTAAAAATTAGTGTATACCACCTTTAAAAAATATCCCCTCCTTTCATAATAGAATTTTAACCTTCCTGGAGAGACAGCAACTAAACTAACAAATTAGCCATTCATGAACATACCAAATGCAATAATCCAAAGTTTTTCATTTAGTTTAAATTATTTTATTTAATATACACGTGGAAGAAAACACCCAGTTTTGGTTGAATGTTCTACTTCCAAAATACATTCTTCTTATTTTTTCCCCTCTCATATAGGCTTTTAATTAAATTAACAATTTTCCAGAGGAGTGCTATGGCAATCTCCTGACCCCCCTCCACCTAAATACGCCCATGAATATACTTGAAATCTATCAGGAGTGTCAGGTTATTATACAAGACAAATGTTCATATCAAAATAATTTTCTCGAGCAAGAATTTGAAAAAAAAAACGTATACTCTTCCTCAAATTGAGGCTTCGTAATACAACTACAGTTATTTGAAATAATGATCTAGATATACAAAACTCAAGTTATTCCTCCCAATATGTCTCGAAAGAAAAATGTGTGAGCTAATTTATCCCGTTCCTTAAGATTTCGTTGGCACGCAATAGCGTAATCAACTCGTAACATGAGGCAATACGTTTGAATCTTTTTAAAGATAATCGTTTTTTTTTAATCTATTCTTCAACTATAAGTATGGATAATCAAGATAATTGTTTAAAATAGGAAGGTGCGCCCATGAATTACAAACTGCTCTCCGGTTGTTCTCATACGACTGGGTTTTAGAGTATTATATATGGGCATTCTATACAATACTCTGGAATTTGATTATCTTATTTACAAAATATTAAATGGGGACGCATTTTAGACTATAAATTCAAGCATCCTGTATCACAGCAAGAGGCGTAGCTACAATTTTAAGGCTCACAAGTAAAATTATTTTGCTCCTCCCCCACAAATGTCTCTCTTTTCTAGCTGAATTTTTAAAATAATTTATAACTTATGGATTTTTTTAATATGGATGAATTGTATCACATAAATATATTAACTCTTAACCACACACACATGGCGTCCAGGCATACCCCATGTAGAACAATTTTATTAGTAATTTTTTAATTTTTTAACAGATGACGCCCCTGGTAATCTCTGTTTTGGTTGCGTTTATTCTGCAAGCATCATTTCTTGATTAGGTTTTGAGCGATTCTGTTGATGCAAATCGAAAAGCACATGCGGGGAGAGCGAGGGAAATGGGGTTTTATGCAATATTTTTTATAAATTTATTACAAAAATGTGCAATATTTTGAAAAAGGATTATTCTAGCGATCCAGAGGTTGTCAAAAACCCAGATCACCCGACTGAGCAGCAGTTTGGGCGGCCGATATCCAGAGGTTATGTCATTCGTTTTCTAATAAAAAATTACATACGATATGATCATTTGCGTAACATTATTCTAATGTTTTAATGTTTTTCTTTTTAATTTCATTCGACCATTTTGGGGTCTTTCAAACATTCGATTGCGTTTAAAATCAATTATCATCCAATATTCACTGACTGTAGTACTTGAACCAAATTTCATCTGAAACGCTTTATTTATTCATGAGATATCACATCCACAGACTCACGGACACACATACATACACACAGATATCTCTTCAAAAACGTTCGATTCAAGTTCGGGGATACTTGAAACTTGCTCTCCCGTCAATTCGAATCCCATCACAATACTTCCCAATACAATATATCATATATATAGGGAAGATAATAATCTTCTTATAGTATAAAGCATTCGCAAAGTATTCGGGATATACATAAATACATACATGACATGGATATATACATATGTTAGCAGCTCTTAATGGTAGATATT
Source organism: Amaurobius ferox (assembly GCA_951213105.1). Lineage (NCBI taxonomy): Eukaryota > Metazoa > Arthropoda > Arachnida > Araneae > Amaurobiidae > Amaurobius > Amaurobius ferox. Next base: position 120,505,255 of record OX578141.1, read on the forward strand.
TGGGCAAAATGGGTAAAATTATGACCTGTACTGCATTTTCTACCATTCAAGTCAAAGAAATTTTGTCGAAAGTATTTCCTCTGTCAACAAATACAGTAAAATCAAGGTGGATACCACAGCCTTCCTACATTAATTAGGAAATGAAAACAATAAAGCTAAAATTAATTTATCAATTGTGTATGCTTTTCGTGTCACAAAAATGCCACGAAATGTTTTAAAAACAATAGAGGTAAAATAAGTTTATCAATTTTGTACTCTTTCAGTGTCACAAAAATGACACGAAATGTATTCATGAAATAGGTAAGTTTAGAGCTGTAGCAAGGGGGGGGGGGGGGGCAACATGAGCAACCGTCCTGAGCGCCAAGCTGGAGAAAAGCACCATCCAGACGTATATCAACAACGGATATACAATAAAATCTAACACCTGCTTCGGCGGGGCACCGACTTTACAGTTTCACCTGGACGCCAATACTTTAATTTATGACTTTGGTAAGTTTTTTGCTCTTTCCGTGTCATTAAAATGACGGTAAATGTATTTATGAGATGAGAAAAAATTTTGGCAAAAATGCATGGGGTGTTGATTTTGAATGTTTGTTTTTACAATATTGTGCTGTTATATTTTTATTAGGAATGCCCTAATGGTATGGTGAAAGAAGAAACATTTAAAGGAATATATGCTCAATATTTTCCCAAAGGAGCGGAAACTGCACAATATGCACATTACGTTTTCAATTCGTTTGATCACGACAACACTGGTGCAATAACATTTACCGTAAGTATATATTATATTTTTACCAATTTAATAAAACTATTTTCATTTAGTTAGAATTAAAAATATTTTTGTACCAGTTTATTACAAATACAGTTCGCCTTCCTCATAATACGAGTATTTCAAAAAGATTATAAGACTAATTAATATCTCTTGAACGATTGGTCGTAGATACGGGGTTCCAATTTAAAATATATGCTTTAATTAAAGATAAACTATCATCCTATGCAAATTTTGATCATCTGACACTTTTTAGTAAAAGAGTACAAAAAGTAATTTTTTATACGGGCCCCTTATAAGAAATTTTCAATCATAAAAATATTTTCAATAGCCTAATTAGTCAAATAAAAAATATGATGTAGGCAGCTCATGGCGTTTTCTACATATTGCAGGTACTTTACTTCTTTCAATGCATAATAATGATGGACAGGACCCACAGCACAATGGTTTTAATGTTGACAATACTCTGACATTTGACGCTTTTGGATGACAACATGTGAAATTAGCTTATATTTCGCCCAAAAATTGCTTTACAATTGGAAATATTCCTGGCATCTGCTTAGCAATATACTCCATTATATAAAATATGTTAATTATTAATTCATCAATTTGGCGATATTTTGGTCAATTTGGCACCACATTAAAAGAACTCGCCAAGTTGGGGATATTTAGCCAAATTAGACGTCAAGGACGCCAAAGTTATCGCAAAGTGCTACATATTTTATGATATTTACTACTGTTCATTTTTATGCAATTTTAGATACATTTATTTGAAAACAATATCTCAAAAACAGTTCAAATTAACGTTCTAATGTTTGTGTCATTTGTTTTATAATAAATTATTGTATATAAAATGTTTATTTATTTAACATTATTTATGTCCTGTCTTTTTTATGATTTTTACATCAATTTATTCGAATGTTTTAGGTTTTACTCAAAGGTCGATCGCGTATCAATAGGGTTCCGGTATTCACGGATCACAATGATCGGACCAATATATATATATATATATATATATATATATATATATATATATATATATATATATATATATATATATATATATATATATATATATATATATATCACCTCAAAAACGTTCGATTCGAGTTCAGGGATGCTTGAAACGTGCTCTGCCTTCTAAAATTCGAATTTGAATTTTCAACCCTGTCACAATACTTTCTTATACATACATTATACTATGTATGTAGAGAAACTAAAAATGCAAAATTACTTGCTTTTTAATATTTAAAAGGACCCATGAGTTAACTATATTCAGGATTTAAAGAGGACAGACAGACAGTGTGAACTTTAAATCGGTGCAATGCTAATTTAAGCCTAATTAGCTCATTTTTAACGAGCAAAATATTAAGTGCCCTTGATTTAATGAGCATCCAAAATAGCAAAAATGAATAAAACATCCAAAGAAAAATAAAGTCAAAGCAAAAGAAAAATATATTTGCTTCTTTCATGAAAGGATGTAGAAGTAGAAAAGAGGATTTGAATTAAAAGAGGAAGTTCCACCTTCCACATTATAAGAGTCAAGTATCTTCCACCCATAATCTGAAAATTACATATGTAACATATCTCTATCTGTGGTAGCTGCAGAGTTGAAAGCGAAAATATTGGATATGAAGAGTCTTTGGAAATGATTCAAATAAACTGTCTTGGGTAAAAATGAGTTATATTCCCAAGGAGAGGAATATATAGGTTATCAAGACAAATCATGGACCAGGCCAATAACTCGAGAAGTTTTGGGATTATCGTATATTTTATGCGGATGTGTAGGAAAACACTACACGATGAGACAGCTTTGAGGAGATTGATCCCCTTTTAATGGGTAAAGAAACCTTGTTTCCTGTATAAAATATTGTAAAACTTCGCAAAATTAGTACTCAGTATTTGTATTCTAAAGCAAAAAATGAAAAGGAACTCTGAAACTCATTGTATGCAATCTAACTCCTCTGCCCCCCCCCCCCCCCCACGAACCCATGAAAACCCCTAATATTTTGACAATGCTGCAGAATTAAAATGGCTTTATTTTACACAAAATTCAAAATGTTTATCTTCAGCAATGGGGCATGCTTGCACACGTCTAATAATATATTTTCGCGTGTTTTCCAATGCATCTACGTTAACACTATTACATGCATATTAATAAAATCATCTCCTTTAGAGTCGTTATTTAGATAGTCATTTTGTAGCTTTTGCTGTAGGACAAAATGCTTAGGACTAATTTTGCAACACTCTACAACTCTGTAATTTACTTTTCCCCGACCTCTAACAGAAAGCGAGATAGGCCCCCTTAGCCCTTAAGAAGGGGTGTCATTCCCTACAGTTGTATCATCGTGTAGCGCCATAGGGAATTACCTAAGGCTCCTAAATTAACAGCCTGGCGCAACCGACATTTTGGATCCAACCGGTCCAATCAGTTATCGTCTGCCTGTGCTATCCAATGGTGCTATCTCAATGGCGCGCGCATGTTACATGGCTTATATTTGATATGCAATTTAGCTGCAAAATAGGTGCTTCTGCTTTCAAAAAGTTGTACCATTCATTCAAGAAAGTAGACTAGAATGTTTTGATTTTCTCAGGATCTCGAAAAAAGGACGAGAAAGTAACCCTCTTTTCGCCATGTGCAGCCATCGTTACAGCTGGGAGTCAAGATTGCCGCTGTTGTGCCAGCCTGTTTATTTAGGAGTCTTAGTGTTACCTATACACGTACATAAAAAATATACAATAACCTTAATACTACTCGAGTTATTGGCTTCGTTCATTGACACCCTTTATATGGAAAATATGAGATAAGAGCTCCTATGGTGTTTTTACTTGAACATAAGTCTGAAATGATTTTTTTTGGGGGGGGAGGGGGGGAGGAGGTTGTAACTAGACATCTAAGCTTGATTGGGGGGAGCTTAGTGAATATACCGATTGGTTTTCTCTATGTCTTTTAACAATAATTTTATAGCCTTCTATAGATCCTCATATACAATTGGGAACAACCCAACTGACCATTTCTCAAATTAAATATAGTTTTTCTGCAGAAAACGAACTTAATGACTATCCGGATTTAACGAGAAAATTAGTGGGTTCCATGATGCTCGTTATAACTGAGTCCTACTATATAAAAATGATCTAACCTTTTATACGAACTTTCCCACATTTAACCACTGTGTTACCTGAGTATATTTAGATGGCATATGATTACCGAAATGTGTACTCGAATAAACTCAGTGCTATTGTTATTAACAATATCTAGTGTAATCAAAAAATCTGATGTGTGCATCACATGACTTTCTCTACAAACTCATTTCATTTCACTTCATTTTCTCTTTCTTTCTTTTATAATTAAGTAAATTTAGTTTAATAGCACAAAATATGTGAAATTACACTGAATTTGCAGTTTTGTTTCATTTTTTGTTTTTATTTGGTGAATCAAAGGCGACATGGCAGAAATACAGAAAAACTAAAATATCTCGAGAATGGTTAGTTCTAGAGTTATGGCGTTGATTTTATAGTTTTCGTCGTAAAAATGACGTATAAAACAAACATTTAATTGACAAGTAGCCTTATAAAACAAGCATTTAATTTAATGCACACGTAGTCTTTTTAGGTTTTGGCAATTTTTGCGGAAAAGGCAGGTTTTTCTTTCCAAATCCTACCAAAACCTAACCAGTACCAGAGTATCCCATAGGTGACTTTTCTATCAAATTTTATGAAATTTGGTCAGTTAGTTTTTTAGCTAGAGTGGATACCTACTTTTCTTGCGGGCCATTTCGCGAAAAAGGCAGGTTCTCTTTTCCGACTTTTACCAAAATCTACTCAACAACAGGGTAATTTATAAGTGACTTATCAACCAAATATTCTGAAATTTGGTCAACTAGTTCTTCAGCTAGAGTGAATATATGCATTGCTCAGAGAAAATATGGACAGACAGACAGACGTCACGCTAAACATAGTTTTTTCGGGTTCTAGAGTGCTCGAAACATGCAGCTCAGTCGAAAACTCAAGTTGCGATTCCTGGTACAATTCCAATACTTTCTCTATACATTATCATGTATTTCATGGAAAGCAAAATCTCTCAGAAAACTGCCGTAATAATAACTCAATAATATAAAAACTCTGTATATCCAACGTAAACATATAAATATACTGGTTAGCCTGTTCCGAAAGCACAAAACAGCTTTTTTTCATCAAGACCGACCTCATTATTTTATCCTCATTCAATTCTCCCCGCAGCTATGACATATTTTCTTCTACTTTAAACGACGCAAGCTATTCTACCCTAATTTCCAAACTGACTTGAATAGCAAGGTCATGCTTCTTATTAGTCTTGAAGAAGAGTCTGCTTTGTGCCTTCGAAACCAGTCGAACAGTATATTTCTGTGTTTATGCTGTATTAACTAAGTATTCATAATATCGATCTATCTAATATTGTCGCTTGTTTACTTTGGTTTGTATGAATGTTGTGAAACTTAACTACATATGTGTATTATCGCATTATTTGAGTTGATTTATATAATCTAAAGGAAGTAGGGCTATTTGTATGCTAGAAATATAAAACCCCGTATATGTATATTTTGTATTTACATGTATTGTCGTTTTAAACATTCAAAATGGATTCCGACGGTGATTACAAAAACTAAATTGGACATATTAGTGAGTTAGTAAGTGATATCAGTGATAGTTCTGATTTAAATAGAGACGAATGTAAGAATGCAATCGGTATGACAATGGTTTGAAATAAATACCGGAATGTGACTAAATCAAGTTAATTTCTAAAAAATTCAATTTATTTATTTATTATTTTTATTTATTTATTTATTTAGAAAACCACTGGATGGTTGAAATAGCACTTACACCAGGTAAATTAAACATAAAAACAAGCCCAACATCAGAATAAGTCAAAATTTAAAATGTATTTGAAAAGAGACAAATCAAAATTATGAAGGGGTGTACAACATCACATTACCAAGTATACTATATGACATACCCATGGCATAACCATATACGGGGCATAACCAACGGATTACCACAAAGCATTTCTCTTTTTTATAAAAAAGATTTTTATTGTATCCGGAAGTTCTTGTACCGAAAGTATGTTACAGCTAGATTGCAACATGTTATCGTTTTAAAAAAATGTAATTCTGGATAAATATATTAAAACGTACGAGTATAACTTATGAATTCCCCTAAATGAAGCAAAATAAAAATTTCCAATCAAGAATTTAAATCCCGGTATTGTAAAGAATGTCTGGAATTGCAATTCCTAGTCCAATAATTAAAGTAACATGTAAATTTTACCATTTGAAGAGATAAATTTTAAAATATTTATAAATATTTATTACTTTAAAGTATGTTTGAACCTTAAATACAGAATCTTTATTTTCTTATTACCCCCAAGTACTTCTTTTATTTAACATGATAGTATAGATTAAGTTAAGCTGTCTTCCAGCATCTTATTTAAAGATTATCTAAGATCTTCCTGTCTGATTGAGTGTTGTTGTTTTTTCCCAGGACTTTGTAATTGGCCTCTCCGTTTTGGCTCGGGGATCGTTGCAAGAGAAACTCCGGTGGGCGTTCAGTTTGTACGACATCAACGGAGACGGTTACATTACAAAAGACGAGGTGTCTCGAATTGTACAATCAATCTACGAACTTATGGGCAAGGCTGTAGAACCAATGATTGAAGACCACACGACAAGAGATCATGTCGATAGAGTCTTTCAGGTAAGTTATTTTCTGTAGTTTCTCTGGAAAAAAGCTCCTTACACGTAGAGTTTTGACCAGCTTGAATATATGTACATTGGAATATACACACTCTTAAACATAAGCTATACCAGTTTTTAAAAAACAAGAGAATGAGCTTTTTTGTCTGGAATTGATACACGGCAAGTAGATCATTCAATTAAGTTCTTGTCTGTCAATCACCGTAAGTCTAATAATATCATGCATTTTTTACAGGCATACACAAAACACCTTTGTTTCATCTCAATCAAAAATATATTTAAACACGATTGAATCTACAAATTTCAGCTTGTAAGTTGTGAATAAGCAATAAGACAACATTCAAATCATTCACGGCCATGCTCGCTTATTTGACGTCTATGATGACGAACGACACAAGAATTGATGTCTTTGATTAAACTTTGTTTGATTCGATGTCTGACGGATTTAAATCTTAGATCATCGCATGAATACATCTGGAAACTTAGAATAATTAAACATTTTTGAAGTTTAAAACGTTCTATTATTTTTAATGTATTTAACCATTAGTTTAGAATTTTGTTTTTGTATCAGAAAATCATTTTGAAAATTTCTGATTATATTTCATTTCGGATACAGAACACACATTCTGAATGAGAAAATAAATTAGAAAATGTCTTTTCTGGTACAGAAATGAAAAAGATTCGGTGAAGTTGTTTCGATGTTTGCGGTCAATGCAGTAAAAAAAAATGTGGATGAATTTTTCAGTCAAGAATGAGATGTAATTAACAAGTAATTAGACAAAAATTAATCTTATAATAAGGCTCAGTAATCTTGTAATAAGAGTAACTATAGTCAGACCAAGTGCGCCTTTATTCAAATTCTCATACTCCGCTCTTCATTTATAGAAATGTAATTCGAAAACCGAAGTAAACGTTCGGTTATACAGAATGAAATATAATTTCTCTGGCCCTTGAACACAGAGAGCATACGATGCGTAGAATGTGTTTTAGACTTTAGGAAATATCTTGATAAGACGTTTCTTGGTTTAAAAAGCTTTGTGCTTCTTAAATAAAATATAAACTTTTCTTTGTAGAAAAATAAAATGTTATATAATGCAGATCACGAGTCACCAACTGTTGTAGAGTCCCGTGTAAAAGGATTTTCTCTAAACCTAAAGTGACTTAACTCTAATTTCCGTCCTGCTGAAAAGCAAGCAATCAAATCTCCTAACGTTCAGCTATTTATACACAGACACAGAGATAAAAGGTAAAAAACACATTTATTTACTAACTACACGACTTCTAGTCTGGATAAATAAACTTAAATATACTTCTTGCACATAGGACAATATACCGAAAATACATGGAAATACAGTCACGTACCAGTGGCAATGTTAATTGCAACCCACCGTTTTTGATTAACCCTGGATAAAACCCAAAATCAAAATACTACATTACTTCCGAGATATTTGCCTAGGACCCACGCGAACCGTATGCAATGCTATTACACCAAGCAGCTGTCCACGACTTGGCAGCTGATGATCTATCGAAGAACTCACCTAAATCTCGGCTGCACAAACACACACTTGCAGTAGCGGCTCGTCTATAAGTGCTGCAGAGCTGCAGCACCCCCTGTAATTTATTTTAAAAAATATTTTTATTTACTCATAGCATTTGAACAATTTTTCCGAATAGAATTGGTCCTGAATGCCAGATGAATATTCATAAATTATTTCTTGTGACCGCAAAATATGTGGGAAGGTCGATTTTCTTATGAGTATCCTCAAAGCATGTGGGGAAGGCGCATTCGGGCTGCAGAACTCGCAGTTCCTCATCTCCGATAAAAGGTCCAGTGCGCACACTCAGAGTGATGCATAGAGAGCGGGATGAGCGGGCCGTAATGTTCACAATGTGCTGCAGAGAATGCAGCCCCAACGTTTCAGTCGTATCGCATGTGCTATTCTACTTCCCTTGATTTTATATTTTTAATTCAGAAACTGGTCATTTGGGATGTGTGTTTCTTTTCTTTTAAAGTAAATGACTGTTTAATATCTGTGTATTTAGTAGTCAATTAAACGATGAGGAAAATGTCCTTGTATACAAATAAATAGAACATTTATCATTATGCTGTAATGCAATTTTTTATATTGCTGTGTTTATTATAAAATATATGTTCTTTTCAACATACAATTTATTAGCAGCACTACCACATTTCCAACTGACGAGCCGTTACTGCACACTTGGGACTCGCTTCAAGAATGCGATCTGTCGGAAAGTTTGATTCTATCCCAAAATAGGATTCGCACATTTGTCAAGCCAGCGCTGTGATTCATCACTCACCTGAAGATCTGAAAGATTACTAATTTTCAGTAAAATCATAGCTTACTATACACGACTATATATATACTATACACGAACTTCACTTACTATATACATACTATACACGAAACTTGTGCTTGTGAAACAGTTTAAAAAGAACATCAAAAGATAGTAAAAGTCATTCAAACATTGAAATTGAGCAATTTTTGCTTCTTCTACTATTCTACTATTCTGATTACTCTTCTGCTATTCCGATTACTCTGTTTCATACTCTTTTGTTTTTTCATGTTTAATTATTATTTCTTTCTTATTGCAACGCCTATTTTCTTGGATCACGTGAACTCTTTATTCCCTCCAGTTGCTACATATAATCAGCTGTCTTATGCTATTATTATAAAGTATTTTTTTCACATTACTTAGGACAGAAGTTTGAGCTATTTTTTATACTTATACTATGATCATTAGTTTTATTTCTTTAGGAATACTGCTTTGCCGCTGTCATTCCTTGATGCTGCATTCAAGTTCTAAATATCCAACGCCAATAGTTTTAAATACATATACTAAAAAATTGCAGAATCGCCAGTTTACAAATACTGAATTAGTAATTGTATAAGTAGAATAATAAAAATCTGAAATCCATACTTATGAATACTATATAATATATTTAATTTACTATTAACATATTCAATCATACAATAAATAACACGTGTATGAAAGATTATATATTAAATTCGAAGTTCATCATATCAATTGTAAAATCCTAAATAGAAGCATTTTATACTTCTGACCATGACCTCTTTATGAAAAAGAAAAGTCACAAACTATCGTAAAATTGGCGACTGCTGCTCTAAGTAAAAATAATTTTCCCAAATCCAACAACGAACAGAAAGCAATAATGGGAAAACCTATCACACAATAGGGATCAAGATATATTCGAAAAATTATATAATATTTATTACTGTTCAGTTTGTCTTATAGCTTATTGCAACTGTGTTTCATTTCAGAAATTGGATCTAAATAAAGATGGAGTTGTTACAATTGAAGAGTTCTTGGATTCTTGTCAAAGAGTAAGTTATACTTTTCAATACTGTAATAAACCTAAAATTTTGAAAAAAAAATAATGTTTAAGTAATTTCCTTGATGTTTCTATAATTTCTTAGATAATGCAAGCATTTATACTTACATAAGAATTTTCCATTAAAATATATCTGGAATCTAGGATGAGAGATTTCACTCAACTCCCTCATGCATTAATATTTTATTTAGGCAAACATTTTTTTATATAAATTCGTATATTTCCACTGTTCAATTAATAGTTGCAACGAAATTAAATAGTAATGCATGGTTACACAGTTCCTATTTGTCATATTAACTAGTGAAATCCATTGCGAAAGTTTCGTAATAAATATGAAATTGTAAAGAATGTAGCAGAATTCTAAAAGAATTTAGCAGAATTGTAAAAGAAGCAAGCAGGTTTAAGATATCGGAGTGGAATTTACTGAGGTTTTGTCCTAGGAAACACAAAACACCCAATCTGATCACAAGTTTTTAGGATGAAAATCTAAAAGCTGTTAGAGGCGATCTCCTGTTGTTCATTCTTCTAAATGAGTCATTGTAGAAGATTTTTAAATGGTGGTATTCAATAACAAAATGCAATACTGTGAAGCTCTCAAAATTGTTTCTGGTCGTACTTCTAGAGAATATATAACTTCTTCTTGGATGATGTGCAAACATTACATTCAAAGAAATCACCTGATTCAATCGCAGCTACTCGGTCTCAGAATTAAACACATTGTAACTGTAATCGCATTGTTTTCAGCGTTACTCAAAAGTCCCTAAGCTCCTAAGTCAAACATTGCAATGGTAAACACTTATTTCTTACGAAATTATTTCAAATTAGTCTTTGAAAAGGAAGTCCAGAAATCCATGGCATGTCGGACTGTGATAGCTTCTGCAAAGCACATGAATAATTTATAAGTAAAATTATTGAGGTATTTGAGTATCGTGAAAGTTTTTATAAAATAGAAAGTTTTTATAAAATATATATATAATCGGGTATAATTATGGTAAAACTTAATTCTGTGTTTTAAAATGTTTCTCAAATTATATCATTTGAATTTTATGTCATTTGATACACTTTCATATGCTCTAAATGCATATGAAAAACTTAGCTTGCTTTAGAGGGTTTGAAAAATGCATGACCTGAGCACAAAATACCAAAAGATTTTATGGTTTTAATCATATTTTGAGCATAAAATGGAAAATTTGGGCCTGGTTTGGACACTGTACTTCCAGGTATTCCAAAATTTTATTATTATATCATATTCTTTACTATTATCTCAATCATTATTATTATTATCTCAAATCTACGGAGAAATGTAGCGTTTGAAATCAAATACAGTGGTCGCCGTTTGTTGTGATCACTGTTAATGTTATCAGCCGATTAGTGTTATCAAATCTCAAAAACCGAATGCATTTATATCTATGTTAAAATCCACTGACATTGTGATCAAACTGCCGCTTTATGTTATTAAAAGAGGCTATTGAATTGAAAAAATTCCTACTGCTTTGGATTACAGTAAACCATATAGTAATCTAATGAGCAATGAGGCTCAATTTAATTCTTATCTGCCATAGATGCTAGAAAGCATGTGGAGGTATATGACCGCCAACACTGTAGCCAACATTTTTGTTAAAGAAAGGTTGTGTGTGAAAAGTATTGGCACCCATGTAAAGTATTTTTTATTTAAATATTTTAAACTATGCGTTACATATTTAAATTTGTTACACAGAGGATAGCCATTTAATGCCATTTTATTACGTTACTGCAAACCAAATCTTAGAACTTTATCCTTTTTAACACAACCATTGAAAAGTCAATGTCAAAAGTTTAGACACATATACAGAACTGTGTTTTCAAAAGAAGTGTAGCATTCACAATCACTAAAAGTGATGTGTTTTATTGTATAAAGCATTTCGTTTGCGTTCACCATAAAAAAGGCCATGATTCGATACTTATAATATGTAATACAAAAAATTCCAAAATGCCATGTGTCAAAAGTATAGGTACAATTTCCTTTATACCAATTAGAAAATAATAAAATACATAAATACATTTCTAATGTTTAATAATATTTCCGTCATAGCGTATAACTTCGCCGATATGTTGTTTCATCGAAAAAAAATCAAATTTTGCATAATATTTGAATTGTTTTCATACCTTGGGTACTTCCAAATCTTTTACCGAGAAATACTGCTATCTATTTGTGTAAACTGTGCCCCATAAATTCTTAGTGGGTTCAGAACTGGGCTCAGAGTTGGTCAGTCTAAATCCCATATATTTTGCACTTGGACCCATATTTTCGGTGAGTTTGAAGTATGACTGAGTGCACGATCTTGCTGAAAACCCCAATTTGAACCTCCCAGCTAGACACTAAATGGAATTAAATTGTTCTCAGAAGTCTGCTGATAGTCTTCGGACATCCTTTTTCCATTTAAAAATACTATAGACAGATTAGCCAAATCCACTCCATACCATGACGGATCCACAACCTTGCTGTTTATTGAAAAAATTGCTAGGCCCTCTTCATAAAGTCATGCCGATGTGATACACAGTCATCAGGACCATCCAGATTCCACTTATTTTCATCACTAAATATTGCAAATATCTATTTATCACTGTAAGATATAAGCTTCCGTACCCACTCAAATATCTCCGTCTTGTTTCGCGATTTCAGAGCTTGTTTTCGAGTCATTTTCCTATTAAACAGTGTCCTCTGCCTTCTTTAATCCGTTTATGAAGAGTTCTTCTTTTACACTGTGGGTCTGCTTTTTGTTTAAATGTGATATATTCTGAGAAGATGCCGTCGGAATATCCAACTGTCATCGCATGCAGAAGTGACACGTAGCCTTCTAGAAAGTTTTTTTTCCCATCCAATGATCGCCACCGGCTAGTATCATATAAATACTTCATTTAAATCTATTTAAATGCGTTGTAAATTCTTCTGCAGTCTCATCATCTGACTTTAGTCTCCAAATTCTGGTAACCTTCTCGTTTTGGGGAACCTTCGTCATTTACCCAGAAGGCAGATTAAGTTATATAGTGTTCCTTTAATAACATCATTTCGTTCAGTTTAAAAAAAAATTATGTAAGCAGCACATGCCTTTCCTTATATAATGCAATGAATTTATTTCTTTCACAGTTAAAAAATGATGTATAAGATCCATGGCACAGTGTTTCTAACGTATTTTTAACTGGCATCTCTAGAACCGGAAGTAAATATTTAGTGTTCCTTTAATGACATCATTTCGTTCAGTTTAAAAAAAAAATTATGTAGGCAGCACATGACTTTCCTTATATAATGCAATTAATTTATTTCTTTCACGGTAAAAAAATGATTTATAAGATCCATGGCACAGTGTTTCTAACGTGTTTTTAACTGGCATCTCTAGAACCGGAAGTAAAAATCCTTAGTAAGACCCCTATACCAACTATAATTTAATGCTAAATCCACATCAATCATCATCTAAGCTCTATCTATAGTCGATTCTGGAAACAAATAGGTGTTTCAAGGAAAATTTTGGACCGGAAGTAGAAAAGAACCTAAGTAGAAGTCCTTAGTTAATTCCTACACCCCATCCAGAAAATTAATGCTGAATCTATATTAGTCATTATCTAAGCTCGTTCTATAGTCGATTCTGAGAAATAGATGCTTCATGAATAATGAAATTTTTGAACCGGATTTGGGAAATCTATAGTTAGATTCCTACTCCTCTGGAATTTAATGCTAAATCCATATTATTCATCAACGAAAATCTCGATCCCTTGTTGTTGACAGGCTGTGAACTGAAACTCGTCTTCTTTACAGACTCTACACTTATGTCATCTTATTCCTTCTTCATGAATCCATTATGGTTGGCGAAATTGCAAACACTGGTGAATATGTGACCACCTACCTTATTTGACCTCTTCCAATTATGTATTTGGACATACTTCTGATACTTTCTACTGGATTCATGATACACATACATTCCGTTAATTTAAATGCTAAAAGAATATTACTTTCTGGGGAAATTGACAGGAGCCTCTTTCGTTAAATACTTCTGGAGAAGATATGTTATTTGTCGGTTGGTTTTATCTTTCGATATTGAATGTCCTATATACGTATGATCATCATTACTTAAGAATTACTTACAGCCTAAAACTGTAAATTCATGTTTTAACATTTTGATATAGACGATCTCCTAATAAGTGTTTACACTTAATTTAGGAAATATAAATTCTAGATTTCATTTTCTCAAAGAACTGAAAAATATTCTTAATTGGTAGTTGTGCGTTTATTGATTTTCCTCTTTCTGTTCCAGGATGAGAATATAACAAGGAACATGCAAGTTTTCAACACAATCTTGTGATGCCCTTGACGCTCGAGATATCGCTCTCCCGAGAGTACTGCCATTACCTGAGAAGAACGAGGTGTTCCCAGCTTACAGTCTTTCTCAGCAAACAGAATCCACACGGGACATCCATTCCTCTGCGAGTCTATTTTTTTGCACATTCTATAGCATCCGTTGCTGGGGAGATTCTTTCGTTCGACCTCAGGGGTTCTTCCCCTGTGCTTCAGACTTTTCCTCGCCTAATTCCTCTAGAAGATAACACCAACCTAGGACTTGCAAGAATGAGTCTAGTACTACCTCTGGAAGTACACGCACTCCAATTGGTTCTCATGCTTAGTATATGAAATGGGAGGCTGAGAAATGTCACAGAGATTGCCACCAAATTCATTTTACGTGCAAATCCCTAAAATTAGCTCGGAAAATGAATTGTCTTGACATTTATCACTCTCCAGTCGCTATATAAGTTCTAGGAATGAATTTGGAGGCAGATGAGGAACCAGTGAACGCATGTGCCTAAAATCTCTGTATTGGTGCAATGCATTATTATTTAACATGCCTTTTTATAAGAGAAGAAAAACTAATTACTCATTAATAACGTCACGATACTTTCCTTGATATGTCACAATCAGTGACGTTTCGTCATGACATATTATAAATGAAAGAAGCTATGTGTTTTTGTTCAAGAAGCAAATTTCGCTTTACACTTTAGGTGCCTTACAGTAATGCACATGAGATTTTAGAAAGAGAATTTGATTTTTTAGACTGCACACAAAATTGATCATCGAAATTAAACACACACACACACAATATATATACATATATATATATATATATATATATATATATATATATATATATATATATATATATATATATATATATATATATATATATATATATATATATATATATATTTCATGATTTAAAACATTCCATTAGTAAATTATTTAAATTTCGTCTCTGAACAAATTGGACTTAGCTGTACAATTTCACATTTCCTTTCCAGTTTTCTTTTTACTTTTCAATAATTGTTGGTTTGAAATGCGTCAGATAACTTTGTGTGATTAGGATGCATTAAGCAATTTTTATATAAAATGAACGTCATAATTAAATATTTTGTGCAACTTTTAATAAATGAAAATATGTATTCATTGGGGCTTATTGTTTTGCATGTTTCTTGAATAAATTTAGGCTTTTATCAATATACGAAATATGAATAAAAGTAAGCAAAACTCTTCTTACGATTAAACGCAAAATTCTTCTTACGATCACATTTCTAAATGCATAAAATATTGAGAATTGAAAAATTATTCCTAATCTGGTATAAATGTCTTGAAATGTTATTTAAAATATCATACAGATTCCAGTGACTGATATTTTCTAATAGTTCTCGAGACCAGAAAACTTGGACTTATTATAAACTATCCAAGTTTTCAATGTACGCAATTGAAATGCGCCCATTATATACGCATTCAGTTGCATTTAAAAAATAAATTCAGTTACAAATCTGTGTTCTTTCTCGTCTAATTTATTACCTTTAATACACAAAATGATTAGCATATATGAAACTAAATTAATGTATTTTCTCTGAAAAATTGCCAGTTCACTTTATAATTGCTCTAGTTATGATGACTTAATTATATAAATAACTATTAGTTATTTTGCTGTTGCACTGTTGGTACTCTAATTCTAAACAGATGATACTTCAGAATTTATTTTACAATATGTTTAGAATTCAGTTTAGAATATATCATTAAATATATCGAATTGATAACTGTTTTATTTTATGCTATGATGATTTAATTATATAAATAACTATTAGTTATTTTGCTATTGCACTGTTGCTACTCTAATTCTAAACAGATTTTACTTCAGAATTTATTTTACAATATGTTTAGAATTCAGTTTAGAATATATCATTACATATATCGAATTGATAACTGTTTTATTTTATGCTATGATGACTTAATTATATAAATAACTATTAGTTATTTTGCTATTGCACTGTTGCTACTCTAATTCTAAGCAGATTTTACTTCAGAATTTATTTTACAATATGTTTAGAATTCTGTTTAGAATATATCATTAAATATATCGAATTGATAACTGTTTTATTTTATGCTATGATGACTTAATTATATAAAAAACTATTAGTTATTTTGCTATTGCACTGTTGCTACTCTAATTCTAAACAGATTTTACTTCAGAATTTATTTTACAATATGTTTAGAATTCAGTTTAGAATATATCATTAAATATATCGAATTGATAACTGTTTTATTTTATGCTATGATGACTTAATTATATAAATAACTATTAGTTATTTTGCTATTGCACTGAAACAGATTTTACTTCAGAATTTATTTTACAATATGTTTAGAATTCAGTTTAGAATATATCATTAAATATATCGAATTGATAACTGCTTTATTTTATGCTATGATGACTAATTATATAAATAACTATTAGTTATTTTGCTATTGCACTATTGCTACTCTAATTCTAAACAGATTTTACTTCAGAATTTATTTTACAATATGTTTAGAATTCAGTTTAGAATATATCCTTAAATATATCGAATTGATAACTGTTTTATTTTCCCTCATCCACAAGTTTAGAAGTTATTATATTGCTAATAATAAGAAAATGTGTTACTCAAGTTCCATTTTGATCATTGGAGGTAAAAAAATGACTGAGATAATAAATACGCGTTTCAATATGATACATAGCGTAGCATATTACAAATAGCACCAGCAGTATGAAATACTGATTTATTGCAAACCAATGTATTGATTATTAACTCACTTGTATCAATACGAACGTCACTATAGTCAAAGGATATTTATAAAGAATTTCTTAAATTCAATGTAGCAAATACATATTCAAATATTTAGAAATAATTTTGTCTATCGCCCAAATGTAACGGGACTCTAAACAATTTTCGACAAGAAATTTTTTTAATTAATAACTTAAATAACTACAAACAATTTTGAAAAAAATGATGTATTTTATTTATTATAATACAACAACAGAAAGAGTGTTAAAATATTATTTTAAAGCGCAACATTGTCACAAAAAGCTCTTAAACTTCCAACTTTAAATGGATATTTTAAAAAACGTATGCTTTCATACTTTGGGTGCAATTCTTTCTGTAAGTATTGATCATTGAGTTCTATTTTTTATACATATTTATAAATATATGAGCAATGTTTTATACTAATATGATGTTTTAAATAAATACTAAAGAATTCTAAAAATTGAAATTATGGATTTTAGGGGATAAAATTTCTGCTTAAAGGTATAACAACTAAAACAAAAAAGTAAACCTTACAAGGTCTCATCAAATATAATTATTGAACAATATTTTGCAGATTGGTTTCTAATTGCAATAAATAAATTGAGCATTATACTATAATTTTACAGTTCTTATATTCAGTTATAAATTCAAAACTTTTCATTAGTTCTTGCTTTAATCTAAATTGGAATCAAAGTTATCTGACCTCTTCAAATCACTCCATTTTGCAATTTAGATAGGGACACTCAACAGGGAAACCGGTCATATCTTTTGCGCCATGATCTTTCATTAAACGCCATATGTTGATTACACTGTATAATTTGACGATTTCTTCAGTCTTCATTCAGAAGTATTTGCTCAGTAAAATGTTTCAATTTTAACATTGAACATTTCATAAAGATTCTCCTTTTATGATTGAAGAAGTTTCTGCTGTATATACATTTCCTTTCGGTCTGAAACAGACAGATTTCACTTTCCATTACTCATTTCCTGTTTTTCTCTCGATAACTTCATTATAGTAATTTCATTGTGGTACATACATTTAAAAATGTTACTTAAAAACAAAAGAACCTTTACATTGTGTACATGTAATTTAATTTCCCATGTTCCAAAGACAAATATGGCTGGCAGTTGAGTAAGAATATAATTATAAACTCAGCGTATAAAATTTTTAAGGAATTTAAAAAGAAATGCTGCTCTGAAAGTCCAATTTATCTATGTTAATGCTTTAGAAAATGCTTAGAAATTTGTGTTTTATAACACCTTGCTCACTGTTTTCAAATCTATATTCGCACAAAAACGCACAAAATTTTTAACTAATATTTCTGAATCATTATTAATGAAGTTGCTTCTCTAAATCCATTTATCGCTTCAATTGGATCCATATTTGTCTTTATTCTTTCCCTTTATCCAATGTCATGGGTCTTCCAAAGGAGCCTTTTTCCATTGCGTCTTTCACACCGATAATAAAGTTATCATCAGTGTTCTGTAAATAAAACAAGAGCTCACAAACTTAGAATGCATATTGTTTCTTCATATTTTAACCGATTCTTAAATATGTCTTTACTTAAATGTTGGTCATTTAAAACGTTAATTTTACTTCATCCATTTCTCCAAAAGGATATACTAATTTAATTTAGGATTAAAACATTGGCTTAATACTCAACAATCTTTGCAATAATATCGTTGCAGATGAAGAGATTTATTGAGAATTTATATTGAAGTTACGCAGTATTTATTAAAATAATATTATTGCATGTATTTCATGAATCCTTTACCTCCAATCATTGGTCTTCCAAAGAAGCCTTTATCCATCGCAGACGGACTTTATGTTTACTATCAGTATTCCGGTTTATTCAAATGCAACACTTTAGAAGCTATAAATGCTGTTCTATTTATAATTTTGTTTTCTTTTCCACGCATCTATGCTTTTTAGTTAGCTAATGGTTTTTCTATTATTAAAGAAATAATTAAACATATTTTAATATTGATCTTAGAACATGCATCCAGACTTCAGAGGTAAGGGCGTTGCAACCAAACAACCAAGAATACCATTAGCAACTAACGTCGGTTTAGAAAAACAAAATCAAACCGAATCGAGCGATACATCTGGTCAATGTCTCACAAAATGATTTAATGCAATTTCATGGATAGGCTTTCCTAAAGAGATAGAAATGTCTAGAGAACTGGACAAGAAAATGTTTTCTTTAACATTACTTACATAAATTGCACACAACTACAATTATTCACAAAACTGTACTTCATAGGTCGTTGATTTTTATTTCAGTTTTTAGTTAGTTTGAAGAGACATGGCTCAGATTTAGGTAACTTTCCTTGCTGCACAAACTAGTGATCAGAGAAAATATTTCTCACCAGTGGGAGGATGAACTCACCTTTATAGGCCTTCTTGTTGTTGAAGGTGTATAGCATACTTGTTATAATAGGGTGACCAGATTGTTTTTTCGCGCAAATGCAACGAAGTCCTTCAAACCTAGTATTTTTGTGTGCAACACTTCAACATTCTACTAAGCAACCTAGAAAGTTATGAATTTGACGTATTTCATATTGAAATTTTATTAGCAGGGATATTTGGTGGCTGCTTGTTGTTATTATGTAAAAGTTTGTCATACATTCTCATGTTAAAAGGAATGTGTTTAATTTTAATTTAAACGTGTTTAATGCCAGTCTATTTTGATATCTACAATTGATGCTCATCCACTTTATCACATGCATAGCACTTAAACATTTCTCATCTAGAATGACGCATACTCAAGCGAATCCCGAAGTTGGGGCTAGCTGTTACATTTACAGCTCTATATTTTTTCCAGTCTGCTATTGAACGCAGAAAACAGATTATTTCATTATCGGTAAACTGCACGTTTGAATATATTTTTACACTTTTTCATTTTCATATTAGTTACAAAATACTTTATATTTAGATCTTAGAAAGTGCAAAAATTTAAAAGTTGTCTCGAAATGATATATATATACAAGATTGTCTCAAATAAGAATTACAGATTAAATGTTAAAATACACAAGCATTCTCAAAATATAAGGTATACCATCATTTTCAAATATTATTAAATTAAAAATAAATTGTTCCAAAGTCCATTATATATATACATACATACATATATATATATATATATATATATATATATATATATATATATATATATATATATATATATATGTCACATTGGGCGGTATTAATCCATGACAGAGACATTTTCTCAGCACCAGAATCTATTTTATTAGAAACATTTCAACAGACATAGTTACATGGTTTGGTCGGGGTCCTGATCATCGACCAGCTCTTACAAAATTCCAGTTCTGCCGCTTTTCTCTACAAGTGCATTATATAGTCCACTTCGGAGAGGCTAGGAGAGGGCTTATGATATGGGCCATGTGTTTTTTATCTTGGCGTTCATTAGGCTTTAACACTTGATTAGAAGTGCCCTTTCATCTTAGAACGTTTACAGGGATAGGATTCGTGACCATATATGGTATGATCGAGGGACAGATAAAGTGTACGATTAAGTGTTCGACCACTTGTTAATATTAGTGGCGTGGTATAAAACTTAATGAGGGTGCTAATAAAATTTAATAAGACTGCCATCTGGTTGAACAAGTGCTGGCCAAGAGATAGGAATTTGGAATACTTATGGTGAATTCAAAGACGCGTTACTGGGAAAAAGTTTAGGCTTAAGGCTTAGGCTAAAATATATGTATATATATATATATATATGCATGCATGCAAGTAGCCATTTTGTTAAGGAGAAAAGGAAACGAAAATTTAGAATTAAAGAGACTTGCTTGTTGTTAAAGAATAAAACATTGTAATAACTAGCCCCGAGCTTCATTTTATATAACATATTTCTATTTTAAATTTAAAATGTATAATAAGTTTATATCTAAATATGAGTTAACAAAATATTTTAAACTAATTAATTTCTGGAATCAATATCACATTTGAATTTCTGGAATCAATATCACATTTGAAAGGCACACTAAAAATATTGCCTTGACAAATTCTCTAGTTACATAGATTCACGTCTTTTGCGTGGGTGGTTCAGACTAGACAGCTGACTGCCAAGCGAAATTTCTTCCTAATAAGTAACCCTTGTAATATATGCCTAATTCCTTCTCTTTACATAATAACTTGAATATACATTAAGTATAATATATTAGAATGATACAACATATCTAGCTGCAATTCAGTAATCGCATTCAAATTACGGTGTATTTGTTCAGTTCCAAGCTTCGTGGCTTTAATTTAAGGTTGAGAAACACAACTTCGATTCCTGCCAGCGGAAAAAAATCTTCTCGTGTTCTTATATAGACAAAATATACTGAATTGTAAAATTAAATTTTGAAATTAAATTATAAAATTAAATTATAAAATTAAACATTCATTTCGTTTTATTTTCTGTACGATTGCACTCTAAATAAATCGTTAAATATAAAACTCTTAATAGAAGAATTTGATAGCGATTGAAGTATTTTCAAAATTATTATTATTACCCTTTTGGAAACATCACTGCGAATCTCGTTTAGTGCATATTATTTTTAAATAGCATCAAACATTAGGAATTAAAAACAAAAATCGTAAAAATGAGCAAAACTGCACTTATAAAATAATTTATCTGCAATGAATGGTTATGTGCAATAGCACAATTATTATTTATCTGGTCACCCTATGCTATTACTATATTATTATTGTTGTTATTGCATAAGACTTAGATACTGTTAAATTTCATCAACCTGCTCTAGGAAATATAGACATGTTCAAATTTTCAATTCCAGCTTTCCAATTTTTGACAGTTTTCTCTTCTCATTGGATTAGCGCAATTCCATTAGGCATTTCCTTGCTATTACTCGCTCTGATAAAGCATACTTATGCTGATGTCAATCGTAGTACACACTGTAGCAAGAGCGCAGATGCAGCGTTTTGTACCAAAACAAGACATTATCTTTGACATGCATGTTAGCCTTACGGATATCCATATAAGTATACAACTTAAAGCCATCGAATAAGTAAAAAGTTGCTGTTCTAAAGCTTAGTTTCTACTTTAGCTTATGTCAAAAGATTTAAGAAAAAATATTAACATCGTATATGTTTGAAATTAAAAACGTTATGCTATGTAAAAGGCGCCATGAGTTGCAACAAACACTTGTTTGGAAGTCTTGGTGTTTTCCTATACAAACTTTAGTACATAATTTACCTCATTTTTTATCTTCAAATCAGAACTTCATAAACATATTACATTATATTTAATAGAAAATTGGCAATTAAATATTATTGTATTTATGTAACACTATGAGCGAATACTAGTATTCTTTTATACACAGATACACACAATATAATACCCTCGAAAAAATAATATTACAACACCCTTGTTTCTTTTATTAAATCTTTATTCGGTCTATCAAAAGATATATTCTGTCCAAATATTTATAATCCTGTAACTTTGAGTAAAGGAATAACCTCCCGAAAACAAAAATAGATTAAATCTAAATTTGTTGTTTGAAATCGAATCTATAATAATAAAAGGCAATAAATAATAATAATGATAATAACCCAAAATGCTTTTAACATTTTATAGGGTGAAGTGGGGTAAATGTAGCCGCGTTTTTGCATACTTCAATTTTAAAACCAACTTGTTACTCTTTTATTGTAGCTACAGATGTCAAATTTTACACATATAATACTAAACTAGAAAAATTAAGGGGCAAATGTAACCATGACTGGTACTACTACCATGATTATTATAAGATCAAATGGGGACACTGCTGAATTCTACTCATAAAACATAGCTACAGACCAAAATCAAATTGTTTTATATGAAAAAATGTAGAATCTACAAACTTCTAAAATATGGCTGAGCCACTTACCAACTGAGTGAAAAAATAAAATAAAAAAATTAACATTGCATTGCGCAACTATTTTGGTTTGAATACTATTAATTCAAATGAATATGTATACATAAGATCTAATAGCTTCTAAAATATAGTTAAACCACTCGCCGAGTTAAAAAGTAAATAATATTTTAGCATTGCATCAAACAACTATTTTAGTTTGCATACTATTAATTAAATTAATATGTATACATAAGATCTAAAAGTTTCTAACATAATGGCTAAGTCACTTAAAACCTGAGTGAAAAAGTGAAAAAAAAATTGACATTGCATTGAGCAACTATTTTTGGAAGCATACGATTAATTCATATTAATATATGTACATAAAAAAACCCTTCTTTGATTTTAAATCAGAAGAGTGTTTATAAATACATAAATAAGCCGCAGTTACACCTACCCCACTTCACCCCAACGAAATGATGCTGAAGCACAGCATTCATGATACCATGAACTGTCAAATATACAGTTTTACGTACAATGCTGTCTTCGTACCTTTCATTGAATTACAAATTAATGTAACTTGCTAATATTTCCTTGAAAAAAGCAGGCACATAAAAATTAGGTGACTGCAAATTGTTTCAAGAGAATTTTGAGCCCTCTTTCTCATGTCAAATACAGTGTGATCTTAACAGACGCTTAAAGTTGTTTCTTGCCATCTGAAATCACACAGTATTGTCAAATACGGCTTTAAACGCCTTCGAAACAACTGCAATCACCAATATTTCCTATGTCTGCTTTCTTCAAGGAAGTATTAGAAAATGATATTCTCGCAAGCATCAGTTTTATTTTCTGTGGTCAAATTATGGATTTGTAATTTCTACAAAATTCTGCTAAAACCATAAATAATTCTTTTAGAATAATGAAGCATTAAATTTTCATTATAGAAGTTTTATGCTGATGAAGGGAGAGATTCACTTTTGTTCAAAATGCCCCAGTTTTCAATAAAACTGTTATTTATCAAAAGAATATGTTTCAAAATAATTTTCATGGCATCATCTAAATTACTATTAATTAACGAACGCTTCTTTTGCTTTGTTCGCGGTAAAGAATAGCTGAAGTAAGTAAAGAATAGCTGTAGTAAGTTGAAGTAACATGCTTTTCTCTTTTTTTTAGTTCGCAAACACAATGATATAGCATTGTGAAAATTAATTCTAATGAAACTGTTTTCAAATCTAACACTTCATCGCAATGTACAAATTCGCTAAAATGAAACTAAGCTTTAAACTGTTGTCAAGTTGTTTTGTTAAAAAGGCAATCAAGCTTTTATAAACGTGTACTTCATTTTCTTTTATAGATGTATAAAATATTTCAAATAAACTGCTTTCCATGTACTTATGAAAACATTTCATCAACTGTTTATCAACTCTTTAAATACACTTTCAAAATGTTTGATCCAGGCATAGTTTACATTTTCAGATGTCCTTTCTTTTCTAACGCATCACCGCTTGGACCTCACAAACAATAGAAAATATAAAGCTTGTAGCAATCGCTCATAAGGCAGTATTAAATGTCTTAAGCGGGAAACGCCTTTAGCTCAACGCTATGGTACTACCTACCACTCTTTGGTTCCGGGATAAAAACCCCACTGCCAAGTTAGTGGTTTCGAATTCTCGTTACATTGGTCACCTTGGACAAGCACGAAGCATCTACCTCTCTATTATTTCTAATTATTCAGTTTTCTGAAAATTACATGTACATTATGAAAACTTTACTTTGAGTACTCCCCTTGACACGGCGCCAAGAGGCAATTGAATAAGAATTCAAACTATGTCGCACTTCCTTCTTCGGTTTTGTGATTGGCAACACAATTACCACTGCACGCCTCGTCACGGCCTCATGACAGCTCCTTCCCTTCAACTTACAGCTAGCACGCCTCATCTGCAATCAAACAACATCGTTCGGTAATCGACAACTCACTGGGAGGGGTAGTACTGTAGCAATTGTACAGAAGGAATGCCTTGAGCGGGAGACGTCTTTGGCTTAACGCTATGATATTCGCCTACCACGCTTTGGCCCCGGGATCAAACCCCGGCACTGCTAAGTTGGTGGTTTCGTGTTCTCGTTACAAGCTACTTAACACAAAAAATATGCTAATCCTCACCTTAAAACAGTTCAAAATAGATAGGTCCTCAAAGCACAAGAAATTTTCCAGATCTTAATCAGAATCTCAAACAGTGTAACTTGATAATAGAATAGATATTCTCTAAGTAATTGAAGTATTTTTCCTAGCAAAATAGCTTTAAAATTTTACCTTATTAAAATATGTGTTAGATTTTAAAGAAACAACCTGAATACTTTGGATATTTCAGTAGGATAAATATCGTTTTCCTTTCCATTGAAAAATTTAATTCATTCGATATAAAAAAGAGTGTATACATTTTTTTTAATTGTTTCTATCCCACAACAAATACAGTATCATGTGAATCACTAGGAAGATAAAATGCCTTAGAGTGAGAGAAATTAGAAAGTACATTACTTCCTGAATAGGAAGGAATAATGTCAGCTTTAGATGATAATCAGTAATCTTTTCATTATCCAGCACTAGCTTTATATAAAATAAAATTAATATCTTAGAGTACACCTGTGGCTATCGGGATAACTACTGTTAACTCAGGTAGTTTACTAAAATGTTCGTTACTCTGACAGCTTGACTACGAATCCAGAGCACTGTGCATTTTTTTTTCATAGCGCATCACGAAAATACAGCTTCATTTTTTACCGTAAATCCTTCAAGAATGACCGCTTAAAAAGCACTCTCTGGCCCTTTCTGTTTAAAGTCCCTTTCCTTAACATTTTTTAACAAACAAAGCATCAGTTACTGATTATATAAAAAAGAGCATGGAATGTTGTTAACAAGCTTAGTGGAATGCTAATTACTTCATACAGATATTTACATACTACAGATTAGAAACTTGATAGGTTTTCCTTTCTGTTTAAGATTACTTCCCTTAACTATCTTGTTAACCATCTGTAACGAACAAAGCGTACAGTTACTGGGTTTATATAAAAAGATCGTAGAATGCCTTTAGCAATCTTTATTGAATTCTAATTACTTCATACCGATATACTTACAAACCACAGATTAGAAACGTGATAGGCTTCCCTTTCTGTTTAAGTTCCTTCCCTTAACTTTCTTTTAACGAACAAGGAATACAGTTACTGGATTTAGATAAAAAATAGCATGAACTGCTATTGAATGATAATTACTTCATAGAAATGTACACAGATTAGGAACTTAATTGATTTTTAAGTAGGATTCAAATCCATTTGTATCCTACTTGGTAAAGTAATTAGCATCTTTTATTAGATGCTAATTACTTTATACAAATATACCTACCAACTACCTTATAGGAACTAAATAGGCTTCTTTTTCTGTTTAAAGTTTTGTTTTTTAACCTTCTTTTAACGAACAAGACATGCAGTTACTGGGTTTAGATAAAAAAGAGTGTGGAATGTTATTACCAAGCTTTATTGAATGCTAATTGCTTCATAAAAATTACACAGATTAGGAACTTCTTTTGTTTCAAGTTGGATTCAAATCCATTTGTACATTGCAACATTGAATACGATTTATGAAATATTTCCATTGCTTGTTGCATTGATTTTCTTCAAAACCACTCTTCCCGTTTAATTTCATTAAACCAAGGTATTGATCTACAACTCTTCGTGTAATTTCTCAACTAAATCAGTAAAATGCGTGCAGTTAAAAATCACTGAAGCTCAAATATTTGAAAATATATATTAATTATATAAATACTAAATACTAAATACATATTTTCTGTAAATAAACAATAAGTAAAAAAACAGCATTGGCGAGAAAATAACTAAATTCAGTTTTAAAAGGAAATTTGCGATATTTTCTGTGTTATAAGTATCAAAACTAGACTAGTATTATGAAAGTGTCAGGTAGAACTTTTGGAAATATTGATAAAAAGAAATTGGAAACAGTAAAGTTGATTTGCTATATTTAAAATGCATTCTTCTGAAATTCTAGAACTCGGTTTTATTTCTATAGGTCTAAAGTACTTGTCTTGGTAAGTGCAATTATTTAAAATACTTTAAAGATGTGTATTGTAAAGAACATTTAACAATAATTTATTTCCATTGTTTCATTCAGACTAATTCAGAATTATCATAAATTTTAACAATTACTTTAACTGATCTAGTATATTGATATGTAGACGATAATTTATTTGCATTACATTATTCAGGCTGCTTTAGAATTGTCATAAATTTTAACAGTTACTTTAACATATCTAGTATATTCATATGCAAACGATAATTTATCTACATTTTTTATTCAGACTGATTCAGAATTATAGTCAATTTTATCAGTTACTTTATCAGATCCAGTGTGTTGAAATGCATTCGAAATAGATTAAATGGATCTGTTAAGAGCATTTGTCATATTAACTAAGTTACATTAAATATTGCCAAACTGACTTAAAAGAAAAAAACTACCGAATACTGCAAAAATATCAATACAGTCTTCTAACATATAATTAAGTAATCAAAGAGAAAAATAACAATACAGTGTTCTAACATACATTATCGTTAACATAAATTAGAAACAAACAATATATAGCATCTGGTCTATACATTCTAGCACAACAATTCATATCCATGTATGTGACAAGTATACTTTTTGGAAATGTTCACATTGATATAACCAATTGTATACATATCATGTAATCAGAGGAAGAATACAGGCTAATTTATATAGTCGCACAGTTGCGAATTATAAAATTTATTACAAAAACGAGAAAAATAAATTTATATACTTTCAAATATTTTAAATATACTAAACAAAATTTTCATGCATTTGAAAATTACAGTTTAAATATATTTATTATATTTTTAAATATTTTTAAAATACTAAAATCGAAATATTTTAAAAATATTTTAAGAAATTTGGCATTCAAAGTAGTTTTCCTTTTTTTAAAGAATACATGAGCTTATATATAACCAATAAAGTTTTCTTATTCTTACTTTTTACTAAAGAATTCTTACAGTTTTGACTGAAGGGGTATTATCTAATCGACTTACCCTAAAATTGTATCTCCAAAGCGCATACTATTTATATAAGGCGATAACTTGCGATATTCATTCTACTGTTCGTATATCCCCAAAAACATAAGAAAAATTTCATTCCAATTTTTTTATATATATAAAAGCTATATTTCTCGCCCCAAAATTTAACGCAGACCGAAAGATTTCTTAAATTTTCTCTCGCAATCTGACGAAAAATATTTTTGTTTTGCAAGTTTTTAATTATTTGTAACTATATCAGTTTAACTGATTAATATTGACCCTTAACACCAGACATGAAAAAAGTACGCAACTGCACATGTAGGGTACGCAGGGGCCCCAAAGAAAAAAATACATTTACTGAAACTTTACTCAAAACAAATTAAATGAATACATATATAAATGTAACCACTCTTTTACGTATATTAAAGAAAATATTTTAATTAGTAACATGCATCACACAATCAATTAGTATGCTGTGGAGGATATACAAGATATATGCACATTTTACACACTTAACTCTTCTTCGAGGCAAAAAGTAACATCTCATTTTACATGGTTGTTTTTCATGTGATGGTGTAAGGTCATTCATATCTACCACTTGTGAGACAAAATTATGAGACGAAGGTCACGTGATCAAAGACTCTCATCTCGACGCTTCATACGGTATGAGCGTTTTCCCAGAAGAATAAAATTGATCTGCTATTCCCTGATCCAACTTATTATTATTATTTATTGCAGATACATTGAGTAAAGTGTAGTAAATGACCATAGTCCAGCGTCTAGTATATTTTGCCGTAAAGTAGCTTACATGAAGTTTCGCTAATGTGATCACTCCACATTTAGTTATGCTGTAATTATTGACATTTCTGGTTTGCTATTATTGCTGCTGACATTTTTATTCTCGTGCATAGTTAATAATAGACAACTCTGTGTTTTTGTTTAATACATATGAACAAAAAGTTATTTGATTATTTGACGTTTTCTATGTGGTTTGAATTCAGATAGTATTTACAATTCGTTGATTTCTTTTAATCCCAAGCACAGTCAATCATTTTTTGTTCGATTTAATACATAACTCCATAGACAAGAATCAATTGTCTAATGTTATATCCCATTTAGTATTTTGTACGGGTGGTATGAGCTTTAGAAAATCACTTGTACATGAGTAATTCGCATGTACATTTTGATTTATATTATTAGAACCGCTTGAAGCCTAATTAAGAAATAAGACATGTGGACTAATTACAACTTAAAAGTTACATGGACTATGGTCGCCATATGGGGAGAAATTTAAAAACTTCACTTAAAAATATATTTTGATTGGTCTGACTGGATACTATGTGTATAGTTAAGGTATAAATATAAAAATTTTAACTTTTTTTTTAAAAAGCAAATTGCTTACATTTTTGCAATTTTAAGCTCATCTTTTTAAAATAAATAACACGTAACATATACAGTAGAGCTAATTAACACGCTTGTTTTATTCAATTATTGCTTTTTTCATACTTCCTAGATAGTACGAATACACATTGCTTATACTTTCTTGATAGAAAGCAGGCAGAGCAATCTCGGGTGACTATAATTGTTTCAAGGGCATTATGATCCCTACTCAAAATGACTTTAATCTCAAAATTCATTGAAACTTTCTATCCTTTCATTTTATAAATATTGATAGTACACTAAATGTCGCTAAGATAATGCCCGATGATCTCTGTTTGAGTTTCATACTCAAACGTTCCCAGATATGTGTGTTTTCATGCATTCCTCCACTTTTTCTAATTCGATTTTTTGGTCTGATAAATAATTCTATAAACAGCAGTTGAAAACTACTGTTCTAGAATGAAAACCACTGACAATATTCCAATAAGTTTCAATATTCAGTGCTTGGACCCAAAAAGTTCAGAGTTCACCCATTTTCCTTGATTCCAGTCATCAGAAAATGAATTTTTCAAACCTCAGCCATGACCTCAACCTTTTTTATACGTTCTCTTAATTGAAATAAAAATCTCAGATTGGAATTCTACTTGTTATTTTCAGACCAAGATATCATCCGATCCAAAGTTATATCCAAATTAAGTTAAAATAGACTCTACGTTCTTTAGTGCTGACTCCATCCTCACAAGATGGCCTCGCATTATGGTCATTTTTCAGAGTCGCTATCTTCCTTCACTAAACTTTTCTATCTTAGCGAACCCTCAATCGCAAGATCATTTAATGCATAAATTGCCCAACAGTTTTTAAATGTTTGACATTCAATGCATGCAGTATTCAGAATTTATAACACGATTTGTCAACAAAATAATATTATGATTTGCCTTCGACGTTCTTAAGCGTGCATTTCATAAAAAATTACAAAAATTATCAGCCACATAATTGGAATTGTGAACCTCCTCACACTCTAAATATACTTTGCGAAGTCATTCGCGTACCACCGATAAGCCTTGCTAAAAGCTCTGATTACTCAGAACAAGTTTTTCTGAGAGAACATATTTCCACATATTCCTTTCTTCCACATACGCATATTTATCAAAATATGTGTCTCCAGTGTTTATAGATATTTTCAACACTACTACATTAGCACTGTATGCGAATCGTTTAATTGCGACAGTTAATATCTATTTATTTTTTATAAGCAGCACATCTAAATAATTCCATTTTTTAAGCAAGAACCGCCTAGGTCAATTCCACCATTTATAGAATAAATGTTCCAATCTGTGAAATAAATTTTTGATATTATATGTGTATTTTGAACTCTAAAATAAATCTTTGAAACAATTTTACCATATACTCAACTAGATTGGGTGGTACTTAGTATAAGAATCACTGAGTAGCTAAAATATTTAAGGCATTACTTGCAAAATACCCTCCTTATTGCACAGTTACACGTTCATTTTTTATTTTTACGAAAGTACTATTAAAGTACAATTTAATATGAATAAATATACAGATACTCCACTCGAGATTATTGAGTTATTTTAGCATAATCAATTGTGTTATAAGATTCAATTTTTATCTGACCCTCAGACTATATCTTAATCTATCAACCCACGTCAAAAATATACCGTTTATACTCACTCTCATACCTATTTTATCAACTCATGATACAAGTGACTTTTCCCAGTTCCAAATAAAAGAAATTTTCAGAAGTTTTAGATTCTTTTATTTTTTCTAATTTTCTATAGATTTTGAATACAATATACTAATGTAATTTTGCCTAATATTTTGGCAAAATAACAAATACATTTATTGAAATCTTTAGTACAATCGCAACTGAATATCTGTATATCATTGCACTTCTTTTGTTTTATAATACGGGACAACGTGATCAGTAAAGAATACGACAGACTTAAACATGTTTTAACAGCCTTGGTCACATTTTAGGGCCTCCTTTATATGAAGGATGTATTGAAATAAAGTGAAAATACGCCAACCAAAAAGCAGTTTAAGCCGAACATGTTAAGAACAAGCTAAGAAAACATTTATGCCTTCTACAAATAAGTCAATAGCTCTTGAAACGTTCTTTGATATACATGAGTAATAGAATAAAAAAGTTTCCATTCATTCCCAATTATGCACGTGCGTTTTTGTTCATTCATTTGTATCGTTATTAAACATTGCTTTTAATCAAGACAGTTTGGCACTTCCGTAATCAGTTTAAAGAAAAATACAAAATAAAAATATTTCTTGATAGTTCATTTAAAAGTTCTATCATTGATCGACGTTTGATTTATTTCAGGCGACCAAACAACAGTAGATAATGTCGAATTCAATGAATTCTTGGTGAGATTTTTGCCTTTAAAAGAATTTGGTATACAGTCTATTTGCTTTCTAGGATAAGGTGTTATGTCGATTTTTTTAAGCTTAAGATTTAGAGACGAAGTCTCTTACGAAAAGGCTTCATTTGCTACTCAATAGACGTTCATTAGGATAGTCGTACACGATTATCTTCTAACTATTTTTCAATTTGTATTTGATATTTCACGATAAAAATTAAACATTTGTAATACGTATTTCGCGGATGGTCCTTTTGGTGCGATAAATGAGTGAAACATCTCTGGATCACTGTATTCTTACACAGATAGGAGACATTGTACTCTCTTGGATCACGTTTTTCTTGACTCCAAACTACTACAATATTAAGGATAACTTGAGAAACGTATTCAAGCATAAATAAAATAAACATGCAACATACAGCTATTTCGAGAATATGCTGGGTGCCCTGCGTCAGTGCTAGAAAAGCAGCAAACTCTAAGTCAAAAAGATGAAATGGACACAAATTGAATACCCAAGTCGTGAATTGAAAATACTTAAAAATTACTTGAAAATAAATAAGCACGCCGATCAAAAATGCACTTTGATATATGATCTTGACTTTTTGAAGCGTTTCATCATTCAGGGAAATTTCAGGAATTTAGTTAATTACGTGTCCAGTACTCTATTTTTGTCCATGGTCTTGCGAGGTGCCATGTAATTTTTTTTCCATTTTCTTTATATTTGTTCCCTGTTTTAACCTTGGTACTCTTGTGTGTCATTTGGACTTCTTTGTCTTGTTGAGACTTATGAAATCCTGTTCAGATTTGTCTCGTCTTGTTATGACATTTCTGTTGTGTTATGGCATTATAGCACACACTAATCTTGCGTGCGAATTCTTGTTTCAGATTGGCTGTGACTTTCAATACACAAATACACCACTTGGATATATATATATATATATATATATATATATATATATATATATATATATATATATATATTTATATATATTATATATATATATATATATATATATATATATATATATATATATATATTTATATATATATATATATATATATATATATATATATATATATATATATATATATATATATATATATATATATATATATATATATATATATATTTATATATTATATATATATATATATATATATATATATATATATATATATATATATATATATATATATATTTATATATATATATATATATATATATATATATATATATATATATATATATATGTTGGTTCGCAAACACTGACGAAGGAGATTTAGCTCATCTTCAAAATAGTTGTATGATGCATTTTTATTTTATCCGTGCTTGAATGCGTTGCTCAAGTTTTTCTTATCCTTTGCGTAAAGTGTTCTTTTTATTTACTTATTGATTACTATAATATTAATTTACCATGGTAATATTGTATTGCAAACGTTTTTCATTGCGCGAAGTAAGAGATTAGAGTATGAAAATTACCTAAATTTTTACTTACTAGAGTTTATTTTTCGTGTCTACACAAGTATGTTTTCTCTAATCTATAAAACCTTTCTTGCTAAGATTCTTAAGTAGTAAAAACTATACCTCTTTTATGGATTAGACAAAATATTTTGACAGACAGTGTTACATTAAAACGCATTTACATATCAATTCGTTAATAACTGAAAATTTTTACTTCATTCCAGTCTTTATAAAAAAAATGTTTATTGACAAATTGAAATATTCAAATATACATGAAATGTAAAAAACGCAATCTAAAATAAAAGATTTATGAATTGCATCTGTTTATAAAGATATATGTATTTTCAAAAAGAATAGTCTAAAAAGTTAATATATAAATTGAAACTTTAAAAATGTTGTATATTTATATGTCTAAAAATTATTGCTACCGCTTATATCAGAAGAAAGAATGTTAATGGTTTTTTAAACTTTCTTTCTTCTTAAGCATGAAGTTTTAAAATTTTAACTTCTAAAAATATATAATTTCTTGTCAACTTACATTTTTCCATTTAATGTGTGTAATGTACAATAAAATTTTTATTTTTTATGTATATTAGAGGATTAAAAATGTGTGAAACTATTTCAGATAATATGTAAAATAATAAAAATCATAGTGAAACTAAGAAATTCGTGTATATTCATGTCTTAATCCGTAAATAGGGATCTTCTTCTAAATAAGGTTCATATCTGAAATTTTTAACATATATACAGTTGAACGAGGCTTTTGTTCACTCAAAGGAAACATAACTTCTCTTCCAACCCTTCAGGTAAGACCACCAAAAGAAATTTAGATGTACTAACACTCCTATTTAATAAGCAATATGACCTTTTCATGGCAGTGTGGACAGTATCAGAGATGTGGAATGAATAAGAAATTTATTTTGAAAGATTTTGAGCGACGAAGAACAGAATTACGGATTTTCGATAACACAGACTATTGATAGGAATAAAAAATATTGGGAACAACATTTATTTGGATATGCTTCATACACATTCTCTTTTGCCAACTTCTGGCTTCGAAGCTCAACACTTATCCTTGATATAACTCCCTTCCCTATCGTTGCTGTCTTTCAAAGCTGGGTAAAAAAAAATGAGTGGAAGATATATATTACAGTTGGATGGATGAAAAAGGCTTTTCAAGATATCAATTCATAGCTCTGAAAAAATTTACTTTACTCTTAGTAAACCAAAAATTTTTCGAAAAGTAATTAATTCATTTTCTACCTCAATCCATGTAAAAATTCAAAGTTTTAGAATATTTCACGTAAAATCAACATTTTTTTATATTTTACAGTGTGCTATTGTGTTGCATGTTGTATCAAAATTTAAAGAATAACTGTATATGTAAAACTTAAAATATTTTCTATAAGATAGATTTTAATCCCCGAAGCTTCATCCAAGGTAAAACTTTAGCAAAAAGAGATGTATGCTATTTTATATATAACTAGCGGAATGCTTTTTGAATATCAAATGTGTGACAATCAACTCCCAATCAACACTAAGCCTATTTGTTTTATCGAGTTGTGTACCATATGCATGTCGTACATCGGGAAGTGTGTTGCTTAATTAGTCCACATTTCGAGCATTTGGCACGGCTTAAAATAATAACGTCGCTTAAAATGTAATTGTTCAAAAAATGTCGATTTTTTTTTGTCTTTTTTATCAATTTATTTACACGTGAATTTCACGTTCCGATCTTAACAAAAAGTATGTTTTGTGCTTATTCTAGCATTTAAATAATTTGTTATACAGCACCCCCGTTAACGCCAATATTTTAAAACTACTGTATCACTCGCAAAGTGTTTTGAAAGATCTACCCGGTTACTAAGTTTCAAAAGCATTTATGAGCGCGAGCGCTTTGGATTTATTCAACAAATTAAACTATTTTCTGTGCGGCACTCACACACACACACACACACACACACACACATAGAATAGCAAATACTGGCAGGCTTTAATCTTTCCATCGAACGATTTGCCAATGTACCAAATGTCAAGTGTCTTCTATCCCTTTAAAAAGTACCTCTACCATCAGTTCACATTTCATTTGGCGTATGAAATACCATCTCAAATGTAGATCTTTGAAAAATTCGATTTTTCCAGGCAATTTATGAAACATTAGACCCATGCACTAAATTTTAAGTTTATATCTATTCCGTAAATTCTTAAAAAATCGCAACAAACAGGCAGGTGGACATGTGGGAATTAGTATATATAATAATAAACTTCATATGCAAATTCGAAAAATAAACTATTCTGATCCCTTTACACGTGGTGGTGACCTGTTCTCGAGCAGCGAACCTTCTACAATATAATATCCCGAATTAAACAATCGGACTTCAAGATATCTTTGGTCTGTTTACCAGCAGATATATTTTGGTCTACTGGTAAACAGTTTAGAGTCGGGTTATTCAATAGGCCATGGGTTCTGTCCCCGCAGTCAAACGAGTTAGGAGCCACAATCTCATCAATTCGGAAATCATATGTCAAAAAAAGAAGCTGAAATAAGTATCAAAGATATTCTCATGCTAATATCCTGTTGCAACAATTTGTTATATTAAACATAATCCGAAATATATTAATTTCAAAACCCTTTGCAAAAAAAAAAAAATCTGATGTGGGCAACACATGACTTTCCTTATATAATGTAATGCATTTACTACTTTTACAGTAAAAAAATAGGTTTTTCTTATAGTAGATACTAATATTCTTTCCAAGATATTGAATTTTCGACAATTAGTTGTCATTTTCATTGATTTAGCGTCATTTTTATCCATTTGGCGAGATTTTCGTTAATTTGGCAACATTTCAAAAAGTCGCCAAGTTGGCGACATTCCGCCAAATTCGTCGCCAAAATCTTGCCAAACGTTATGGACGAAGAAATAAGTTGTTCTTACAGCAGATAAATGACTATTGGCGTTCAAATACAAAAGTATTACTCAAAGTATCATTTTTCATGAATGGAACGAGCTAGATCCACGAGAATGATGTCACCCAATTTATCGCATGGTATTACATATGAAAAGTGAACATGTTTCTCAATAGGAAATATTTTTTTCATTTTATATGATTTTTTGATAATATTTTTGAAAAATGTGCAATGTCTCGAGAACGGTTCATGTTAGCGTTCTAAAATTTATGTCAATCGTTTTCTAATTAAAAATTACATAAGAAATGTCAATTTGCGTAACTTATTAGTGGTTTTGATTTTTTGACAATTTTTTCAAAATTTTTATCGAAAATTTAGGGGGATTCTGAACATTCGATTACGTATAAAAACAATAGGCTTCCAGTGTTTATGGATTGTGATTTTTGTACCAAATTTGGTTCGAATCGGTCCATTCGTTCGTCAGTTATCGTCTCCACAGACTCACTGACACACACATACACACACACACAGACATCACTTCAAAAATGTTTGTTTCGTGATCAGGGATGCTTGAAACGTGCTCTCCCGTCGAAAACTCGAATTCGAATTTTCGACCCCGTCACAATACTTTCCTTATACATTATGTATATAAGGAAAGTAAAAATCTGTTGTGGGTAGCACATGACTATTATAATTCAATAGATTTACTTCTTTCACAGTGAAAAAATGTTGTACAAGATCCACGACACGGTGTTTTTAACGTTGACTTGTACATTTGGCGTTTTTCCGGATGACAACACATGCTATTTCGAAGTACCCAATTAACTTATATTTCACGCTACTCTAAATTGACAATTATCAATATTTAGCCTCCTCAATAAGAAATATAGTCCATATATTGAAATGGTAACTTGGCGTTTTTGTTTTTGCAATTTTGATGAAATTTTCGTCAATCTGGTGCGAAATATTGCCAAGCTGGCTATATTTCGCTAGATTATTCGCAAAGCTCGCCAAATGTTGCAACAATTTGTTATATTAAACATAATCCAAAATATATTAATTTGAAAACCCTATGCAAAAAAGAAAAAAAATAAGAAAAAAAAATCTGTTGTGGGTAGCACATGACTATTATAATGCAATAGATTTACTTCTTTCACAGTGAAAAAATGTTGTACAAGATCCACGACACGGTGTTTTTAACGTTGACTTGTACATTTGGCGTTTTTCCGGATGACAACACATGCTATTTCGAAGTACCCAATTAACTTATATTTCACGCTACTCTAAATTGACAATTATCAATATTTAGCCTCCTCAATAAGAAATATAGTCCATATATTAAAATGGTAACTTGGCGTTTTTGTTTTTGCAATTTTGATGAAATTTTCGTCAATCTGGTGCGAAATATTGCCAAGCTGGCGATATTTCGCTAGATTATTCGCAAAGCTCGCCAAATGTATTGCCAAACGTTATAGACAAATGAGAGAAGAGCTACTATAGTATATACCAGAAGATATTCCACCGTGTGACAGAATTCAAAATTTTCAAAACATTACTTACCTCAATTAACGTCATTTTTATCAATTTACCGACATTTTCATCACTTTTGCGAGTTTCGTTAATTGACAACATTTAGAAAATCGCCATGTTGGATACAGTCCGCCAAATTCATCGCCAAAATTTACGCCAAGCGTTACGGATGGAGAAATATATTATTCTTATAGTGGATTTTTATATTCTTTCCAAGATATTTAATTTTCATCAATTAGTCGCAGGTTTCATGGATTTAGCGTCATTTTTATCGATTTGGCAACATTTTCGTCAATTTGACAACATTATAAAAAGTCGCCAAGTTGGCGATATTCCGCTAAATTAGTCGCCAAAATTTCGTCGAGCGTTACGGATGGAGATATAGATTATTTTTGCAGTAGTTAAATGACTATTGGCGAATTATTAGGCGTCAAGATACAAAATTATTGCCCAAACTATATTCTGTCTTGAATGGAACGAACTAGATCCACGACAATAATGTTAACAAATTTATGGCATAATATTGCATATGAAAAATGACATATTTCACAATTTTTTTTTTTCAATTTTATGTGATTTTTTGATAATATTTGAAAAATGGGCAATATCTCGAGAACGGTTCATGCCAGCATTTGAAAGTTTGTGTGAATCGTTTTATAATGAAAAATTATATAAGACATAATTATTTACATAACTTTATTGAAAGTTCAAAATTTCATTAAAAAATTTAGGGGTGTTCTGAGCATTTGATTGCGTTTAAAAACAATAGGCTTCCAGTATTCACTGATTCTTCTTATGCAATCCAAACCGTCCGACCTACTCGAAGGTGTAAGGTAACTGTTTGGACGGCCGGGAAGTGCCACCCAATTTAGACCGGAACCCAGTGAGGAGATATACACAGGGACCGTACCCTTCTTCCCCGGCTACCAACCTCTCGGAAAACTTACGGACCTACATGTTTAACGTGATCGCACTCAGCGTGAACAGTTTGGGCAGAGGCAGGAATCGAATTCGGGTCGTCCGAATATTCTCTGATTGTAATTTTTGAACCAAATTTCGTTGGAATTGCTCCATTCGTTCATGAGATATCGTCTCCACAGACTCACGGACATACACCACACATACACATAGACATGATCTCAAAAACGTTCAAATCGTGCTTTGGGATGCTTGAAACGTGCTCTCCCGTCGAAAACTCGAATTCGAATTTTCGACCCCGTCACACTATTTTCCTTATAATAACATACATTACACTATGTATATAAGGAAAGTAACAACAGAATTACGGAGTTGAAAATAGCAATAATTTCTTGAATATAAATTTATCCCGTGGCTACAATCAAGCAAACAATCCCGTGGCTGCAATAAAACAAATACAATCTCAAATACAAATTGAATTTATTCATTATTTCTTTTTTTTAAACAATCATGGATTCAAAAAATAAACAAATAAGTAAGTAAATAAAAATCGTCCGTCTTATTTGACTATAACATTTTTGGGTCTTAGACTCGTCTTTGCGAAAATTAGAATCAGACGGAATCATTGCGTTAGAATTAATTTCAACGACCAAAAAAAAAATCTAATGATTTGATCAGCACATG
Organism: Amaurobius ferox; assembly: GCA_951213105.1. Classification (NCBI taxonomy): domain Eukaryota; kingdom Metazoa; phylum Arthropoda; class Arachnida; order Araneae; family Amaurobiidae; genus Amaurobius; species Amaurobius ferox. Next base: position 120,544,464 of record OX578141.1, read on the forward strand.
ACTTTCCCTACAGGCTCAAATTCATTTTTCCTTCACTTCTTTCATAATCCATCGAATTCAGTTTAATTGCACAACATGACACGCATTTGAAATTACATTCAATTACATATACAGCTTTAAAGCATTTTTTACATTCTTATTGCATTACTAGCAGCATACCCGTTCTTCGTACGGAGTATATAGTATAAAGAAACTTATAATTCGCAGTCATGTGCAAATTCTGTTAAAATATTAAATTTATTGCTCCTAAAGAGAAGTTTAAAAATATCTGTTCTCACTATGCAAAATTATCTTCACGGGTATATCTGAAGAGTAAAATATCCTGGTCCCTTTTGTAAGCAAATTTACAAAAAAAAAAAAAGGAATTGAATCAATATATGCAACCCCGTACTAATTATATTATCGCAGATTAGAAAATATGCCAGTGTGTTAATAGAAGATTACCCGTATTGCAATATGAGTCTGAAAAATCTTTGCCAAAATAAAAGAGATGACGTAATAAATTGAAAATATCAATAATCCCCGTACTCTTTATACCAGAAGATCGAAATTGATTCCATCATATGCCAATATATATCAAAATATATGCCAATATACCTGTACAACTTATATTCTCGTAGATTAGAAGATATACCCGTGTATTTGTAGAAGATTACTCGTACAACGTACAATATATGAGTTTCAGCAATTTTCGTCATAATGAAACAATGGCATAATAGTTTGAAAATATCAATAAACCCTGAATCAATTGTCCCCGAAAATATCAATAATAATGATGTTTAAAACTGAAGACCGTAATTGATATTATCCAGTCAAAAATGCAATGTCAATGAAATTTATTTTATTGTATAGGACCCGTACTACTTGTATATGCGAATATTAGAAGATATAACCTGTATTAGTACATTAGAAGATTACCCGTATTACAATATGAGTCTCAAAAATATTTGCCAAAATAAAAGAAATGACGTAATAATTTGGAAATATCAATAATCCTCGTAATCTTTATACCAGAAGGTCGTAATTGATTCCAGTTTATGTCAATATATATCAAAATATATGCCAATATACCTGTACTACTTATATTCTCGTAGATTAGAAAATATACCCGTGTATTTGTAGAAGATTACTCGTACAACGTACAATATATGTGTTTAAACAATTTTTGTCATAATAAAACAATTGCATAATAACGTGAAAATATCAATAATCCCTGAAAATAACAATAATAATAACGTTTAAACCTGAAGACCGTAATTCATATTACCCAGTCAAAAACGCTATAAGAAAAATCAAATCGTTCTTTCCTAAAATATATTTTAATATCCATTTATTTATTATTCAAATCGAAAAAATAATTAAAATTAACAGACAGATTTAATTTAATTGCGTTTCTGAACACCATGATATAAGATAGAATCTTCCTCATAAACTGCGAAATTAAATAACCATTTTGATTTCTGTATACTTTTCATTTTTCAGTAAAAGCTTGTGAAGAATAAACCATGGAGGTAGATTTCCCATTTAAATCATATTTCAAACAATTCATATTTTCAAAAAGGGACTAATTAGCTCAAAAAATCTCCCATCAAACTCAGAGATAAAGTTTTAATTCACTTTCAAACGATTTTCAAGCTTTTCATTTGGATAAACCACGGAGTTAGAGAGTAGAACTCCTAGGAAAAAGTTTCGTTTTTCATTAATATCTCGACAACCTCTGGTCTTAAATACTCGAAATTTGGGCTAAATTTATGAGGGGCTATTTCAAGGCTACCCACAAAATTTCATCAAATTCAGTTCGGCCGTTCTCCCGTGATGATGGGACAGACAGACAGACAGACAGATTTTCAATTTTATTTATATAGATGAAACGTCGCCAATTTGCAAAAATTATCAAAGCAATTAAATGCATCGCGAACGGTTGCTTCTGGTAAAATGAGGTTAGTCTTATTCTTTTTGCCTTCAAAAATTACGTACAAAACAACCATTTAATCAATATAATTTAACATATTTCGTTTCGTAGTACATTTTTTAACGATTTTTAAGGGACATTTCACAAAAAAGACAGATTATCATTTTCCAAATAGTATCAAAATCTAATCAGCACTAAGGTAAAGGCTTACCTACCACATTTTATGAAATTTCACATAATAGTTTTTGAGCTAGAGTAGATATATTACGGGTAAATCCCAAAGCGAGGACAAAACTTTGGTTTATCCAGCCGCTCTGGGAAAAAACCCGAAATGAAAATCAAATTGTATTAATTTCGGGGTTTATCCGGATACAACGTGAATTACCCAGGCGATTCTGAGCAAATCTGTATTCTACTTTATGAATCGTTGATAGAATACTTCTTGTTACATTGGATTTAATTTCAGTGACTGTGTATCACAGAAAGGACTATCCTCATATTTATCCCACAGTAATATTAATCCCAGACCATCAATGGGCTTTTCTGGAATACTATTTTCATGCAAAGTTGTATGTTCCCACCCTCGTTGATCAAAGCAGGTTTTATCTAACAACCATCTTGATTTTTGAATGAGATTTTGTAAATTTTCCTCACACATTAGACACAGAGGTCACACAATAACCCACACAAAAGAAATTTTAACATTTCTACTGCTTCTTGTATAAACTTTCTCTTGTATATGATAATTCAGTACAGCAGCTAATAGAAATTGTAGACCAAATACCAGTCTTCTGTATCTAAATATCTTCAGTTTTCTTTTCTCAAAATCTTCCGCAAGAAATCATGGTCTTCCTTTACAATGGAAATTTGGAGAATGCCTTTCTGATGCTTGCTACTCCAATTTTATCTCTGCAAAATCTCATTAATATTGATGGTATTTCTTCCAAGAGATTAGACCCCTTCTCAATACAGTCATTCAATGAGGGGGAAGCTTTTCCAGACAAGAATCATCAAATACTGGTCTGACTTGTGTTGTAGAATTCTCCTTGACACACCTCTGTGGGGGAGGAGGGTTTCCGAATTCCTACTTCTATTACTCCAGATTCCCCCCCCCCCCCATTCTTCGATTATTCCTTCCTTTTTGTTTTAACCTCACAGCAATAGAAACACGTCTTCTTTCAACAATGTCCATGTTCACTTTTAAAGTTTCGTTAGTCTCAAGCCATTTATATGGACTTCATAACGTCCATCTTCACTCACAGACACTTTACTAAAATGATCTAGGGCACCCCTTTCTATATATTCTCTAGATATTGTCTCAATTGGATCCCAAAAACCTAAAATATCAAGATGCCAAATATTCGCTATTGTGGAAGTTTGATAAAAAAGGAAGTTAATGAAGAAAGATGACAACCCATGACTCTTTTAACCTTTCCCATAATAATCCTTCCAAGCCTTTTTTCAATAGCTATTAGACCGAACTTCAATTTGTGCATTTTTCCAGTAAAGAGTTGTCCACAAAAACTGCTCTTATCAGCAATTTAATGAGTGTATAATCTTCACCATAATATGCTATCCAAATTTTCTTTTCTTTCAACACTTTTTCACACTCTCTCTCTCTCTTCAGTCACTGCAATTTCCAACATATGACAGTTTGATCCAACAGTTGAATATATCTGTTGAAATTACTGCTCGAGCTGTTCAAACTTATGTTGCAATATAAATAATTTACGGTCGGCACGAAATCTAACCCAATTTTCTGAAACGATCTCTTTAGTTTCGTCATTTTTGATTCCTCTACTTCAAAACCACCAATAGCCATAGATATCCGTTGCTTACTCCCTACTTCATTAATAGATGTCATCAAATAGACGAGTCTATCATTCGGAGTTTAAAAAATTTGCCATTGCCTCTGTCAGAAACGGAATAGTTCAGTGACTAAGACACGGAGGACCCGAAGGACCCGAGTTCTATCCCATGCTCTGCCCAAACTATCCCCGTGTTCACGCGGAGTATAAGCAAGTTAAATCTGTGGGTCCGAAAGTCATTCCAACAGATTAGTGTCAGAAGAAAGGCACTGTCTATATGAATGCCGCACCCCACTAGGTTTCAGTCTAAATTGAGTGACACTCTTTCGGCTGTCCAAACAGATATCTTACACATTCGGATAGGTCGGACCGTCTGGGTCGAAGTAAAGAAAGACTGTCTCTTTTAGACACTCAGTATCTACTCAAGAATACACGATTCCACTACAAAAATTATTGCATCACACTTTTTGTGGCAACACCCAATGAATATAATGCTCAAAGTTGCAGTTCAAGTGGGTTATAAGAGCATGAAACATTCTTTGTGCTAAGAGTGTCATTTAAGCTGATTGGTTGAATTTTTTAATTGAGTACTGTTTGGATTTTCTGATGGTTGGGGTGTTATCATCGAGCGGATTTAGATAGCTTTTTTTATATATATTTAAGCAGCGTTGAAAAGTATCAGCTTTGCTTCTCATTTCGTTAACTTCATTTTCATCATTAATTTCGACAAGGTGTCGTTTAATTTTAGTTCGTTTTCTTATGTTAAGCGCGTTGCCGGTAGAGCAGCGGTCGCCATGTGTTATGGAAGTTGATCAAGCAACTGCGTTTGTTGGTGGTAGAACGAAAAATGTTTGACGATCCGGTGGTCGAGCGGTCAGGGGCATGCGTTTCCGTCTGATCGCTGGATTGCCGGGCTGCGGGTTCGAATCCCACCAGCGGACATGGATGTTGTCATGTTGAGGCCAAGTCAGACTTCCGCCCTTCGGGGAGCCTCTATAAAGGTGAAGCTGCAAATCTCCTCCCCTTCGCCATGGGATACCCTCGGGGGTCGCGTGGACGGGGTGCGTAGGCACTCCTTCACCACGGGGGAATTAGTAACGAACAAACGAAAGATGTTTACCCAAAAAGGAATAACCAACTGTTAACAAATATATGTGAATAAGATAAAAGCAACATCGCAGCAATCAATGGCATCAAAACATTTGGAATTACTTAAAAGGAAAAACGGATCCAATACTAACTACTCAACTAAAAAAATTAAAACGTATCGAAGGGAAAATAACTAAGGAGAATGTTAAAGACCTCAGTGTATCACAAAACAGAAATATAGTCATCACTACAGTCGCGGTAAGTGTCTTGAAAATTATTCGTTTATGTGATAGAAACATAGAAACGAGAGCAAGAGAAGAGTTCTTGTATACCAAATATTTATTTAAAGGAGTTCCAATAGACATACCATAAAAGACATTCAGGAAGAGCTAGAAGTTGAAGGAATAACTTGCTTGAAAATGAATAGGTTCACAAAACGCGGATCTACTGAATGGACCACCACTGTCCTAATAAACGAACTTGGTCGGAATATTCGAGACAGAATAAACATATACCCATTCAAAATACGAGCTACCCCATTCATTGATTTCCCCCGGATATGTAAAAAATGTCTGAAGTACGGCCATGCTATCACAAAAAGCAGAAGTGGCATTAAATGCCCTAAATGTGGTGGATCACAAATTAAAGGAATGCAAACAAATCGAGGCAATATGCTTTCGCTGAGGTCAACAACACTTAGCGAATAGTAAAATATATGAAAATTATAAAAAAGAAACCCAGGCCTACGTAAGAGCAAAAACAGAGCGAATACCATTAAAGGAAGTACGACTTCCTACAAAGAGAAACTTATACCAAGGCTTAGGCCCCCACATCCAATTTTGAACCCGGGGACCAAGTCGAGCCCCGAGCCCTAGATAAAACAAGAAAGATCAATCATGCTTAAAGCATTGATTATGAAACACTTTCCAACTTCAATGCAATTTTATTTAAACAAGTCTAAAATGCAATACATTCCTCGGTAATAGTTTTAGAATTATCATAATACTACGATAATTTATTATATTTGAAAACTTCATCGAAAACAACTGAAATTAATTCAAATGACGTCATAGAAAAAATAACACGCCTGGATCTCTCTATAAAAACAGGATTTCATTTATAACTTTCTCCCATTCATTTCATTCATCACAATACTATAATAATTTATTTTATTTAAACATTTTGCTTAAGACCATGGAGCTACAAAAAATTAAACTCTATGCTTGAAACTTCATCGAAAAAAATCGTCCTTCTCTTTATGAAATCGATTAATATTTCATTCATATCAGCCATGCAGACTCCATGGACTAAATTATTTTGTGTTAAAAAAATACAGGAATTCTAATACAACTCATTCTATATATTTTGCTGTTTACATTTTACATAGGTGAAAAATAGGCTTAGTTGTAGAAATAATCAAATTTAGATGAGCATTTAAACTCAAATATATTGTCATTGCGTTGTTTCAGTATGTAGATGCACAGAATTTAAGCAAAAATAAAGTAGTTTTAGGACGGATACAACACTCAATATGAATTAAAAAGAACTTTAAATATCACGATTTTGAAACAAGATGGATGCCATATATCATTTTGAAGTGGGTCATGTGATCGTTTCATATCATGGTCACGTGATCGTTTCATATAAGAGGTGTAATTATTATTTTAATTTTTATTTAAAAACTACTGAATATATTTCGCTGAATTTTTTTTTTATATATTTTATGGAATAATTTGAATATTACCTAAAATTTTCGAAGCAATTTGTGAATTTTAAATCCACTTAAAAAATGTTTGAAAAAGTAGGTCCCATAGGGCTCAATGTATTTCATTTTTTCGACCCGGGTTCAATCCAAAACTAATTGGGTGATATTATTCATTTATATTCCCATAGGTTCTACAGACCGTCTGAACAACATACTAAAATTTCATTTTGATTAAGTCATTTTTACGGCAGTTATTGTGCTAACGGACAGACAGACAGAATGAACAAAGTCATAAACACTTTTCAACTTTGTTGTAAAGTGTTAATAAAAAATAAAGGGCAAGACTACCCCCCTTTTTACTTTCCTTATATACATAATGTATAGGGAAAGTATTGTGACGGGGTCGAAAATTTGAATTCGAGTTTTCGACGGGAGAGCACGTTTCAAGCATCCCTGATCAGGGATCAAACATTTTAGAGGTGATGTCTGAGTGTGTGTGTGAAAATATGTGTGTGTGTGTAAGTCTGTGGAGACGAGATCTCACGAACAAATAGAGCGGTTCGAATGAAATTTGGTACAAAAATCAAAATCCGTTAATACTGGAAGCCTATTGTTTTTAAACGTAATCGAATGTTCAGAACCCCCTAAATTTTCGAGTGAAATTTTGAAAAAATCATCAAAAAATCAAAACTTTTAACAAAGTTACACAAATAGACATTTCTTATGTAATTTTTCCTTAGAAAACGATTGACATAAACTTTAGAACGCTAGCATGAACCGTTCTCGAGATATTGCACATTTTTTAAAAAAATTTATCAAAAAATCCCATAAATTAAAAAAAATGTATTAACTGTTGAGAAACATGTTCACTTTTCATATGTAATATCATGGGATAAATTTGGTGACATCATTCTCGTGGATCTAGCTCGTTCCATTCATGAGACAAGATACTTTTAGTAATACTTTTGTATTTAAACGCCAATAGTTATTTATCTGCTATAAGAATAACTTATTTATTCGTCCATAACGCTTGGCGAGATTTTGGCACCGAATTTGGCGGAATGTCGCCAACTTTGCGACTTTTTTAAATGTTTCTAAATTAACGAAAATCTCGCCAAATTGATAAAAATGACACTAGATCAATGAAAATGGCGACTAATTGACGATAATTCAATATCTTGGAAAGAATATAAATATCTACTATCAGAAAAACCTATTTTTTTATTGTAAAAGTAATAAATTCATTGCATTATATAAGGAAAGTCATGTGTTGCCCACATGATTTTTTTATTTATAAAAACTACTGACCATATTTTGCAGAATTTTTTTTACATATTTTATGGGATAATTTGAACATTATCTAAAATTTTTGAAGCAATTTGTGATGTTTACATTTGCTTAAAAATTGTTTGAAAAATTAGGTCCCATAAGATTCATTGTATTCAATGTCATTTTTTCAATCCGAGTTCAATCCAAAACTAATTGGGTGATATTATTCATTTACATTTACATATGTTCCACAAATCGTCTCAAAAACATACTAAAATTTCATTTTGATGAAGTCATTTTTACTGCAGTTATCGTGCGAACGGACAAACAGACAAACAGAATGAACAAAGTCCTAAACACTTTTCAACTATGTTGTAAAGTGTTAAAAGAAGATAAAAAATAAATGCATTAAGAACTGATCAATGGAAGCATTTTCGCAGTAATATTGCTGCGTAAATGCATATTTTCATTATTAATGTATACACTTTGTTACTTTCCTTATATACATATAATGTATAAGGAAAGTATTGTGACGGGGTCGAAAATTCGAATTCGAGTTTTCGACGTGAGAGCACGTTTCAAGCATCCCTGAACACGAATCAGGCGTTTTTGAGATGATGTCAGTGTGTGTGTCTGTGAAAGTATGTGTGTGTGTATGAAAGTATGTGTGTGTGTGTGTGTCTGCGTGTGTGAAAGTATGTGGAGAGGATAACTGACGAACGAATGGAGCGATTCGAACAAAATTTGGTACAAAAATTACAATCCATGAATACTGGAAGCCTATTGTTTTTATACGCAATCGAATGTTCAGAAACCCCTAAATTTTCGAGTGAAATTTTGAAAAAATCATAAAAAAATTAAAACCTTTACTAAAATTACATAAATAGAGATTTCTTATGTAATTTTTCATTAGAAAACGATTGACATAAATTCTAGAACGCTAGCATGAACCGTTCTCGAGATATTGCGCACTTTTCAAATAAATTTATCAAAAAATCCCATAAATTAAAAACAATATTTACTGTTGAGAAACATGTTCACTTTTCATATGTAATACCATGCGATAAATTGGGTGACACCACTCTCGTGGATCTAGCTTGTTCCATTCATGAATAAAGATGCTTTGAGGAATACTTTTGTATTTGAACGCCAATAGTCATGTTTCTGCTATAAGAATAACTTAATTCTCCATCCATAACGCTTGGCGAGATATTGACGACGAATTTGGCGGAATATAGCCAACTTAGCGACTTTTTGAAATGTTGCTAAATTAACGAAAAACTCGCCAAATGGACTAAATCAATTAAAATGACAACTAGTTGACGAAAATTCAATGTCTTGGAAAGAATATAAGTATCTTCTATAAGAATAACCTTTTTTTTTTTTTACTGTAACAGTAGTAAATTCATTGCATTATATAAGGAAAGTCATATACTGCCCACATTAGATTTTTTCAGTATTATTTAGAGGTAGAGTTGAATTTCATAAAATATATTTAGTACAAAGTTTAACACAATATAACACAGAAAAATAAGAAATTTATGAAAGATCTTTCATATGATGGATTTTGAGCTGTATTTTGAGCTGGATGGATTTTGAGCTGGGAATTTTGAGCTGTACACTGATATACTGGAATTTGTCTCCTGGGTCAATACCCGGATCCTCGTCTATTTTTTTTAATGTTGACCAAAAAGATAAACAACCTTTTTTATCCCCGTCATATTTTTCAAGCTCAGTTTTCGGAAGTTTGGACTTTCGATTATGCATTTCAAGATCAAAAAGTATTTAATTAACTGCATCCGTTTCTTTAAATCGTTCATTCAGAATGGCTTTTGCTTTAAAAAAATGTTATTATACTCATCAAACTTACTTTCCTGTTCGAATCCCTTATATGTTGTAAGGTCAGATTCTAATTAACATGAAATCCATGTAATCACGATCTAAATTCTGAAGCTCATCATATTTTAATTTTTTAATATCTGCTTAAGTGATATCTGGTTAACCGATATAATATGCTTAACTGACATCTGGTTAACCGATATATTTGCTTAACTGATATCTGCTTAACCGATACATCTACTATAATTTGGCTATATAATCGTATAAAAGAATTAGTTACAAATTTCAGTTGCTTATGAACTTTATCCATAGTGAATTAAAACAAAGCTGTTCAAATCAAAAATAGCGTATCTTATGCCTTCCGGAGTACCAAATGTTATGAAAAAGTCACAGAAATATTCTTCTGTCGTTCTCTGTTACAAACTTTCAATCTGACTTTCAATCTGACTGATCATTTTCAATCTGACTTTCAATCATTTTTAATCTGACTCAATAAAAATAATAATTCACAATATTTACACAAAAGAAATAGCTTTTTATTTTAATTCAACAAACTGCTTTAACTGAATATATATACAGGGTGTCCAGAAAGTTCCGGAACGGCGCAGTATCTCGACAAATACACTTTGGATCAAAAAATAAAAAAACAAGTATTCAATATTTTTAGAAAAGCTATCCAATGATACCAAAATTGATCCCCCCTCCTCCTAGGCGGAGGCACCCAAATTTTAGAATGAAATTTTCAAAAAATCAGAAACTTTAAAACTGTTACGCAAGTAATCATTTATGTAGTTTTTTATTAGAAAACGATTGACATAAATTTTAAAATGCTAGCATGAAATGTTCTCGAGATATTGCACATTTTTAAATATTTTTTCTTAAAAATCATATAAAATTAAAAAAGAATTAACTATTGTGAAATATGTTAATTTTTCATATATAATATTATGCAAAAAATGTGTTAATATCACTCTCATGGATCTAGTCGTTTTATTCACAAAAGAAGATATTTTGGGTTGTATTTTTACGCCTAACAGTTCACCAATAGTCATTTATAAGAAAAGCTCTTCTCTCTGTCTGTGAATCTTGGCAATAGATTTAGCAAATAGTGGATCTAGTTCGTTCCATTCATGGGCTATTTACTTTCCTTTGAGCGGATCCTTTGAAAGCGTGTGCAATTGTTAATTACCATAATAAGGGAAAACTATGTGTTTCCAATATTTGGTTTCACAGGATTCCAAAAATCAAAGTCAAAATGGCTGCATGGATTCACTCGAGCCTAAAGATCAGATTACAAATATGATGTGAGCAGCACATGACTTATCCTACAAAATGCAATGACTTTACTTCTTTCACAGCAAAAATAATGGTGTACAAGATCACAGAACAATGATTTTGTCATTGAATTAACACCACGTAAATTGAAATTAGGTATTTTGGCAACTCACTTGTCCAAATAAATGATCCATTCCTACCCACATGCAAAATCCCCATAAAAATGCCATTAAAAGTTAATGAATATCAATTGCATGAAATAAATGACTATTGACGAATTCTTGGGCATCAAACTACAAAACCTTTACAAAAAATATCTTCACTTGTGAATGAAACGATGTAGATCCACCAGAATGATGTTGCACAATCTTGCATATGGTGAAACTGAAGCAATCGAAAATGAAATAAAAAATACACATTTTTAATATGTTTGGAATTTTTGGGGTGAATTAGAAATTAAAAGTTTGGTGAGTTGTCTTTTTAGTTCCTTACATGTTTTCCTTAATTTTTATATTCTAATGAAAATGGAATTCCCGTGTATTGTGATTTTTGCATATATAACGTTTTTTAATCAGTTCCACAGAGAAATGCAAAAGCGTGATCCCGCTGTTATAAAATTGCAATATATCATTAATTTATTTCCATTGTAATTCATAGTTACTTCAGTAAATTTCAATTTATCCAGTATCCAGTGTTTCAGAATGTCCGGCACACATATATTGAGACGGGGTGCCCAAATTAATACAAGCGGATAAATAGCACCGGACCCACTCCGATTCGACCAACAAGGAACCACAACTGACGATGATGCGATTGACGTAGCCGATGACGTAGGGTACACGTTGATTCTGGTTAGCGGAGTTTTTATTTAGCATTCGCGGCAAATTTAAGTTTCGTGAATTTTTTCTTTTTGAGAAATATGAATATTGATCCAAAGCTTAAGGGTGGACCAAACACTTCACAAGCCAAAAACTCACAGAAAACGGAAAATTTTTCTAAAATGTGCAATTGCAAAAAGATATTTTCCAGTAAATCTACTTAAGAAAAACTGTAAGAAAAAACTTAAGAAAAAATTGTAATTTTACAGCACTGAAGTCGGATGAATTTCGCAATCATTTGCACACTGTTCATGGCATGGAAGAAATAAAACATGATAATGATTTTCAAAATTATTCAGGTATGTTCGCATTTTCATAACTTCTATTTCAAGAAGTTTTATTTATTGCTGAATAAAATAAAATAGTTTCACATAAAAATACAAAGAATGGATGAAATGCATTAGATTTTAAAATGTTAACTATGTAAGATGAATACAGGATATAACATATTCTAATAGATTAGAAGATATACCCATGCATTTGGGGAAGATTTTCCGTACTACAAGTTACAACAATTTTTGTCAAAATAAAACAATGACATAATAAATTGAAACTATCAATAAGCCCCAAAAATATCAATAATAATAATGACTGTAATTGATATAATCCAGACAAAAATGCAATATCAATGAAATTTATTTCATACGTATACATAGCTTTATTATTTAAATCGGAAAAGATTTATTAAAACTCTTCTGCTGCATAAACACATTGGATTTTAAATCCATTGCTAAGTGACATAACATAATTTTCTTCAAATAAATTGGTGGAAGAAATATACTCTGCATAATGATATCTCTATGGAAAGTTTAATTGTTCGTTTTTAATTAATATCTTAATACTTAGACAACCCCTGGTCTTAGAAACTCGAAACATATACTAAATTTTAAGTGGAGTTATTCCAATGCTACCCATAAAATTTCATTAAATTCGGTTCAGCCATCTACCGTGATAATGAGACAGACAGACAGATTTTCAATTTTCTTTATATAGATTATGCAATTGCTGTGTCAAAAATATAAAATAACATAAATATGCACATAACTGTAAAGTCTTGTGTAAATACAAATTTTAGTACATTCCTACATAAGCTGATAATGATGTGTAAGAAAATAACAAAAATATAAAATTGAGTAAAATTTTTGAGTGGATAACAATTTCTTCCTAGCTATTGATATATTTACATTTGTCAGCTGAAACATATCATTTATGAATGACTGATTCTGGATTAAAATTATCCAAATGTAGATTTTTAATAGATATAATGCAAGTTTACTCATTTTGCTTATTTTCAATCTATTTCTCTAAATCTATATAAATAAAATTGAAAATCTGTCTGTATGTGTGTCTCATCATCATGGGAGAACAACTGAATCGAATTTAAATGAAATTTTGTAAATAGCCTTGAAATATCCAGACTTAAAATTTAGTCCATGTTTTGAGTTTCTAAGACCAGGGGTTGCCCAGATATTAATTAAAAATGAACAATTAAACTTTTCATATAGCATTAAGCAGATGATAATTTTTCCGCCAATTTATTTGAAGAAAATTTTATCATGTCGTTTAGCAACAAATTTAAATCCAATTTGTTTATACGGCAGCTGATTTTTATTATATCCTTTCCGATTTAAATAATAAAGATATATATATATAAAATAAATTTTACCGATATTGCATTTTTGGCTGGATTATATCAATTATGGGCTTCAGGTTTAAACATTATTATTATTGATATTTTCTGTTTATTATGTCATTGTTTTATTTTTGCAAAAATTTTTGAAACTCATATATTGTACGTAGTACCGAGTAATCTTCTACAAATGCATGGGTATATCTTCTATTCAGTGGCTTATCCTGACTCTAAAAAGGGTGTGTGTGTGGGGGGGGGACAACTGTTTAGCATTTTCTTATGCCAGGGTTATTTTAAATGAAAAATACGCATAACAATAAAAAGCCTTGAAAAGTAGGGAGGCCTGCCCCCCCCCCAACATACGCTGCTGCTTCTACTCCATGAGAATATAAGCAGTACAAGTATATTAGCACATATTTTGGCATATATTGGAATCAATTACGGCCTTTTAGGTTTTAAGATTACGGAATAATTGATATTTTCAATTTATTACGTTATCTGTTTTATTTTGGTAAATATTTTAGAAACTCACAAGTTGTAGTATGGGTCCTATACAGTTTTAACTCTTTTATTTTGCATATATTTATTCAACTTCATATATTTTGTAAATTTGTTTACAAACAAGACCAGGACATTTTATTCTTCAGATCTGCCCGTGAAGATACTTTTGTATAGCTAGAACAGATATTCTTAAACTTCTTTTTAGGAGCATTAAATTAAATATTTTAATGGGATATTTTGATTAACAATGTCATTTAATATATTATAGGAATTTGCTCATGATTGTGCATTTTAAATTGAACTTGACAACTTGAATGTTGCAAAGAACAATGTTTCATTTTGACAATCTAATAAATGCATGACTAATAAAAGGAGATTGATTTTGTGAGTTGCATAATATAAACAAAGCAAATAATTTTTAAATTGCATCTATGTAGAACAATTTTTTTAAATGGGGAAAATTGGTTAGATGCCATTGACACATAGCTCTCAAAATGACTAAATTATATCTATATGTCACATCTAGCCATCAATTATAGAGTTTAATATTCTATTCTATCCAATAACACGAAGGATATTTAAATATATTTAAATTTCCTTGAATAATACCGAGATCGTAATTAAAACAAAATACTCCTTGCACAGGCGTAGTTCATTTTAAGCATCAACTATAACTTAGAATTTAATATTCTAAACTATCTAATAATACTAGTATACGATAGTAAATTTAACAGCTGAGTGATGATGAGTTCGTATTATAAACTACCATCTCCGTGCACAGGCGCAGTTCTCTGAAGCTACTATTGGTTGTCGATATTGACGTCGGGTGACGCCACATCATGACGTCGTAGTGGGTCCGGTGCTATTTATCCGCTCGTAAATTATCCGCCTCAAATTATCCTATTTATCCGCCTCACTAAGGCTCCGCCTCCGATCCCGCCCATACTGGGCAAAACCGGAGACGGAGCGAATGTGACGTAACATATATACGTAGCGAAATATGTCAATCAAGAAGGATAAATTCACGCTATTATTTAGCTGGATATAATTTTTTAAACAATTTAAAGTTATTTGATGTATTTCAGAAATATCATCAATTTGCCATTTATGTGTTCTAAACACAGCGATTTAATTTTTTTATCTTCATCGTATTACGGATGGATATCTTTTTATATTTATGAATGTATAATTATCGAAACTCATTCAAACTACGATTCGTATTTGAGCACATAATGTAATTTTTGAAATATTTCAGCGAACTTGGTATTTTTCTTTGGATTAGGTGGATTTTAAAACATCTAATTCATTGTAAATTTATCTTGCTCGCATTTTTTAAATAATTTTAATCATCAGTATTATTTTGTGTTGAATTCGAGTTCCTATTACTTTCAAGTTTTCTACAACACATTTAAAGTTTGCAAACATGAATATCAAATATTTTTATTCTGTTTTTAATGTTTTCTTACTACAATTACAAATGACAATTAGTAAATAGTGTTGATGATTCATGTATGTAGTTACAATATTTCACAACTGCCTTTCACCAGAGTTAGACAGTATCGAAAATACATGTATTTAAAATACATTTTCAAAATACATTTGTATTTTGTATTTTAAAGTGAAAAACCTAAAATATTTTGGTGATGTATCGAAACTACATTTTCAGAGTATTTTGTATTTTCAAAATACTCAAAATACATTTCTTCAGGTTTCAAACTATCGTGTTTAAACCGCAGATGAATGATTCGCAAAAAAGGAAACAGCTAATTTGTATTCTGTATTTTGTCTAGTCATTGAATGCATTTCTAGGAGTCAATCTAAACAGCCTTTTGCAATCTGGCGCCAGATTAATGAAATGTTTAGTATCAGTGGTGGACTCTGAAAAGTATAGTTTCTGCAATAAACTTTACGTTCATATAGGAATCCTATAATGATGTTGTTTGGTAGATGTCTCCTTCCTGTCTTTATAAAGAAAAGGGGCATTCTTTGTGAAAACAAGCACAGCCAATCCGAGCTCTGCTATGCATTGTATACATATTTTAAGTAAATTAAAGAGTTGTAATGCAGTTAGTTATTGCAAATACGTGAGAAAAGATGTAAAATGTCCGCGGTAAGCAATCAAGCAAGCAAAAGAAATCAATATTTAAAAAAAAAGGATCAACTAAAAATATTTATATCACTCAACTATATTTATACCACTGTCAAAATGCAAATTTGCCAATACTTCCAAATTTAGTATGCACTGGTGATAAATGAGGTTAATGATCCACAGCTAGGACCCAGTTCAAAGTGAAATAAATGAATTACAGAGCAACTTTGATTTGTGTAGCTTCCTGTTTCAATAAAAAGTGATTTTGTGTTATGGAAAGTTTGTGCTTTGTGACTAGTAGCCTATTCTGTATTCTAAATATTATTTATATATTCTTTACGTAAGACTAGCAGGGACGGTTCCATGGGTGGAGGATAGGGTAAATCCCCCCCCCCCAAAAAATCAGTCAATTAACACTTCGTCGGTGGTGGCAGCAACTATCATCATCATCGCCGTTGTTGATTTGACAATACGAGTTCTCACCCAAAATTCCTCTCTTGATCCTCTGAGACTAGGGTTCTAGGGTTTCACCATAGGGGAAGGGGTACAGCATGCATTGTTAAAATAAGGGGCAATTGCCAGCAAAAAGGAATGTTACAATGTAATATCCTTGTAGTGGAGTGCTACCCCCCCTCCCTTCTCCGTGGTCACGCCTCTGTATATTTTCACTTTTTAAAAAGTGAAAAGTGTCCTGGGTTGAACTTCCAAAATTATGGTAAGCCTACCACCAGTCATGACCAGAGTGTTTGACAACTTTTTCATAACCACTGCCATTTGAAAACTTGTTTCGGTCACAGTGCAATTATAAACAGAATGACCAATGATTTTCTCCATCGATGTTATGTGGCCACATGATACGCAAAATACGTGTTTTGGTTAAAATGCTGTCTAGAACCGTGCAGAATAACCATACTGTATTTTCCTCTAGTGAGTGACCTGATAACTGATAAACAATTGTTAAGGGAGATGACCATTCAGTTAACTTTTCAAACACACCCTTGACGTGTGCAAAAGTTATACAATAAAATCAATGCGTAACTCAATGATTGTTTCAAAGCTGGACCAAGTCTTGTTTAACATCAATGATAACAGAAAATGAATATCGCAACAAAATTACTTACTTCTACAAAAGAAAGCTTGTTGAATGAAAGTTTGTCAAAAAGTACTTGCAAAATTAGTTAAAATATATAAAATATCTACATGCAAGTCAGCATTCTATAACTATTTATTATCTGGCATGGTGTGCTTTGTGTAAAAAGGCGCTGGTATGAATTGTTATAAAGATTGGCAAATAATTGATCAGTTCTCTAACAGCATTTTTTTTTCACAGTGACATAAGATTTGCGTCACACTGTGACTTTGGGACGTCACAGGACGTCGTAGTACGTCTCGGCAATGTCATATTGAGATCACAGCGAAGTCATTTTGGTCATTTTCATAGTCGTTTGTGACGTCACATTGTAATTGCCATTGTAATGTCGTCACGTTGTTACTTGTTAATTAAATTGTGGAAACGTCAGAGAATATGGTCACAATGAAGTTACAAAGTTACTAATACGTAACGTCGCATAGAAGTCACAAATATGATGTCACATTGTTACCCAGGTGTCACGTGACTACAATGTCACTGTCCCACATGTGACGATCTTTGCTGTGAGGGTTACGTATGCAATACAATTTTTACATATAGATATCTTTACAAATTCTTGGCCAGAAAAACACTGGGATGTCTGCTAAGATTTTATAAACAACAAAAACTTCATTGTGTTCATCTAGCCTTTCAGACATTTAACAAAATATGCACTCTTTTAGCTTGTAGTTTTATTCACAATTGATAAGAATTTGAAATTTTTGTAAATAACACTTGAATTCGATATAAAACAATCTTGAAATGATGTCAGATTATTGTTAAAAGGAAATCTGCGTTGTTATACATATTAAAATATGAACAATTTCATACCAACTAACAAACGTTAAACAGGCCTGAAATTTTATGACATTTACTCACGTATCTTTGCGTATAGCGTCGCACAATTTACAATGGGCGCGTTCGGAAAGTCAAACTAAACGCACAGAACGAATTGAGTAAACTGGTCACGTGCCAACCCAGTTTGGCGAGTTCATTGCGTTTCTCGTTTGACTTTAAGAACGGCCAGTTTGCATTCAAGATGGAAGACTACGGAGAGAATTTAATTGAGTGCCCATACTTAAATCAGAGAATTTACTTTTAATGACGAGCCTGCGGTTGATGAAAATTTAATTGTTGAAAATTTTTGATTCAAACATTATTATCAATAGCAATCTTCAATATTTTTGCTAAATATATATTGGCAACTACCAAATGAATGAAATTTTTTTTAAAGGTAGCGGTAAACAAACAAAGTTTACTCACTTTACCGGAAAATTACCGGCAATTTTACTTCTTTAATAATTTTAATCACTTATAAAAGTTTTTAACATTGAAGACCCATTCATTGCAATTGTTATACATTCTTTAATGAAGCTTATTTTGCTCTAGTAAATACATGGAGTATTGCAAAGAGAATAAGTACTCTGGAAAATACTCATGTCTCTGCGAGGAACTCAGACACTAATTTCTGGCTGGCCTATTGAGTTACTAAGTCATCCTTCTATATTTGAAGTAAACTATTTGGTACCAGAATAGAATATCAACAATTTTACTTCAAAATTCTAACAATAATTTGATTTATGAAATATCAATTGCCTAATATTTACTTTTATAATTTAATATTGAAAGTAAATTATAGTCAAAAGAATAGAAACATGTCAACTGTATAACAAACAGCTTTGATGAACCAGGTTTGTTCTTATTAGAGCTCACTAGCAATGAACAATTATCGACAAACAATATATATATATATATATATATATATATATAGCAAATGTCAAAAGTAATAAATATTATTGGTTGTCGATAAATATAAGCTTTTGTCCCTGTTTATAACAGTGTTTTATTGATGATGAGCTTGAATATCCCAACTATACTCTATGTTTGAAGCACTAGGCAGAGAGAAGTAGTATCACCAGAGAAAATATTAGGGGAGGGGGTAACCAAATGTGTCCCCAATTTCGAAGTGTCACTTCTCCCAATTTCTATGGGTTTCTGGAGGGGGTATGACCTCCAAAATGTCCCCATTCTTTGGCTATACTATAAAGTGGGAATATGATTCAGAGTTTTCAACCCATTCTTATCAGATTGAAAAACTATACTTCTAGGATAGAACAAACGTCAAATTATTGGTATTTTGGTAGTAATCATAAAATAATTTGTATATCAGCCATACTTAAAAGTGTTAATAAAAATGGCAAATTTAACGCAATTTCAAACATGTATATTAAATATTTAAATTTTTGCAATTAATTGAACAGATTTTATTCCACATAACGCAAATAACAGCACATATGCAGCCAATCTGTAGGTTATATCAATCACCTGAGCATAGGCGGCGGAACGAAAGAATCTTAGGGGGTTCAAGAATTTTTTTTGTTACGCATACTAATGCAAATTTTAGGGGATCCTCACCTGCATTTATTACTCACAGCATGTTATTAGTTTTCATTCATATTTTTATTTTATATTTTTCATTCATATAAGGGTATAATCTTTCATGATGATAAGGGTTTTATCATTTCAAATGTCAAAATGTGCCCAGGGGTTCAAAGAACATGTATTTCTCTCGAAATCAAGAATACTAAAAATATCATTTAAAACATTTGAATTTTCCTTTTGCACAACACATATAAATTTTCATAGTGATAACTGTAATTGATTTTGTGTTATAATTGCAAATGCCAAAATGTGTCCAGGAGGTCAAGACACATGCATTTCTCTTAAAACTGAAAATGATGAAGATATCAGTTAGCTATATGTGTTTCCTCTTTGCACAATAAATATACAATTCTCATGGTGATATGGGTATATATATGTTCTTGTCTTATAATTTCAAAAATATTAATATGTACCCAGGGGGTTATGAAACATGCATTTTTATGTTGAGAATACTAAAAATGTCGTTTAACTGTACAAATCATATGAATTTCCTTTTACATAATAAATATAAATTTTCATGGTGATAAGGATATTTATTTGGGTATCATCATTTCAAATGTCAAAATGTGCCCAGGGGATAAAACATTCATTTATCCCAAAATCAAATATACTAAAAATATTGGTAAAACATTTAAGCACAATGTAATTCATTATAATATGAACATAAATAAAAGTTAGTGAGAAAGTTAAATATAGATTTTTGCTGTAAATTATTTTATTTCATTATTAGCTAAGAGAATTTTAATTCAGAAGAGTTATTATTTTTCAGTTATATCTTGCAAAGTAAATGTACCGTATTGAGTTACTAAAAAGAATAAGTAAGACATGTCAATACTTTAAATTCATAGGAAGTAAATTTAATAGCAGGAAAAACTCATATGCAGCATCATATGTCCCATTTTCAGTATTTGAACTAAAGAATATTTTTTTCATGTTAAGATAATCTTTGCAACTAAAATATAAAAGTATGGAATATGTACATGTAAAAATTTTTAAAGTAAATGCCTTTGCCTGATTATAAAATATAAATGATGAACATTTGACAAACAAGTGCACTCAAAAGACTGAAAGGTTAAACATTATTTCTCGTCTTCAAAGAACACTAGTTTGTTAGATACTGCAATTCACGGAAAATGAGCAGATTTAAAATTATGTTTATCTAGTTTTTAAATCAAGAATTACAATGAAAATAAGTTATCTAAATAATCAGTAATTTTTTAAAGAACGCAAACTATACTGAAAAATACATATTTATCAGACACGAAATGTGTTGTTGAAAGGACCATAATAATCAAATATTTACTCTTACTCATTGGTGAATTCGTTTTCAAACTCGTGAGAAACATCAATGAGAAAAAGTTCAAAAATATGCTAGTTACACTCGTGCGACTTCACGAACGCACCCAATTTCGCCAAAAGACGCCAATAATTCGGTGATATTTCTCAAAAGCATTTTTAGCTATTTTTTACTTTTATTATTACCTGATATTAGCGTTTGACGGAGACAAATTCGGAAACAGGAAGTCTAATTTGGCCGAATCCGGAATTCTATAATATGCCTACTAATCGTGACCGATGCCACTTTGCAAGCATATGACGGCTTAGGCCAAGAATCCAGTACGTCACTAATATTCCTTCTAAACCAATCGTGCTTCACTGCCAGCATAACAATTATCGACGTGTGTGACAGAGGCCTAATATATTTAATACATTGTATGGGGTAAATTCTGGTAATGTTCTAATGGTTTCACAGTTAACTTTCCGGTGTAACCGGTCTTTACAACCATCTGTTTTGTTTTGGAAGTGAAGTTGCTCGCATCGCAGTTTCAATGTGTGGAGTCAATGTTTAAATTTAGCTGAAGATAAATTGACAAAATTAACTGATAAAGTGAAGTTAATGGCTAAACATGTTGATTCTCAACTATATGTAGGAGATGTTTACGATTTGGCAGCTGAGATTGGGAAAGAATTTGAGAAACTCATTGATGAATACGGAACAGATATAATCAGAGAGCTTATGACAAAAGTAATCGTGACTCTGGAGTATTTAGAGTCAAGTACTGTTATTATAGATCGACTTCAGAGTGAGTTGTATGATATAAAGTCTAAAGTACAACAGCTTGAATATGAGAAATTAGAAAGAGCTGAATTTCGTAGCAAGTTAGATCAGGTAAGAAGCTATATTAGTTCAAGTGGGTGTGGTTATACAGATTCATGGTTTGTGTCATGATATTCTTTCTCACGTTGTCTTCCATTATTTCTGATTAAAATCGAGAAAGAACAACAGTTAGAACTTGTTTCCCTTTTGCATCTTAAGTTTTTGTTTCGTGTTTTTGAGCTTAAGTTTTCATGTGCCGTTCCTTGTTTTTTGATCTCAAGTTTTCGTGTGCCTTGTGTTGCTTTTGATCTGAAGATTCAACAGCAGTCTGGATCCTCTAACGCGAATTCGTAAGAAGATTTTCACCTTAACAGGGACACCACCAGACCAGCCCGGAAAAATTATTTGCGATCAGTTATTCTTTAATACAGCTTTTCCTCAATTGTCTTTCACAGTAAACTAGTGTTCCACCATAAAAATTGCAAAATCAAAACCCCTAATAAAAAAAAAAATAGCTTTTCTAATAATAATTTTCCATATTTAATATATAATTCAAAGAAGGTGAATTTACCTATATTCCGACTAAGCTGTCACCTAAGGCTCCGAAAGTTGATAAAGACACCCTATTCTGTTGTCATCACAAAAATAAACATTGCTTACATGAAATAAAAGCTGTGAAACCAGCAATGGGATATTGGTTGCATCTAAATTTAAGCTAAGCGTAATATTCCTGAAATATAAAAGTAACAATTTTTAGCATCTTTAAAATAAGTTCTGTGCACTAAAATAGGTATACCCCTGGGTCAGAATTCAGTTTCCTGGAGCAAAAAAGTGTTCAACTGATCTTCCCTCACAACTTGTAGACCATGGTTCTGTGGTTCTTGCTGCTCGTCAGCATAGGGCAGACGATGAGGTGATCAGTAAGCACAAAACTTCTTAAAACCAGGATTTTATCATTTTTCTGTTAGATGTATTTATTTCAAAATCATGGAACACAAATAATTGTATTAGCCATCTCACCATTAACAAGGTTCTAAATAATCAGCATCGGTAACATCACCAGAAAAAAAAAAATTGAGTGGGATTTTTTGTAAACAAATATCTTGTTTTCTATTTCTCCAAATATCATTTCTATGCCCTTCAATAGGTACTGATGGGCCCTTGCAAGGGGTTATGTCCTCCAATATCCCAGTCTTGATGAAGCCACTTACTTCTCAACGTTACAGCCAACTTAAAGTTATCAGTTTCCTGTATTTATTATACTATTATCATCATTCTTCATATTGGAAATAATGTTATGAAAATCTTAAATTTTGAACAATTTGTGTGCAAATCCTGCGAATTAATATTATAAGGCTGAAATTCTGAAAATTATCAATTTTCATTTTCCAAAAATTTTTTTTGAATAATTTCTATAAACTTTTGCTTGGAATACATTCTTGGTAATACTTTTAAAGATTTCTAATAGATGACTGAGCTGTGTAGCATGATTTAATGGAATTTTAATTCATATTTGGAATGTTAACTTGATAAAAAATAGTTTCTGTGATTCGTTTATTTGTGTCAAAAATGTTCAAAATATCAAAAAACTTGATCTTTTTTGCACACCAATTCAACTAAACAATGCAAACATATCATTTTTAATGTGTAAATATTGGGTAATTATTTTGTAAAAATTAATTTTTTTTAATGAAATTCCTCTAAATGCAAATTTATAGAGTACTTTATTATAACTTTTGTGTAAATGGATTTTATTGGCTTCATTTTTACTAATAAATAACTAGGTTGGTATTTTCAGTTTCTTTGAAGCCTAATAATTTAATATATTTTTGGCTAATCCGTAGACAAACCCACCACACTTTCAGCTCACTCGCCAAGTCGCTGCCAAATGTTCCGATTGCAAGCACTTTATGTTGTAGTCTGGTAACCTTTTGTATCGTTGTTTTTCGGCGGTACTTGTGTAACATCCAATAAAAATATTTACGAAGGTGACGTAAGAATACGTTTCTGTAGTTGCTACAGTTTTCTGATGTAAAAGCACATTCTTTCAATATTTTTGACCATAGTTGCACATGCTTTTATTATTTGATATTTTGTATAAAATTCTACTGTAATTTGGAAAATAAAGGTTTGAAAGAAGTAATCAATTGGTGTGTTATGAAAGGGATTATGAGTGATAAGTCTGTTTGTCCTAAATATGGAGATAAAATGAAGTTGTGTGTGAGAGACCAAACGACTGCTTTGTTTGAATGGAGCCTTTTCAGCCGAAAAAGGAGTCCTGAAGGTTAGTGTTTTTGTTTAATTTATAAGTATCAATTGTTTGAAATTTTGTTAGAGTACAAATTTTTTTCTAACACAGACAACTGGTGCATTCGTTCCGCAGATTTCGACCTTCAGGTTGAACCCCTGCCCCTGTATGGATCTTTGGTTACATGGAGAAAGTGATCTTGTTACGTGCGACATGTACAGATAAAATTGTAGCATATTCTGTGTCTGGGTACCAGAGGCGACCGTTCCTAATAAACCGGAGATCACTGGGGGCTCCATCCCGGTTAGAACAATCTTTAGGTCTCTTATGCAGATTTGCATACAATAAAATATAAAGGTTATGGAAAAGAAAAATCTGACTACTGTGGATCCAAATCGGATTCCCGGAACAAGTACATAAAAATCTGAACACTTGGCAGCTATAAAAACGTCATTTTCAATGTTTAATAACAAAATATTAGCTGACCAAATTTGCAAGACGCTGGAACGATTTAATCTGGAATGCACTGTATTCGATAATAGTAAGCAATTAGAATGTAACGACTGCAGGATCATGGTATCACTCCCTTTTCTTACAAGTGGGATACGTAGGTCTACGAGGGAATAAAGGAAAGGGGAGCAATAGGAACTCGTTAAATACTCGGAATCTCGGACATCAGAATGTCTGAGGATAAAGCAAACAAATAAATTCTTCAGAAGTGCAATTTTAGGTCTTGTAGGATGGGGGTGAGTTGAAGTACAATAAAGATCCCAATGTTTCCTTCCCTGAATAGACAGAGGGGGATTTTACTGTCTGTCTACCACCTGCAGATTTATCTCTGTGGGCATGTATAAAATGCTGCTTTTTTTTTCGACTGCTGTCCAGGCCTTTACCAGGCATCGTCAAAGGGAAAGGGAAGACTGATATTTAACAATAGCATTGTTAGGCGTCAAATTTGACGACCAGATTGAAGAATCTAGTCGTCAAATTGAAATTTCTAGTCGCAAAATACGACTAACGACCGCTAATTTCGAACACTGGGAGAAACATGGCATTAAGATCACCCATTTGTTAAACTCCTCCCTCACTGATTAACTAACATGGGAAGCTAGCTTATAGGAAGGCGTGGCTATTGCTTCTCCATTTCAACTCTTTATAAACAATCAATGATTGGATGTGGGACATGACATTTCATCACTGATGGATAGGTAGGTGAGGGTGGGTAGTGCAAGCCTAATAGGTCCTCCATTTTGGGTCAAACAACCCTTTATAAACAATCAATGAGTGGATGTGGGACATGACGTTTCATCAATGATGGGTAAGTGAGGGTGGGTAGTGCAAGCCTAATGGGTCTCCATTTTGGGTCAAACATGATTCTATTAATTACTATTTGTAGAAAATAATTAGTATTTGTAATACTAAATTTGTGTCATTTTTCATGAATAACCTAGGATTTACCTGACTTTAAACGATCTCAAGATGAAGAAATATATTAATAATGACTACCATTAAACTTAAGTAGTTTGCAAAGTAGACTTAGCTCTTTATATAGGCATCAATATGGTAAAGCATCCGTTTGCGTTTTTGGGAGTCTTAGAAAGAATAAGTTTCATTTTCCATTAAAATCCCCTGTTAGACGAGAATTTCAGTTAAATAAAAGTGGTTGATAATTTTTTAGCGGATTCTTAGCATATTGTAATTTTAAGATATTTTTAAGTTTTCATAGCACAGTATTTGTAAATAATTAATAAGCAATATTGTTTAGGGACATTGTTGACTACAGTGATTTTCAACTAAACTTATGTTCCAGATTTCTAACAAATTTTCAGTGCACTTTTTCATACATGGGCACATGCAGAACGTTTTGCAGAAAGGATGGGGGGAGGGGGTGTAAACTCAAGAATAAAATGTATAACATCGTCTAGATTGATGCTCGCCTTTGTTATCTTGAATATTCAAGGGGGAGAGTGTCCTCCCCTGTAAGTGACTGTGACTTCATATTTTATAAAATAGTTGTAAAAGTTCAACTAATTTAGAAATAAACAAACATTTAAAATGTTATACTTTGTATGTATGTATCTTACATAGATAATATATTTTAAAATATTGTGCATTTTTATGTTAAATTATTTTATTTTACTCACCAAGGAAATAAAACTTATTGAAAGTGCGAATTCCAATATAAATTCACTTATTATACAAAAACTTTTTCCAAGTTAAAATGACAATCGCTTAGCTTCCCCAGTCAAGAATATCACGCTACGCTACTGCTCCATGTTACAATTATATTCTGTAAATTTCATAAGGATACATCAATTTCTTCATGGTGTTGCGATTTCAGTTGTGTGCATTGTATTTATAAACAGTCCTCAGTAAAATGAAATTCACAGTTAATATCTCACACTATAATCAGTTGGTCATATTTGTTGATTTATATTTATTTTGTTTCTAAGTAATCTACTTTATCTGTATAATTCACTTACTGCGCGTAATTTTCCTATAGCCATCATTTGACATAAAATTATGTAAGCATCAACCTGGAACTATTTTCTTCTTTCATATTCATTTTAATCCTTGTAACCTTGCTCTAGCAGCACTCAGTGAGTCACTTGATGTTATATTCGACGCATGATGCCCACATTTGATGTTACAATATATTTTGATTTATTACGATGCGACATATTTAATAAATCTTTGTTAATTATGCTAGAATTTATTATTCATTAAAATTCTTCTGCCTGATAAATCCCTTACAATTCAAAAGTGGATTGACATCGATGACTTGTATTGAACTGGTATATCGTTTTATGCTTGCGTTTAATGGAGATATGAACAATCTTTGAAGTTTCATTTTCTATCAACTTTCGTGTTTATAAAAACAAACCGATAAGGCGAGCAAATGGCTAGTCTACTACTATGATGAAAACTGTCTTCGCAAAGTAATAAATGCTTTTGAATAATTTCGATTTGGATATAAAGTATTGCGATGTTGATGTAGTTTAAAATACAGTGTTATGAGTTATGATGCTCAGTTTTGATTAGAAAATAATTTTTATTTGATACTGTATTATAGATATTGATGTAATAAGAAGTAGCAAATATGACATATTTAGCTAAAGGAAAGAATAAAACCTGGATCTCGAAAACTTGCTGCAGTCTCAGAAATTCCACCACCAAGAAATAAATGTAAGAGAATTGAGAAGATTTCTGGGTCTTTGTAGTTTCTGTCGCAGATTTATAGAATGCTATGCTTTATTAGCATCTCTGTTAATCTTGAAGAAAAATTCTACATTTGAATGAACTGTGGATCATCAAAAGGATTGGGACAAATTTGACAGAAGTCCAATGTCAAATAAATTGGACACTAAGCAAATCCATTGGCAAATCTGCATTCAAATTGCTGTATGATTATATACCAGAAATAACTAATGATTTTCCAATTGATCTGTGACCGGAAGAAGGGAGATATTGTGAACCAAAAATCCTACAGGTAAAAGCAAAAGACTCTAAAATGAAGAAAAATTACGATAAATGCCATTGCCCTGCTTTTAAATATAAAGCCAGTGACGTTATCCTTATACAGCACTTGCCAGAGCACACTGGTAGCAGCACAAAACTACAAGTACGATACTGTGGACCCTTAGTGGTAAAAACTGTTTTACCCTCTGATACATATAGAGTGTCTGATCTGTTGAATATTGGACAAGGATGAAGATGATGTCCAAGTTATGAAACTATTGCACATGCTTCGCAATTGATGTTATTTAAATTAGTAAACGACAAGGAACATTATAACCTTGAGGATGTAGATGACGAGAGTACCACAGATGCACCATAGACAAGGACACCTATTTTGCAGGATAGCCCATTGTAAGCATCAACGTGGAACTATTTTCTTTCATATTCATATTTATCCTTGTAACTTTGCTCTAGCAGCACTCAATGAGTCACGTGATGTTATGTTTGATGCATGATGCCCGCATTCGATGTTACAATATATTTTGATTTATTACGATGCGACATATTTAACCAATCTTTGTTAATTATACTAGAATTTATTATTCATTAAAATTCTTCTGCCTAATATATCCCTTACAATTATAATTGCTCTAATAAAACATGAATTTTTAAAACTATTTACAACTACCTTATTTAAAACTATATCAAGTACTATTGGATACCATGATTACTTTTTTAACAGTAAGGTTTGGATTTTCTATTCCTACATTTTTGGATTTTCTTTTACTTCATATTTTCTTTTAGTGCCCAGTAATATCAGTTTTTTTAATGGCCTTAATTGTCATATTTGGGTTAATCTTATCACTTGTGTTGAAAAAACAAAAATGGTAAATATCAGTTTTTGAAACTCTAGATTAGATACATTAACAATATTAATACATTAACAATTAAATATTTTTACTTTCCTTATATACATAATGTATAAGGAAAGTATTGTGACGGGGTCGAAAATTCGAATTCGAGTTTTCGACGGGAGAGCACGTTTCAAGCATCCCTGATCACGAATCAAACATTTTTGAAGTGGTGTGTGTGTGTGTGTGTGTGAAAGTATGTGTGTGTGTCAGTGAGTCTGTGGAGACGATAACTGATGAACGAATGGACCGATTCGAACCAAATTTGGTACAAAAATCACAATCCGTAAACACTGGAAGCCTATTGCTTTTATATGCAATCGAATGTTAAGAACCCCCCTAAATTTTCGAATGAAATTTTGAAAAAATCGTCAAAAAATCAAAACCACTAATAAAGTTACGCAAATAGACATTTCTTATGTAATTTTTCATTAGAAAACGATTGACATAAATTTTAGAACGCTAACATGAACCGTTCTCGAGATATTGTTCATTTTTTAAAAAAAAATTATTAAAAAGTCATGTAAAAAAAAAATTCCTATTGAGAAACATGTTCACTTTTCATATGTAATACCATGCGATAAATTGGGTTACATCATTCTCGTGGAACTAGCTCATTCCATTCATGAAAAAATATACTTTTAGTAATACTTTTGTGTTTGAACGCCAATAGTCATTTATCTGCTGTAAGAATAACTTATTTCTTAGTGCATAACGC
Organism: Amaurobius ferox; assembly: GCA_951213105.1. Taxonomy (NCBI): domain Eukaryota; kingdom Metazoa; phylum Arthropoda; class Arachnida; order Araneae; family Amaurobiidae; genus Amaurobius; species Amaurobius ferox. The sequence continues at coordinate 120,573,464 of OX578141.1, forward strand.
TTGGCGAGATTTTGGCGACGAATTTGCGGAATGTCGCCAACTTGGCGACTTTTTGAAATGTTGCCAAATTAATGAAAATCTCGCCAAATGGATAAAAATGATGACTAATTGTCGAAAATTTAATATCTTGGAAAGAATATTAGTATCTACTATAAGAAAAACCTACTTTTTTTTACTGTAAAAGTAGTAAATTAATTACATTATATAAGGAAAGTCATGTGTTGCCCACATCAGATTTTTTATTATAAAAGCAGAGATATGAATGCTCCCCATTGAATTTCCTCATTATCAGAAATAAATTTTTATTGCCAAAGATAATGTTGATTTCTGTTTTAACCCAAGAGTTTCTTCCAAGATATTATCTATGAGGCAGTAATATTCATAAATGCCTAATTAAACATACATTTTGTAAATAAACCAGTTATACAGGGTGTCCTGGAAAGTCCTTTAACGACCTTTATTTCTGAAACCGTTAGCCATAGTGTACTTAAATAAGAGTACAATTTCAAACAATTATAAAATAATTATGACTAGCATAAACTTGAGTTTTCATCAAGCTGTCACATGCAAACTGTTTTATTTGTCCAGAAATTTTTTTAATATATAGGATGTCCCAAAAAGATTGAAACGTGCTTTAATTCTTTACCTGTTGGAGATAAGTGGGCAATGTAAATTGCAAAAATGTTGAAAGTGAGGTAGGAAATAAGACTATGTTAATGAAGTAGTCCTCCCATTAATTTTCAAAAAGTTATACTTTATAAATTTTTATACGACCCCTTAGACAAAGTTAGTCAATCAGGAAATTTTTATTTTTAATGCAGCAAGATTATTAAAAAAACCCGCATATCTGTATCTTTAAAATTGAGCGAGTTGTATTTAATTGAAAATTTAACATTGTGAGTGGGGACCATATATCAAATTAGAAATGTAAATTTGTGACATATCACAAAAAAGATAAAACTAGATGATAATACATAGAATACCCAACCACGTATTGAGTACCACTGCTTTATATGATCTCTGTCTGTGTAATGCTTTATTTAGATGCATTTGTGATAAAAAATTTTGACACATACTAGCATATTTAATGATCTTGTTGCATTAAAAATAAAAATTTTCTGATTGACCAAATTTGTCTAAGGAGGCTGTATAAATATTTAAAAAGTATAACTTTTCGAAAATTAATGGGAGGACTATTTCATTAACGTAGCCTTATTTCCTACCTTACTTTTAACATTTTTGCAATTTACATTGCCCACTTATCTCCCAGGTAAAGAATTAAAGTGCATTTCAATCTTTTAGGGATACCCTGTATAGTAAAATTAATTAATACTAAATGATTGTAAGAACGAAAATAGCAAACTCTACTCTCGGTAGGCAAATCAAACATCTATCATGTAATTCTTCCTTCCACAAAAGAACAAATCATAGGATGGCCGGTCCCCTTGAGATTCAAAACCAATGTTGACCAGCAATTAATGCAGAGTCATATAGGTTCCGAATATTTTCCAGAGTTCCCTTCTTTACATCCCACTGACACCAAGATCACCAAATATTGTCACAATAATGAATGAGCTTCACCGTGGGGGGAGGGGTGATTGTTAACAAAATGAATTGTTGAGACATCAACAAAATCAATTGAGCAGTGTTTATTTTTTCATTCAACTTTCTTTATTATCATGCTTTTGTAAATATTTTCATGGTTTATTAAGCATTCTTTTATCTCTATATGGTAGAAATATGATGATCATGGCCTTGGCATAGAAACGCACAAGCTAAAATGAAACTCAACGGTGGATTAGAAATACAGAAGCTTACTGATTATATTTTCATACTGTAGAATATAGTATGGAGAAAGTATTGATTTCAGGAAAATTTTTGATTTCGTGATTTTGATGCCAATTATGTTTTAGGACCTCCTGAACATGTTTTGACTATTTTTAGAGTGATGTTTGTCTGTTATCTGAGGTAATGAAGGTAGGACAAAGAAGGTAGTGAAAGCTGTTCTAGAATAGAAAATGTTTAGTATAAAGTAAAAGCTATTAATTATGAAGTTTTCAGTAAAACCTGAGATGTTTCTTCATTTGTTCAAAGTTGTTCCTACCTTGTTCAAAGGTACACCTACATGGAGCAAGTTTGAACAAATTAGTTTCAAATTTTAAAACCTTGAAACAGTTAATTTATTCAGAAAATTTCAGTTTGTAATTTATGTGTTGGAGAAAATTAATACAGTTATTTTCAGCATGGCATTTAAATTAGAATAAATAAATTTAAATCTGAAAAATTAGCATTTAAAAGAAAACAATGATCAAAGGTGCCCCCCCCCCCCCCTCTCCACTACTGCCAATTAACTGGTATATTTGTGAAGACAGTATCAAAAATGTTATGTTATAGCAAATTTAATTGATCTCAAATATGTATATAGGTACTATTTTAAGTGCAAATGAAATGTTTATGTATTCCTTTGCAGATGGTCATGTTGATTGGCATAGATGCCAATCAACATGACCATCTGGAAAGGAATGTTGATTAGCATAGATGCAATCAACATGACCATAGATCTGTGATATTTTTATTTTATAATGAAGTTTTAAATAAAATTATACAAATTTTTAATCTATGGTTATATGAATCCCTAATATTTAGTTAAAAGTAACATTTAAACTTAATTCTGTAGGAGTTAGAAGTTATTGAAGAAAACTGGAGGAAAGAGACCAGCCATTTAAACTCGCTTGTTATCAAACTGCAAGAGGAAAATAAACGTCTAAGCTCTGTCATTTCAGAAAAAGAAAAGCCTTCACCTAATGATTGCAAAGGTAAGATTTGTATACACTAAACATTAGGGCACTAAACACTAGAGATTTTCTGTTTTCAAATTTGCTTCCACCAAACCCCCTGAGAATTTTATTTGCACATTTTAAATGTAAAAAAAATTATAGCAAATGTAACTTGATATTTATTGTATATTAATGAAATTTATGTTCTTAATTACAAATATAATAATATAGTATGTACTTTTTTGTACAAATATAATAATATAGTATGTACTGTACAAATATAATAATATAGTAGATAACTAAGGTGGCTTATAATTTCACTTTTGGCTAAACAAACGTATTAATTCCCAAATTACCAAGCAATTTTTACTACTATCAATTTCTAATTTGACCATCTGCTTCCTTTTTAAGATCCTGGCTATGCATATGCTAGTAGCTAAAGAATAGTTTACCACTAAGCAATTATTTTACAGAAAGATGGTAACAATTAATATTAATGAATTGTGGAGGCTTTTTGCTTTATAAAAATTTACTGCAGAGACTTTTCTCTTTACCAAAAAGGCCCATTATTGAGAAAAGTTAAGAACAGAAACTGCTCAAAGGTATATAAAAAATGTATTTGTAAGGTTCAGCTGGAACTTCTGACTTATTTTCCAACAATATGCAATGCATTTTTTTAATGATGCTATTGCATAAACTATTTTGTAAAAAGCAGGATTGTAAAGTCTGTTCAGCAAGCCTTTGATTCCAACTCTGACCTCTTTTGTTTATCTTTTACTGTTTCTTTCAAATATATTAATTCAATGGCAAATACATTAATTACTGTATATATTCGCATATACATTGACTTTACCTATAAGCCGACCCCCACACTTTCAGAGAAAAAATTCAAAACTCTCATAAAAGTCGATCCCTAAAGGAGAAAAAAATTCTTCAATAAATGTATTAAAAAACACTTGAAAACAAAATAATAATTACGAAATTTAATTTGATATAACAAAAACTTCATCGGAGCCCTTTAAAATCTGAGTCAAACTTGCCAAACAGTTTAAAAAAATCTTTCTCAGTCATTGGCACATCATGTACGCTCATCATATCAGCAATCCCATCTATGGCCGTATTATTAAATCACTATTGCTTTTATAAAAACCTCATCATCATTTGTGCCATCAAGTTCATTACTAATGCAACATTTCTTGAACAATTTCTTGACTATTTCCCACAGGTTATCTCATCCCTGTCTCAAGTGCCCTTGACGCACCACACAATCAAAACAATATCTAGCTTCCATCCATTATTTTTGTTGATGTTTTTGTTAACTCAATTAATATGAATCAGCGAAGTTAGTGTTGTCTGTAAGAGAAACCACTTTCAACTTAAAATCACATATTATAGTTTTACACAATCCGTTATAATGAGCGCTATATTTTGTCTAAAACAATCAGCTATACTCTGAGAATCGAAAGAAAAACATAAATGAGCAAGATATAACAGTGGCTGCGATCAGTTCAGTCATCACGGTATACTTTGGTAGTCGGGAGAGAGTTCAGCGAAATTTGGATGGTCACGATTGCATAATTACTACCACATCGATTTAGGATGTATTGCATTGGGGGAAGAACTTTTGGACTTTTGATTTTTTCTTAATTTTTTGCATATAAGTTGACTCTCCCCCCCCCCCCCCCCCCCCCCCACACACACACTTTGAAGGTCTTTTTTTTGTCCCAAATTTCTCAACTTATACGTGAGTATATACAGTAGTAGCTTTTGTGGGATCTTTAAAATGTATCATTCATTTGCAAAATGTCTTAATATACTTAGAAAGTGCTGCATCACTATCATTGCTGTGAAAATCATCAAAATTCTGTAAATTATCTGCATTATCGATGTAAAAATTGCTCTACTTGGCAAATGTATGAAATGTATATGTATGCATCTATATAAAATGTGTAATTTTAGCAAAATTTTGCATCTTTGATTGACAATAAAACTGAACATTAACCCTTTCAGGACGGCGGCATTCCGAAATTACCGTGGCCCAAAGGATGAAGCGCTTCGTTTCCGAAATGTGCCCAAAAGACGGCTATTTTTTTGCACTAAGCCTAACTCTCGAAAAAAATTCACTAAAAATCACCCGTTCAACACAGCATTCTACTTTCTTCAGGAAGAAAGGAAATACTTATTTTCTATTTGATGTATATTTTTTATACAAATTTTCATTTATCAAAATATTAAAAATTTTAGTGTATATATGTTTTAGGTACAGATGGATAATTCTTTGGCATGTCCTTCCAATTTTTTAAAACTGTACCACATACATGCGTATTCTTAGACAACAAATACTTTGCAAGTACAGGAGAGGTAAAAAATTTATCCAAATACAAAGTATATCCTTTTCCTAAAAGTTCACTTAGAAATGTTTTCACAACGCGTTCTCCATACCCATCATCAGAGCTTGATAATCCCGTGTCCTTTCCAGTATACACAAGGAAATTCCATTTATGGCCTCATTCCAATTCTGACGATTTATATATTTTTATTCCATATCTGGACCTTTTCGATGGGATATATTAACGAAATCCCAGCCTTCCTTTCCATGAGAACATAAATAATCTAATCATTTTATTGCCGCACATTCCTTTACCCCCCCCCCCCCCCTCCCCCACCCACTAAAAAAAAACCCTCTCTTATATTCCTCTAATTCAACAACGAAATCGATAAAAGACAAAATCAGAACGAGACCCGGAACTCAATTATAAAATTGTTGATGCTACGAGAAGTGCTCTGTTTACTTTACAGAACCATGTGTTTCACCGCTCCAAATGGAGAAATAATTCATTGGATTCTCCTTGTGCCAAGGTCAAACATCTACAAAATACATTTAAGTTGCTTCCACAGGCATTTAACGCCATCTGGTAGACAAATACATTCAAATTAAAACGTTCCACGTAGAAACACCAATACGTGCCAGTCGTCCTTTAGGGTAAAATTTCCTCCGGCCCGTGGGCGTGCCGTTCGTCCTTGAATGCAAGTTTGCAGCTGGCACCTGGGCGTGCCGTTCGTCGCGAAAGGGTTAACATTGACAATAAACAAGTTTTTATGCCCTTAACTGCACTCTTCACATTTTTAAGATTTGTCTAGCTTTGTTGTAATCTCGAAAGCTTCAGTTTAAGAGTTTTGGTTACTGAGCAGTGGCCCAAAACTTACTGGCAAAAAATATTATCACTATCCCAATATTTTTGCTAGGAATTTAGCTTTTTTGTTGCTTATTTTGATATATGAAGTGTACAATATTATGTCACCCACTGAAATATTAAAACTATTTACTGTATATTTAAAATTTATTTATAATTGCATGCATATAATTTTCTGTGATTATTCAGAAACAAAATTTTATTTTTCATCTTTTCATGTACTTAAAAGTTCTGCTCTTACACCCTCAATTATGTGTTTCTTACAAAACTAGCTTGATTATGTTTTTGATTTTAGTTGAAGCATATTCAAATTGCACTTTGGAATGCTCTAATTTCAAGTTTAGATCTATTACTTAGATTTCTATTTTTTTTTAAACTTTCTTTTCTGTGTTCATTTCCTAATATTTATACATTTTGTGACATTTTATAATCATCTACTTCTTTGTTTCAAAATTATGTCAATTGAAGGTTTTTTTAAGCTCTTTTTTATTTTTCTTAATTCCAGTACTTTTTAACGCTTTCTTTCAGTCTAATAAGAGTAGCATAATGCCATACACAAAAGTTGTTGAAAGTGGCGATCGATAAATAATATAATTTCAAGACTACAACTTTTTGTGTTTTGATAGCATCAAAATTTGGTGAGTTTCAAAAATTTATTCGTTATTTTCATCGAATGTTGCACATTTTCTTACCGGCCATTTTTGAAAAGTTACTCACCAGTAGCAAGTGCTAATCTGCAGCTTTACTAATCACTGAGATATTTACTACTGGTCTAAGAACTTCATCATAGGATTGCCTTTTACTGGAGCAACTAATCCAGCTTTACACCTGCAAATTTCCCCCCTTTTCACCTCCTTTTAGAGTTTATACCCATGGACAGCCTTTTACTTTGTCAATGATAGATGCAATAACCAGCACCTAGAGAATCTCTATTTTTCATTAATTGGCTGGCATATGTACATTTAATATTAATAATCTATTTAATTTTTAAATATATTTTGTGTGGTTGTCAAAACTATAATCTGCTACAGATATTGCCTAAAACACTGGATTTCCAAACATGTGTATGTATATACAGGGTGTTGAAACCCCAGACCACACGACCAACCCGAAGGCTTTTGGCAGCTTATTGTGTGGCCGGGAGTATATACAGGGTGCGAAGTAAAGTTCTTATAGGACCAGCAATTTTAAAAGGGTTGATTATAGACACATACTTGGGTCATTCCATGTTTAAACACCCATTTTAAGAAAAACTTGTTGCTCCATAGTCATGGATTTTTTTTAAATTTTTACCATGGATACACATGGTAATAAAACCTCCAAATCTGAATTTATAATGTATATATCGCAATAATTGCCAAGATACAGGCATTTGAAAAATGGCCATTTTTGCCGAATGGCAGCCATCTTGGATTTTGCACCAATGTTTATAAATGTAATAGCTTGAGAACTAATGGTTCAAATTAGATAATTCTGGTACTAATTTGAAGCTATTAATATCAGGAATATAAGTGCTATATCAAAAAATAAAAATATATATATTTTAATATTGTTATTACATGAAAATTGCAAAAATCACCTTCGGATGGATAGTCAAGTTTAATGGGCTATAAAAAAAATGGCCCCTAATATTTTTTTCTGAAACTTGGTACAAATATTAACTAATATGTGCGCTTTAAGTACAAAAAAAATTAGAAAGGTAATATTTCTTATTACAGAGAAAAATAGCTATAAATCATATATACATTTTACATGTGATGCTTTAATGATTTAAAAATATATATTTTTTAAAAATAAATAATGAGCAAAAACAAAACATAGGAATTTTTCTACACACTAACTAGTATGTGTGCTTTAAGCACAAAAAAATTTGGATGGTAATATTTAATTTAATGACTAAAGAAATACTGTTATATGTATAGGAAATCAATGTAAAATTTCTGGGGTGCTGAAACATTCTAATAAAAATCTTCCTAAAAACCATACAGTTACCCATTTTATATTTTATTTTCTTATTTCAAATTATGAAAAGGTATTTTCTATATCCAGTAGAGCTGAAGATACCCAGTTTTTCCTAGTGGCCACTGGCTCCTAAACCAATTTCATCTAATAGCAAGTATCATAATCTTTGGCACACATCTAAAGGTCTTGGCCATATATATAATGCATTTGGGCCATAAGAATACATAAACATAACATATACAAATAAAACACACACTCATTTCTAATTCATTGGGATGCATTGGTACTCTAAGAATTTCTGGAGATGGACAGTTATCACACCAGCTCACCACACTTTTCTGATTCAGTGCAATAAACTTGTTTCTTTTAACTATGATGTAATATATTCACTGATATGGATGGCATGGAGCATGAGTTTAATATTTTGATGGTATATACAAACACGTACAGAATGAATAACTATGTTTCCAACAGTTACATATTCTGTTGGATGTAGTGTGCAAAATTTACATAGTATTTTTATTTCATTATGATTTTCTTTAAATGCAGCATATAATTCTTTTAAATTATGCAAAAATAATCTCTTTTGTTTTAATATTTTCCCATTTTTACTTGGTATAGATATGCAATATTTTCTTCCTGGACACATACGACTGTTATAATAAAAACTAGTAACTTTTGTATAGTATCAAATTTAATTTAACACTTATATCTCACTAGGCATTGATAACATACCTTCTGTTTCTTTTAATTTTTCTTGTTTTTTTTTTAACTAAATTCTCTGTAGTAATATAACATGTCTTTGTTTGTTGGACTATCCATGAATCTTGGACTAATTTTAAAATCTGCACGTTTTCTTTAAATGATGCATCTAAAGAAAACTTATTCAATAATTTTCCATCATAAACGTGCAATTTTGGCAAATAATGTCTTGAATTTTGTAGCTTATTGATACTTTCAATACCCAATACTGTAGCAGTTTTAGTAGCAACGTGGCTACTTAATTTCTTAACTTGCATATAACTAAGTTTCCTCTTAGAGCTAAATCTATTGAACTTTATTAGTGATAAATCCAAAAGTTCACAGCTTTTATTCAATTGTTCCATTACTATTGTGACTTCACTATAATCTGCATCATTGGTCATTTCCATGTCAGCAATAGAAACCTCTGACTCACTAATTGATGAATGCGAGGAAGAATAACAAGACATGCAGAATTTTTTTCCCCTGGAATGAGTAATTCTTGATTTATCATTGATAGTCTGAGAGAAATTGGTTTTAGGGACTTAGTTCTGATTTGGTGGTTTATTAAATAGATCACAAGTTTTCTGTCTTAAACTGCACCATTTCAGATATTCATCCTTGTGAACCTTGCATATACTACCACTCAGAACACAAGTACAGGAATAAACAGGAAGGCTTAATGACACATTGATTTTCTTGCATACAAAACATTCAATTTTTATAGCAAGACAAGAACTAATCATGGAACATAAATAAAAGAAATAATCATTGAAGCACAATTCACTGATTTATTTGTTGAACATACTCAGCTCTGAACACTTGAGCAAAAATGAGCTCTGAAAGGAATAAGTCACCCAGAAATGTAATATTGTATCTTACTTTAAATTCAACCTAAGAGAAAACAGATGATGCAGTATAAGTAATCATTTCAGAAACTGACAACTGGTATATGTTAATTGCTATTACTTATATAACAGAACTATGAGTATTGGAGTTGAAACTTTGGAGGCTATAGGCAGCTGATGTCTTATGTACACAAAGACCAGAAACAGGTGTTTTTAAATGCTCCAGAAATAATATTGGTGCTGTACGATAATTTTCTTCTCCAATAGCTTGTTTGTTTATGTTTAGTTTGTTGCTCCTGTTTCAACTGGATAGGGGATATTGCCTAGTGTTTCCTTTGGAGTTGGCAGAAGGCTAAAGATATGTTTTGGTGATCAACATGCTGTAGTTCTGTTTATTTATTTATTTTTTTAATTTTAATGCTTTTCATGAGTGTTTTATATTATCTAATTACAAATTATTTTTTGTGGAATTAACTATATGTATGCTGTAAAGCTTCAGCATTAAATGATAGTTGTCATTTATAACCAATATGCCAAAGATTATTGTACTTACTGCCTCTAAGGTGAAATTGGTTTAGAAGCCAGTGGCCACTAGGAAAAAATGTGCACCTTTAGCTCTACTGAATATAGAAAATACCTTCATAAAATTTGAAATAAGAAAATAAAATACAAGAGAGATAACTGTGTGGTTTCTAGGAAGATTTTTATTAGAATTTTTCAGCACTCCAGAAATTTTACACTGATTTCCCATACATATAACAGTATTTTTTTAGTCATTATTTAAATTAAATATTACCATTCTATTGTTTTTTACTTAAAGCACATGTACTAGTTAGTGTGTAAAAAATGCCTATGTTTTATTTTTGCTCATTATTTGTTTTAAAATTTTTTTTTTTTTTTTAAATGATTAAAGCATTGCATGTCGAATGTTAACTAAATGTATATATGTTTTAAAGCTATTTTCTCTGCAATAAGAAATATTACCTTTCTAACTTTTTTTTACTTAAACCCCACATATTAGTTAGTATTTGTACTAAGTTTCAGAAAAAAATATTAGGGGCCATTTTTTTTATATCCCATTTAAGTTGTCCATCAATCCGAGGGTGATTTTTGCAATTTTCATGTAATAACGATATTAAAATATATATTTTTAATTGTTTTGATATGGCACTTATATTCCTGATATAAATAGCCTTAAATTGGTACCAGAATTATTTAATTTGAGCCATTAGTTCTCATGCTATTACATTTTTAAACATTAGTGCAAAATCCAAGATGGCCGCCATTTCGCAAAAATGACCATTTTTCAAATGCCTGTATCTGGGTCATTATTGGGATATATACATTACAAATTCAGATTTGGGGGTTTTATTACCATGTGTATCCATGGTAAAAATTAAAAAAAAATCTGTGACTACAGAGCAACACTCATCGGGTGTCCCCATATGGAATGACCCACTTCTAATTAGAAATAGTATGCATATGATGTTCAGATGTTCGATATGTCTTGGATTCAACAAGGGGCCGTATAATTTGGAAAATATAGCATTACAATTTTTATACGGTCCCCGGGTCCTACCATTGATATTTACAAAATTGAAGTCCTGTTGCTAACGAGTACACCAAAACAAATTACATGCTTCTAAGTGACATATTCACTGAGATATCGCACATTGAAACTTGGAGCATGTTGTAAGGGATCAGCTGAAAATTGAGAAACGCTGATTACATTGAATCTGAAAAGAGGTTGACAGATGTGTGTAGGTCCGTTTATGGGTGCTACTAACTGGAATAGTTCTTTTATCATGCTGTTATGTGTGTTAAAGGTATAATTGCACTTTGCACCCTTTATTTCTTTCAGGGTTTCCATGTTTTTTTGCTATCCAACACATGGGATCTTTATTTAACTTTGTGTATCTCATAGACGGTCCCCTAAATAAGCGCTTTTGCTGCCAAAACTGAGGTAGGTAATGTGTTTTAAGTCATGACATTTAACTTTACATATCTCAGCGAATAGCACTTAGAAGCATGAAATTTATTATGGTGTACCTTTTAACAATAGGACTTCAATTTTGTAAATAACAATGGTAGGACCCGGGGACCATATAAAAATTGCGATGTCGTATTTTCATAACTATACAGCTCCTTGTCGAATCCAAGACATATCGAACATCATATGCATACTTTTTCTAATTGGAAGTATGTGTCTATAATCAACCATTTAAAAGTTGGTGGTCTTATAAGGACTTTACTTCACACCTTGTATATTTGTGTGTGCTTGCCAATTGCTTAGATTTTGATGAAAATCAATTGTTAACAAATTGGAATAATACCCCTGCATTTTCTTCACAGTAAGAATTATACATTCTGTATCTTTTCCCTCAAAAATATTCCTGCATTTTATTAATGATCTAATACAGCTGCTTGGTATCTTTTTCTGTAAAAAATATATATGGCAATTTTTACCTTTTAGCTTTTTTATCAGATGAAGAGTTAGCAGTTGTACAAAAATTAAAAGAGCTTACTGAACAACATAGAGCTCAGCTTATAGTTAAAGATAAAGAACTTGTTGAAAGATCAAATGAAGCTGACAAGGTGAGAAATGATAATTGCTTGCAAGTATGTTTTCTGTATTATTTATTTGTTTATACAGGATGTCTAAGAAAAACTGTATTAGGTGAAATTTCTTGATCAAAGAGATTTTTATAAGGCAGCTGCATCCCTATGGTACTACACAATAAGATAACTTTCAGGGGGCTAACCCCCTTTTATGGGGGAGGCAGTGGCTATCTCATTCCCTTTTAGGGATAGAGAAAAAGTCAATTACACAGTTGTAAAGTGTTACCAAATGAGCACAAAAATGTGTTTGTCCAACAGAAAAAGCTGAACAGAATCCTAAAAATTAAGGAATACACTCTAAATGCTTCTCCTATACTAAAAAAAATCTGAATTACTTCCACATATATTGCATTAGATTAAATTATATGCAGAATAATAGATTTGTCAGTTAAAATATGAAAATTCCTAAATTTCTTCAAGTATTTTTAGAAGCAAATTAAAAGGTAATGTCCTTGTATATAAAATTCTAACTCATAACATAGTAGTTTCTATGCTGGCAAAATTCCTGGCTTATTTATATAAAATTTCTATAAGAGTTATTTTATTTTATATATATATATATATATATATATATATAATATATATATATATATATTATTTACACCTATTCAGAGGTTGAAAAATTGTCAGCAAACCTAGTAGCCAGAAAATTTTTTTAGTAGCCAGCCAGTCGTGGCACTTGAATGTGGGTATGTTAATATTTAATATAAAATAATATCACTATTAATTTTTTAATAATTATTACGTTTTTAAAATATTTTAATGACAATTAATATGAAATATCTAAATATAATAATTTTAAATTATTATATTAATTTTTTTAATAATAAAGCATTATTTTTTAATTTTGTGTTACTTAATTACTGATCGTCAGACAAATTCACACACAAATGCTTTTAGGAATGATGGATGTTGACATGGCTTGTTTTTTTCATGAATAAAACCATTTAATAACAGCCTTTTGTGGCAGTATTCTGACAGTTCAGAGCCAGTCATCTCAATTAACATTAAGTCATTTAAATTGGAAGGCTGTAAGCAGTGTTAGAAATTAAAAATTTGAACTAGGCGTCATTTGACACCTATTGTTCTGACCCTAAGTGCCAAATAGACATGGCTAGTTGCCATTTTTACATCTCTAACAATAACAACTATTTTTTAAATGCCCATTTTTGTTAAAGATATAAAAAAAGAATTCAGATTTTTGTATTAAAAATTGTTTTAAATTTTTTTAAAATTTAAAATAAACTGATAAAGAAACTCAAGAAAAAATAAATAGAAAACAATTGCTAATTTGTTTTCACTTGGCAAAAAGAGCATAAAAAAACAACAAATTAAAAAAAAAAAAACTTCTATTTAACAATTTTCAGTTAAGGTCATCTTGTACAGTCACTGCCCCAATACCCCTTAATTTCATACTTGAAAATTAATTTTCCTGAGTTAAAACAGCAATTAATATAAAAGTTTTAGTTGATGACAACAAATTACGAAAATGGAAAATGCATGATAATAAAACGGGATAAACCGATAATCACGTATAAATGCACATTTTAGTGACATTTCCATATAATCTTTCTTATATTACTTACTAATATAAGACTTAAACACATTTAAAATTAAAATATTATAAGGGAATCTTGAGCGAAATTTAGTCACTTTTTGTGGGAAATTTTGTCAAAGTATGGTATTTCATTTTAAAACCTGTTTACTATATTCATCTTAAAAGTTTTTAAAAAAAAGGGGGGGGGGGGGGGGATTTGCATATTTGTCCGGAGATCGGCAATCAATGCAAATATCGGAGCTTCATGAAGAAATGCAGAGTTGGCAGCTAGGGTTCTGTATTTGCAAGTCAATAATAAGTTTTTGTTTTATAGTTGCTACTCTTTTTCTTGTCGCTTTGACAAAATATAAATCATACCCTTGAAACTCATCTACACCTTTTGGGTGATCTAGACAACCTGGGTAATAATAAAAAAAAGTATGAATCACCTTAATTTCAGGGATTGATGTAAGAAATGCATATATGCCAACCTACCAGAAAGAAAGATAGGAGCATATTGTATGAAGAAAAATCACTCACTAATACCGTTTTTCTCCATACTGCTGCAAAATAACCTTCTATTTCATTAATAATACGTTTGAAAAATAGTTTCTCTATATAATATACAAAATAATTACAAACATTTTAAACGATGTAAACAAATTGTAACAGTGGAAAAATACTTTCAAAATAAAATGAAATATAGAGGATCGCGCACAAATGACGTTTATTGTGATACTGCTGCAAAATAGCCTTTCATGTCATTAAAACTACGCTTGAAAAATAGTTTTTCTGTATAATATAGTATATACAAAATAATTACAAACGTTTTAGACGATGCAAACAGATTGCAGAAGTGGAAAAGAATTTTCACAATAAAACGAAATATAAAAAAGATCGCGGACAAATGCCGTTTATCGCGGTACCCAGTACTCATGCAATACTCTTCATTTCTTTAATAATACGTCTGAAAATAGTTTTCTTGTATATAACAAGAAATAATCATAAAAATTTTAGTTGATGCGAATGTGTTTCTCCCACATTAATTAGAAACAAATGCAATCACGTGAAAACGGATTTTTTGATGAAAAAACGGGAAAACCTCCATCTTAAAATTCCTGACTTTGTTTCTCATTTGATTACCTACTTCCAATTTCATGACTTGTAGATGCTCTTATGCAGATTTCCATACAATAAAATATAAATGTTATGGAAAAGAAAAATCGGACTACTGTGGATCCAAATCGGATTCTGGGAACAAGACTGAAAAAACGGAACAAGTACATAACAATCTGAACACTTGGCAGCTATAAAAACGTCATTTTCAATGTCTGATAACAAAATATTAGCTAACCAAATTTGCAAGACGCTGGAACGATTCAATCTGAAACGCAGTGTGTTCTATAATTGTAAGCAATTAGAATGTAAAGACTGCAGGATCGCTCCCTTTTCTTCGAAGTGGGATACGCAGATCTACGAGGGAATAAAGGGGAGGGGAGCAACGGAATGTCTGAGGATAAAGCAAACAAATAAATTCTTCAGAAGTGCAATTTCAGGTCTTGAAGGGTGGGGGGTGAGTTGAAGCACAATAAAGATCCCAATGTTTCCTTCCCTGAATAGACAGAGGGGGATTTTACTGCCTGTGTACCACCTGCAGATTTATCACTGTGGGCATGTATAAAATGTCGCTTTTTTTTCGAGCGCTGTCCAGTCTTCTGCCAGGGATCGTAATTTAGTCAAAGGGAAGACTGATATTTAACATTAGCATTGTTAGGTGTCAAATTTGACGACCAGATTGAAGAATCTAGTCATCAAATTGAAATTTCTAGTCGCAAATTACGACTATCGACCGCTAATTTCAAACACTGGCTGTAAGGAAGCTCGGTGATCTGTTTTGATCAGATTCATTTGGCTAAATCCACGCTCACACGAGGCTGTTAATTGTTGAAAGCACAGAAATTATAGCAAAAAGTTTGCTAAATAAAGGATATCTATCCTTCCAAATTATTAACTTTTCAAGTAGTTCAGCTGTTTTTATGTTTTCCCCTAAAACTTTCACTTCATACCAAAATAAATATCCACGCTCACATGAGGCTGTTAATTGTTGAAAGCACAGAAATTATAGCAAAAAGTTTGCTAAATAAAGGATATCTATCCTTCCAAATTATTAACTTTTCAAGTAGTTCAGCTGTTTTTATGTTTTCCCCTAAAACTTTCACTTCATACCAAAATAACTATTTTTTCTTCATCTGCAAAATTGTCTGAGGAATACAGATGTTTCTTGAAATGTCTAGACAAAGTTTTAATGCTGTCATTTCCAAACTGTTCCAGCTTATCTTTAAGCCAGGTAAATGTATCAAGGTTGAAAGGTCAATCACTGTTGCCCAACTAATTCAGAATAGGATTCCAGAAATCTTTTCTTGAGGTATTTAATACCATCCACAATAATTTCATCATTTTCAAAACTATCTCGATTAGTAATTGCAAGTTGAATTCCTTTGAATTCACCACTGATGGTAGTTGAATTAATAGATTCCAATTCACTTCTACCAGGGATTTTATTTATGAATACCAATCACAGTGTTTTGTTCAATGTTTGGACAGAGTTTTTCCTTGAACCAGTTTTCGTATGATTCACCATTCATTTCTGTGTGATATTATCCAGCCTATTTTTATACTTGTAACATTTCATACTTGTAACATTTTATACTTGTAACATAAATAAAAATACAAAATAGATTTAAGGTAAAATTTAAATATTTTTTTACATATAATGGAAAGTAGAATATTGTATTCATTTGCTTAGATGGCAAAATTAAGTTAGCTTAGTCTTGGCGAGAAATCGTCGTCTATGAAGAAGATTGCAATCGTTTTTGCAAAAGTTAAAATTTATTTTTTATTCCCAGTCAAACTTTCTATTTTTAAAACTATTATTAAAGATAGAATGAAAATTTAAATGGATTTGAAATTTTCAGAAAATATCACGCTAAATACATACTTGACATGATAAATATATATTTTGAATTAAAAAGTAAATGATATAAATTTGTTTTCGCTTTACTATTATCTGCAGATAAGTTTTATTAGCCAATTTTGTTTTCTATTTTACTGCCAAATCTCAAATTATTTATTCTATTATCCAGTTTAGCATGCTGTCATTGTCATTTGATCTGTGATTTGATATTCTATGTTTATTTTCCCAACATATCCCACAATTTAGTCTATGAAACAAGCTTTTTTAAATGATTTGTCAACTGGACTGAAAGGCTCATCAGGAAAAGGGTCCAGATTTATTTTAATACACTCTGGAAGCAACAATGGTTTTGTGTTAAACGCTTCTGAAAAGTTACAAGTATAAAAATAGGCTGGATAATATCACACAGAAATGAATGGTGAATCATATGAAAACTGGTTCAAGGAAGAACTTTGTCCAAAACACTGTGATTGGTATTTACAATGCTCCTTATCATAGTAATATTCTGAAAACATTCCAAAGACATCTACAACAAAAAGGGGTAAACAAACATTGTTGAACAGCGAAAACATCATAAAAATAAAATACGCCACAAAAGAAAACGAAATACTACATTTGGACATTATATCTGCTCCTGCTCTCGAGATATTCCCCAAGAACTAGTACATTCATATGGAACATACAGGACTGGCTAACCCAATAAGGTTTAAAATCAAATGAGCTAAAATGTACTGCAAAAGATAGCAATATACAAAATTTCATATTATTATGAGTAATGAATAAATATGGTTAACATGAATTCTCTGAATCTTTGAATCGACATCATGACCCGATTAATTTATGTTCATTTTATAATTTCTCTTAATTTTATATGTACATACACAGGGCCCGCGCTAGGAATTTCAAATAGTTAGCCAACAAATTAGCCAAATTAAAAAATCATTAGCCAAATTTCATGATTATTAGTCAAAGTTATCGTCATCATCGGCAAAAAAATTTTTACTTTTAAGCCAATTTTTAAATGCAGCTAACAATATTAATTTATTCTAAACAAGATATAAAGATAGGTAGATTTAATTTCTTTAATCATTAAATAGATTATTAGTAAATTAAACTTGTATTTACCAATGAAAGACCACAATGAGTTACAAAAATGACAAATTTATTTTATAATTCACATAATTTCATTATCATATAAACCAGGCAAGTGTCGAATTTTTGTACCATTACACCAATTTTCAAAAGCTGCCTCAAAACTAAAATATTTCATATCTGGCCCTTCACTATTTATAAGAATCAAGTCACTTTTTTACTCTGATGTTACTACGTAATGCAGTTTTTAACACTTTACAACAAAGTTGAAAAGTGTTTATGACTTTGTTCATTCTGTCTGTCTGTCTGTCCGTTAGCACGATAACTGCCGTAAAAATGACTTAATCAAAATGAAATTTTAGTATGTTGTTCAGACGGTCTGTAGTACCTATGGGAATATAAATTAATAATATCACCCAATTAGTTTTGGATTGAACCCGGGTTGAAAAAATGAAATACATTAAACCCTATGGGACCTAATCTTTCAAACATTTTTTAAGTGGATTTAAAATTCACAAATTGTTTTGAAAAATTTAGGTAATATTCAAATTGTTCCATAAAATATATAAAACAAATTCAGTGAAATATATTCAGTAGTTTATTAAATAAAAATTAAAATAATTACACCTCTTATATGAAGCGATCACGTGACCATGATATGAAAAGATCACGTGACCCACTTCAAAATGATATATGGCATCCATCTTGTCTCAAAATCGTGATTTTTTACGTTCTTTTTAATTCATATTGAGTGTTGTATCAATCCTAAAACCACTTTATTTTTACTTAAATTCTGTGCATCTACATACTGAAACAACGCAATTACAATATATTTGAGTTTAAATGATCATCCAAATTTGATTATTTCTACAACGAAGCCTATTTTTCACTTATGTAAAATGTAAACAGCAAAATATGTAGAATGAGTTGTATTAGAATTGCTGTATTTCTTTAACACAAAATTATTTAGCTCATGGAGTCTGCATAGCTAATATGAATGAAATATTCATTGATTTTACAGAGATAGGGACGATTTTTTTCGATGAAGTTTTAAGCATAGAGTTTAATTACTTGTAGCTCCATGGTCTTAATTTTTAAATAAAATAAATTATTATAGTATTGTGATGAATGAAATGCTGCTTTTATAGAGAGAGCCAGGCGTGTTATTTTTTCTATGACGTCATTTGAATTAATTTCAGTTGTTTTCGATGAAGTTTTCAAATATAATAAATTATCGTAGTGTTATGATAATTCTAAAACTATTACCTAGGAATGTAACGCATTTTAGAGACATTTAAAATAGGCAATTTATATTTCAATGCCGTCATTTGAATGAAGTTCATTTTTTTCGATGAAGGTTTAAGTTTTCAAATATAATAAATTAATGTAGTATTGTGATAAGTTTTAAAATATTACCGAGGAATGCATTGCATTTTAGAGATGTTTAAACCAGTCAATTTATATTTCAATGCAGTCATTTGAATGAAGTTCATTTTTTTCGATGAAGGTTTAAGTTTTCAAATATAATAAATTAATGTAGTATTGTGATAAGTTTTATAATATTACCAAGGCATGTATTGCATTTTAGAGATGTTTAAATAAAATTGCATTGAAGTTGGAAAATGGTTCATAATCAATGTTTTAAGCACGATTGATCTTACTTGTTATAATGTTCTGTTTACTAAAGCCTCTTTCAACGTTGGTTGTTGTCAAATTTCTAAATTAGTCATCGACAGAACCACAATTTTAAAGCCACCTAAGAAAAAATAAATAAAGAACAGCTTTCGCCATAATTTTACGATACGGAATATCTAATCTCAAGGCTGTTAGAGAGGACGGCAACTTCTGAAAATGGGCTGTCCTCGCTGAATTTTAACCCGGCGAGGATAGAAGGACAGGCGATTTCCGGAAACCTGATCAGCAGTGACCGTTTTTCTGTTGGTTTTAACTAAAAATAAATGCTTTTTTATTTATTTAAGAAATTTTTACTCTTCCCGAAAATGTATTTATGAAATTTTCACCGTTTCCAAAAAATCATTCGCCATTTTTGTCGCTAGTTTTGTAATTTTTTCACATTTGGTGCATAGGCAAATGGCTAGCGCAGACCCTGTATACACGAGTTTATAATATTATTGTTAAATGTAATTTTAATTGGTCTGCATATAATCAATCGTACTTTAGGAAAACTGTGTGAGGGAAAAAATTTCTTTAACAATATTTCTCTGTCGTTAAAATTCATATCAGGTGCTTGATCTGACAACATAATCACTAGCAACTGAGGGAAAAGTCTGCTGTAGCCTTCACAGTGCTACAGGTTAGGTGTTCGCTGGGTATAGAATGATTTAGGCTCATTAGAAATACATTTGGTGAGCATATAGTATAATTTAGTATATTTGTATTTTTTATTTTAATTAAAAATTATCATATTTGTCTCCATTTCTTAAAAGATCAAGAAGTATATCCAAAATATGGTATCCAAAGTACATCCAAAATATGGTATATAATCCTGTTTTGGAAATCATGTGGGTCCCAAGGACTTTGGTTAGAGTAAGCTCAGCTGCGTCACAGAATAACAATAATATTTTGAAGAAAGTCCCCAATTGCATGGAAGTATTTTCAAAATGTTTAAAAACAGCATTAACAAATAAGGAAATCTAAATAACTTTGAAATACTGAATATGTTACTACTTCTGTATTCCTTTTCTAATTGTGTTATTTATAAATTTAATGTACAACATTTTTACTATTAAAAATATTATATTGCAGAAAAATTTTGGTGTTAGTGAAACTTGTCACAACAAAATAATTTTCTGGCACAGGCTTACTGTATTTCATTTCAGATAAATCTTAAAGTTTGTATGAATAATTGCTGAAGATAATATTACATATGAAATAAATGAAATTAAATCTTCTTTACTTATTATGTTTCATTCTGAAATAATGATAACGGAAATACAATCTTTTTAGACACAATTAGAAATTGAAAGACTGTCTAAAGTAAATAAGGAGCTGTCTCATCGGAACAGGCATTTGCAGAAGCAAATGTACACGCTAGTAGAAGAAAAATCAGATTTGCAGGCAAATATTCAGAATCAACAGAAAGAATGCCAGGATCTGCAAATGAAACTACATGCAGCTGTAAAGGAAAATATGGATCTTAATAGTTTAGAAGTATGTAATGAACGTGTAATTTTTATTTGTTCATAAACTTTTATTTTGGACTACTCTGCTATCTAATTCAATGTCATTATTATTCAAGGATTAACATTGTCGATTGCATTTTGACAAATTGGATAAAAATTTCATTTTAGGAATTACAAACAAACTTTTGCCCAAAGCCCAGCAATTATCATTTCTGCTAAAGTCTAAATTAAAATGTGTAGTTTTTAAGTTTTGAAGAGTTTAGAAAAACAATAAACTTTTAAGTCTTATTTATCCACATGTTTGAACATATTACTCTCCATATGATATCATTAGTGCATAGTAATGAAATTCTACTACTGGTCAGTGACCACTAAATACATTTGAGCTTTTGTCTTTAGTTTTAATTCACCGAAAATTATGAGAAATACTATGATATCCTATATTAAAAAAAGATAATTAAAGAGGTCATACAGATCATTTCCCTAAGGTAATTGTCATAGTGACTCAATAGGTAGAGCTTCACCTAGCCAGCTAGCAGTTTGGTGGTTCGATTTCCTGCTCTCAAATGGGCTCTTTATAATAAGTCTCCTTAAGAGCTCCATACATATTCAGTTTGTAATATGAAGATTACTTTTTATTGGAAGAATATACACTACGTGAAGGTAAAGATGAGACACCAAAAGGGAGTGGGCAGAAAAATATGCAAATTGCAGGGTAGACGCAGCTCACCGAGTTATGTAATTGATGCGAAATGTGCAGCTGTCCCGCACATGTTGAGTGAGATATAGGGGGAGAAACCTGCAGAATCGGCAATAGTCGTGCCGATTTGTTTGCCAGGAAAATCATTTTGCAATTTTTTTGTCTCAGAGGAAACGTGTAGTAGCAGAGAATGCCAGGCTGCTGCCAATTGAGTCTGTTCCAGCAGATAGGCAATTTCACGAGGGGTATGGTGATCAGACTCAGAAGGGCAGGTTAATCCATATGCCAAATCTCAGTGGACAGCAACCTACACGGTTCCACGGTGTATCGGCTGTGGCAAAGCTGATTAGAACAAGGGAATGTGGCACGTTTGAGGGGTACCGGTACAGTCAGAGCGACGTCAGCACATGTGGGCCGACGCACCCATGGACAAGCATTGGCGAACCCCTCAGGCCACTTCCGTCGTCCTTTTGCAGCATGTACCCTTAATGCTCTGTGACACTACTCTTCCTTCAGAGGGGGGCCCAATGCCATTTGCCAACCGCGCCCAACCACACATGCCATGCATCAGCCAACATGCCCTGCAAGGGGTTTCCCTGGCCACCAGTCTTCAGCTTAACTGATCTCTCACCAGTCGAACACGTCTGGGATGTGATTGGATGTCGCTTTCATGCGCTGCCACCGCCATGTTTAGAAGATGAACTCTGGCAAATGGTTGACAGGGAATGGACAGCCATCCCTCAGGACATCATCTGCACACTCATTGACTCTGTACCTAGATGTGTTGCTGCCTGTATCACTGCCCGCTGTTCTCCTACAACCTACTAATCAGACGGTGTTATTGCTCAGTGTATAGGTGTATCGTTGCAATAAACATTACTTATTGTAAGCTGTATTGCAGAGCACTTATTGTTGCTATTTCTCTCTGCCGATGTTCATCAATTTCTGCCCACTCCTTCATGGTGTCTCATTTTTACTGTCACGTAATGTATGTTAAATAAAGTTATGTATATTCATCATCTATTTCTTTAACAAAAATATCATTGCTGCAATAGCTTTATATACATATATATATATATATATATATATATATATATATATATATACACAAGGTGTCCCAAAAACATTGACCTCAGTTTTTATTCCTTCAATATTGGTCTTAGACATATATAATAAATTACAAAGTTGCATAAAAAAGGTACAGAATTTTATGAAATCGATTAAAATTTTCAAGGGAATTAAATTTTAAGAAATACAAAATTTAAATTTTTATACGTTCCACTTACATTTCAAATGAGTAAAATGTGCCCCATACACTAATATGTTCAAATTTTCAGAATTTTATCATAAAAAGTCCCAGAGATATGAAAAGATAAAAATGCTGACTTAAACCACTTTTTGATGCATCGATATGGGTTCTCAGAGGGGAAAAATCACGTCGGGCAGATCGCATTTCAGGGGTTATACACAAAGAATGAAAGAAAACAATGATTACATAAATAAATAATAATTTTGCTATATATTAGTACAAAAGTGTCTACACTGTGTAGAAATAATAACTTTACACAGAGATTACAAAGCTTGTTCAAAATATTTTCCATCCATGCCAAAGATCCATTAAAGGTAAGAGGCAGATATTATTTGCCTATGATACATTTCTGCGTTGCGTCATTTGCACTCTTGCTGTAAAGATTTATATTTTAATTTGTGATTAAACCCTCACCAACTTTGTTTTAAAGTTTTTTGTTGCTGTATTGCAACATACTGTTGGTACATGCTAACTGCACTCTCAAAATGTAGCAGGAATGTGAAATACATAAGGGTTGCTTAGACCGCCGGGCTGCACGTGCTACACTTGTGTAAGCAAGGTGATTGATCAATGACAGAGCAAAGACAACTTTCTCATGTGATGATGCATCTGTTGTGATTGTGTGATGCACTGATCAGAGGCAGATATTTGCATATGCATACATTTCTAAGCTGTTTTAATGTTCATTTTGATTGTGCCATTTCCAAGTTTTATTCTGTAATTAATCATGCAAAATTTTAAGGTATTTATCAGGAAAGATATTTTTGAAAAATTGTAAATAAATCTAAAGATAAGAGGCAGAATTGAGATAAGAGGCCTATGATGCATTTCTGTGTTGCGTCATTTGCACTCTTGCTGTAAACATTCACATTTTAATTTGTGATTAATCCCTCACCAACTTTGTTTAAACCTAAACTCTGGTACTTCTGATAAAATGCTGAAATTTTGTACATCACCTAATTATTGTATGGGACACAGTTTACTCATTGGAAATGTTTTTTACGGGGGCCGTATAAAAATTTAAATTTTGTATTTCTTCAAATTTAATCCCCTGAAAATTTTTATCAATTTCATAAAATTCTGTACCTTTTCTTACATAACTTTGTAATTTAGTATATATGTCTAAGATCAATATTTAAGAAATAACAGCTGAGGTCAATGTTTTTGGGACACCCTCTATATATATATATAAATACTTGTTAAATTTCAATAAAAGACTGTCTTCATTTTTAGTCTAACCTGAGTTTTACAAATGTGCAGTAAATGTGTTAAATATTAGATGAACAGTTTGTGTTTAAACAATTTCATAAGTTAAAACTTCTAATGTTAAATTTAGGTTCCAGTTTTTTTATCATTTTATTATATATTTTGAGTAGTTTTCAAGCTCACTCATCTTGCATAATATGCACCAGGTGCATGTGCAGTCTTTAAAACTTAAACACCCTTGAATTTCAATTTTTTTTCCTCTTAAAATCATGAATATCCTGTACAATAGCATATTTTTGAAAAATGCATCTGGAAAATCATCGAATATTGTTTTGTAAAAGTTTGCTTGTAACACATTTAAATTTTCTTTAACTCACATTGGAGTGTAACCTCTGTCCTCTTTCTCCCAATTTGTTGATTTTTACTGATATTACCATTCCAATTTGTTGGTTTTTGCTGAGATTACCCATTTGCTGACTCATTTTGTTTTGTTATCACCCCTCTGATTTTAAATTTTCTTTTCACGTTTGTGATACTTGATTCTTGTGATGTCAAAAAGTTAATAAATGTGGATATCTCAGTTGTGGTTCATATATATATGTAGATGTACTAAATATTATAGGGATTTTTTTACAGAACTCTGGAAGACACCTAAACGATGGTCTACAGGTAGTGAGAGATAATTAGTTAGTCACTTTCTTGCTATAAACTTACAAAATCTGATCTGGGCAGCACATGACTTTCCTTATATAATGCAATGAATTTACTACTTTTACAATCAAAAAATAATGTATAAGATCCACGGTACTATGTTTTTATTGTTGAATTATACATTTGGTGATTTTCTGTATGACAACATGTAAAACTATTTCAAAGTACCCAACTAACTTATATTTTGTGCAATTCTCAATAAACAATCATTAATATTGATAGCATCCTCTATAAGTGATCTAATCCATATATTGAATTATTTTAAATTAATGCATTAATTAGATGTCATTTTCATTAATTTAGCATCATTTTTGCAGTTTTGATGATATTTTTATCAATCTGGGACGAAATATCACCAAGATGGCAATATCTCACTAGATTATTCACAAAGTTCGTCAAATGTATCGTCAAGTGTTACAGATGAACAGAGAGAACAGCATTTCATATTAAGTCTGGCTCTAGATTTTTTGCCGTCCCAAGCAGAAAGCAATTTGGCTGCCCCCTCCCTGCCATTCATTTTTTTGCTAACCTTTATAAATGCAATAGAATAGAGAAACACTGCTAAATTGCCAGTTTTTAGTCAATTTTGTTCCAAATGTTTCTCAAGTGAATGGATGAATCGTGGGATTTAATCTTTTGATTTTTCCAGATGTAAATAAAAAATGCACAATATCTCAAGAACGACATATGCTAGCATCATATATATGATGCCATTCAATTTTAGATAAAAAAAAAAATCTGTGGTCTAATGCATGCCTTTCCATATATATTAATAAATTTTGTTGTTAAAAGCTTTTATTTAATTCGTCATGAATGATGTGTGTGTGTCGGTCTATTCCAACTTCTTTGATGGGCATATTAACATACTTTCCTACATCCTAGAGAGCTGAAATTTGGTACACAGCATAGTCTAGTTGAACAGTTTAATCTATTAAAGTTTGTTACATCCTCAAAAAATCTGATGTGGGCAGCACATGACTTTCCTTATATAATGCGATGAATTTACTACTTTTAGAGTCAAAACATAATGATATAAGATCCAAAGTACTGTGTTTTTATCGTTGAATTGCAAATTTGGTGATTTTCAGGATGGCAACATGTAAAAGTCTTTCAAACTACCCAATTAACATATATTTCACACAATTCTAAATAAACAATTATCAATATTGATATCATCCTCATATTAAAATATTTTAATAATTAATTTATCAATTAGATGTCATTTTCATTAACTTAGCGTCATTTTGGCAATTTTGACGATATTTTTGTCAATCTGAGGTGAAATATCGCCAAGTTGACAATACTTTGCTAAATTATTCGCCAAGTTTGCATCACCAAATGCATCACCAAGTGTTATAGACAAACGGAGAGAAAGAGTATTTCTTATATACTAGAAGGTACGCCTGTCATATGACAGAAATATGAATTTGCGAAACATTACTTCCCTATCATTTTTATCAATTTATTGACATGTTTGTCACTTTGCCAACATTTAAAATAGTTGCTAAGTTGGTGACATCCCACTAAATTTCTCGCCAAGCGTTACAGATGGACGGACAGAGAAATGGGTTATTCTTATAGTCTATTCTTATGTTCTTTTCAAGATATTGAACTTTCATCAATTAGTTATCATTTTCATTGATTTAGCATCATTTTTATAAATTTGGCGACATTTTCGTTAATTTGGCAACATTTAAAAAGTTGCCGAGTTGGCGACATTCTGCCAAAATCTCGCCAAGCATTATGTACAGAGAAATAAGTTATTCTTATAGCAGATATAATTGTCTATTAGCGTCCAACTAAAAAGGCATTACCCAAAGTATATTTTCCCATGAATGGAACAAGCTTGATCCCCGAGACTGGTGTCACCAAATTTATCACATAATATTACATATAAAAAATGAACATATTTCACAATAGTTAAAATTTTATTTTATTTTATGTGGTTTTTTGATAAATGTATTTGAAGAATATATCGAGAATGGTTCATGGTAGTGTACTATAGTTTATGTCAATCGTTTTCTAATGAAAAATTACATAAGAAATTGACTATTTATGTAACTTTACTAAAAGTTTTGATTTTTTAATGATTTTTTTAAAAATGTCACTCAATAATTTAGGGGGTTCTGAGCATTCAAGTGCATATAAAAACAATAGGCTTCCAGTATTCATGGATTGTAGTTGTACCAAATTTCGTTCGAATCGCTCCATTCATTTGTGTGATATCGTCTCTACAGCCTCACTAACACACACACAGACATCATCTCAAAAACATTTGATTCGTGTTCAAGGATGCTTGAAACGTGCTCTCCTATCAAAAACTTGAATTTGAATTTTCACCCTGTCACAATACTGTCCTTATACATTATTCTATGTACAAGGAAAGTAAAAATCTGATGTGGGCAGTACATGACTTTCCTTATATAATGCAATGAATTTACTACTTTTACAGTTAAAAAATAATGTGTTTTTATCACTAAATTGTACATTTGGCGATTTTCCGAATGGCAACATGTAAAGCTATTTCAAAATGCCCGATTAACTTATATTTCATGCAACTCTAAATAAACAGTTTTCAATATTGATAGCATCCTCAATAAGTGATATAGTCCATATACTAAAATATTTTAATAATTTATTCATGCAATTTTGATGATATTTTTGTCAATCAGGGGTGAAATATTACCCCTTTGTGATACTTTGCTAAATTGTTTGCCAAATGCATCACCAAGTGCTAGAGGAGAGAAGAGCATTTCTTACAGGAAGAGTTTAAAGTCACGCACATCAAAGTTTATTTCACTGCTGGAAGTTGATGAACATTACTGCTGGTTCCAGCAGGACAGTACAACTTGTCACACATCAAACAGCACTATCCATCTTTAACTGATTTTTTCGGTGAGTGCATAATTTCCCGGGGATTGTGGCCCCCTCGCTCCCCAGATTTATCACCCCCTGATTTCTTCCTATTTGGGTATCTGAAAAATGTGTTTTACGTGAATAATCCATACATGATTGCTGAGCTGAAAACGAACATCACAACAGCCATTTCATAATCAATACTGCCATGCTCTGCAGAGTCTCACAAAATCTGGTAAAATGAACACGCTTTTGCATGTGCGAAACAGGACGTCATTTCCAACATTTACTGTAACACCAAAAGTCTCTCTGATAAAAATAAAAGTTAAAATTTCAACTAATCTCTGTAATACTTTACTTTCATTTAAATTCTCATACTGGTACTTTTACGCGCAGTTAAGCTTTGATGTGCATGACTTTAAACTGACCATGTACTAGAAAGTATGCCCGTCATACAATGCAAATCAGAATTTTCGAAACATTGTTTCCCATATTGCATCATTTTTATCAATTTTTCCGACATTTTTGTCACTTTGATCATATTTAAAATAGTCCCCAAGTTGGCAACATCCCGCTAAATTTCTCGCCAAGCGTTATGGATGGAGAAATGGTTTATTCTTATAGTCTACTCTTATATTCCTTCCAAGATATTGAACTGTCATCAATTAGTCGTCATTTCCATTGATTTAGCATCAATTTGGCAACATTAAAAAGTCACCAAGTTGGCAACATTCCGCCAAATGTTCACCAAGCGTTATGGACGAAGAAATAAGTTATTCTTATAGCAGATAAATAACTATTGGCGTTTAAATACAACAGTATTACCCAAAGTATCTTTTCTCATGACTGGAATGAATTAGATCCACAAGAATGATGTCACCAAATGTATCACATGATATTACTTATAAAAAGTGAACATATTTCACAATAGTTATTATATGATTTTTTGATAATTTTTTTTAATGTGCAATATCTCGAGAGCAGTTCATGCTAGCATTCTAATATGTATCACATGATATTACTTATAAAAAGTGAACATATTTCACAATAGTTATTATATGATTTTTTGATAATTTTTTTTAATGTGCAATATCTCGAGAGCAGTTCATGCTAGCATTCTAATATTTGTGTCAATCATTTTCTAATGAAAAGTGACATAAAAAATGACTATTTTCATTACTTTATTAAAGGTTTTGATTTTTTATTGATTTTTCAAAATTTTGCTCAAACATTTAGGGGATTCTGAACATTCAATTAAGTATAAAAACAATAGGCTTCCAGTATTCACTGATTATAATTTTTGTACCAAATTTCATTTGAGTTGCTCCATTCGTTCATGAGATATCATCTTCACAGACTCAATGACACACACAGACAGACAGACATCATCTCAAAAATGCTTGATTCGTGATCAGGGATACTTGAAACATGCTCTCCTGCAGAAAACTCGAATTTGAATTTTTGACCCCTTCACAATACTTTTCTTATACATTATACTGTGTATACAAGGAACATAATATTGTAAAATTCAAAAGAGTAAGTTTATGTAAAAGGTTTTGAATCACTGTTAAAAAATCAGAAAAGTCAAAATATCTTAAAATTAATGAAAACTTAAATATTCCAGAAAAAAAAACATTATACAGCATCATTTGTACAGTAAAGCACCATTTGTGAAACTTATATTTGAAAACAAAATTAATTAAAACATGAGTAAATTTTGATATCTGTTTAAGCCAGTGGCCGGAAGTAGTACAGTGTCTAGAACTAATAGTGTGCCGACCGCCTATACCTCCTAATGCTGGGAGATGTTCCTGAAAAGCCGCCTCCGCCAGATGGCATTGGTCTCAAAAAAGCGGTCTAAAGCGGAGGAGTTAACATTGAAACTAATGGGAATTTATTGCAAATAAAATGACCAATATCTTTCGAAATAAATGAAGAATTTGTGTGAAATTAGGTGTGATTATTGTAAGTGGTATACACAAAAAGTCATTTGATTTTCAGAGAGATTGAGCTAGGGATATATTCGTATTTTTAAAATTTTATTTAACTTGATCTGGTGTTCGTTCAAACCTTTGAGGTTCAAAATAATCAGGTTCATTTATCACAGTAACGTGAAATTCGTTCTGACGTTTCCTCTTGCGGTACGTTGCAATTCTTTCGATTTTGAAGCTTATCGGGCTAGCCCGTCCTGGGTCCGCCATAGGACTTTACCTGGTTTTAGAAAATAACTCGAAAATCAGAGAACGTTGGAAATCTAAATTTAATATATCGTTTTCTTTTGGGGTGCATTTTAATTCTTTCAATTTTGAACCGTACCGGGTTAGCCCGTCTTAGGCCCGCCTTAGAAACTCACCCGTTTTTGCAGTATAATTCAAGAGCAGGTGTATCTAAAACTTCGAAGTTTAGAATATCCTTGCCATTTGCTGTATATTTTAACTCTTTTGATAAAAAATCTTATCGGGCTAGCCCGTCCTGAGCCCAACAAAAGGAATATATCGTTTTTTGAGAATAACTAAACATTAGGAGCATCTAGAATGTATAAATTTAATATGTCATTGTCCTTTGGGGTATATTACATTTCATCGCATTTCGAACCGTATCGGATTAGCCCGTCTTGGACCCGTAATAAAAATTTACTCGCCTTTAAAAAATAACTCGATCAATCGGAGTAGCTAAAAAATGTAAATTTAGTATATCATTTGCGTTTGGACGGATTTTAATTTAGATTTTGAACCTCGTCGGGCTAGCCCGTCTTGGATCCGCTGAAGAATGCATTCGTTTTTGAAAAAATAACTCGAGAATCGAAGTAGCTAAAAATTCCAAATTTTACATGTCGTTGACTTTTGGGGTATATCTGAGTTTCTTCGCATTTGAACTTTATCGGGGTAGTCTGCCCTGGACCCGACATAGGAATGGACCCGGATCCGTTTTTTAGAATACCTGGAAAATTGGGGAAACTAGAAAATATAAATTTAGTACATCCTTATCTTTTGGGGATTATTTTAATTCATTTGTTTTTTAACCGTATCGGGCCAACCCATTTTGGACCCGCCTTAGAAATTCACTTTTTTGGTGGAATAACTCTAAAGCCGGAGTATGAAAAAGTTTCAAGTTTTGAATGTCGTTGTCATTTGCGGTATGTCTAAGCTCATTGGATTTAAAACCTGATTGGGCTAGCCCGTCCCGGTCCCAACAAAAAGAATGTACTCTTTTTTTAAAAATAACTCCAAAACTGTAGCAGCTAGAATATCTAAATTTAGTATATCATTGTTTTTTAGGGTATATTTTATTTCTTTGGATTTTGAACCTTATCAGACTCGCCCATCTTGGGCCCGACATAGTGATAATGTACTTGTCGTACGGCGTGCACGACATTTTGTAATTTCAATTACGGATGCCAACCAAAATAATGAACTATCAAAATGCTGCAGAGGGAACCAATGACAACACATGCATACATAAACAGTTGTCATCCCCTTCTGCATCAACAACGAATGGTAGATGTGGTAGGGAACCAATGGGGGAAAGAAAAAAGCGCCCCAAAGCCGTCTTCCAAAAAGTTCAGTCGACTTCAAATTTTCGAACAAGCTAACATCATGTTTCTTGGTTTTGTGAAAAAGGTATATCGAATGTGAGCGATAAAATGGAAGCTTGTTGCAGTTATGAGATGTGCAACAGTTTCGTACATCATTGAGATTGCACGAATAAGTACTTAACACAAAAGAGTAGAGGTAAATCAACTTTCAATTTGTCACTAATTAGCACGGAAGGCACACTTATCGATTTTTCAAATAATGAACAATCAGTTCGTACGAGTAGATTATATTACGAGTTCTTAGATATTGAACTAAAAGAACTATTTTGAGTGTCGATTGCTTAAAAGAAACTGTTTTAAAAAATATATGTCAATTTTATTATGTGTGTAAATATGTATTAATGAAATATTGTCAGTGTTATATGTCTTATAATAATAGATTTAATAATAGTATCATTAATCAAGATACAATGGATATCTATACCTTAAAATATTAAAATAAATTGATCAATTAAGTCAAGTGTATTTATTTATATTTTGTGTGTTCATCTCTCCAGCTTGAGAACCTGGAGCTTACATGCTCCACCCTTAGTGTCGGCATCATAGGTAAGTTCTATAGTAATAAATTTGATAAGGACAATTTTACCTTATGACAGTACTCATTTTTTGAGAATAACTCGTAAATCAGAGCAGCTAAAAAATCTAAATTTAGTATATCAATTTCTTTTGGGGTTTATCATAATTTATAATTTGAACCTCATTGGGCTAGCCCGTCTTGAGTCCGTCTTAGGAATGCGATCGTGTTTGATGAATAACTCGAGAACCGGAGTAGCTAAAAATTCCAAGTTTAGCATGTTATTGTCTTTTGTGATATATTTCATTTTTTCGACTTTAAACTTCATTCAGCTAGTTCGTGCTGGGCCTGCCATAGGAATATACTCATTTTTTTAGAATAAGTCGAAAACTGGAGCAGATAGAAAATCCAACTTTAGTATATTAATTCCTTTTCGGGTAGAATTTAATATTTTTGGCGTATATATAATTATAATTAGTGGCTTAGGCATGGGAGATAGGATGTGTGGTAAAAAACCTTGTTTGCCGAACAATTACATTAGTTTTCAAACTTGCCCATATTTAAAAAAAAAAATGTGTTTTGTACTATAAGCTCCATTTAATCGTCGACCCCCTTTTTTCCTAGATACATAGTTACATCCATATGCAAATGAGGTAAGAAGTACGAAATTTGTCCACGGATGTTGGGTCGGTGCACTGGGAGTACGAGTGAAGGTTGCGGTTCTGTGTGATCTGACGATGAAGGTTTTATGCCTTCGAAACTGGTCAATATTAGTATTTTGAGTTGTATTCTGCTTTTTACGAAGATAATTTTATTTCTTTAGCAGAAATTTGGACCGCACGTATTGATTTTGTTTACTTGAAATTGAAAATTTTCAATAATTTTTAAATGCATTATATGAATGACTTGAACGAATGCTTTAAAACCAAACTTTTGTTTTGCATTTTGATACATATTACCACGTAAACCTAAAAAAAGAATGTATGAGAATGTCTGGCAAATATTTTGTTTTATCTCATATGTTCGGCTACTAGGAAAAATGCCTGTGGGTGACCCTGTGAATTTGGAACAAAAACATGAAACACCATTGCCGCTTGAACATTAGAACAAGGTGGGGACTGCCTGTAAGTGCTATCTCTTTGTATGGTGAAAGATAGCGCTGATAAGAATTTTGATTGAGAGTGGACATGTAATCGACCGCTATTTTATTTCGACAGGCGCGTCTCCTTTACATACGTTTCCACAAATTGCCACATCTCTTACACGAACAATGCTCAAAAGATCCGCAAATCAGCGGGGGCTCTGGAAATGGGTAGACCACCAGTAAAGGACATTTTGTACTGCCTTCAGGGTGGTCTCTAGATACAATAGGAAGTATCTCATTAGCACATTGGTCATCTGAGATCGAATCTGTTTTTACTGAGAACCGTCACATGTACACTATTCTTTTCCGTTCTAAGATTGGACAGAATGGACCTACCCAGAAGGAAATATTTTTCGAAACTATAAGCAGCAAGCTTTCACTCATTTGATGTTTGACGTTGACGTTCGACATTGTAATTGACGTTGAAAATCTATATTTTTGTTTCTATATTTGGATTAAAAAGGGCTGTTTTTATAGCCATATTATATCAGTTTTCTAATAGATCTATCAACATATTTAATAGTTTTTATAGTCGATGAAGCATGTCCTCAAATTCTAAAAAGAAAGTGAATGACAGACATTGCTTCGTACCTGAATTAAAGCAGGTTACAAAAATTTCAGAGGCAAATATTCTCTATATAAAGCTCCTGACAACGATGAACTGAGAGCTAAATGGACAAAGTTAATTCCTCGTGCAGATAAAGTTCTAAACAAAAACTCTGGTTTGTGAGTTGCATTTTGCTAATGACGGGTTTTACATTATTTAATTCTCTTGCATATAAGTGTAGTCAAGATCTAGGATAAGGGAGGTCGACAATCGAATGTGGGTTTACACAGATCGGGCTAGCCCGTTAAGGTTTTAAATCCAATGAGCTAAGATATACTGCAAATAACAACGACATTCTACTCTTGGAACTTTTAGATACTCCGATTATAGAGTTATTCCCCCAAAAAAGTGAATTTCTAAGGCGGGCCCAAAACGGGTTTGCCCGATACGGTTCAAAATCGAAAGAATTAAAATATTCCCCAAAAGATAAGGATGTACTAAATTTATATTTTCTAGCTGTCCCGATTTTTCAGTTATTCTAAAAAAACCGGGTCCATTTCTATGTCGGGTCCATGACTGGCTACTCCGATAAAGTTCAAAATTGGAGAAATTAAAATATTCCCCAAAAGATAAGGATGTACTAAATTTATATTTTCTAGCTGTCCCGATTTTTAAGTTATTCTAAAAAAACGGATCCATTCCTATGTCGGGCCCAGGACAGGCTACCTCCGATAAAGTTCAAATCCGAAGAAACTTAAATATACCACAAAAGCCAACGACATGTTAAACTGGAATTTTTAGCTATTGCGGTTCTCGAGTTATTCTTAAAAAACGAATGCATTTTTCAGCAGACCCAAAACGGGCTAGACCGATGGGGTTCAAAATCTAAGTTAAAATCCATCCAAAAGGAAATGATATACTAAATTTACATTTTTTAGTTACTCTGTTTGATCGAGTTATTCTTGAAAAGTGAGTAAATTTCTATGGCGGGCCAAGAAGGGCTAGCCCGATAATGTTTGAAATGCAATGAAATATAATATACCACAAAGGACAATGATATATTAAATTTAAGCATTCTAGATGCTCCGAATTTTAAGTTATTCTCAAAAAATGATATATCCCTCTTGGTGGGCTCAGGACGAGCTACACAGAGGGGATTCAAAATCTAAATTAAAATCCATCCAAAAAGAAATGATATACTAAATTTACATTTTTTAGCTACTCCGTTTGATCGAGTTATTCAAAAAACGAGTAAATTTCTATAGCGGGCCAAGACGGGCTAGCCCGATAAGGTTCGAAAAGCGATGAAATATAATATACCACAAAGGACAATGATATATTAAATTTAGACATTCTAGATGCTCTGAATTTTGAATTATTCTCAAAAAAACGATATGTTCCTCTTGTTGGGCTCAGGACGGGCTAAATCGATAAGATTTTTAATCCAAAGAGTTAAAATATACAACAAATGGCAAGGATATGCTAAACTTCGAATTTTTAGATACACCTGTTCTCGAGTTATACCAAAAACAAGTAAAGTCCTATGGCAGGCCCAGGATGTGCTAGCCCGATAAGCTTCAAAATCGAAAGAACTGATATGTACCACAAGAGAAAACGTCATACCGAATTTCACGTTACTGTGATGAATGAAATTGATTATTTTGGATCTCAAATGTTTGAACGACCACAGATAAAGTTAAATAAAACTTTAAAATACGAATATATCCCTAGCTCAATCTCTCTGAAAATCAAATGACTTTTTGTGTATACCACTTGCAATAATTATTCCTAATTTCACACAAATTCATCAATTATTTTCAAAGATATCGGTCATTTCATTTGCATTAAATTCCCATTAGTTTCAATGTTAACTCCTTCGCTTTAGACCGCTTATTCGAGATCAACGCCGTCTGGCAGAGGCGGTTTTTAGGGAACCTGTTTTTCGCCTCTATCGGCACACTATTCCTTCTAGACACTGTAAAAGTAGCGTGCTACAAATAGCGAAACTACAGTAGTCACTACTTTTTGCATAGTTTGTAGTGTAGCATGCTACTTTTAAAAATAAGTAATGTAGCGAGTAGCACAATACAATAAATCACTGGTTTGTATCGAGTTTTGTCACTACTTTTAACATTTCTTCAGTAAAAGAACAAGGTGCCATTCTGTATATCATGTGATCACCCTTTCTTCCTTTGTACGAAATTTAGCATTCTGCGCAATGATGTACAGTTTTGCAAAGTGCCAAGTGCTTTAGAACAGATAAAAAATGTCACTTGTTTTAGCTGATGAGACATCGTCAGAGCTAAGGGCCAGTCTTATAATACCAAATAAGACGAGATGGAACTTAATGCATTCTGCCTTCGAACGCATATGCCGTTTCCTGAGAGAGAACAAGGAGAAACTACATAAGATTTTTGATGCTGCAGGGTTAGGAAGGCCATTGCCTCATGAAGTTGATTATTCATATAGATATATTCAGATGTATTATTTTCCAAAGGATATCTGATTGCAATTTTGAGATGTAAATTCTACTAAAAATGAACAAACATGTTTTTAAATAAATAGTTTTTACTTTTATTTTATTATACTTTTGTTTTATTTTATTGTTTTCAGAAGTGGGTAAAAGTATGAAAATGGTAAGTTGGTTAGTAAATTTGGGAATCAGTAAATTTTACTTATTCAGAATAAGTATGTTAAATTACTATAGTATACCCATATCCTCAACTTTTTGTGTAAATCGAATTTGTGAAAAAATTTGTCTTATAAAAGTAGTTATGTAGTAACTACATTTTAAAAGTAGTTTGTAGTCACCACTTTTTAAAAAAAGTAGTTGTAGTTAACTACATTTATCATAAAGACAAAAATAAAGTAGTTTTTCCAACCACTGGTTTAAGCAATGAAAGAAGAAATGCAGTCAAACCTGGATATTAAGAAATACAGTCAAACCTGGATATTAAGAAATACAGTCAAACCTGGATATTAAGAAATACAGTCAAACCTGGATATCTCAAATTCTTTGATATCTTGAAAAAGCATTTTTTCCTTGCACTTTTGGTATTCTATCAATTTATTTTCCATAAGTATTTTGGAGCATTTTCTTTGAAATCCTAGTTATCTCGATATTGCGGACTCTTCAGAAAATGTTATAATAAAAACTGTTTCATCACAGCCAGGTTTGGAAAAAAGAACAATAATGAGGAACAGAAGCAGATTCGGTAATTTAAATATAGTGTAACTTCGGACAGTCATAAAAAAGAAACAGAATCCTAACATTTTATTTGAAGATTTCTTAGAAGTAGACACTTCTCTTGAAACATATGGTACTTGAACAGATATCGAGATTATGGAGGATGTAAAAACAGCATGAGACAAAAGAAAATGTTGAAGTGAAACAGCAAGGAGAATATCAGTAAGTGATTGTGAAGTAAGCTGTTAATACATATCTTTTTGGAATCCATGGGAAAATATAGGTCTTGAAACATTTGCTTCAATTGCTGCTTTAGAAAAAGCTGTTCAGTCACAGAAAGATTTAAATAAGCGTTATACTTTGTTTGATTATTTTTGTTAAGATATGTTGTATTTTTGTAAACTATGTATCTTCACTACATATGTTGTTGTTGAGACCCAGACCGTCCGACCTACCAGAAAGGTATAAGGTAACTGTTTGGACGGTCTGAAGTGCCACTCAATTTTGACTGGAACCCAGTGGGGGAAGCATCCACAGGGACCGTACCCTCCTTCCCCTACCACCAACCTCTCGGAAGGACTTACGGACCCACATGTTTAACGTGATCGTACTCCGCGTGAACACGGCGGCAGTTTTGGCAGTGGCTGGAATCGAACCCGGGCCTACCGAGTGCAACTCCAGCGCGCTAACCAATGGGCTACCGCGCCCCTCTTCACTACATATGTATGTATGTACATCTCAAAATCTTGTCTCGAATTTTTTTCTATTCCCACCAGATTTAAGATATCAAGGTTTAGCAGACAAATTTTAATTATTGTATATTTTGGAATATACAAGCCAATCTGTGTATGAACCGAATATGTAATTTTACTGTAAAATATTTGACCAAAATTAGAAACACTTATATAAGCTTAATTTTAGAAAGTCAGCCA
The DNA here is from genome assembly GCA_951213105.1 of Amaurobius ferox. Lineage (NCBI taxonomy): Eukaryota > Metazoa > Arthropoda > Arachnida > Araneae > Amaurobiidae > Amaurobius > Amaurobius ferox. Next base: position 120,611,052 of record OX578141.1, read on the forward strand.
AAATACCCGAAACATCGCCAAATGTGCGGAACTGCTGAACAATCGGTGTCAGTCACATCATGTAGTTATGCCACCATTGTTGTTACTTATGAAAAACTGCTCATATCTTATCTCCTTCCTCCAGAAACATTGAATCACTAGCTGATACTAATGGACAGATCTGATGTCATCACAATCAACATCTATAGTTCAACAGATACTGGCTAAACCTAACTATACAAGAGCAAATTCTCATAACTATAGAAACAAATATTAAAGACTGGTTACTGGTCCAGCAAATGATGAAAAAATTATATATATAGATATAGAAATTAAAACATAAAAAAGAGTACAATTTAATATGAAAAATTTTAATGCCTATTTTTACGCACAGATGAAATTTCGTGTAGTAAGCGTACATTTTGATATGTACCGAATGCAAAATTTAATGATTTTTTGTAGAATTGTGAAATATTTGAATGCTGATGGATGCATCATGTAAATGAGTCAGGATGGATGAATTGAAAAATTAATGTACAACTGCCGAAATGCAAGTTTTTCTGTCATTTATTTTGTGTTATCAATTTTTTTTGTTTGCAATTTTTTTTTAAGTTATCTATGACTCCTATAAAAGCTGATCCCTTACTTTAATAGTGAAAGTTTATGCTTGGAAATATACGGTTTATCAGTTTATGCTTGGAAATATACGGTAATTTCTTTTGTTAGTTAAGTTATTTATCCAGAATACAATGTACAAAATTTTGTTGTATGTTTATTTGTTAGGGATAATTGAATGATTGTCCAAATTTCAGAATGCATTGGAATATAAAATTTCAACTTCATCTACACCTAATATCTCTGAAAAGGATATTTTTATTATGCATTAATTTTAAAATTACATATTATTCTTTTTCAGGAACAACAGCATTTGAATTTGCAAGGCAAGCTTATAATAAGCTTAGATGATCCTAATCGACCTCGATTCACTCTTGATGAGCTGAGACACATTCTTTTTGAAAGAAATGATCTTAAAGCCAAAATAAGTGATCTAGAAGATGAATTGAGCTTACATCGACCTAAACATATCCCTAGGTATATTTTCTTCTTAAATCGTTCAACATAAATTCTTTAAGGGCCTTATTCCAAGTATGAGAAATGCTAAAGTTCATTCAAGCACATTTTTAAATGCTAATTTGCTGATAGTTCAATCAATTTGAACCATCATACAAATCAACTGTTTAATTTCAAATTATATGACTGATTTAATTTAAAATTAAATTATTGAAGGTCATTTTCTTCATTTCATAATCTGTTCTTACTCATAAATAAAAATTTAAATATTAAAATCATTAATATAATTATAAATACAAATGTAAAATAAAATATAAAGTTCTTGTACTTATATATATATATATATATAAACAACGTATATTCTTTCACATTTGAAAAAATCCCAATTTTCATAAAACATAAGTTTCATTAAAAAACAAGAAAGATCAATCATGCATAAAGCATTGATTATGAAACACTTTCCAACTAAAATGCAAATTTATTTAAACATCTTTAAAATCCGATACATTCAGTGCTGACATATTTTAAATTATCACAGTGCTATAATAATTTATTATATTTGAAAACTTAAAACTTCATCGAAAACAATGAATTTTATTCAAATGACGTCATCGAAATATGAATCGTCTGGCTCTCTATGTAAAACCAATGGATATTTCATTCATATCACTTTTGTTCCAGACTTTTGCAGCTAAATAATTTTGCATGAAAAAAATTCAGCAATTCTTATACAACTCATCTTACAATCCCTTGTTTACATTCTGCATCCATTAAAATTAGGCTTCATTGAAAAAATAATCAAAGTGTGGTGATCATTGAAACGCAAAAATATTGTAATTGCTTTGACGCAGAATATAGATGCACAGAAAATACGCAAAAATAAAGCAGTTTTAGGATGGATGCAACACTAAATATAAATTTAAAAGAACTTTAAAAATCACAATTTTTACACTGTGAAAAAAAGATGGATACCATATTTTATTTTGAAGTAGATCATGTGATCTGTTCATATAATATGGGTGTAATTATTATTTTAATTTTTATTTAAAAAACTACGGAACATATTGTGCTGAAAATTTTTTTATATATTTTATGGAATAATTTGAGTATTTCCTAAAATTTTCCAAACAATTTGTGAATTTTAACTTTGCTTAAAATGTGTTTGAAAAATTAGGTCCCATAGGGTTCAATGTATTTCATTTTCTCAACCCAGGTTCAATCCAAAACTAATTGGGTGATATTATTAATTTACATTCCCATATGTCCCACAGACTGTCTGTATAACATACTAAAATTTTATTTTGATTAAGTCATTTTTACGGCAGTTATCGTGCTAACGGACAGACAGACAGACAGACAGAATGAACAAAGTCAAACACTTTTCAACTTTGTTGTAAAGTGTTAATAAAAAAACGCCAAAAATTACTTAAATATCAGATCAAAATATAGTATTGGAAAATCAGATCAGTATTAGAAGATCAGAAGTATCGAACATAATTTATTTAAAAATAATCTATAAAGTTATTTAAAGTCATTTTTACGGCAGTTATTGTACGAATGGACAGACAGATTGAATGAACAAAGTCATTAACACTTTTCAACTATGCTGGAAAGTGTTAAAAAATGCATAGCTGCCAACTCTCCAGGTTTTTCGCTATATCTTCCGGTCTCCCGGGTAAGTCACTCAATCTCCCGGTTTTCACTCAACTGCCCTTATTTTTCCCGTTTAGGCAGAAATCACGCGAATGCAAGTTGTGACTTTCAGTTGTTTACTGCGCTGCAGTCAGTTTCCAGCTACCGCGGTGTAGGAATGGATCGCAATTGACTTTTGTATTTTTGTATTTGTATCTACAGGTTACAAAAGTAAAGAAATCGGAAATAGATCACGAATATTCCGAAAATATCATGAAATGAGAAACGAAGTCACAAATTTCGAAATCGAAGTTTTCCCGTTCTTTCGTCTAAAAATCTGTTTCCCAACTATTGTGTAATCGGCGCTCGCAAACGGCGATTATTCCCACAGCGTCACGAGAGAGATGACCAGTAATTGTGTAATTAATGGGGGAAAAACACATTTACATCGACTAAAATTTTATTAAATTATTTTGTTTTATATACAAAACTATTGTTCAAACGTAATATTAATGAAATGAAAGGCTATTTTGCAGCAGTATCGCAAAAAACGGCATTTGTGCACGGTCCTCCATATATTTCGTTTAATTGTGAAAATAATTTCCACTTTTGTAATCTGTCAGCATCGTCAATTTTTTTTATAATTAATTCTTATTTTATACAGAAAAACTATTCTTCCAACGTAATATTAATGAAATGAAAGGCTATTTTGCAGCAGTATCACAAAAAACGGCATTTGTGCGCGGTCCTCCATATATTTTGTTTAATTGTGAAAATAATTTCCACTTTTGTAATCTGTCAGCATCGTCAAATTTTTTTATAATTATTTCGTATTTTATACAGAAAAACTATTGTTCAAACGTAATATTAATGAAATGAAAGGCTATTTTGCAGCAGTATCGCAAAAAACAGCATTTGTGTGTGATCCTCCTTATATTTCGTTTAATTGTGAAAATAATTTCCACTTTTGCAATTTGTCTGCATAGTCTAAAATTGGGCTGATCAAAATCTCCCGGTTTTTCATATTTCAAAGTTGGCAGCTATGAAAATGATAAACCTTTCTTATAAAGTGGCTTTATTAGCTGTTTGTCTGTCTGTCTGTCTGTCCATTAGCACGATACCTGCCGTAAAAATGACTTAATCAAAATGAAATTTTAGTTTGTTGCTCAGACGGTCTGTAGGACCTATGGGAATATAAATGAATAATATCACCCAATTAGTTTTGGATTGAACCCGGGTTGAAAAAATGAAATACATTGAGCCCTATGGGACCTAATTTTTCAAACATTTCTTAAGCGGATTTAAAATTCACAAATTGCTTCGAAATTTTTAGGTAATATTCAAATTGTTCCATAAAATATATAAAAAAAAATTCAGCGAAATATATTCAGTAGTTTTTTAAATAAAAATTGAAATAGTAATAACACCTCTTATATGAAACGATCACGTGACCATGATATGAAAGTATCACGTGATCCACTTCAAAATGATATATGGCATCCATCTTGTCTCAAAATCGTGATTTTTAATGTTCTTTTTATTTCATATTGAGTGTTGTATCCGTCCTAAAACCACTTTATTTTGGTTTAAATTCTGTACATCTACATACTAAATAAACGCAATTACAATATATATGAATTTAAATGCTCATCCAAATTTGATTATTTCTACAACGAAGCCTATTTTTCACTTATGTAAAATGTAAACAGCAAAATATATAGGATGAGTTGTATAGGAATTGCTGTATTTTTTTAACGCAAAAGAATTTAGCTCATGGAGTCTGCATAGCTGATATGAAAGAAATATTCATTGACTTTACCGAGAGAAGGACGATTTTTTGCGATGAAGTTTTAAGCATATAGTTAAATTACTTGTAGCTCCATGGTCTTAATTGTTAAATAAAATAAATTATTATAGTATTGTGATGAATGACATGAATGGGAAATTATTTATAAATGAAATGCTGCTTTTTTAGAGAGAGCCAGGCGTGTTATTTTTTCTATGACGTCATTTGAATGAATTTCAGTTGTTTTCGATGAAGTTTTTAAATATAATAAATTATCGTGGTATTATGATAATTCTAAAATTATTATTGAGTAATATATCACATTTTAGAGATTTTTAAACCAGGCAATTTATATTTCATTGCCGTCATTTGAATGAAGTTCATTTTTTTCAATGAAGGTTTAAGTTTTCAAATATAATAAATCAATGTAGTATTGTGTGAAGTTTTAAAATATTACCGAGGAATGTATTGCATTTTTGACATGTTTAAATAAAATTGCATTGCTGTTGGAAAGTGTTTCATAATCAATGCTTTAAGCATGATTGATCTTTCTTGTTTATTCTACACTAAGCACTATAGTTTTCTATTAACACTATAGAAAGTTAGATGTACACTATAAAAATACTATAATATATAAATTATATAGTGAGAAAATTATTTTTCAAATATTATAAAAGGACTGACATTTGAATAATGCTATTATAACAATGGTTTAAACATTTAGAAATGCAAACTCTTTAAGAGTATAAATTATAATTATGTATTTCTATCTGTAATTGATTTTTTGTAGTTTTTATTAAAAATTGATATCCATTTCATCTTTATTTAATTGAGTCATGTGAATAATAAAAATTTATGAATATATAGAAGTTTTATGTTTACCATAAATAAATTGCAACTAAACTTTAGGAAAAAATGATCCCAATTTTTAATAGCATTGTGTCCCACCAGGACACAGTTTTTTATCACTGCTATTTTGATGTTACTGTGGTTTATAACTAAGTGACTTGTATTGAAAGTTAGTACATTTTAAATACTAATTTGAACATCAGAATGCTATGCTTTGAAAAATCAATTTTGTTTCGTAGTCAGAAATCATATTGTAGTTATTCATGAAGGATTTAATTGTCGAAATATTTTATAACATGATTTTTAGTTTTTGTTGTGCACTTTTAGCCTGTGGCTCATAAATTGTAAAAACTGGTCAAAGAAAAATAATAAGCAGCATAAGTCAAAATGCTTTGAAAATAACTATCTGTGAAATAACTGTAAATATATTTCTTCCTTCAATTCTATAATATAATAATAATATAATAATAATAATAATATAATAATAATAATAATAATAATAATAATAATAAGACTGAAGCAAATGTACACCTCTTAACAACCAATGATGCAATGGTGTCCAAGTCAAAAATTTTATATTGCAGGCATCAGATTAAACAAATTGTAAATTATTTTTCTCCTTAAAAATCAAAAGTGTATTTGAATTAACTAAGTCAATAGATTACAGAAAAATATAATTGAGCAAAAAATACAATAATTTTGGTATCCTGTTTTCCTTCTTGTGCTGAATTTTACTTTTTTTTTAGCTTTGTCTGAACAGTGAGAACTGATTCTCACCAGAATTGTACATTGCAAACTAAGCTCTTGTTTAATTTTTCAACAAAACAACCTTATACCACAATGGAACACATGTTTTACTAAACTAGTTCATGCTACTAGTTTTATGCTGTGCAAGTTTACCCTGAATTATTTTTTGAGGATTTATCTATGAATTCGCCCAAGTCTTGTTGGTCAACAATACCGAAGTTTTCAATGATAGTTAGAGTTGTGATGCTGTATTCAAAGTTCCTGTTAGAGTGTGAGACTGTGAGATTCTCACACAATAGAAGTTACTGTGTGAAGTTTCCTGGCTATATGAAATAAGATACTTCCCTCTCCCTCTATTTCCCCCTCGAGTCCAGTGAGTACAGATTGCAACAAAAATTTATGACTGGCCTTCAATTCCCCTTCTGTGTGGAATTTTTTTATGCACTGACCATGTTAGCCATCAGCCCCAGGTTAAACCCATTGGGGAGCAATTAGAATAAAAGCTCTCATAAGAGCTGTCTGGTTAAACCTCTTTTTCTTTCATTCCCCTTTCTTGAATCAACCTTCATTGACAGATAGTTGCATTCTGAGAAGTTAACTGACTGTGGCCCTATCATTTAGTAGTTCATCTCCCAGGAGGAATGTGAAATCTCACATTGTAAGGACATGGGTGTCTTTACTGTACTAATACCATAAAGCAGGATAGAATTTTAATACAATAGTAAGACTTTTAACATCAAGCAGTCAATCTTATTTGCATTTCTAATTTCTCGGACAGAGCCAAGCTCAAAGCCTTAAATTTTAGTGGCCAGAACTAAAGCTGTTTGAATTGCTTATCTTTAAAAGAATTTACTAGAAGGCCCAGATGCCAGGTCCAAAAGGAAAAAGAGCATGAATGAGCCTTTCTATTTTGGCTCATCGTACACATTATCAGTGAAAATAATTAATCCAATAAGCCAAGCCCACTGGAAAATCTCCAAAAATCATGTCAGCTGTATGTAGGCCGGATTTGCCAACTAACATGAAATGTTCCAGTTATTTTGATAGTGTTCTATTATTTTAACATGCTATTTCATTAACACTTTTATCACAATTGCACAGCTGCTAGTCTCCTGATTTTTATGAAAGATCACAATTTGTCCTGTTCTCTCAATAAGTAAGTGCAAATAATCTGATCTTTTGAAGATTTCTATAAAATTTCCTTGTTTATGGAATTTTATAAATTTATTTCTGCAATTTATAAAACCTGTTACACAAATCATGCAAAACTTTTTCAAGAGATGCAAAAAAGATTGAAATTCTAATCCATGGGAGGCAAATTTGCTTTGATAAAATCTTGTTACTAAACATCAAAAATAGTATTTTTTGATTAAAACCCAAAATTTATGAGTTATCATTTGCCAAAATGCCGAGAAAAGATGTCACAATTCCAGTGTCTGCCGGGAACAAATTTGTTTTGCTACAATCTTGTTACCTCTTGTCAAACAAAAAATAGCATATCTGCCAATTCTACTGGTTTTTCCTGGAAACTCCCGAGTGTTGATGATTTCTCCTGGTTTATGTCAATTTTTTTTAGAATTCCCTAAAGTTAGGGAATTTTCAATAAAAATTCTCAGTTAAAGGGAATTTTGATCGAAATCTCGGCCACCATTTTTTTTCTTCTGTGCATTAATCTAGTGCCAGTATTAAGTTGCATCATTTTCACTTTATTAATGGATACTGCTTCAAATAAATGTGATTTTGCAAATATAGATTACATTGCCATGTAATGTTGAAACATTTGTTTCCATCCATGTTTAATTTCAAATTATGTGAATGAAATATACACAATCATTTCTTTAAGTAGGTTTCATTATTAATCCATATTTTCATAAAATATTGATTATTTTTTTTAAGTGTGATTTTGCAGGTATAGATTTACATTCCTATGCCATGTTGAAACATACTTTCCCATCCATGTTTAGTTTCAAATTATGTGAATTAAAAAATGCGCAATATTCATTTCTTTACAGTATGTTTCATTATTAATTAAAAAATAATAAATATTTGACAAAAATATTAAGTATGATTTCGCCTGTATAAATTAAATTCCTGTGTAATGTTTAAACATCCATTTTTATTCATGATTTTTTTTTTTTTGGATAAAATCTAGAATTAATTATACAGTACTTTCACATCTTTACAGTTTATATAAAAATGAAGGATTATTTTCTTTAAAATATTTTCTTATCCCTATAGAGTTCCCAAAGCATTTTTCTATCCACATTAACTAAATTACAATTTGAGAATTAAACATATTTTGTTTCAGTGAGCTCCTCTCTAAAATTTCTCTGTTTATGCCACTGATATGTAGCGGGTGCAGCGAGTAGGAAGTGAAACCTCCAGACTTGCGAAATAAGTTATGGGTGTTGGCAAAGCATAGCTAGCAGGGGTCAGAGCCCCCTAGTGCTTTACAAAAATACTGAGGGAAAAACCCTTATTGCAATTTACATGTTCGTAGGAAAAAAATACATGCCACTAAAATCTTTCTGTCAAACATAAAAAATGGCATTTTAATTGATCCTCAAAATTTAATTGAGCCATCCTTTACCAAAATACCAAGAAAAATAAATAGTGGCAGTAAAATGTGGTTTAAGACAAACTTCTGATTAACTTCTGCAAATGCAAAACCATAGCCTTTGCACTATATTTGTTATATTTTTTGTATATTGTGTAAATAAACATATTTTTTTGTATATTGTGTAAATAAACACATTTTTTGTTAATTATAATATTAGGCAAATGTTTATAAATTAAACTTGTTTCATTGGAGCAAAAATTTTTGAATTTTCACTCAAGTTTAGAAAATTTCATTCAAATTTTCCCTAGAGTTAGAAAATCTCTCTCAATTTTTTAGTTAGTGGGAACCCTGTGTATAATATGCTTTCTTGCAATTTAAATTTTTTTTCATTATTTTCCACTTTTTGAAAAATTTAGCACATCTTTTTACTTTTCCTACAATGCATGGTAATGCATAGAGAGATTACTGAGTTTTTTGATGGATCTACACATTCCAGATGCTCTAAATCATAAAAAAATTATTTTTAGCATGATGTCTGTGCCAATATAGTCACCCCAGCTCAAAAACTATTCCATGAAATTTTACAAAACGTTGTAGATAACACTTGTAGATCTGGTGGTGATTAGCTTTTTATATAATTCAGGAAATAGAACCTGCTTTTTTTTTTCTTAAATGGCCCACAAAAATCATTAAAATCTGAAATATAAGACAAAATAAGCTGAAATGTATACATCAAGTGCTTGTTTTATATGCAATTTTCAATAACAAAGCAATTAAATTCAGCCTAACTACTCTAGGATGTGCCATTCTCATGATATTAAAATTTTTGGATTTTTGAGAAGCTGACAATGTTTTTCACTGTAGTTAAAAAAAAACTATTAGATGAATATTTTTAAGATTTGACAGGTGGATTTTTAAGATTTGACACTTGTGGATTATTACCCTTCTGTTGATTAGATTTTGGTGATTTATGAAAATTAAACAAGCCTTTTTTTTTTTTCCTTAAATGGTCCTCAAATTCGTCAAAATCTGATATAAAATACTGAGTATGATTAATACGTAAAAGTATTCATTAAATGCTTGTTTTATATGTAAATTTTAACGGTGAAACGAATAAGGCCTATTGACCTAGGACAAACTATTTTTGGGATATCCAAGTGTCTATTTAAAAGAAATTGCACTTTTTAGCATCAAGAGTTTTAGAATGTTCTTTCTTAAAAATCTTGAGTTTTAGTGCATTATCTCGAAAACCACAAATTACTGTGCTCTTTCATAAAATTCTGGAAGTTCAGCATTTTTTCATAAATCCATGAATTTTAGTACTTTTTCATAAAAATAACAAATTTTAACACTTATAAAATTCAAAATACCAAATCTTGCTATTATTTAGATAACTTTGATTTTTGATAAACACATAAAGCACACAAATTATTAAGCAACGTAATTATGCATGAATTATTATACAGCACAGCATATATTTAGCCCATTAAGTTTTTTTTCTACTTATGTTTGTTAATGGAGAGGATCTTTTAAATTGCAGAAATTAACAGATGATGAAATCAAAAATAGAGGTTTGAAAAATTGTACTGAATAGAGAGATGCATTTCCTGGATAATTTCTTATGACAAATACTTTCTTTCAGCAGCTTTTTTTCCCCTCAAAGAATTCATATTTTTAATGCATAACATAAAACTATTTCTTAATATTTTTAATCAGAAATACTTTCTGGAAATTCATATAACATTACTTTTTAACAATTACTTTTACAATGCATCCTCGTTATCGAACGAGACTTGTAATTCAAATAACATATTCTGTTCAATATCATTAAATCTATATGGTACAATATACTGCCTGCATTGCTTTCTAGAAAACAAGATCAATCATGCATAAAGCATTGATTATGAAACACTTCCCAACTTCAATGCAATTTTATTTAAACATCTCTAAAATGTGCGATACATTCCTCAGTAATATTTTTAAAATTATCATAGTACTACAATAATTTATTATATTTGAAAACTTCATCGAAAACATATGAAATTTATTCAAATGAAGTCATCGAAATATAACATGCCTTGCTCTCTCTATAAAAGCATCATTTAATTCGTGAACTTTTTTCCATTCATTTCATTCATCACAATACTGTAATAAATTATTTTATCTAAAAACTTAAGACCATAGGGGTACAAGTAATTAAACTCTATGCTTAAAACTTCATAAAAAAAAAAACATATGCTTCTCTATGTAAAATCAATGAATATTTCATGCATATCAGCTATATTGCAGACTCCATGAGCTAAATAATTTTGCGTTGAAGAAATACAGCAATTCTTATACAACTCATTCTACATCTTTTGGTATTTACATTCTCCATAAATGAAAATTAAGTTTCCTTGTAGAAATAATCAAAGTTGGATGATCATTTAAACTCAAATATACAAGCCTTATGAAATTCTTGTCCCCTCGCGGGATGATTGGAAAAGGACTCCAACCTACAATAAACTGAACTGTTTTGTATGGTATACAGATGGCTCGAAGATTGGCACAAGTACTGGTGCTGGTGTTTGTTGCCCTGATGATGGCACTGAGCTATCTTATCCGCTTGGCAATTTTGCAACTGTCTTTCAGGCTGAAGTATTTGCCATCCTTATGTGTTGTAGAATTTGCTATGACAGAAAGTATGAGAATAGCCAGATTTTCATTTGTTCTGACAGTCAGGCTGCTCTTATGGCTCTGGGGAAGTTCACTGTGACGTCTTCCCTTGTCTGGGAATGTTATAATGCACTCTGTAAAATTGCTAGTAATAATAATGTCATTCTTTACTGGGTGCCTGGTCATTCGGGCATTCCTGGCAATGAATTGGCAGACGAGCTTGCTAGGAAAGGCTCAAGTACTCCTTTTGTGGGTCCTGAGCCGGTCTTGGGTATTCCCAATGACCTTGTTAGAAGAATTGTCTATGACATCTTCAGGAAGCTTCAATGTAAGAACTGGCGTGACACTAAAGGACAAAGGCAAGCGAAAATTCTCAACTGCAATTGCCCTAGTACACGTCAAAAGGAACTTTTCAGGCTTAGTAGAACTGGCATCAGGAGAGTTGTTGGGCTCCTTACTGAGCACTGCACCCTCAAGAGACACCTTAATATTATGGGTGTCACCAAGGATTCATGTGATCTCTTCATATAATGGTCACGTGATCTCTTCATATAATGGTCATGTGATCTCTTCATATAAAAGGTGTAATTATTATTTTAATTTTTATTTAAAAAACTACTGAATATATTTTGCTGAAATTTTTTTTATATATTTTATGGGATAATTTGAATATTTCCTTAAACTTTCGAAGCAATTTGTGAATTTTAAATCCACTTAAAAAATGTTTGAAAAATTAGGTCCCATAGGGTTCAATGTATTTCATTTTTTTCAACCCGGCTTCAATCTAAAACTAATTGGATGATATTCATTTATATTCCCATAGGACCCCACAGACTGTTTGAATAACATACTAAAATTTGTCGAAATATCCTTCGCAGAAACAGCTACTGAAGCTGGCTGTGTTGTAATAATAGTATGCTCAGAATATGAAGAATCACTTGCATTTTCATATATCAGAAATACCACAGTTCCACGAATCTTTATTATCTACATAACTTTCATTACTGTCTGGTTAGTTTATCATACAAGTATATTCTTCCACAGAAAGGAAACGTCTTGGCTAAGCCATTCTTTTAGGCAAAATAACCTAATAATTTCACTGCCACACATTCCTCCTCTAAAACCTGAACTTTAAAAAAATACTCTCTTATATTTCCATGATTCACCAACAAAATCATTAAGCTAAAATCAAAACGAGAACCGAAACTCAATTATAAAATAGCAGAGGCTACGAAAAGTGATCTATTTGTTCATATTACAAAACCATATTTCACCGCTCCAGATGGAGAAATGATTTATTGGATCCCTCCTATGCCAAGGTCAAGTATCTGCAAAATACATTGAAGATATTCCTATGGACATTTAACGCCATCTAGTACATACATAAATTCAAATAAAAACGTTGAAAAAATAAATCTCATTAATGACATGTGTTGCAGTCCCAATTGGATTTTGATGTACAATTCCATCTGCTTCTTCATCAGTTACATCTACTCCATTTATCTCAATTTCTACATCATTTTGAGCTACTTCATTGTCTAGGTTATCTTGTTCATGTGATGTTGTAGTGCTGTTATCTAATGAGTTTATGTCCTGTGTCAGGTCTGGAATGTAAAATCTTCCTTTGGATCAGTGTCCAAAATGTGCAGCTTTTCCTTGAAAGGAAAAACATTTTCTTCAAATCATACATTTCTGCTGACATAGAGATTGTTCTTTTCAATGTTCCAAAGCTTGTATCTTTTAACTCCTTTGACATATTCGACCATTATGCATTCTTCTGCTTGGGGAGCTAGCTTTGCTTTTATTTGTGTGTCATCCAATTTAGATAGTTCTGTACAGCCAAATACTCTAAGATGATCAATGTTCGATTTCTTACCAGTCCAAATATCTTTTGGTATGCTACCATTCAATGCTGTAGATGGACATCTGTTTCGGAGATAGGAAGCAGTGTTCACCGCATCAGTCCAAGGATAATTTGGTACACCTGATTGCATTAACAAACAGTGTGTCATGTCAAACAAAGTCTAGTTTACTCTCTCGGCAATACCATTTTGCTGTGGTGTTCTTGGTACAGTCAATTGACGAGAAATGCCATTTTCCTTCAAATAATCATCAAATAACTGACTTTTGTACTCTCCACTATTATCACTCCATAAAGTTTTGATTTTGGTTCCTTGAAAGTTCTCTACTTTTCTTCTATATTCATTGAATTTTTCCAAAACATGATTTTTAGACTTCATTGGTTTCACAACAGTGTATCAAGAAAATTTTTTCACAAAAGTCACTAGATAATTTGACTCTCCTTTTAAAATAAATAATAGGTCCAATGACATCTGAATGAATAATTTCTAATGGTTTTGAGGCTCGTTTGGCTTCTTTTGTGGGAAATTTGGTCTTTTTCATCTTTCCCAAAACACAGATTGTACACAGTCCAGTGCTTTGGTCTACAGTATTCTTATCTGCTTCAGAGTTGTCTAAGAAGTTACAGTTCATTTTAATTTTACTGCTTCCATGTGAAAATGGCTTAGTCTTCTATGCAACAATTCTTTGTCGTCAGATTTTGTCAGGTAAGTAGTTTCAGATCTTTCTTCCACTCAATAAAATCTTCTGCATCGGTGTGCAATCAAGATAGGACCTTCTCTTTTATCTTTGTAAATTATTGCTTTCCCATCTTTAAAATTTACAGTGTAACCTTTCTGTTCAATTCGATCAACAGATAGTTGTTGTTGTTGAAACCTAGACCGTCCGACCTACCAGAAAGGTGTAAGGTAACTGTTTGGACGGTCGGGAAGTGCCACCCAATTTAGACCGGAACCCAGTGGGGGAGGCATCCACAGGGACCGTACCCTCCTTCCCCTACCACCAACCTCTCGGAAGGACTTTCGGACCCACATGTTTAACGTGATCGTACTCCGCATGAACACGGCGGCAGTTTTGGCAGTGGCTGGTTTCCTCCAAGTCCATGTACATACAGAACATTTTCTAATGTGATCTTCTCTGCAGCGCATTCTTCATTAAGTGACATTAAAATATCTCCAATTCCAAATAAATGGACTTTTTCAGAATTTGCAACTTCAATTTTTGAAGATGTAGGTTTTAAATTGGAAAATTTGCTTCGATATGATGGCATATGCTCGGTGGTTCCACTGTCAAGAAACCACAAATTTGAGTCGTCACTTTTTAGATCATTTACAGCTAATGCATGATAAGTTTCTTTATTTATGACTGCCTTCGCTGTGTTTTGATTTCTCTTAGCTTCTTTACACGCACAAGAAACACGCACTTCTTTCTCCGCACAAGAAACAACTGGTATTCTTTTTCTTATTTTTATGCACTTCAAAATTATTTGAACTTTTATTAGGAATCCACTTCTTAGAATGTTTGTTCGACATTCTTGAATTCTTCGTAGTTAAAGCCTTTTCCTCGGAGATTTCAGCTGAAACTTCTGTTTTACGGGATATTCTTCTTTCTTCTATAATTAATCTAGCTTTTACAGTCATCATAGTCAAGTTTTCTTCATCTTTTTTAAGGTTTAGGATCAGAGGTTCATATGCTTTCGGCAAACCTTTGAGCATCACGAGTGCAACTTCTCTGTTGGTAAATGCATACCCTCCACTCATAAGTTTTCTGTGAATTTCCATAAGTCTTCCTAAATAATCTTTAATTAATTCACCAGGCTTTATATGAATATTGAAAAAGTCCCGCATCAACTGTAATATATGGAGAAGTTCATACTGCGTGTGCAAATTTCTCAAAATATTCCAAGCTTCAGCTGCACGTATGCAATCTCCAATATCATCTAAAACTGTATCTTCAACAATTAAAAATAGTAGCGTAAGTGCTTCGTCATTTCTTCTTTCATCTGCATTCATTATCAAAACCAGGTTCAATTGCTTCCCAACAGCATTTTTGAACTAATGCTGCTCTGGTGGTAATGTTCCAAGGATGATAATTATCCCCATTCAATTTTGGGATTTTAAAATCATGAGCCATGTTCAAAGGAATAAATATTACGGGCTTTACTTCTTCAATAAATAAATCAAACTTAACTTTAAATGCAATTACTTCCTCGAAAAAAGAAAGTTTTGATTTTACCTTCAAAAAGCCGTATGTTAACTTCTCCGAATTAGGCTTACAAGTGCCTCATCACTTTGTGACATTATTGCATAGAACTGTTCGTTTCTCATTAGAAAAGAGGCATTCATGCTGATAACGTGTTAAATTTTAGTGAATAGAATGAGAAATAGGCACGAACATATATATTTATAACATCACAACCAAGCATAGACATGGACATACACATAAGCGCCGCTACATTTGTAAGAACATGTAAACATCGCTGCATCCACAAAGGTAATGTTTGAAATGATGTGGCGTGGCTCATGCATCAGCACCTATTTTTAACAAAAATAACTGGGAATTAAGTTTTACATTGAGGTAAAAAAATATATTAACCCCACACTTAACCTCCTTAATTCCAACATTACCACAAACGTGAAATGAAATCGTTAACCCCGGACCAGACATCATAATCGCCAACTCTTGCTCCCGCTTTGTTTTGATTATGACTCAATGTAAGCACTTGATGAAAGCAGTGTTTTCGCAAATGAAAAATGTCAGAGTATCCCAGTCTGAATAACTATATTTGGAAGTATTGGATTTAGAGCAAAAATTCTTAAAGAGTTTAAAACTTTTCAGAATTTTTTATCTGAAATTCACACCAAACGAAGAATAATTGAACAAATTTTTTGTAGAGATAAAGAAACATGCAATTTATAGGACAGATGGGGAGCACACCATTCCTAATCTTTCCATCTCTCTTTCTACTTTCTTTACTTTTTCTTCAAGAGTGGTTGTAGGAGATGTTTGCTGTCAATTGTGCATTTCCACAGTGCACGTAAATTACAGATAATAGTACAATTCATGAAGTAGCTGACAATCACACACATCTGCTACACATGCAAGTCACAGCAAATGCTGCAGTCATGGAATTAAAGAGATGGAAATAAAACTTCTATGGATTAAACGCTTGAAAATGCCATAATGCTTTGAGAATTATATCTGGGTATCGCAAGTGTTAGTAAAGTAGACGCTATTGTTAGTTGACACAGCAGAAAGGCATAGTATTTAGTATATGTAGTTTTAATTATTTTTTAAATTAAGATTCCCTAATTATGAATATAATTAATCAGTAGTTTTTCACAATTGTAGGATGGAATACAGAATATATGGAGATAAAAATAAATTGAAAGTTAAAATAATTTTGTATACGCAGGAATATTCTTTATTGTTTCATTTGTAATTTGCATTGTGCTAATAATTTCTTTTACAAAATTCTCAGTATAAATACATATTTTAGACCTTTTACCATAGAAATACATACAATACAGGACTACTTTTCTTTTCCCAGCACCACCTGAATTGTTGTATCAAATGATATTGATGTTTTCTTAATATGAAGTTTTAACTCCTTTTACCTCCATGTGTGCAGTTCATGAAGTAACTGTCAATTGCACACCTCCACTACACATACAAGGCTAATGATGCAACTTGTGAAGTTAAGAGCTAGATTGTGAAATTGCTAAAAAATATGATTTAATTAACATAAATTTCTTCTTTTTTAAATTTCTCATATTTAAGTTTCTGATTTTATTTTGAAAGGTGTATAAAATTAACATTTAAATATTTTGCTAGCATTTCACAGTTGTTTACATCTATGTATAAAATAATTTTTTTCGCATTTTGTCCTTGAAGATAATTGATTTTTCCCCCTAAAAGTGTATGATATTTGAGCACCTATTCAAAAAATGCTGACATCCAGCATAAAAGCATATTTCATTAAATAATTCTTAGGAAATAAACATCATTGTTCTTAACTAAAAGTTATAAATATTTTATAATGTGCATATGATTAAGTACACTCACTAGCATTGCTATTTTGTATATTTGTATAGTTCTTTATATAAAAAATAATGTGTTTTAGTGATATTAAACTCTCATAGTTCAGTAGCATAAAGAAGAAAAATTAATAAAACCTTGAATTTTATTTTTAGAATTTGTATAGTCCTCCAATAATGCCAATCCCAAAAGCATGACCTCCATCTGTGCTCTCATGTTTTGCTGTCATAAATTGTTTAGTCTAGTAAAGGTTTTGTATTTCCATTGGATGAGTGGGTGAGCATTTCATAAAAACAGATGATTAGGATGAGTGAAATGAACCAGTAATCTTAGAATTGTATGCTGATACCAGTGACATAACTTGAATTTTGGCCCCCCAGAGCAAAGAAAGAGAAAATATTTTATGTGTAATGTATATGCTTGTCATCTACTTTATCGATTTTATAAAATAACTAAAATTAATTTGTAAAATGACAACTTGAAGACAGATTGGCTCAATCATTTCAATTTCTTTTTCAACGATGCATTTAAAGATATTTTTAATGGTATATGAGAATTTCTCACTAAATTTATTTACTAATAAACTACTAGCTTCTGAACAGTATGCACTAGTATCCTGGGAATCCTAATTTTTAACCTGTTGCAATACAGTTCATAAAAGTTTTTCAATTCACACTCATGATATCTCATTTGAGATCATTATTTCTAATATTTATAAGCATAGCTGTTTAATAAAATATTGAATAAAATATTATAAGAAAAAAAAAATCAATTTTGTGAACTGAAATTTGTCATATAGAAAAAAATTCAAAGTAATTATATGCAGCTCCCCTTTTCTCATTTCACATTCTTCTGGAATGGTCTCTCCACATCCAGATGGTATGTCAGTTGCTGACACCTCCAAAAGATGAAAAGCATTTAGTTAATGATATCTTGAGACCTCAGACCATTCTAATAGAATTCAAATACTCCTTAGCAATATTGTTAAAATTTGAATTTTTTGCACCTGCTTTCACTTTCATTAAACTTTTGTTTCTGCTATTACAATATTTCAAACTCTGCTCCCCCCCCCCCCCACATATGTTATTAATGGCCAGCACTTGATTAACTGATTATTCATTCAAACATTGGGCAAAAAGTAAAAAAAATTGCCCTCACATGACATTGCTCCAGCACACCATGGAGGGGGAGGGGGCAGAACACTTGACATCCTTTATAGACATGTCCGCCCGTGGAACTTGAACACAATCCAGCTGTCGAGAGAGCATAAGAAAACACCTGCCTTAGACCTTTCGATAACCAGACCAGTCCCCAGATATGTCACTAGATGATGAAACAAAATTTTGTTCCTTAAATATTTTTGTATTCTTTGTATACTTGGCTTCATTTAACCCTTTCGGGACGGCGGCATTCCGAAACTACCGTGGCCCAAAGGACGAAGCGCTTCGTTTCCGAAATGTGCGTAAAAGACGGCTACTTTTTTGCGGTAAGCCTTACTCTCGAAAAAAATTCACTAAAAATCACCCGTTCAACACAGCATTCTACTTTTTTCAGGAAGAAAGGAAATACTTATTTTCTATTTGATGTATATTTTTTATTCAAATTTTCTTTTATCAAAATATTAAAAATTTTAGTGTATATATGTTTTAGGTACAGATGGATAATTCTTTGGCATGTCCTTCCGATTTTTTAAAACTGTACCACATATATGCGTATTCTTAGACAACAAATACTTTGCAAGTACAGGAGAGGTAAAAAATTTATCCAAATACAAAGTATATCCTTTTCCTGAAAGTTCACTTAGAAGTGTTTTCACAACGCGTTCTCCATACCCACCATCAGAGCTTGATAATCCCGTGTCCTTTCCAGTATACACAAGGAAATTCCATTTATGGCCTCATTCCGATTCTGACGATTTATATATTTTTATTCCATATCTGGACCTTTTCGATGGGATATATTAACGAAATCCCAGCCTTCCTTTCCATGAGAATATAAATAACCTAATCATTTCATTGCCGCACATTCCTGTATCCCCCACCCGCTCAAAAAAAACCTCTCTTATATTCCTCTAATTCAACAACCAAATCAATAAAAGACAAAATCAGTACGAGACCCAGAACTCAATTATAAAATTGTTGATGCTACGAGAAGTGATATGTTTACTTTACAGAACCATGTGTTTCACCGCTCCAAATGGAGAAATAATTCATTGGATTCTCCTTGTGCCAAGGTCAAACATCTACAAAATACATTTAAGTTGCTTCCACGGGCATTTAGCGCCATCTAGGAGACAAATACATTCAAACTAAAGCGTTCCACATAGAAACACCCATACGTGCCAATCGTCCTTTAGGGTAAAATTTCCTCCGGCCCGCAGGAGTGCCGTTCGTCCTTGACTGCAACTTCACAGCTGGCGCGTATGCGTGCCACTCGTCGCGAAAGGGTTAAACTTCTCCTTTTCTTAGGATATAGTTCTAAGATTGCTAGTACATTTCACCCATCCCAAACATATGATTTTATGGAGTGTCCATCCACTCATTCAATGGAAAAACGCAATGCCTATACTAAACTAAAGAATTTATGACCTCAGAACATGAGAGCAAGCACTATTGGAGGTCATGTTTGTTGAATCGACACTATTAGGAGACTATGCAAATTCTAAAAATAAAATTAAAGATTTTATTCTGCCTGATTATTGGCTAGAAAGTGAACCATTTTGCCATCACTTGACATTGCCCTGGCATACCACGGATGGTAAAACACTTTACACCCCTTTGCAGGCACTACAACATCCATGCCTTTTCTTGGGACTCGAACTCACTATCTGGCAGTTGAGAGACCATAATGAAACATTTGACTTAGACCTCTCGGTTACCAGGCCAGTCCCCAAATAGTCCCCAGATTGTGAAACAAACAACACTTTTCCTTAAACGTTTTTGTATTCTTTGTAATTTTTGCTTTGTATACTTGACTTCATTTAATCTTTTCCTTTTGTTAGTATACAGTTCTAAGATTGCTAGTACATTTCACCCAACCCAAACATTTAATTTTTGGAATGCCCATCCACTGATCCAGTGGAAACACGATACCTTTACTGAACTAAACAATTTATGACCCTAGAACTGGAGAGCATAGTTGAAGGTCATGTTTGTGGGATTGACACTATTAGGAGACTGCACAAATTCTAAAAATAAAATTGCAGTTTTTATTCTTTATTCTACTAAACTATAACTAAGGTCGATTTAAATAATAAATGAATGACAAATCATTAGATTTTAAACGTCATTTTATTAAAACATCCATCAGACATATATACAATTTTTTTTATTTTATGTACGTATATTTTTAAATTATATGTACGTCTGATAGATGTTTTAATAAAATGACGTTTAAAATCTAATGATTTGTCATTCATTTATTATTCAAATCGATTTGAAGATATGACGTGTCACCACCATTAGTATATAACTAAGGCTTTTATATCACTGAAATATATTTTATACTAGCAGCATACCCGTTCTTCGTACAGAGTATATAATATAAAGAAACTTATAATTCGCAATCATGTGCAAATTCTGTTAAAATATTAAATTTATTGCTCCTAAAGAGAAGTTTAAGAATATCTGTTCTCACTATGCAAAATTATCTTCACATGCAGATCTGAAGAATAAAACATCCTGGCCCCTTTTGTAAGCGAATTTACAAAAAAAATAGAAATTGAATCAATATATGCAACCCCATACTACTTATATTGTTGCAGATTAGAAAATATGCCAGTGTGTTAGTAGAAGATTACCCTTATTACAATATGAATCTAAAAAATATTTGCCAAAATAAAAGAGATGATGTAATAAATTGAAAATATCAATAATCTCCGTACTCTATACCAGAAGGTTGTAATTGATTCCAATATATGCCAATATATATCAAAACCTATGCCAATATATATCAAAACATATGTTTTGATAACATAACCAATAATTTGTAACATAAACCAATATACCTGTACTACTTATATTTTCATAAATTAGAAGATATACCCGTGTATTTGTAGAAGATTACTCGTACAACGTACAATATATGAGTTTAAACAATTTTTGTCATAATAAAACAATTGCATAATAACTTGAAAATATCAATAATCCCTGAATCAATAATCCCCGAAAATATCAATAATAATAACGTTTAAACCTGAAGAACGTAATTGATATTATCCAGTCAAAAATGCTATAAGAAAAACCAAATCGTTTATTTCTAAAATATTTTTTTATATCCATTTACTTATTATTCAAATCGAAAAAATAATAATTAAAATTAACAGACAGATTTAGTTTAATTGCGTTTCTGAGCAAAATGATATAAGATAGAATCTTCCTCATAAACTGCGAAATTAAATAAAAATTTTGATTTCTTTATACTTTTCATTGTTCAGTAAAAGCTTGTGAAGAATAAACCATGGAGATAGATTTCCCATTTAAATCATATTTCAAGCAATTCATATTTTCAAAAAGGGACTAATTAGCTCAAAAAATCTCTCATCAAACTCAGAGATAAAGTTTTAATTCACTTTCAAACGATTTTCAAGCTTTTCATTTGGATAAACCACGGAGTTAGAGAGTAGAACTCCTAGGAAAAAGTTTCGTTTTTTATTAATATCTCGACAACCTCTGGTCTTAGATACTCGAAATTTGGGCTAAATTTATGAGGGGCTATTTCAAGGCTATCCATAAAATTTCATCAAATTCAGTTTAGCCGTTCTCCCGTGATGATGATACAGACAAAAATTTCGTTTCTTACTAATATCTCGATAACCACTGATCCGTAGAAACTCCAAACATGGGCTAAATTTTAAGTGGGACTATTTCCATGCTACCCACAAAATTTCATCAAATTCGGTTCAGCCGTTCGACACCCGTGATGACAGGGCAAACAGATAGAATTTCAATTTTATTTATATAGATATAAGGGACCATATATATTAAGACAAGATAGCTGTTGGGTTTTTTATTTAATTTTCATTTTATGTCATCAGGGTTCGGTTCACCCGTGATGACAGGGCAAACAGACAGAATTTCAATTTTATTTATATAGATATAAGGGACCATATATATTAAGACAAGATAGCTGTTGGGTTTTTTATTTAATTTTATAATATATATATATAGATAAGTTGTAAGGTAAGGTAGTGAAATAAAAGTCACTTACCTTTATAACATCTTTTGTTGGTAGCGCCTCTGAATCCTTGAGCTATATAATTTGATAATGAGCCAACACAGGATTTTCCGCACAGGGACTACTACTGTAATAATTTAAATTATATTTTAATTATACATTATTAATTTACAGTATTATGTACAGATGATATTATTTACATTCAGTTCTTGCAAGAGTACGACTATAAAAACATCAGAGTCTGAGAGGAATGAGTTCTTTTTGAAGATGAATTGTTGCAGGAGGTTGGCGAGGAAGTGAGAGTCACAAATTGTTTTTTATCGCTCAAACGGCAATTCATCACAGATATCCAACACCCCTACTTGATGTGAGCTGTATTGAGTCCAATTTGGTTTCTAAGTGTCTGGAATTGTGGTTTTCCAAGTGGTTTTATGAGTATATCTGCCACCATTTCATTGCTTCTGCAATACTCTAACTCTATTTGTTTCTTTTCTTGGAGATCCCTTAGGCAGTGATGTTTAATGTCTATGTGTTTTGTTCTTGAACTGTTTTTATTGTTTTGTGATAGTATGATGCAGGATTTATTGTCGTCATACAGTGTTATAAGTAAAATTTGCTTTAGTTCGAGATCTTCTGTTAGTCAAATTAACCATTGTGCTTCTTGTGCTGCATTTACTGCTGCCGCGTATTCTGCTTCTGTGGAGGATAAAGCAATGCAATTTTGCCTTTTTGAATTCCACGATATTGTATTATTTCCAATTTGAAATATGTAGCCACTTGTTGATTTTCTTGATATCTTATCATTTCCCCAGTCGGCATCGGTGTATCCTTTAACCCTTTCGCGACGGTTGGCACGCCCGCATGCCGGCTGCGAACTTGCATTCAAGGACGTACGGCACGCACTGGTACCGGAGAGAACTTTACCCTAAACGCCGAGTGGCACATATTGGTGTTTCTACGTGGAACGTTTTCATTTGAATTTATTTGTCTACTAGATGGCGTTAAATGCCCGTGGAAGCAACTTAAATGTATTTTATAGATGTTTGACCTTGGCACAAGGAGAATCCAATGAATTATTTCTCCATTTGGAGTGGGGTTGGGGGGGGGGGGACATGGTTCTGTAAAGTAAACAGACAGCTCACTTCTCGCAGCATAAACAATTTTATAATTGAGTTCCGGGTCTCGTTCTGATTTTAGCTTTTATTGATTTCGTTGCTGAATTAGAGGAATATAAGAGAGTATTTTTTTTGGGGGGGGGGAGGGGGGGTAAAGGAATGTGCTGCAATGAAATGATTTAGGTTATTTCGGATAAAAGTATGGCTGGTTTGAAACGTTTTCTTTCTGTGGAAGAATATACGCGTATGGTAAACGAACCAGACAGTAATGAAAGCGCTGCATATAGTGAAGATTTGTGGATGACAAATCTGAAAATGCAATTGATTCTTCAGATTCTGAGTGTACTATTATTACAACGCCGCCAGCTTCATTTGCTGTTTTTTCGAATGATGTTTGGACGTGTGATTTGAAAGATCTGAATTCTTTGGAGTTTCTGAACATACCTGGAATAAATCACAATATCATGCTGTCTAATTTAGATAAGGAACTTGATTTTTTTAGCATATTTTTTGATGATGAACTAGTAGAATTTATCGTAAAAGCAACTAATGAGTTTGCAAAGAAAAAATGGGAGAAAAATCTCCTCTCTCTTTCCACATCGAAGACTCCACCTAAATGCATTTACAACTGTGACAGGAAATGTATTTACACCTGTGACAGGAACTGAAATGTATTTTCACCTGTGACAATGTATTTACACCTGTGACAGGAACTGAAATGTATTTTCACCTGTAACAATGTATTTACACCTGTGACAGGAAACGAATTTTGTGTGTTTCTCGCACTAGTAATTTTGACGAGCATTGTCAGAAAACCACATCTTAAAATGTATTTTTCTAAGAATCTAATTATCAGTATTCCTTTTTTTAATTCAGTTATGAGTCGCGATCGATTTATAGGAATATTACGTTACCTTCATTTTACTCTTGATAGTAATGCCCAAAGACTAGATAAATTGAAACCCGTGTTAGATGCATTAGTTTCAAAATTTAAATCTATATACACTCCTAGAAGAAATGTGTTCATTGATGAATCTTTGTTCTCATGGAAAGGAAGGTTGGGATTTCGTCAATATATCCCCTCGAAAAGGTCCAGATATGGAATAAAAATATATAAATTGTCAGAATCGGAATCAGGCTATAAATGGAATTTCCTTGTGTATACTGGAAAGGACACGGAATTATCAAGCTCTGATGGTGGGTATGGAGAACGCGTTGTGAAAACATTTCTAAATGAACTTTCAGGAAAAGGATATACTTTGTATTTGGATATATTTTTTACCTCTCCTGTACTTGCAAAGTATTTGTCAAACTCAAAAATAAAGTTTTAATTCCCTTTGACGTTTTAAACAAACAATTTTTATCCTTTCCGTTTGGATAAACCACGGAGTTGGAGAGTAGAACTCCTATAAAAAAAGTTCCGTTTTTCATTAATATCTCGACAACCCCTGGTCTTAGAAACTCGACACTTGGGCAAAATTTATGGGGGGGGGGGGGCTATTTCAAGGCCACCCACAAAATTTCATTAAATTCGGTTCAGCCGTTCTCTTGTGATGATGAGACAAATGAAAGTTTCGTTTTTTACTAATATCTCGAGAACCACTGGTCGTAGAAATTCCAACCATAGACTAAATTTTAAGTGGGGCTATTTCTAGGCTACCCACAAAATTTCATCAAATTCGGTTCAGCCGTTCTCCCGTGATGATGGGACAAACAGACAGACAGATTTTCAATTTTATTTATATAGATGGGACCATATATATTAAGACAAGATAACAATGTGAGTATACATAGAAAAATTTTGATTAATGATATCTGCATTCTCTTTCAAATCTTAAAATTCAGCAGAATAAAAGTTATAAAATCATATGCATATTATAAAAAAAAAATTAACTTTTAAGTAAGAATAATGATGTTTATTTCTTAAGAATTATTTCATCAATTATGCTTTTGTGGGGGTTTCCAGCATTTTTTGAATAGGTGCTTATATAACATATATTTATTTAGAAATTTTCTTTTAACTATGAGCCCCTGATTTTCCCAACTTGAATTTTTTTATAATAGAGATAAATAGCATATCAAAACATGTATATGTATATATATTTTAAAAAATAAAGATACACTTTTTTTGCAGTTTAAGGTCAAAGGCAATAATTAGTGACCTTGAAATGAAAAATGTCATTTACAGGGTCATATAACATATCACAGAGGGTCATACCTTAAGCTATGAAATAAGCCTTATTTCAACACAATCAGTAGATTAGGTCAAAATATACAGAAATTCGAATAAATTAAGAATCATAAAAATTACCAGATTTTCCAAACTTCAAATTTCTCTACATAAAATCTAATGAAAATTAGGGGATAATATTTTGTATAAAGTTTTATATATGAGTGGAATGGAATAGCCAAGTTTTAAAAAAATCAGTGTTGCTTGGGTTGGGGGCTATATTGATTTGACATGGAATGACCGTATAATTTTACTTTCAATTTTCCGAAGTCTTATTCTTTGTAATATATTTTCATAGCTCACCAAGTTTATCTACTATATCAGTTGGAAATGATGAAGATCTTCCTGTTCAAGGTCCAATCAATAAAGAACCAGAAGATAAGTTATATCCTGAGAAGAAAAGATTAGGAATTAGACGATTGTAAGTAAGGTTTTACTTGTGAATGCTGCTATAACGCAATGTCTGAATCTTTTTTATTTTTTATTTTTTATACTCCTTGTTTATATTTCTGCTTCTTTAATTTTAATTCTTATCCTAGTATTTTTATTTTTTATCTTTTTAAATTTCTCTGCAATATTTTAACTTATTAGTTAAGTCTAATTCCTAAAGCTTCTGCATGGTATAGACTCCTAACTTTTCCGTTTGCATTTTTTCATTTGATGCCGTTCAGTTTTCATTTTCTTCGACGAATCTCTGTGGATAGTCCTGTACCACTAGTGCCATTTTCAGCTTCCCATCCGTCACCTGGCCAAAGCTCATATAGATGATGACCTATCCCATCATTTACCATTTGTGTGCCAAGTGGAATGTAGCCTACAGCCTGAAACTACCTTCTGTGCTAAAGTATGGATACTTTTGGAGATGTCTTAATCTGTGATTTCTTTTTTAAAGTAGTAAGCCATTCAGTATCTAAACTTGTAAGTCTGATATTTGATTTTTGAAATATTAAATAATTTTATATAACCTGAAATGTGTCATTTCATATTGCTCTTGGTCCTTATTTTAATTGTTCATAAAGCATTTTACATATTTAAAATTTAGTTAGCATTGTACATTTAAACAAAAATTCTTGGAATCTAGAAATAAATATCTTTGTCATCTTTGTTGATAAATACTATACATAATAATGTCTATCAGTAATTATGAGATGTATAACTAACATACTTATATATCTTTTAACCTAAATGAATTTTTGGTAAAGAATAATGATTTGGTAAAAAATAATGATTAAGTAATAATGATTTTATGCATACAATTGTTGATCTTTTTTTTATTATTGTTAGATATTATATGTTTAAAAATGTATTTATCTAAATCAGAAGTGTAATTCATATATTGTAAATATTGAGATAAGTGAAGTAATGAGTCATGAATCTCAATTTGGCAGTTTTATTTATTGTATATTGTAAATTACTTCTTTTAAATAGATGTATATAATGTTTTTATATAGTTATTATTTAAAATGTTTGAAATAATAACTATCTTATTGTTTGTGACGCATTCATTGGATTAAATTTATTTGAAATTTGAAGGACTTGGTGTTTGACTTTCATTCATACTAAAATAAAAACTGGACCTTAACTTTAAAAGATCAGCTCATTTTTATTTGTGTATACCAAACTTATGTAACTAATATATATATATATATATATATATATATATGAAATGTTTCAGCAACCTCAACTCTCTACTGTAGTTGGTTGTGGCATTAGGATAACAGTTTCTGTCGTGTTTATCAACTTTACTTATAGTTATGTTTATCAACTTTACTTATAAAATCTGAAAATCTGCATCCTTTGCAAACTATATGGTTGTCGGTGATCTAATTAAAACCTATAGTTTGAGTCTTCAAAAAGCACATTTAATAAACATGCGAAAGATAAAAGAATTGTCCAAACACAGTAATGTGACCCCCACTTCATTGGCTAGAGCCCACTAGATCAAGTGTTCCTGGTTGAAATTAGGCACAAGAAAAGGTTATTTCATAATATCCATTTTAAACTTGAGAATTTCTTCTTGAACCCAGACTGTCCAACCTACCCGAAGGTGTAAAGTATGTGTTTGGACAGCCAGAAAGTGCCACCCAATTTAGACTAGAACCTAGTGGGGGGGGGGGCATTGACAGGGACCATACCCTCCTCCCCCTACCATCAACCTCCTGGAAGGAATCACATGTTTAACGCTATTGTACTTCATGTGAACGTGACAGTTTGGGAAGAGGTGGGAATTGAACTCAGGTCATCCGTGTGCAGTCCCTATTTCTACACACTGGGCTGTCGCATCCCACTATAGAGAATTTTTCATACTATTAATGAATAAACACACACACACACACATATATATATATATATATATATATATATATATAATATATTCAACAGACAATTTCTTCGTACTTCAAGTAAAAATTTAAAATTTTAGGCCCTTTCATATAAAAGCGGCAAATTCCCCTTATGTATTATTGTTTCATCATTCATCAAATGTCAAATAATGATTATATGCAACCATTAAGAAACTGTTGTTTTTTAACAGTTGTTAAGAGCATACACTGTTTTTAACCCATGGAAGAGGGCTCAAAATTCCAGTCATAGTCACCAAATTGTCCTATGTCTGCTCTCTTTAAGGAAGTATTAGAAAGTAATAGCCTTTTAAGCATCAATTTAATGGTAGTTGTACTGGAAGCAATAATCCAATCATTTGCATATGTGAGGCTTATAAGGCTCAAAATATCAAATTTTTTACCTTTATAAATTCTACTATATTTTATTGGTTTATAATCATGTATTAAAAGGGTTTGAGAAAGGAAGATACTTGCATGACCCTTAAATGGCTTTAAAGTTATGATTTAGCAAATCTACAAAAGTTCTTATAATTATCTAGCATTTGAATAATACTGGTGAAGCTTCATGAATTAAAACATTTTATGAGCTTTAGGAATGTAAGCCTTCAAAAGCATTGTGAGTAAAAACATTTTTGATTTCCTAGAAATTTGACAGCTCTAAAAGCTCATTTAGCATTGCAATATGAATTTAAAATCAATTGTGAGTATTGCTCATATTTTCAAGGTTAATTAAAATTTCTGACAATACAATATCTCCATGTTAATGACAGAAATTCTGATTTCTACTGAAAGCATTTTTCAAAGTACAACTGCTTCAATATGACTGTAACCCTAAGACTTATTCAAACATATCTACACTGATTAAAAGTTATATGCCTTTTATTTAAAGCCACCTGAATTAGTTGTTTAATGTATATACAATAACTATAATAATATGAAATAGTTTGTGTTTTCATCATGTTTTCTTCAGTTTTACCTTGAATTAAACTCTTAAAATTAAATCTCTACTTCTACCTATAGAAAACATTTAAGAATTTATAGTCCATTCACAATATACTATTACATAGTAATAATAGTATATAAATATAATATTATGTAATACAAGGTCTGTCCGGAAAGTAATATCAGTGACTCGAGAACAAAGAATTTATTGATCCAATCGTTACAACCCATCAATATTCTTCAAAATACATTCCTCCTGCGTCAATACAGCGGGTCCAGCGGGATGTCCATGCATCGAAGGCGGCACGGTAATCCTCCGGGATGGCCTTTACAGCCCTGGTACAAGCCGCTTTGATGTTTTCGACTATCCCGAAATGCAATCCTTTCATCAGAGTTTTGAGTCGAGGGAACAAAAATAAGTCTGGGGGAGCCAAGTCGGGACTGTAGGGAGGCTGGGGAATGGTTGGCACGCCTGCCTTGGCCAGGTAGTCCGTCACAACAAACGATGTGTGCGCAGGCACATTGTCGTGATGGAGCTTCCAATCCGTGGCGGTGTTGTACGTGGCGAAGCGTTGTACCCTGTGCTTGAGCCTCTTTAGCACTTCGACGTTAGTTTTTGGAATACCAAATGTCTCTGAAATTAAACAAACACTTAAACGACGATCAGAATTCAGAAGATCCCTCACATGGGTCACATTTTCTTTGGTGTTGGTCATCGATGGCCATCCAGCGCGGGCTTCGTTGCTCACCTCCTCACGACCTTCTGCAAAGGCCTTGTGCTACCGGTAAACTTGTCGATCTGAAAGGCAAACATTGCCAAAGGCCTTCTTCATCATCGGAACAGTTTCAGTAGCGGTCTTGCCAAGTTTAACGCAAAACTTGATCGCCGTGCGTTGCTCGCGCGAACGCTGCATTTTTCACTTGTACGGGCTACCGGAACGACTCACAAAAAAATCTGTCCAAACTCTCCGGCTGCTCGGAGACAACTGGCGACCGGCTGCATTCGTTCCTGAGATCCCCCACCACAATTCCCACAGCACTCGAGTGCACTGGAATGTACTGTCGCTTTGGAATAAAATCATTGACATTACTTTCCGGACAGACCCTGTATATTATTGCATAACAATACTTTGAATAACAATATACTATTGTTATTCAAAGTTTGGTAGAAGATAAAATATTATAATATGCTTTAGAAAAATGCTGATTTTACATTAAATGATCTAAAAGCTTGAATTTTCATATGGAATGCAGGCAGCAAAAAAAAAAAAAAAAAAAATGCTTTCAATAATGTTTTAGAGTTTCTATTTACTATTAGGGAAAATTCTCTCAGAGCTCGGAAAGGATATCTTGAAAGAACTGTTATTATTCCACTCTCTGCGCATGTGTCCCAACTACACAAAAGAAACTTCTATCTACATATTTTGTGGTCCCTAAATTATATAATTAAATTGCTTTTAATTGAAAATATTTTTTTAATTATCAATAACAATTCCATTGACACTTTATACACTTTTCGATGCAAGCCTTGAAGATAGTAATCAAAATTAAAGTAAACCTATCTAGTACTCAAAACTTGACCGGACTTTGCAAGAATATTTTTCAGAGCACACAAAAGGGATTTCCTTGAATATTGGTTTCAAATAAATTTTGTCAGGAGTCAATTTAGTGCTATTATTGGTGAAAAGGAGTAAATTACATTAAAAATAATTTTTAATGGGTAATTTATTATTTTAAAACCCACTGCATACATTTTATAATTATTCATGTTAAAAGGACTGTTACATAGCTTAAAATACTTTACTTGAGTAGCAATTGAATAAAAACAATAATAATTAATTTGCCATGCTTTAGAACTTAAATAAAATAGGGAGTAACTGTGTAATTTGTCATAGATTCATGTGAAATATCATCACTCTTTTCATATATTTTGAATGGGTAAAGGTTGATGTGTGTTGTGTGTGATGATGGTACTGTGACCGCCGTTTATAAGAATCTAACTCATTTCACTCATTTTGATTCTTATAAGCAGTTTCTTTGTAAATATAGAATTTTTTTAAATGTTGTTCTATAGTACACACCAACTGTTATACATAATTTTACAGGATTTAAATGTATGCAAGTCAAGTACTATTAATATATTTGTAAATCTACTTTTGCATTCAAAGATATGTCCTTACAAACAAAATCGACCTAACCAACCATCAGTTGCATGAAAATCGTTTTGGGCTAATTTTTCAACAATATTTTCAGCTTTTTTCAATAAAATTGTTCTACGGTTTTCAGTCATACTTCCTTAGAAGTATTGAAAATTTTATCCACATAAGCAGCTGTTTTATTTGTTGTGAAAAACAAACTTTTTTTTTGTTGATCTTATATTCCCTAACCCATTTTATTGAGAAATTTCCTGTCAGTCATGTAGGCTCACTTTGTCATATAGCAACCACCCCTCATTGTATGTCCGAAGAGAAGAGACAATAACCAGATAACCTTGAACAATGTATTTTTTTTTTCTTTTTCTCTCCTCTGAAATGAACAAATTTTCAATAAAAAATTTATTTATAAAAATGGCAATCAGGAAAGTGAAAATTTTAGTATGTTAGAAAAATTATGTTTGTGTTTATTTCTGATGTTTTGATTTGTATAGCCAGCTGATTCTTATAACCACATATTCTTAAAAGTGACAGCCACTATGCACAGTACCTATGGAAAGAAGATTCACATATTTATTGTTTTAATTATTTTATTTATTTATTTTGTACCCATAAGCATGAAACAATGATACAATGGACTTTTATAAATAACAAAATTTTAATAGATTTGTAAAGTTGGTTTATTACCATTTAAAATTATAATTCTTTTTAATTGTATAGAGTTTTGACAGAACAATAGAATACAGTTTATTTTGTCCAAATTGATCAAGAAACATTTTTTTTGTTTTTAGACAAGGTTATCGATAATGAAATGTTTAGCTATAACACTCACAGTTACTTCACTGAGTGAGTGTATAGTCAGTGCAATCAATAAGCGTATACTGGCAAATAGCGCAGATGGCAATGAGTATGGTGGCACTTCCATTACATAATTTTGTTTCATTATCATCACAATTCTTTCATGATTTGCTAAAATGTTGCATATCAAATTCAATAATACAGGGTCTTTCAAAATTCCGTATAAACTTTAAAAATTCATTAAAAATCGAAAAATCATCTCATTAAAGTACAGTTTGTACCATAAGTATTGCCAGGACGGTTTTTTTTTTTTTTTTTAATGTGAAAAAAATTTAAAATTCACCTATAGGTTGTGCTTACTCGAATACATTTTCCAGAAGTATGCAAATGAAGCTATTAAAAAAGAGCTGTAGTGCTCTGTAGATTGTTCATTTGATTCATGAGTAAATGTTACAAAGAAGAAGTTTTTGCAAGAATGTTAATTATGATTGAGATAGCTTTGTTAGTGCAGCTGTATTACATGAGCAGAGAATCGGCATCAGATGCTTTGCGAAAATTTCGGTTTAGGAAAAATCTAAAGAAAGGAAAAGATCAGAGATACTTAGGCTTGTCACACAGTTTGACACATACAGTAAGTTATTTTCTTTGTCTTTCCAATGCGTTCAGCACCACCTATAGGTGATTTTTTAAACTACAAAATGTTTTCATGTCACCCCCACCCCACCCCCCTCCTAGCAATACTTATGGTACAAACCGTACCTCAATGCGATGATTTTTCGATTTTTAATGAATTTTTAAAGTTTATACAGACTTTTGAAAGACCCTGTATTTATGGATCACTCCCTAGGTTTCAATTTTTGGTTTTTTTGCTTTTAAATTATGTGTTTCAATATTGAAAAGTTCAGTGCATTTTACAACTTTCAATGTCATGTCAAATTTCTCCAAGTGCTGATTTATTAAACTAATCTTTATGTTTAGACTGATATTTCTACTAAGTTTGGTTATGTTTTGGCTAATAGGTACCACTGTATCAGCATTTGAATAAGGATACTTTAATTATGAACACCTTGTGTATATTGTATGGTAGAGCAAGGCTAGTTTTCTTAGTTTTTACATTTTGATTTTTCTTATGAACAGAAATCAAATTTTCTTTTCACCCTTTGTAACTTTCAAGTTTTGACTAACTGTAGAAAAATTATGAAATAGCTTAGTTATCACAACTCTTTGTGTAAGTTGTCACATGTATTTTTATGGAGGTTTTAATGTTATTATTTGTTTCGTAAAATTGCCAACTTAAGTTTTATTTGCTTCGTGTACAAATTTTGAAACTTGTTATAGAAGGCATTAAAACAACATTTATTCCATCATAAGTACATTTTAATAAAATGCAAATAAAAAAACTTATAAAATAATATCTATATAGGGCAGGAAAATAAAAATTGAATTTAAGAAATGAAAAGTGCTATTCAATTAGTGCTTTCAAGTTATATCCAGCTACTATATTTATATTAATTAGTCATCTATTGATATTACCCACCATCACAGTTCCGACACACATTGAACTAGTTCTGGTAGGTCGGACGGTCTGGGTCTCAACAACAACAACACATTGAACTAGCTTATACCTGGAGAGCAAATTTCATGGGCCCAACTCTTGCACTCTTAGTACATGTCCCAGCCACACATTTTGCTGCTGTCAGTCGTGTGGTCTGGGCCTTCGGCACTCTTAGTACATGCTTTCTGGTAGGTCAGACGGTCTGGGTTTCAACAACTCTTAGTACATTATCCATACTTCTTTTGAACGGCTATTGGAATAATGTTCTATACAAACTGGTCAGTAGATTTGATCATCATCTTTATGATTAGTCAGTATATTATCTATTTTTCTTCTTTTATTCGCTTCGATGCATTCTTTAGTTTCAAGTAATTTTTCTTATATTTCTGTTTGTTTTTTTCTTTTTACTCTTTTTCTTTTTTCCTTCTTATATGAATTTTTCTTCATTTAATTTTTGTTTCACAGGAGAATCTATAAGAATAACTGCTGCATGTTTTCAGCTATTATTTTAGTTAATTTTCTTTCTAACATTTGCTTCTAGAAATGGGCTCAAATGTTTAGAACTCAACTTAACATGTAGCAATTAGCCCCTCATGAAATAAGACACTGTGCCCCTTCCTACCATTTTATACTAAACATTTTTATCTGAACTGGTTGGCCATGATTCAAAATCAACACAATAATAAATAAAGACATATAATGTGTTATAACAAATAATACATCAATGTATAACTTTAAGAGTACATAATAAATATTGTAAGATTCAAAATATGTACTTAACGGTGACAAAAATTGATTTTTTGATGTCATCATCAAAAATAAAAAGGATACTACTTTTTAGCTAGTCCAACAAATAGGAATGTTGTTACCCTTCAATATGAGGAAGTACTGTGTACACCTCCTAGCGGCTGAGAAATTAGCATTAGGACAAGTATCCCATGGGATAGTTAGCCCCACTCTGCCCTACCACTAAAGTATCATGGCTGTTTAGTCTACTTATTACAAAATCATAAGGAAGGTTGAAAAATTAAGGGTGAAGCTGGTTCTTTGTTTTTTGCAAGGGATCTGAGCAAGCAATGTATTCAAGAATCCCGTCGCAAGTGGTTAGTTAATAATAGATGCTGAAAATAAGCAGTTTTGATAAAGAGTTTTGAGAAATTATTATCTTTTAAGGACTCAAATAGTTTCTACATGAATGATGAAAAATACCTTTTTGATTTGTGACAAAAGTCCGCTTGGTTTAAAACTGATCGAATCTGCTGAAGTCATCACATTTTAATTAATTCAGTTGAGTTTCTTGCCATACTTACTGTTGACTAATTTTACTGTATGCCTGGAAGGCCTTTGCTTTCTATCTTGCCAGAGCTAATGACCCACACTGACATTTAGTTCTAATGTTTATCAGTGGCTGATGGTTTCGTTCAATGATCCTGTGTCTAGAATCAGTTTAATCATACAGAATAGCTATTTTTTTTATATAATTTTACCTAGTTAAAAGTAAAATATAAAATTATAGTTTCTGCCACATTTACTTTTGTGGTGCATTAGAGCCCATGACCAAATCAGAGACCACTGTCCTGTCTGACAGAAAAAATATAATATGTCCTTTAGTTTTGTTAATGATAATATTTACTATTTTTTCTAATTGTATTATAAAAAATGCAGAGAGTGTCTGAATAAAATTTTCAAGTGTCTTTCCAGAATGTTTTCACATTCAATTACTATTCTTTGTAAATTCACAAAATGTAAAATTGCAAAAATTAAAAACATTTGCAAATTTGTAGAACTAGTTATAGTAAAATACAATATGAATGCTTTATAACTTTTGTTTTTACTTTGTGTTAATAAACACTTTAAATACTCATTTACTGTTATATTGTTAATTATTTTAACAAAGATATTTTCAGAAAATATTTTTTTGGAAAAAAAACACGGATAGCTTTTATTCAGATAAAGCTAGGCTTGCCTAATTTTGGGTTCTACCCATAACATATGTATATATATTACACAAAAGGATGAACTTGCATAGAAATGATACTGCAAATACAAACAGCATGATTTTTATAATTTTCAAATATTTCTGCTAACTATTGTAACAAATATGAAGAAATCTTATTAGATACATATGAGGCATGTCTGAAAAGTAAATATACAATGGTTAGTATTCATTCAACACATTTTAATTTGACAAAACATCCACTACAAATTATTTACTGGTGCATGCGTTATTTTTTTACATAATTTCCGCCATTGTCCAGACACTTGTTAAATCTAGGTACTAGCTTCTGTATCCCAGAGTCATAGAATTCGACCGCCTACTGCCGGTACCCTATTTCAACTTTATTTTTGATCTCATCATCTATAGAAGTATTGTCCTGCAAGATGTTTCTTCAGCTAAAGAAACAAGTGGAAGTCGCTGGGTGCAAATTGTGGACTGTATGGCAGATGGTGGTAAACTTCCCACTCTTTCGATAAACACTTTGACAATCACTGTGTGAGCCCGAGTGTTGTCATGAAGTAGACAGACACCACTTGTCAACATTCTCTTCCAGTTATTTTGAATGGCCCGTCAAAGGCATTGCAAGTTTTGGCAATATGCAGCAGCATCAATTGTGCAGGGAGGCATGCAGTAAATCAGAAGAATGCCTTTTCTGTCCCAGAAAACAGAAGCCCTTATTTTTTTATGCTGAAATTGAAGATTTGAATTTTGTGACTTTTGGGGAATGTGTGTAGCGCCATTACAGAGATTATTGCTTGGATTCAGGTGTATGGGGATAAACCCAAGTTTCATTACCTGTCACAATATGGTCGAGAAACTCATCTGCATGCACATAGCATATGGAAAAGTCGAGTGCAAAGCCCATTCATTTCATTTTGTGTTTGTCCATTAAGATTTTGGGTACCCAGTGTGCACACAATTTCCTATACCCTAATGTTACAGTCATAGCTTCATGAAGTGTTATCTTAAACACTTCTGAAATGATTTCATGCAATTCTCTTATTGTGAGATGCTGATTTGCATGAATTGCTTACTCAGTTCTTTGAAGAAATTCATCAGAGATCACAAATGACTTACCACACCTGTGTTCATCATGAACATCGGTGCTGGCTCCAGATAATTCACTGTACCACTTTGTTACACTTTGTCGATTCATGATGTTTCCATAAATGCAAATAATTTCTTAGTGAATATCCACTGGTTGCACTGAAACATTACCTTTCCACGTATAAACGATGTAATTTTACTTTTCAGACACACCTCATATTATATTATAAAACAATTTTCTATTATATACTAATAACCAAAATTAGTCAGATCTGCTTTTATTGATAATCAATATAACCATATATCTCTACATGGCACGAGATTCATAACGAGAAGAGAAACAATGAGAAAAATAAACATTTGCTAAATTATAAGTTAAGAAAGTTAATCTTCCATAACTGCATATTATATAACTGTACAATAAAGGAATGGGAGGTGTAAATTTGTTAGATTGGCTGTTTGAAATTTATAAGCCTATGTTGCAAAGAAATAAATGGTACTGGAATTTATTCAGCAATACTTTGAACATGGTTGTTGTTGCTGGTTAGATTTTGCATACTGATTTGCACAAAATATGTGCATAAAAACTGGTACACCTAAATTTTTGAAGAAAAATTTGAGTTTGCTTCAAATGAAGCCTAAAATTCATTTTGGTCCTGACATCAATCGCAGTCTATGAGGAAATCGTATGCACATTATCTAGTTTAATCTTCTCAAGGACATCATGTAGTGTAAAAAAAAAGACTGCATGAACAGTGTGCTTCCTCCAATATCATGGACTATAAATTGAACAAATTAAACTTTCTGCAAAATTTTTTGAGATTTTTTATTGTAGCAATTAGATAATTCTCGTATAGAAGCAATTTATTTTCAGTATACAGATTACTTGCCTATTTTCTCCATTTTTCTCGCACTTATAGATTGTGAGGCTAATAAACAACTATATAATTTGTTTTATATATGAATTTTCATTAAATTTGGTCAATTTATTTAGAACTCTAGATTTTTTGCATAAAAACCAAGATAAAATGATTTAATGCAACAGCTATTGATTTGCAGCTAGTAAAAAGCATAGTAAAATATTAAATGTCACATACCAATGTTCCCAAATAGGAAAATGCAAGAAATCTTGACATTTTTTTTCTTTAGAAATTTATTTTTCTATAGATCTTAGAGTTGTATTTTGATGTGATATTTATGAATAAATAGCATTTCCAAATTCCGGATTTATGTGGCCTTTAAAAAGTTAACTTGCTTAATATTAATTTCAGAGTTATGTGAGAATATTCCCTAAAACTTGCTAATAAAATGCTGGAATTTAGAACGAGAATATGATTAACAATATATATGTTATGGACCAAGTGATTAATGAGGTCATTATACATAATGCCTAGGCATTATATATAATGACCAGAAGAGTCGGGCAGAGCGATAAATATTTGTTAATTTATCACTTTGACCGGACAGTATGCACAATGCTTCTTACTCTCCAGGCAATGGGATATCCTATGAAGTACATCTCAGGCAGGTTTTTTACCACTCTCTAACATAGTTGAAAAGTGTTTATGACTTTGGTCATTCTGGACTTTGGTTCTATGACTTTGGTCATTCTGTCTGTCCATTCGCACGATAACTGTCTTTAATGACTTTGTCGAAATGAGATTTTAGTATGATGTTGAGACAATCTGTAGGATGATTGGGAATAAAAATGAATAATATCACCCAATTTGTTTCGGATTTAACACTGGTTGAAAAATTAAATGTACATTAAACCCTATGAGATTTAATTTTTTAAACAAAGTTAAAATTGCTTCAAAATTTTTAGGAAATATTCAAATTATCACATAAAATGTGTTCAGCAAAATATGTTGGGTAGTTTTTTAAATAAAAATTGAAGTAATTATTACACCCATGATATATGAAGATAACACATGGCTCATTGAAAAATAAAATATGGATTCCATTTTTTCTGCTATTACTGTAGATGTTTTAAGATTATTTACAGTTTAGTTAGTGTTGCATCCATCATAAAAACATTTTATTTTGCATATTATCTATGTACCTAAATTCTATGCCAATGCAATTACAATATCTTTTATTTTAAATGATCACTAAACTTTCTTTATTCCTACAACAAAGCTTAATTTTAACATGGAACTATAGCATGCAAAAAGTTAACAAAGCAAGCGATTGTAAGGCAAGTTGTATAAGAATTGCTGAATTTTTTTCATGCAAAATTATTTAGCTCTGGAGTCTGGAATATAAATGATATGCATGAAATATTCATAGATTTTGCATAGAGAGGCAGGCAATTTATATTTCAATGACATCATTTGAATAAAGTTCATTTTGTGTAACTAACATTGTTTTTTTCGATGAAGTTTTAAGTTTTCAAATATAATGAATTACTGTACTATGATAATTTAAGAAATATCAGTGCTGAATGTATCACATTTTAGAGATGTTTAAATAAAATTGCATTTCAGTTGGAAAGTGTTTCATAATCAATGCTTCATGCATGATTGATATTTCTTGTTTTATAAGTAGGTTTGATTGTAAAAAAAATGTAAGTATAATGAGATGATTTTAGCTTTGAAAATGTTTCATTACTTTTTGCATTACTATTACAAAAGAAAATGATTTACTTTTATGTGTACTTAGGCAGGCAAGTAAATTAATATAACTAATTTTGTTACGAGACATTATAAGAACAAAATGCTTTATTTTACAAAAGTGTCAATACAATTTGATTGTAAAAATTTTTTTATGAAAAAAACAGTAGAGTTAATTTTAAAGAAAAACTGGTATATCTCAGCTATGACAAAAAAATTGACGCACCAAGAAGGAGTTGTCCGATTGTGATAAAAATTGGTGGATGTGAAGAGCATAGATAGAAAAAGAAACGATTAAAATTTCAGAACAATTTAATGATTTAGAGTTTGACCATATACAAAGGGAGGAAGTCAATAAGGCATTGGTCCACCTCTGGCCTGGATCCAAGATGTCACCCGGAATGGCATAGACTGATAAAGTTCACGGATGGTGTCCTGTGGAATGGTTTGCCAAATTGCCTCCAACTGTCGGGCTAAATCGTCAACATTCCGGGATGGTTGCAATCTCCTTCTCATAACGTCCCAAATGTGCTCTATGGGAGCGATCAGGAGACCAAGCTGGCCAAGGAAGTATTGGGCAAGCTTGAAGACAATTCTTAGCAACACGTGCTCTGTGCGGCCGGGCATTATCTTGTTGAAAAGTAAGTCCGGGGTGTCGCAAAAGGAATGGTAACACAACTGGTAGAATGTTATCTACGTACCGCTGTGCTGTTAGTGTGCCAGATATTACTACCAAAGAGGTCCGGGTATCAAAGGAGATGGCATCCCAGACCATAACGCCCTTTAGTGGGCATGTGTGGCGTGCGATAGTAAGGGCAGGATCCCCACGCTGCTCTGGATGTCTCCAGACACGTCTATGGTTGTTGTCGGGACACAGTTGGAAACGGGACTCTTCACTAAAGACTAAATGTCTTTGCATACGAAATTTCATTACAATCGGACAACTCCTTCTTGGTGCGTCAATTTATTTTGTTATAGAGTTTATTATTTTGATTAAGTTTTAGCATTTTACTATTACATGATTATGTATACCTAAAGAAATTACATAAGTAAAATATGTATGTACGAAAAATTAACATTTGGTTTGGTTTTAATTACAGTCAACTAAATAGAAAAGGTAGTAGTTATGTTAATATTTTTAATATTTATAACAATTGATTTTTTTGCAAAAATACATTGCCCAGAGAGTATATAGCATTATGAAAACTGCATAGTCAAAGTGATAAATAACAAATACACTGTCTGACTGGTCATTATACATAAGGCTTGAGTGACCTATTAATCACTTGGCTCATAACATATATACTTGATTTCATAATTTCAAGATAAGCATTTCACTTTATTTTAAGGCCTTGTATTGAAAAGAGTGTTTATCTTATATATATATCTTAAATCTAACTTGACAAAAATACTAAACATGCATTTGTTTGATTGTGTAATTAATTTCAGTAATAAAACAATAACAACTACATTAATGTCAGCTTCAGTTTTAATTATATATCAGAGTATTTTCCAGTTAAAATTATTAATATTAAAACAGTATTTAGATAAAATATCCCTTTAAGAAGAAGAAGAAAGTATCTTTAGAAACATTACAAGATGACTCTCAGCATCTGTACTACGAGGGTCACACTTAAATTTTTGAGACAGGAGCAGACGATATGTGCTAAAAAAAAAATTATTGGTTGAATATTTAAATTTGAACTCTTTTATA
Organism: Amaurobius ferox; assembly: GCA_951213105.1. NCBI lineage: Eukaryota > Metazoa > Arthropoda > Arachnida > Araneae > Amaurobiidae > Amaurobius > Amaurobius ferox. The sequence goes on from OX578141.1 coordinate 120,651,911, forward strand.
TCCGCAGACGATAATTTGTGGCAACAGTTACAATTTAACTATCGTAGAATAAATTTTGAAAGAAAAGAAAATGGAGTTGACACTAGAGCATTATCGAGCTATGATTTTAAAGTAGGACTAAATCAAGAAGAATGTTTACAATTAGCATATGAAAATGATGCTCCATCTCGTGCCACTGTATTCAGATGGTTTACAGAGTTTAGAAGAGGTTGAAATTCTCTTCTGGATGAAGAACACACAGGAAGACCTTTGTCAGCTGTAGTCCCAGAAAATGTGTCGGCCATCTGAAAAATATTAATCGATGATAATCGCTGTACCTACCAAATGATACAGAAGGAACTTAACATTGAATCCGCAGCTATGCATAAAATTATTCATGAAGAACTGCATATGAAAAAATTAGTTTGTCGCTGGATCTCCCATTAATTTAACAGAGCAACACCAAAAAGTGGAGCATGTAATCAGTAAAAAACCCTAAAATAACTTGATGGTGGAAACCGCATTATTTCTAAAATCATAACTGGTGATGAAATGTACATACTGTTTCTGGACATTCCAACATGTCAAGAAAGTAAAGTATGGGTCTTTGAAGATGACCCCCAAACCAACAATGGTGAAAAGAAAACGAGCAATGAAAAAAGTAATGTATGCTGTGTTCTTCAGAAGTACAGGTCTGATCAAAGCCATAAAGCTAGAGGGGCAGAAGACAGTTACAGCTAACTGGTACACCACTAAGTGCCCATGTTGCTCGTGTCCTCTGGATGAGTCGGACGGTCTGGGTCTTCTACCACTAAGTGCCTTCCAGAAATTCTTCAGGAAGTGAATGTTAGGGAACTCATACTTCACCATGGCAATACATCTTCTCATTCAGCAAGAATAGCAGTCGAATTTCTTGAACAAAAAAGCATCAAAGTGATAGAACATCCACCCTATTCTCCTGATCTTGCTATCTGTGATTTTTAGTTATTTTTTAATCTGAAAAAAATGTTACATGGGCGTCGTTTTCATTCCGAAGATGAAATTGATGAGGCTATGAAAGCATATTTTTCATTGATTCTAAGAAATGGATGGCTTGCAGCATTTAATATTTGCCTACAAAAGTGCATTGATGTTGGAGGGGAGTACTTTGAACACTCCTAAGAGTTGGTAAGTTTAACTTGTACCACTTAACTATATCTCAAAAATTTCAGTATGACCCTCGTATTAAAACCTGTCACCCGCTATTTAGAAAACTAAATCTTTGCCTAAAACCTAGAGAGTTTATTTTTTATCCCACTTGTTTAGAATATACCGATAAGATAGAAGTCCATGGGAAAGGGAAAGAGAATTCAGCTTCTGCCTGTCCAAAGATCCCAGGCACGTGATGGTAGAAATCTGACTTTGACTGGTACTACCCAATTGAAAGTGAATCCCCCAGTGGCGGGATGCCATCCACAGAAACTGTATCCACCCATCCCCTGCCTATCAGCTCTCGGATGGACTTTTGGACCTACAGAAGTGTGCTAATAATCTGAGCGTTTGCCCATAACTTTCAAACAATTTAATAGATTTTTAATTATGTACAAAAACATATAAAGCTTTCATGGAGTAATTTATAAATCCATTTACGGATGTTTTATACTACAGTGGGCTCTCGTTAAGATGGCACCTGTTTAACTCGGATTTCTCGTTACGGTGGCACCCGTTTAAGATGGATTTCTCGTTAAGATAGCACCCATTGATTTATTTCTTGTTATTACGTACAACTGGATTCCTTCCTCGTTATTACGAATTCTCCTGTTAAGGTCTATGGACGTTGCATATTACAGTCTGTTACAAAAGTATAAGACCACGAGACTTTTTGTTATTTAGGTAATTAATGAAATATTTTTTTATTCAAAATCAAAACTACTCCATGTCAGTACAAGTCTTAAATAAAATTTAGCAACTTGCATGTACGAAATTCATTTAGAAAAAATATAACAGCAATATCACAAAAAAGTGGTACAAATACCTGTTACAAAATTATAAGACCACATGTGGAAAAAGAAAGTTTTAGCAAATTTAGTAAGTTGTTGCTCCACCATTTTTCTGAATAACTTGAAACACACGATTTGGCATAGATTTAATTAAATTTTTAAGGACGGATTCCGGAATATTGTCCCATTTCTCCATAATACGACTTTCAATTCATATGCTGAATGATATTGTTTGTTGTTTTCGTATACTTGGCGAGACAAATAACCCCACAGGTTTTCTATGGGGTTTAGGTCAGGTCTAAGGCTCGGCCAAGATATAACATCAATCTTTTCTCTTTTGAACCATGCTTTTGTTGATTTAGATGCATGACTGGGAGCATTATCTTGTTGGAACTTCCACTTCGGCCCTCCTAAAAGTAGCCCGAAGGATATCAAACTACCGTATAACATCTGTTGATAACTGTCCGAGTTCATTGTGCCATCAACTCTTTGCAGATCGCATTTTCCTGCATATGAGAAAGCGCCTCACTCCATTACGGAACCGCCTCCCATCTGCCTACTAAAGAACTCAAGAGATTCTTGCCTTAAGTCACGTCAGTAGTAGTTATTGCCGTCCGAACCATCCAAGTTAAATTTTTTCTCGTCCGAAAATATATTTTTCCATGTAGAGTTCCAGGACATGACATTCTTTGCCCACTTCAGACGTGCTTCTTTATGATGCTTAAGAAGTCATGGTTTGCTTCTTAGTTTCCAAAGTTTAACATCAACATTCGACTTCAAACTTCTCCACACAGTTACATGACCGGCCACACAGAAAGCTACCATTAGCCTTTGGGTTGGTCGTGTGGTCTGGGTTTTCTACACAGTTACATGAGACACTTGTTTATTTGTCTGCTGTGCTATTTTACGAGTGGACTGGTAGTTTTTCATTGTAAGCTTGAAAATTTGCCTATTATCACGAGTTGATAACTGCTTTTTGTGACCAGATCTTTTCTGTTTTCTATGCAATTCTCTTTTACTAAAAACACTATGAATAGCTGTTTTAGAACGATTAAGAGTCTTACTTATTTCACGTTCCGACTTTCCTTTTCCATTGTAGAACCAAACTTTTCACACATCTATTTCAGACAAATATCTTCCACGAGGCATTTTAATAACTCAAAGAATCAAGCAGTTCAATTCTGAATTTCTGCCTTTTTTATTTCTTTCTAACCTTTTCAGATGGTTTAGGTTACAGTTAAACTCCGAAGTTAAACAAAAATCGTCTGCATTATTAGAAAAACTATAGTGGTCCTATATTTATGTAACACCGCGATTTTGAAAAACTGTTTGGCACGAAAATAATATTCAATCTGTTTTTTTTTCTAAGCTAAATCAACACTGCAAAATTGTTTCGTTTTATACAACTTCTTTGAAATTCACATTCAATATTGTCTTTGTTGAGAAAGGGTGGAATTTTGAGTAGTCTTATAATTTTGAAACAGATTGTATAACCATCGTTTAATACGTTCAATCATTCGTTAAGATAGACAAAATTTATTTAAGTTTACAATCAGTAAAAGATGTCCAGAACATACTTTTGACCAGTTGACTAAAATTGAGAATGACATTTAAAAGAAGATTGTTCACCCAGAAGAAACAAATATAGATTACTTCATTTTAAAAAATAGTAATACATGCAACTACATTTTGTTTATGCTTTGAATGTTAATATTTTTTTAATTTTACTTCATTATACATATTAAAATTTTTTGATTGAAATTTTCTGTCTTTTTTGTTTTAATGTTGTATATTTCAATGTACTTGATATGCTACATAAAATTATAGATAATCAACTGTCATTACCATTTTACTATTTCATTGCTATTTTATGTCAGATTTATGGACTCTCACTAATACGTACAATAAATGTTGGCCCTTGACTGTCGAAGATAAGAGGCAGATATTATTTGCCTATAATGCATTTCTGCGTTGCGTCATTTGCACTCTTGCTGTAAACATTTACATTTTAATTTGTGATTAATCCCTCACCAACTTTGTTTAAACATATCTCTGGGACTTTTTATGATAAAATGCTGAAAGTTTATACATCACCTTATTAGTGTATGGGGCACATTTTACTCATTGGAAATGTTTGTGTACGGGGGCCGTATAGAAATTTAAATTTTATATTTCTTCAAATTTAATCCTCTGAAAATTTTTATTGATTTCATAAAATTTTGTACCCTTTTTTATTCAACTTTGTAATTTATTATATATGTCTAAGATCAATATTTAAGGAATAAAAGCCGAGGTCAATGTTTTTGGGATACCCTGTATATATCCAAGTCATGATTCAAAAATCCATTTGAGAGAGCCAATCAAAAAGCAGATTGAAAAAGTAGCTCAGCCAATCTGAAACAGAAACTGATACACAAGATTGAAGTGCCCCTAACAGAAATGTCGCAACAAGACATCCAAACATTAGTACTAACAAGATGAAAACAAGTCCAACTGATAGACAAGAGTCTTGAAAGTTAAGAAGTAGGTAGGAATTGAACAAGAAAGGATGACATTACAGGTCACCCCACCAAACTATGAAAAACCCCGTGAGATCATATCTCTTGGGCAGACTCCTAATCCATGACTTGGGAACCACTCTATTTCTTTCATTTGTGCCCACTTTGTCTCTTTGACTTTGCGTTTGTTTGTCTTGCACTAGAGAAAGGGATCTAACATATCCTCGAAATAACGGCATTACTTATTAAGGCTGCATTGTTTATTAATTTGTGCTTAATTATGTTGCCTGTGCATTACTTATTAATTCTGCATTGTTTATTTATTTGTGCTTAATTAAGTTTTTCCTTACCTTTGTGCAAAGTGTTTTTATTTATTGAATGACAATTGTGCTGATGTGCTCTTAAAATTAACTTTGAAAATCAATAAAATTTATCGATCCCACATCAGATTTAAATGTTTAGTTCATTTATCTCTAAAAACACACATTTTGTGATCATTTATTTTTGGTACATTTTACCATCTTCAGCACCAAATCTCCACTACAGGTAAATTTTTATAAAAATACATTTGCATGTCCTAAAATGTCACCATACTAATTTTGGTTGCATTTAGACAGCTACACTCACTCTATCATTATACAATGCAGACATAATATGCTCTTTTAATGTGCCCTAAATGAGCTAGTTTAATATACCCTATATAAATAAGCATGCCACACATAAATGAAAGCATTTGAAGTAAAAAAAAAAAAAAAGTTCTTTTATCGCAGAAGTAAAATTGAAACAAAAAATTGCTATTTCAGTGAGTTTCCCTCTGATTAAAGTCAAATTTTCAAAGAACACCAATAATATTGAAATAATTTTATGATCCAAAATAAGAACATTTTTTTTTTAATTTCATGAATTTAGACAATAGCAAATAAAACAGCACTCAAAATATCGTTTGACAATCACTTATGCCCTTTTATCGTCGAACGGCAATGACAATGAATGAATTTTATCACTTGTCCAGAATAAAAATTTCGATATGGGTAGCACATGACTTTCCTTATATAATGCAATGAATTTACTTCTTTAACGGTGAAAAAGTAATGAAAAAATCCACGGCACAGTGTTTGTAATGTTAAATTGTAAATTTGTCGCTTTTCCGGATGACAACATGTAAAACTATTTCGTACCCAATTAACTTATATTTTACGCAACTCTAAATTAACAATTATCAATATTGATATCATCTCAATAAGCAGTATAGTCCATATATTTAAATATTTTAATAATAAATTCATCAATTAGGCGTCATTTTTTTTTAACTTGGCATCATTTTTTCAATTTTGACGATATTTTCGTCAATGTGGGGCTAAATATCGCCAAGTTGGCTATATTTAGAAGAACATTTCTTATATAATAAAAGGTAAGCCCATCATTTGACGGAATTCAGCCCATCGTTTGAAAATTTGCAAAACATTGCACCCATTTGGCGTCATTTTTATCAATTTGATAACATTTTTATCAATTTAGCAACAGTTTCTCCAATTTGGAAACATTTTTAAAAAAGTTGGCTATATGCCGCCAAAATTCGTCGCCAGAATTCCGCCAAGCGTTACAGATGGAGAAATAGGTTGTTCGTATGTTCTTTCCTAAATAATGCATTTTCATTAATTAGTTGTTATTTTCATTAATTTAGCATCATTCTTATCAGTTTGGCGAGATTATTCTTAAAGTAGATAATCGACTAATGGCATCCAAATACAAAACTATTACCCAAAGATTTTTATATTCTCTTCAAGATTAGATTTTTATATTCTTTTAGACTTGGATTTTTATATTATTTTCAAGATATTGAATTTTCATCAATTAGTCTTCATTTGCATTGGTTTAGCGTCATTTTAATCAATTTGGTGACATTTTTATCAATTTGGCGATATTTTCGTCAATTTGTCAACATTTAAAAAACTCCGCCAAAACTCCGCGATATTCCGCCAAAATTTCGTCAAGCATTGTGGATGCAGAAATAGGTTATTCTTATAGTAGATAAACGACTAATGGCGTCAAATTAAAATGCTATTACCCAAAGTGTCTTCTCTCGTGAATGGAACGAGCTAGATCTACGAAATACGACTAGATACTATGTTCTAAAGTTTATGTCAATCGTTTTCTAATGAAAAATTACATAAATGATTATTTACTTAACTTTATTGAATGTTTTAATTTTTTGATGATTTTTTTCAACATTTTATTTCAAAATATAGGTGGACTCTGAACATTCGATTGCGTGTAAAAACAATAAGCTTCCAATATTCACTGATTGTGATTTTTGTACCAAATTTTGTTCGAATCGCTTCATTCGTTCGTGATATATCGTCTCCACAGACTCACTGACATACACAGACATCACCTCAAAAACCCCTGATTCGGGTTCAGGGATGCTTGAAACGTGCTCTCTCGTCGAAAACTCGAATTCGAATTTTCGACCCCGTCACAATACTTTCCTTATACATTATACTAAGGAAAGTAAAAATATTTTGAAGTCCAAATTTCAATGGATTTTTAGCTTTAAATATTCACGCCATTTAAACTAATTCAAATTTATAAAAATATCTTGCCGAGGTGCACATTAGAGATGAGTCGGGTTCGGACTCCAAACTATTAGAAAATGTTGGTAAAAAAGTTGCCATCATAGATGATCACATTTTATTTCGTTACTAAAACGTTATTGCTAACAAGTGTCAGAAATGTTATTTGAAGTCGTAGTAAATGGATTCTATCGTTCTATGCAAGGATATGTTTATAATTGACCGCCCCATCCGTTAAATCTCTCAGACTGGTCGTTGAAAATTAATAGAATCAACTTTTATCGGTTGGCGACTCGCGGAGGTAAACCATTAAAGTATAAGGAACTCAAAAAGTAACGCCAGTCTTAGACGTTGTTGCCAACAATGTACGAAAGAAGTTCTGGTGAGAATTCTATACATATTGTATTCCTATTTGAGTGTTTTATTGCTTTGTTTAAATAACTTTCACATTGCTTAAACTCGGGTCATAAATTGTCTATGGTGTGCTCTAAGGCTGTTTGTTGAATGTGTGTGGCCATATAGGCATATAGCGTAGCGTGCAATAAACCTATTTGTAAAAATCTGATTGTAAAACACAGCAAAACTAGGAATGAAATATTTCAGAAATTTATTTATATCGAAATACAGACTAACTACTTACTTAATATTGAGTAGAAAAAATAAAAAGCCAGTATTAATTTTGCTACTACAAACTACTGATACTATTTTAAAGTCATTATATGATTTTCATGATACTAATTTTTCTATTTTCAATTTATGTTATTCCAAAGCTTCAGCGTTCAAAGTAATTGTTTATGCATTATTTGTGCTTGACATCTAAATTTATCGCCCAATTTTACAAATGGACATTTTTTTAATTGAGTTGACAATTTTTTTAATCTCGAAAGTGAGCCCAAACTCATCTTTAGTGCACATTACGAGGACATGAAGCACCTGTGTAGTAAATTTCACTGATGTTTGATGCTTTGATTTTCTGCTACAAACTTTGACGACAGACAGACAGAAACACAAACATCTTCTATTATGTAAGATGCAATTCAATGATCAAAGACATCAAAAATGGCAAAATACCTACCGCAAAGTTAAACATAAATTGAAATCGGAATAACACACTAAGCAACTATATGTCAAAGAATAATAGAACTTTAAAAAGGGAACAACTGTGTAACACTGTTTGTTCATTATCAAGAATGGTGCTTACAATATAAGTAATAATTAAAATGGCTATTTCTGAGGGTTATGATAGTTTAAAATAAACTATAAAAAGTGACCTACCATCCAATAGTTTGTAAAAGAAATAAAACATTATAAAGGTTGAAAAGCACAACTGGAAATACAATGTAACAATAACTGCATGTTATTGAAATGCCATTAGTTCAGAAGTCTCAGCAACATTCCAGTTTGAGATAAAACAATTGAGAACTAATGCATTTGCATGACTTGTAAATCACAGATACGTCTATTCACTGAACTGTGTGATATAGGATGTAATGCAATGAGAAGAGAAATAGATAGATTATAGATATAATTATTATGAAGTACACCTATAGAACTCTCTCTGTAATGAAAATTAGATATAATTTATGTGTATTATATATAATATGAGCGAGCATGTCAAGTACATCTAGTAATATTATAGTAAGCTAAAGGTAATCGGAGTCTGGAATTAAAGTTACCTATTTTTGTGAATGGCATACCTTAGTAAGGAACATTATATTAATATTTGGCAAATTTAGTACAAAATTTTGAAATACAAGTTCATAAAAACTTCACTTATATTTGATATAAGTATAATATGACTATATTTGAAAAGAGTGAAAATTGTGTAGAACCGAAGGTTGACCTTGAAACCTTTATACACCAAACTAGGCTAATGGTCTTCTGAATTATAAGTACTGAGAACACTAGATAAATAGTGTTCTAAAAAAGTCCTGAAGCACCTCAAAAACTTTGTGAAAAACGGCACACAAATGTGAACGTTATGTCTATAGAAAAGTGACCATGCTGGATCAAATAAAAGTGATTGTAGCACCCCTAGTGGAAAATTAGGATAATGAATTCTGCAACAAAGCAAGATAGCCGAAAAAACCAACTGATTACAAAGTTGTACAGTATTGTCTACTGAGTTATAATCGACAGTAAAAACTGTTACAGAAGGCATTTATTTGATACAGTATGGTGGTTATTGGCAAATTGCTGTCTACACAGGAATGACACAATAAACAATATTTACATGAACAAAAATCTAGAGTGGAGAAAACTAGTATGTGCTAAAAAAAAATGTCTTCAAATTTAAAATGCCTTCTGTCAAAGACAATGCACATTTCAATTCCAAAAAGAATATTAACATGTATTTTAAAAAGAATTACAAGTGTGATTGTGTTAGAGGCCCTGATGATACAACTTATAGACAGGTATTGATTCCCGTCTCTATATACATTTTGTTCATTCTTGGTGTTGATTCCTACCAATTAGACAATGTTCTGCAACTTTGTAATTGACTTTTTTCATCTATCTCACTTTGTTGTCAAGTTTGTTATGCTAACTTTTAACATTCTCTGCAAGGAGGCGCTGTAATAACTTGTTTTTGATTGAGTATAATTACTTACTATATAGTTAGACCTAATGTGTAATGGACCTTTCCTAAAAAGTTATTAGGGTCGCTATGGACTTTCCTAGGAATCCTGTATATAATTGTACCTTATTTTAAATTACATACCTCAGTATAATGTCATCAACTATTGTTTTTTTTTCTTTTCTTGAATTTCAAACTTATGTCTGTACTTCACATATCATGTATTTTCAATTTCATAAACAATGATTCTGTTAAGTTTATACTTTTTAGGAATCATTTCTAATGTTGAGCAAGATATGGCTGCATATATGGTATTGTCTATAGATACTTTTTTACCCAGATGAAAGTGCTTACAGGATGGGGAGAGGAGATAATAAAAATGGCTTAGATTACTAGTTACCACATGACTCTACTCACTAGTTACTGTATTAAAAAAAGTCATCCGATCATCTAATTGGTGAATAATCCTAATTAAAATATTAATACAACTGAATTCTGATATAACCAATCAGAAGATGAACAATTTTATTTCACAATTTCCCAAAAATCAGGGAAATTGTGAAATATTGCAAAACTATTTAAAGTCATATCAGTTGAGACTTTCCATTTGTTTTATACAATTGAGGATTGTGCCAATAGGCTATAAGATTCATCTCCCTGAGTAAACTCGCATTTTATTTTTAACATCAAAACATTTAATGATTTTAAAAAAGTGAGAAAACTTTAAATATCACTCATTTGTATGAGATGTATCTTGCATTATGAACGGGATAAAAAAGGCTAAAAAATATAACATGTCAAAATTTTTGTAATTTTATGCAAGTCTTCCTCCAGTTTTTAGGTATGCCTTTTAATATTCATGGATATCATATTATGTTTTCAAATTAAACATACTAAACATCCAAATTATTTTTACTATAATGAAAAGTAATTTTACTCCAATTAATAACTGATGCAAGTTTATATAAATACTATTGTATATAATCTATATATATACACAAAAACTGTTAAATCCAAAATATTACTGCATTAAGCACACTTTCCTATTATGCAGACCACTTTATGATATTAATATAAATTTATAATTAAAGGGATTGAAATTGTTCTGCAATAAGCAAATTTCCACATTTAATCAACTGTACTTTTTATACATGTAACTATATTTCCAGTTTAACTACAATAGTTGGAGCATTTTGTTTTGTTTTCTTAACTTATTTTATCCTATATTTTTTCTATTTATAATAAGAATTGTTTGGTTACATTTCACTATTTCAGAAATTGTTACCAGTACCTTTTTTTTTGTTTTTATGAATATAGCTGTATAAATACAAAGGTAGTTCATAAAAAAAATTTTTATTGACTTCAACTACATTATTTCATTTTACTTTTAAAGACCTTTTACTCATATTTGGTTAAAGTTCTTTGTATCTATTAGCATATGAAAATGTCTGAATATAATACACTTCTTTTGTGGTTTCTATTTGTGGTTCTAAATATTTGGTTTTTTTAAATAATTATATTACACTATGTTATTGCATCTATGTACAGCTGCGGGGGGAAAAGATGCCCCACTTCTTGTGATTCGATCATCATAGAGCAAATTTTAAGATACCATTCGATTAAGAATAACGTCCTCTACACATTATTCTGCATACAATTTGTATAAGAGGCCGTGATATTAAAACCAGGTAGTCTTTCAGGACTTTTTGGCCGGGGGATGGGCCAACGAAAATTTTGGGGGGGGCACGTTCTCTATTTACTCCATATAAATATATCTAAATGCTGTCACATAAATAGAAACTAAGTTAATAAATATAAAATGTCTTTCTTCCCTGCAGTTCTTTCTCTATGTTTAAATATTCATCATCACGATTATTGTAGGAGTCGTATATTAGCTGAAAAATATATTTAAAAAGTTATATAAAAGAAGTTATATTAATAGTTATAATAATTTTAATTTAATCTTTATTTAATATAACGGACATTTCTTTGGTATTCAGTTTTAATTAAATTTTGTATAAAACGTGTAGTATATATGCAACCTAATCAGCATAATTATGCAACTGTATCGAAGCGTTAAAGAAAGAGTAGAGGATTGAAACTTATATGGCTATAAATGGAACTCTATTAGTCATCTAATGATGTATTATGCATTACTCTACGATAAATAGGCCCGGAGTTATTGTGAGTTGAAATCGCCCACAAAATTGTGTAATAATTTGTGATAAAATATTTATAAAAATAATGATAAATATATAGAAATGTATAATAAATAATAATAAAATTATGTGATACTAATTACCAAAAGAGGTGGCTTTACGTCAAAAACTAATTTTCATATTTGTGGTTCACTATAATAGTTATTGCAACAACCCAAGAACCGCTAGACACCGTTAAAATACTTATTCAATGAACTAATATGTATTCGACATATTCAAATGTTTGATTCCATCATTCCCGTAATTCATCTGTTTTAAAATCCCATAACATGATTATTGAAGGGGGGAGGGGCATTCTCAATCACAAGATGACTAGATGAGATAGCAGAATAAACTAGTAATGTTTTTTATTAAAATAGCATATGATCCACTTTATAAAACAGTTGTTGTCAAGCAACGAAACAACAACGGCCTTCAAATTGCGGTTTTCAATATATCCTAGATGACCCCTTAAATTACACATTTCGGAATATTGAGTATCGCTGGAAATATAAAATAGGAACTGCGAGAAAATTTATATTTGGACTAATTTGGCAGTCTAGAATTTGTTTATGACGTCAAAATCGGGTGTTACTATTGCAAATTTCAAAGTCTGTGCGCATTTAGATATGAAGACAACCCTTTATGCAAATTATATGCACATTAATCTGTAGAGGACATTATTCCTAATCGAATGGTATCTTAAAATTTGTTTTACGATGAACGATGCTCGAAAGGGATGGTTTTATTCTCCTCGCAGCTATACACTACCGTCTATAAGTATTTGACTTGGCCACTTATAATAAATTTAATGTATTTGAGGATATGAAAAAGTAGCAAATATTTAAGGGATAATATGTAAAACACTTATAAATAAATCCAGAATCTTTATAAAGAAACAAATAAGACCAAAATAATTAAATTTTTACTTTATCTATGTGTCCATCCGTTTTTAATGGTTTCTTTGCAAAGCTTGGGTTTTCTCTCTATCAGTTTGTTCAACATTTCTAGCAATATTTTCCTGAATTCTTGTATGCAAAACTTTCCAGAGGTTTTCGACAGAAGTTGGGCAAACTTTTCGGATCTTTCTGTCGAGTTCATTCCACAATAGTTCAGCCAGATTGAGATCTGGTGGTGGTTACCAAAGCATTACGTTAACAAGCTTTATTTTCTTAGTTAACTTATCTAAATACATTTTACATATCTTTGCTGAATGTTTTGGATCATTGTCCTGTTGGAATATAAATTTTTTACCAAAAATGTGCAGCCCAGATGGCAACATTTCATTTTCAAGTATGTAATGGCATTACTCTTTCTTCATATTTTCTTGTATCCTGAAGATATTACCAAGCGTATTTACACCAAAACAACCCCATATCATTACAGAACCTCCACCACTTTTCACAGAAGGAGTCAAACATTGGTCACGCATCTGTTCAGCTAGCTGCAGACCTGTTAAAATACCCTTCGTCTTGCACCAAATACTTCAAATTTGGATTCATTACTCCAGAGAACTAACTGTCTTCCAATTATTACTTGTCCAATTTTGATATATTTTAGCTCACTGCAGTCCATTCTTCTTGTTAATGGGCTTAGTGGTTGTCTCACTGCTACTCGTTCATGAATTCGATGAATTTCCTCATCCTCACCAGCTAGTCTGATGTTGACAGTAGTGATGCTAATGCATCCATGTTCAAGTTGATTTGAGAAGCTAGTTTAGGTGTGGTCAGGTGTCTGTTGCATTTGCTAGTAATCACTAAACTTCTGTCGTTAGTTGAAATTTGTAATTCGAGGTCTTCCAATGCGTTTTTCATTAGATAAACTGCCACCAGCCTTGAATTTTTTTAAAAATTTTAATTGATTATATTTATTTGGGTATATTTAATTCACTTGCGATTCGGCGATTGCTTTTGCCAATTTTGTGGTGAGCAATTGTTGAAGAACGATCTTCCAGCGAAAGCGCTTTTGATTTTGGCGTATTTAAAATTTTTCTTATAAAAGAAGAGAAATGGTGATAACAAAATGTCCCCCCCCCCTCCCAAATTGAAAGGAAACTAGCCACATACAATGGGAACACGTACCTGGGTGGTTTCATGGGCTGACAAAGAAAAAATAGCACCAGTAACTATTCAACAATCAAGTATTCAACTATCTACTGTAATCGAAAAATCAATCAATCAGCTTCTTCGAAAAATGTCTTATTTAACATAAAATTGCTAAAGGATAAAAATGAGTTTCAAATACTAATAATTTTTATTACAACAGCTGTAAAATAGTTAATCTGCCATTTTTTTTTTATAATTAAACCATATAAAAGTTACAATGAAACAACGTATTTGCTCTAGAGCAAGAAAAGAAGAGAGTGACCAAATACTTATGGATTGTAGTGTATTTCAAATATCCAGTTGTTTACTTTAAAATAATATTTGTTCACAGTAAATATTCTTATATATCCAACCTAATTTTGAATATAAGTAATCTTTTTAATTTTCTGACTTTGTAATTAAAAATTTTACTTTTATATATCTGTAAACTATTTTTTTCACTTTTAATTAACTATAAAAGTGTCAAACATTTTTTAGTAATCAATGTATTGCTCATGAGCTGGGAACAACTTTGTACTTGTTTAGAAATAAAGATCTTATTGCCTTCGTAACTATTTTGCTCATTCATTAATGTATGTTTTCTTTTTTCCTGTAATTTTGATGGACAGGGCTCTATTACACAATAAGTACACTAAGTATGTGCTTACTATACAAATTGGAGAATCCATGGACCTGTTCTTACTTCAATATCGTATACAGGGTATTTCAAAAAAGTGAACACTGGAAGATTTTGTGAACCGTTAGTTGTAGACATATTGCTTCAATTGCAAAACCGCTTTAAATAAGGTGGGAAGTAATAAAATAGTAATTTACATGACGTGCAATATTTTTGTAAAAAATAATAAATAATAATAATTCTTTATACAGCCCCTCGAGTGAAAAAAGTAAAATTACTAAAATGTTACCTATACCGTATTTAGTAAAACTGACACAAATTTGGCTGTAATATGATCAAATTTGACATAGTTATCATTGATCAACATTTTCTTTGGGAAATAAAGGGCATCCACAAATCAATTTCGGTTGCAAAAAGTTACTAAAACATTTACTACTTATTCAAATTTATTTTGTGCAAATATTTCATCCACGCAGTTCTAGAATTTAAATTGTTACGCTGTTGAGTAATGCTTACTCTGATCTGATTATGATTTACAGCGAATGCAAAAGTAAAGGACATACTTAATTTGTGAGGGGAACATCTGAAAAACCAGTAGAAACACAGTTATCAGTTTTTATTTTCCATGCAGTACATGGTAATGTATAGGGAAAGTATTGAAATCGTGCCAAAAATCACAACTCGTGTTTTCGACGGATCTATATGTTTTGGGACCTCTAGAACTCGAAAAAACCATTTTTAGCATGACGTCTGTGTGTGTGTTTGTCTGTGCGGATTTTGTATCCGCTCTAATTAAAAAACTAATTGACAGCATTTCATAAAATTTGGTAGGTAAGTCTCTTGTGGGTGACCCTAGTGCTGATTAGATTTTGGTACAATTCGAAATAAAAGAAACCTACCTTTTTTTTTCTTTGCAAAATGGCCCGTAAAAATTGCTGTACCCACTCTAGATGAAAAAATAATAGACCAAAATTCACAAAATTTTGTAGATAAATCACGTGTAAGTTAACCTGGTGCTGATTAGATTTTGGTACGATTCGGAAAAAAAGAACCTGCTTTTTTTTTTCGAAATTACCCGCAAAAATCGTCAGAATCTGAAATAAAAGACTACGTATGCTCAAATATTTCAATTGAATGCTTATTTTACATATAACTTTTGAAGATGAAAAGAACAAAGATCAACCCCATTACTCTAGGACTAGCCGTTCTCGAGATATTTTAGTTTTTCACACTTTTGCTACGCCAGTTTGGAGAATAAGTCCAGTTACCAAATGTAAACGAAAGCTGAATTAAAAGTGCAAATTTAGTGTCATTTCAATTAATTATTCTTGTTATTTAGTGCAATTAAACTCAATTTAATGAATTATTAATAAATAAAGAGAAAATGAATTTGAGTCTGCAGAGAAAGTCATGTGCTGCTCACATCAGATTTTTTTAATTGTCTGTATGTCTGCCTGTATATATGCCTGCCAAACATAGCTAGCTATGTTTGATTAAATTTGAAATGATTGTTTCAATCGATTTTCTTTTGCGAAATGGCCCGCAAAAATCCTTAAATCGAAAAATGAAAGACTACGTATATATACGTAATGCTTATTTTATACGTAATTGTTTGACGACAAAAGGAATAGGACCAATCCCATTAATCTAGGATTAGCCGTTCTCGAGATACTGTAGTTTTTTTCGAATTTTTGCTACGCCACCTTTGAATAAGTCCAGTTACCTGTAGGAATTGATGTTGCTAGTCCCGAGCCAGGCCTGAACTCGGGACCCGGTGCTTACAAGACCGATCTTATAAGGTTAGAACAAAAACCTAGCTTCTGCTCCGAACTTATAATTCGAGTAATATAAACTCTGATTTCTATCATCTTCGATCGATGTCTTTTGGCAGAGTCGGTTGCTGCCACACACTCCACCCCCTGATGAGAAGCCCGGTCGAATTTCGGGGGGGGGGGCACCCAAAAAGTCCCCGCTGTGTCCCCATCTCGAAACTCAGTGGAGGGCTGAACAGCCGAGAGGCTTGTCGTACCTCGGTGTCGTGGCGTCAGTCATGGTCAACCAGGAAGGGTGTGGTCGGCGCCTCTGGCTCAGCGTGGTGCTGCCATCTCGTGTTGGTTGCGTGGATCAATTGTCCAGTTCACCATGGTATTAATTGGATTGCTAGGCCCGAACTCGGGACCCTGTGCTTACAAAACCGACATTATAAGGTTAGAGCAAAAGCTAGCTTCTGCTCCGAACCTATAATTCGAGTACTGATACCTAGCATCTTCGATCGATGTATTTTGGCAGAAGCAGAATCGGCTGCTGCGGCATACCAAATGAAAACGAAAATTGAATTAAAAGTGCAAATTCAGTGTAATTTAAAATAATTATGGCAGTTATTTTTTGCAATTAAACTCCATACATTATTGATAAAATAAAGGGAACGTGAATATAAGTCTGCAGGGAAAGTCATGTGCTGCCCACGTAAAACTTTTTTACCTTATTTTAGGGTTATTACCTTATTTAAGGGACTTTTTTACCTTGTTTTGCGAAATGGCCTGCAAAAATTTCCTGTACCCACTCTAGCTAAAAAACTAATTTTCTAAATTTTACAAAATTTGATAGGTAGGTAGGTCACTTGTGAGATACGCTGATGCTAATTAGATTTTCGCGCGATTCGGAAAAAAAAGAACTTGCCTCTTTTTGTGAAATGAACCTCAAAAATCGCCAAAATCTAAAATAAAAGACTATGTATGCTCAAATATATCAATTACATACTTGTTTTATACGTAATTTTTGGCGATGAAAAGAATAAGACTAACCCTATTACTATAGGACTATTCGTTCTAGAGATATTTTAGTTTTTTTGCATTTTCGCTACACCACCTCTGCAAATAAGTCCCGTTACCAAATTAAAACGAAAATTGATTTAAAAGTGCAGATTCAGTTTAATTTAAAATAATTATCGGTGTTATTTTGTGCAGTTAAACTCAATACATTATTGAAAAAATAAAGAGAACGTGAATATAAGTCTGCAGGGTGTGTGCTGCCCATATAAGACTTTTTTACCTTATTTAAGGGTTAAAATAACTTTTAATCAGAATCCTCTGCCTGTACTTAATAGTTTCAAACAAAAATGGCTGAAAAAATCGTATTCAAACCCCACTAAATGATTTCTGTGAATTTATTCAATTTGTGAAAGGTCATTGTATTTCTGAATTGCGGTGATTACGAGTATATCTAAAATCCATGTTAAAGTGGTATAAGTTAGGAAATTTAACAATTTATTTCATCTTAAATTTGCACTTTTAAGATTAAATTTTTTTTAGTTTGACTAAATGAAGTATGGACAATATTTTTGTAACTTAACTTGTTTCTCTAAGAGAGCTGTATAAAATTTTACTTTAAAACTTTTGCAAAATTATTTCACGTTACTTAAATTACTATTGCATACTTTTCTTCCTTATTTAAAGCATTTTTGCAGTTTGAACTATGTGTTTATAACCAACGGTTCAAAAAACATGTCTGCTGTTCATTTGTTAAAACACCCTGTATAATAAAGAACAGTTACCATAGTCATTTAGTTTTCAAAAGTTGTTAACAAGCTTATACTCACCCATTATTTATATTAACATAATTATGATTAAAATGCCAATTTAGGGATTCCGAATTTTTAAACTCTAAGCCTGTAATTTACCTCCATGTATCACAAAATGTCTGCTGTATATTTAGATGTTTAATATCATAAGGGCAATCTGACTTCGAACGGTTTCCTATTGGAATTTTGTGTACTTAATCCTTTTATAAATGACTAGCTATAAATAAATCTTAGATGATAACTGATATAGATTCAGCATTAAATTCTGGATTAGATAGGGTGGCTTAATAAGAATTTCCACTTCCTGTTCAAAAAA
This sequence comes from Amaurobius ferox, assembly GCA_951213105.1. Taxonomy (NCBI): domain Eukaryota; kingdom Metazoa; phylum Arthropoda; class Arachnida; order Araneae; family Amaurobiidae; genus Amaurobius; species Amaurobius ferox. Next base: position 120,670,330 of record OX578141.1, read on the forward strand.
ATTTCCCTGAAACATTTATTTTTCAGGATTGGCTATAGATAGCGCTTAGATAATGACTGGTATGAATGTAGCAGTATATTTCGGAGATGGTTGTATGACTCACTATGGATTTTCACTTCCGGTTGTCGCGATATCACTTTCGACAAGAATGTACATTTACCTTACAACATCTATTTTTTAGGATGGGCTATAGAAAAAGCTTAGATGACAACTGTTATACGTAGATTCAGTATCAAATTTTAAAGGAGTAGTTGGTTTACCAAGGATTTCCACACCCGATTCTAAAATTTTCCTTGAAACATCTATTTCAGAGGATTGGCTTTAGATACAGCTTACATAGATTCAGCATCAAATTCTAGATGAGGTTGGAGAATTTATGAAGGATTTTCTATTCCGATTTAGAAATTTTCATTTTCCTTGAAATATCTAGCTCTCAAAATCGACCATAGATATAAAACTTAGATGATCACCGATATGGATTTAGCATCAAGTTTCTGATAGGGTTGGGGATTCACTAAGGATTTAAATCTGCAGATAAAAATTGTTCTTGAAACGTCTATTTTTTTTTCTTTTCGAAATTGGCTGTAAATAGGGATTAGATGATGATTGATATTGATTCAGCGTTAAATACTTGTGGAAGTAAGAGTCTCACTACGGATTTCCACTTTCGACTCAAGAGATCTTAGTTACATTTTAAAAAATTACATTTTCCTTGCAAAATTTATTTCTGAAGATTGGTTATAGATTGGGTTTAGATGATGATTGATATGGATTCAGCATCGAATTACGGAGGGGAGGAGGGTGGTTCACTAAAGATTTCCACTTCCTGTTCTGGATACGTCCCTTCCGAAAATTTACATTTACCTTGCAGCATCTATTTCTCAAAGATTGGCTATAGATAAAGCTTAGGTTGTGAGTGATATGGATTCAGCATCGATTTACAGAGGAGGTAATAGCAGCGGGGTTCACTGTGTATTTCTACTTTCGATTCTTGAGATGTCACTTCGATTTTTCGAAAAATTCGTAGGACTACTAAATAAGTGTGCTAACAAAATTATATATCCGTCATAAATAAAGTGTGCACACCATTTTCCACCATGTGAAGGCTCTTTCACAATTTTCTTGTTTCTATTTCCATTGCTGTTATTTTTACTTTCCTGCAATACATGGTAATGTATGGGGAAAGTATTCGAATCATGTCGAAAATCGCAAGTTGAGTTTTCGACAGATCAGCACGTTTTGGGACCTCTATATAGAATACGAAAAACTGTTTTTAGCGTGACATCTGTGTGTGTGTCTGTGCAATGTATCCACTCTAATTCAAAAACTAATTGACAGAATTTCATAAAATTTGTTAGGTGAGTCCCTTATGGTTGTCTCTGGTGCTGATTAGATTTTGGTACGATTCGGGATACAAAAAACCTGCCTTGTTTTGCGAAATGGCCTGCAAAAATTGCCTGTACACACTCTAGCTGAAAAACTAATTTTCTAAATTTTACAAAATTTGATAGGTAGGTCACTTGTGAGATACGCTGATGCTAATTAGATTTTCCTACGATTCGGAAAAAAAGAACCTGCCTCTTTTTGTGAAATGAACCACAAAAATCGTCAAAATCTAAAATAAGAGACTACGTATACTCAAAGATATCAATTATATGCTCTTTTGATACGTAATTTTTGACGATGAAAAGAATAAGACTAACCCCATTACTATAGGACTAGTCGCTCTCGAGATATTTTAGTTTTTTTTTTTGCATTTTCGCTACGCCACCTCTGCAAATAAGTCCCGTTACCAAATTAAAACGAAAATTGATTTAAAAGTGCAAATTCAGTTTAATTTAAAATAATTATCGGTGTTATTATGTGCAATTAAACTCAATACATTATTGAAAAAATAAAGGGAACGTGAATATAAGGCTGCAGAGAAAGTCATGTGCTGCCCACATAAGACTTTTTACCTTATTTAAGGGTTAAAATAACTTTTAATCAGAATCCTCTGCCTGTTCTTAATAGTTTCAAACAAAAATGGCTGAAAAAATCGTATCCAAACCCCACTAAATGATTTCTGTGAATTTATTCAATTTGTGAAAGGTCATTGTATTTCTGAATTGCGGTGATTACGAGTGTATCTAAAATACATGTTAAAGTGGTATAAGTTAGGAAATTTAACAATTTACTTCATCTTAAATTTGCACTTTTAAGATTAAATTATTTTTTAGTTTGACTAAATGAAGTATGGACAATATTTTTGTAACTTAACTTGTTTCTCTAAGAGGGCTGTATAAAATGTTATTTTAAAACTTTTGCAATATTATTTCACATTACTTAAATTACTATTGCATACTTTTCCACCTTATTTAAAGCATTTTTTCAATTTTAAAAATTTTCATTTTCCTTAAAATATCCTGCTCTCAAAATCGACCATAGATATAAAACTTAGATGATCACCGATATGGATTTAGCATCAAGTTTCTGATGGAAATAGGGGGATTCACTAAGGATTTTAATCTCCAGTTAAAAATTTTTCTTGAAACGTCTATTTTTTTTTCGAAATTGACTGTAAATAGAGATTAGATGATGATTGATATTGATTCAGCGTTAAATTCTTGTGGAAATAAGAGTCTCAATACGGATTTCCACGTTCGGCTCAAGAGATCTTAGTTACATTTAAAAAAATTACATTTTCCTTGCAACATTTATTTCTCAACTGTTTTTACTTTCCCTGCAATACATGGTAATATATAGGGAAAGTACTGGAATCATGTCGAAAATCGCAAGTTGAGTTTTCGACAGATCTACACGTTTTGGGACCTCTATATAGAATACGAAAAACTGTTTTTAGCGTGACATCTGTGTGTGTGTCTGTGCAATGTATCCACTCTAATTCAAAAACTAATTGACAGAATTTCATAAAATTTGTTAGGTGAGTCCCTTATGGTTGTCTCTGGTGCTGATTAGATTTTGGTACGATTCGGGATACAAAAAACCTGCCTTGTTTTGCGAAATGGCCTGCAAAAATTGCCTGTACACACTCTAGCTGAAAAACTAATTTTCTAAATTTTACAAAATTTGATAGGTAGGTCACTTGTGAGATACGCTGATGCTAATTAGATTTTCCTACGATTCGGAAAAAAAGAACCTGCCTCTTTTTGTGAAATGAACCACAAAAATCGTCAAAATCTAAAATAAGAGACTACGTATACTCAAAGATATCAATTATATGCTCTTTTGATACGTAATTTTTGACGATGAAAAGAATAAGACTAACCCCATTACTATAGGACTAGTCGCTCTCGAGATATTTTAGTTTTTTTTTTTTGCATTTTCGCTACGCCACCTCTGCAAATAAGTCCCGTTACCAAATTAAAACGAAAATTGATTTAAAAGTGCAAATTCAGTTTAATTTAAAATAATTATCGGTGTTATTATGTGCAATTAAACTCAATACATTATTGAAAAAATAAAGGGAACGTGAATATAAGGCTGCAGAGAAAGTCATGTGCTGCCCACATAAGACTTTTTACCTTATTTAAGGGTTAAAATAACTTTTAATCAGAATCCTCTGCCTGTTCTTAATAGTTTCAAACAAAAATGGCTGAAAAAATCGTATCCAAACCCCACTAAATGATTTCTGTGAATTTATTCAATTTGTGAAAGGTCATTGTATTTCTGAATTGCGGTGATTACGAGTGTATCTAAAATACATGTTAAAGTGGTATAAGTTAGGAAATTTAACAATTTACTTCATCTTAAATTTGCACTTTTAAGATTAAATTATTTTTTAGTTTGACTAAATGAAGTATGGACAATATTTTTGTAACTTAACTTGTTTCTCTAAGAGGGCTGTATAAAATGTTATTTTAAAACTTTTGCAATATTATTTCACATTACTTAAATTACTATTGCATACTTTTCCACCTTATTTAAAGCATTTTTTCAATTTTAAAAATTTTCATTTTCCTTAAAATATCCTGCTCTCAAAATCGACCATAGATATAAAACTTAGATGATCACCGATATGGATTTAGCATCAAGTTTCTGATGGAAATAGGGGGATTCACTAAGGATTTTAATCTCCAGTTAAAAATTTTTCTTGAAACGTCTATTTTTTTTTCGAAATTGACTGTAAATAGAGATTAGATGATGATTGATATTGATTCAGCGTTAAATTCTTGTGGAAATAAGAGTCTCAATACGGATTTCCACGTTCGGCTCAAGAGATCTTAGTTACATTTAAAAAAATTACATTTTCCTTGCAACATTTATTTCTCAACTGTTTTTACTTTCCCTGCAATACATGGTAATATATAGGGAAAGTACTGGAATCATGTCGAAAATCGCAAGTTGAGTTTTCGACAGATCTACACGTTTTGGGACCTCTATATAGAACACGAAAAAACTGTTTTTAGCGTGACATCTGTGTGTTGTTGAGACCCAGACCGTCTGTTTGACATCTGTGTGTGTGTGACTGTGCAATGTATGTATCCACTCTAATTCAAAAACTAATTGACAGAATTTCATAAAATTTGGTAGGTAAGTCCCTTATGGATGACTCTGGTGCAGATTAGATTTTGGTACGATTCGGGATAAAAAAAACTGCCTTGTTTTGCGAAATGGTCTGCAAAAATTGCCTTTACCCACTCTTGCTGAAAAACTAATTTTCCAAATTTTACAAAATTTGATAGATAGGTCACTTGTGAGATACCCTGATGCTGATTAGATTTTCGTACGATTCGGAAAAAAAGAACCTGCCTCTTTTTGCGAAATGAACCGCAAAAATCGTCAAAATCTAAAATAAAAGACTACGTATGCTCAAATATATTAATTACATGCTTGTTTTATAAGTAATTTTTTGACGATGAAAAGAATAAGACTAACCCCATTACTATAGGACTAGTAGTTTTCGAGATATTTTAGTTTTTTTTGCATTTTCGCTACGCCACCTCTGCAAATAAGCCCAGTTACGAAATTAAAACGCAAATTGATTTAAAAGTGCAAATTCAGTTTAATTTAAAATAATTATCGGTGATATTTTGTGCAATTAAACTCAATATAATGAATTATTGAAGAAATAAAGAGAACGTGAATAAAGAGTCTTCAGGGAAAGGCATGTGCTGTCCATATCAGATTTTTTCCCCTACACCTCTTATTATTACCTGCACGTAGAATCCGTCGTTCAATATCTTTTACGGGCTTGTTTTCGGCTCACAGAAAGCTGAAACTCGGCGGACAGTTTCATCTCGCGGAACACTTCCATTTATCAAATTTTCGCGTTATTACGTTACGGCTTTACCTACAGCCGCAAAAACAAAAAAAGTAACACCCGGCCGCAATTGTACAATTTATATCGCAGAACAAAACGGGAGATATCATTCGATAGGGATTAATGCCTTCTACAAATATCAATATTTAAAATTTGCTTAAATGGCCGTCTTCATAGTTATTTTGGCACTAACTCCAAAATCCTCAAGATCAACCCCTATGGATCATTACATATTCAGATTCTATAGAAAATTTCAAACGGATTAATGGAAAAGCTTGCCATTTTTAAAAGCTTTTTCATCCATTTGCAAGTATTTGAAATTTGCTGATCCTAATGTTAAATAGGTTTTCCAGTTTTGGGGCTATACACTGGCTTCCAAAAGTTAAGCACGGACGGTGAAATCAACACAAATGGAAAAGTAAAGCTTTGATTAACTCAACATTACATGAAGGTAGAAAATCATGAAGAAAATCATCTCATTGTACATGAAGGTAGAAAATGTGTTTATGCATTAAAGAAAACAAGAATTATGTACAAAGATGAAAAAAATATGTACTTTTCGTAAGTTATATGATAACGTCACATTTGGGTCATTAACAAAATGATGTTCAAAGGCAAACAAACTAAACAAAATTTACGTTAATATGGTATGTGACCACCCCGGACATTCACATAAACTTTACAACGATTTCTATGCTTTCAATGAGGTGATCAACCATTACATATGCGAGCAATGGCCATTCCTCCAATAATGGGCAGTTTCCAACTTTCTGAGAGTGGCTGGAGGTGGTAAACTTGCACGACAGCACGCCTGAGGGCACCCCAAAGTTTTTCAATGGGATTAAGGTCGGGGAAATACGCCGGCCACTCCATACGAGAAATGCCTTCACTTTCCAGGTATTCGTAACGATGTTAGCTCGATGGAGACAGGCATTATCGTTCATAAGCAGAAAATCAGGACCAACTGCTGCAGCGTAAAGTCTCGCAATGCGGCTAGTACTTTATCCCGATACCGCGCAACAATCACAGAACCGCCTTTAAAAATGTGTAGCTAGCTCTGTGCGATATCCCATTGAAATTCCAGCCCACACCATGACGATGCCACCTCTGAATGCATGATGTTCGATGATGTTCTTGGCCTGATTGCGTTTGCCTCGTTCTCTCCAGACCCTTACACGCTTATCATCTGATTCCAGGGCAAATCTGGACTCGTCCGTGAACAGGAAGTTGCACCAATCTAAGACAGTCCAATTGACATGTTGACGACACCACTTTAATCTTGCTCCTCTAGCTTGGACAGTTAGTGGAACACAAAAACGTGGTACTCGGACGTACAGTCCCTTCACATGGAACCTTCGGCACACAGTACTGGCAGATATTGTCTTACCAAGTGCCGCTGCAACCATGGATGCAACAGTTTTGGAGGTCGTTCGTCGATTCCACTTGGCTACTATAGCAATATACCGATCGTCAGAGGGGGACCCTTGGATGACCGAGCACAGGTCTCCGGACAATTGTTTGACTTGTTTGGAATTGTTTCCATGATCGAGAAATTGTTCAATGATCAACGCCAAAGAAAATAGCGACATCTTTGATTGACTGTCCTGCTTCAATGCGTCCGACAGCACGCCAGCACTCACTATCTGTCATTCGTCTTCTTTCAGCCATAAAAACACGAATAACATAAAAAAATAATCCTACAAAAGTTATAAACACTTCGTATCAGCAGTTAAATGCATCTCCTCAAACCCTTCAGAATGCTGGCGTCTTCAACGACTGCCTAATTAGCATATATTCGGACAGTCAATCGTGATTGGCTGTAACATACGAGATTTGCATACTGCCATCTACATTCGCAGCGATTTTCAGCCACTCAAATTCAAATACGTTTTCGAAAAATAAAAATTTGCATTGTGTGCTTAACTTTTGGAAGTCAGTGTACATTCGCGTTAAATGAATTTTCCAAGAAAATTGTTTTTTCATACTTTTCTACTATCACCCCCCCCCCACACACACACACACATGCATACACACACACAAAATTCATATAAATTTTAATATTCAAACATTTGAAGTATTTATTATTAATTATTAAATCAATTTTCATAAAATTTATGAATAGAAACAACTGTTAATTTTGACACCATTCAGCTGCGTCTGAAACATCAGTGTACGAAATTTCTGTTTTATCCGTGCAATATTGTGTTATCAAATTTTATTCAACATTCGATTATACGCTTTTGGGGGGCCATTACCAAATTTATTCGAGGAAAACCTCGGATATTTTTTGAAAACCATCTATGAATAAAAACATCGAACACCGCACCTAACTCATCTATGTTTTTAAAAACAAACGACAACTGACGGAACCAGGCTATCAGGTCGGAATTCGCCCTTTCTGCTGCAGAGCTCAATTTTTTTAGACTCACCTTTAATGGTTTTTCAAGATTTTCTCTGTCAATTTTAGGTTTTTATCTATTATTATTATTATTTTTAAATTTTATAAAAGTTTTCGGTGAATCCGGATATGTAATGGTCAATGGGGGTTACCTTTCTTCTTTGATCCAGATCGTGCGACCTACCGGAAGGTGTTGAAGACCCAGACCGTCCGACTCGTCACCAAGGACTTGAGCATCTATTTGGACGGCCGGCTACCGGAAGGTGTAAGGTATCTGTTTGGACGGCCGGGAAGTGCCACCCAATTTAGACTGGAACCCAGTGGGGGAGGCATCCACAGGGAACGCACTCTCCTTCTCCTACCACCAACGTCTCGGATGCACTTACGGAACCACATGTTTAACGTGACCGTACTCCGCGTACACACGGCGACAGTTTGGGAAGAGGCGGGAATCGAACTCTGGTCGTCCGAGTGCAATTCCCGAGCGCTAATCACTGGGTTATCGCGCCCATCAGAGCTGTCCTTGAAGTTTTTGGAGTTAGTACCAAAATAACTATGAAGATGGCCTCTTTTGCCAATTTTAAATACTTGTATTTATATGACATTTAACCCTATCGAGTGATATCTTCTGTTTTGTTCTGCGATATAAATTGGGGTAGGTTATTATTATTATTATAACGACTGTACGTTTTTGTCCTTTTCATGCATTTTCTTTGCGAATTTAGTGTTTTCACATGACATGTTCTCCTTTCTAACACGTAGGTTCATGTATAATAAATAGGTTTGGATGTCAATTACGAAAAAAAGATATGAAAACTAAAAAGTAAAACATAAACTATACGAAAAACGAAATTTGTTAGGGCCCTGCCCTACACAGCAGTGGCTCACGGAAAAGTAGAAAGTAAATTTTCATCACACACGAAATTGAACCAAATTGAGGCTGTACAATTCAAAACAATACTATGGTATTTTATCATCATTTAAATGGATATTATGTAAAAATTTATTTTCTACTTTTCCGTACGCCACTATTTTGTGGGGGAGGATATTAAATAACTTGCTGTTCTCTCTTACCCTACAATACGTGATATATGTAAAGTGAAGTATTATGATGGAGTTAAAAATCCGATTTTCGAATTTTGATGGATCTACACGTTATGAGCATCCCTGAGTAAAAATCAACTGTTTTACTTTCCCTGCAATATATGGTAATGTATAGGGAAAGTATTGGAATCATATCAAAAATCACAACTCGAGTTTTCGGCTGATCTACACGTTTTGGGACCTCTAGAATACTACACAACTATTTTTAACGTGACGTCTGTGTGTGTCTGTCTGTCTATGCAATGTTTGTATCCACTCTAACTCAAAGACTAATGGACTATATTTCATAAAATTTGGTAGATAAGTCACTTGTAGGCGACCCTGGTACTGATTAGTTTTTGGTTCGATTCGGGATAACAGAACACGCCTTTTTTGCGAAATGCCCCGCAAAACTTACAGTATTGTGGCAATTAATTGAGAAATGCAGTTTTTTTTTATAAAATTCAGTTTTATTCAAGATTTCTATGGATACATTTAAAACTAATAAGTGATATGACCTCCCCGAGACTTTATAACATCACAGACACGTTTCGGCATGGAATGTACTAGACTAGCACATGTAGTTTTAATTTCAACGTCTCTGAACCATATGTCAATAACGGCCGAAATTAGCTTGTCCATCGTCATACAGTCAAATTTGTGAAGCCGTTTTTTGACAATAGCCCACAAATTTTCTATGGGATTCAAGTCTGGTGAATTCCCGGGCCAATCCAGTACGGTAATATTTTTTTTTGAGCAGAAATTTTTGATTCGTTTCGAAGTGTGACATGGCGCGCTGTCTTGTTGGAAAACGCAATCTCCGTTCGATTACAGTTTAGCCATGGTTGGAAGCACTTTTCGGGTCAATATGACTTCGTAACTGGCACTGTTCATCATTCCCTCTACGGGAACAAGAGATTCTGTCCCCAAAACGCTGAAACAACCCCAAAACATCTTTTTGGGCGGATGCTTGGGTGCATGATTGATGTGGTGCTGATTGAGAGGTTCTCCTTAGCTCCTTCTCACGAACATAGATCTAAATCCCTGAACCACAGAATGTGTTTCGTCAGAAAAGAGAACTTTCTCCCAGTCCATGTTTTGTATTTCCGTGCCCATTCCAACCTTTTTTTCTTCATGCGAAGCGTCAGAAGCTGCTTCTTGTACGGTCGACGTGCTCTCCGTCCGCGTTCTAACAGCCTGTATCGCACTGTTGAAGGTGCAATATCAACACCAGCTGCCACCATGGACTTAAACAGGTCAAAACTGGTTAATCGAGGATTTTTAACACTGATTCGATGTAAAGTTTTGTCGTAACGAGTCGAAGTTGATCTTTTTCGGCCGCATCTTCCAGAGCGGTTGGTTCCAGCATTTCCTGTTTCCTGAAACCGCTTCCAGATCCTCCCGACACTTGCTGTACTCACTCCACATATTTTACCTATTTCCTCGAACGTGTTAGAAGTGTCTTCTCTAAGCGCAATCACTTTAGCACGTGTTTCCGCGCTGACATCTATGACGCTAATGAGCCCCGCAACAACTGAGAAACTACCACTGCAGAACACCTGCCACCTGGCGGAGGAATTTAAACACCTGCTACTTACCAGGGGCATACGAACACCTGCTACTTTGATAATAACTGCAATTTGAACTCTGAGCTAATTTGGAGTGCTTCTTCCTAAGCTTACGTGTGATAAAACGAAAAAAATGACATTTCTCAATTAATTGCCACAATACTGTACCTGTATCCACTCTAGCTGCAAAACTAATAGATCAAATGTTACAAAACTTGGTAGATAAGTCAATAGTGAGTTACCCTGCTGCTGATTAGATTTTGGTACGATTCGGCTAAAAATAACCTGCCTTTTTTTTGCGAAATGGCCCGCAAAAATCATCAAAATCTAAAATAAAAACTACGTATTCTCAAATATATCCATTAAATGCTCGTTTTATACGTAATTTTTAACGATAAAAAGAATAAGATCAACTCCATTGCACAAGAACTAGCCGTTCTCGAGATATTTTAGTTTTTCGCTATGCCACCTTTGAAAATACGTCCAGTTGCTAAATGAGAACGAAAATTGAATTAAAAGTGAATTAAATTGAATTAAAATAAAGAGAACGTGAATATAAGCCTGCAGGGAAAGTCGTGTGCTGCCCACATCAGATTTTTACTTTCCCTGCAATACATGGTAATATATAAGGAAAGTATTGGAATCATGCCGAAAATCGCAACTCGAGTTTTCGACGGATCTACACGTTTCGAGACCTCTAGAATACGAAAAAACTATTTTTAGCGTGACGTCTGTGTGTGTGTCTGTCTGTCTGTGCAGGTTTTGTAACTCTAACTAAAAAACTAATTAACCGAACTTCATAAAATTTGGTAGGTAAGTCACTTGCGGGCGAATCTAGTGCTGATTAGTTTTGGGTACGATTCAGGATAAAAGAACCCGCCTTTTTTTGTGAAATGGCCCGCAGAAGCTTGTATCCACTCTGGCTGAAAATCTAATGGACCGAATTTCACAAAATTTGGTAGATAAGTCTCTTGTAGGCCACCCTGGTGCTGTTTGGATTTTAGTACGATTCGGAAAAAATAACATGCATTTTTTTGCAAAATGGCCCGCAAAAATCGACAAAATCTAAAATAAAAAACTACGTATGCTGAAATATATCCTTTAAATACTTGTTTTATACGTAATGTTTAACGAAGAAAAGAATAAGATCAACCCCATTACACTAAGACTAGCCGTTCTCGAGATATTTTCGTTTTTTTTGTTTTTTCTCTACGCCACCTTTGAAAATGAGTCCAGTTACCAAATGAGAACGAAAATTGAATTAATAGTGAATTAAATTTAATTAAAATAAAGAGAATGTGAGTAGTATCTTTACGAACGTATGAGCGCACCTATATTTTTAATACTAAAAACTATATTTTATACATTATTTTTACCTTTTTTATATATAAAAAAAGGTATCGATCCATTTTAATATTAAAAACATGATTTTATAGTTAAATAAGGCCTTTTTTACATTTAGACCAAATTTTAACTTTTTTTTAGATAAATGCGTGAAAAAAAAAGAGATCAAAGATAGTCTGCCTCATTATGGGTGATATTTATGAGGGGACCGTTAGTCCCCCCATACATAGGTAAATTACGGTGAAAAAAGAGGACTTCCAAAATGGAAGTCCTCTAAATATATTTTAAAAAAAAAATCTTTTGAAGATTTCTAACTAAACAAAATTAAAAAAAGAATTATAAAAATCATCAAGGGTATATTACCAAATCAAAGATATTGTCAACACTGAAGAAATATAGAAGGATGAAAAAAACACGTCCGGAAATTACGGACGCGTTTTATAGAAATATTTATGAAGAACCTTTAAGCTTTCTCATATCAGAAGCAAAAAAAAAATAAAAGCAACTTTGTTTATTGACACAGCGAAGTTCCTCGTTTTATCACTTCTCTCCCAAGCGATGTTATGAATGAAGACAAATGTTGAAGATTTATTTGATAGATGGCAGCACTATCCAATGTTAGAGAACCAATCTAAAATAAAATATAGTAAAATTCAACAAAACCCCCTTCCCCCGTAGACCTTTTCTGATCTTAAATACAACTCAACACGCTGGGGGTTTAAGGTCTACGGGGGGGAAATCCTTTTTTTTTTCTTAGGACTCCTCATCAGCCAGGCTCCTTTTCAACACAGCCAGGACTCCAGTATTCTATCTCCTTAATTTTCTATGACTGAAATAGACAAGGAATATACAATTAATATACTATATATATATATAGACTAATACTAATTAAATCTAATTAATTCTAATAAATAACGTACGGATCATATATTCACAGTGCACATGGAGATTTGAACCAGGATCTATCAGATGGTAGACTAAGGATTTATCCATTCGACTACCCCGGGGCAATAACAAATCTTCTCTATAAAAATATAAACATGACATAATAATTTTTAGTCGAAAAAAGTTAACATCTAAGACCTTTTTCGACTAAAATAGAGTTTATAAATAATATAAATAAAGAAAGAAAGTTTAATATATACACAAAGTACTATAGTTTAATATATATTAAAAGATTAATATATATTAAAAGAATTACTAGTGCTGCCATCTATAGATATAATATACACTTAGAAAATCATCACTTTTTCTCAAAATTATAATATAACTTAATATTCTTACTAAGTTTTTTAAGACTTAAAAATGCTGTTCCACCGTTTGATTCTATAAATCTTTTCTAGAGATTTTTTAATCTTATAAAGATCTATTTATTTAGAATTATTTTTTAACTCTTGAGAGTATTAAGCTTCCTCTAATTCATATTCATATTTATCATTAATCATACCTGAATACTTAAATATATATCTACCTTTATTGATTTTATATATTGATTCATCAGAAAGAATTCCATGCTTATTCGCTAGGTAATAATCCTTTTCTATAGCTTCCACATATAACTTTGCGATTACTGTATCTCCATATTTAGTTTTAATTTTTTTCAATGATATCAGATCATATTTTCCAGGATATAAATCATTTAATTTAAACGTCTTAGGATAACCTCTCAGTCTATTGAACTCTTCCATTTATTAGTAAACATTTTTTTATAAATAAAATATCTTTTCTAAACATTATATGATATAGGGGGGGATGGTCATCCCCCCCTGAATTATAGAGATATTAAGAAAATTTTAGATTTAATAAAATAGTTATTATAAACACTCTAATATATTAAAAAAAATCATATATTGATTAAGCTTTCTCATACTTAAATATATATATACCTTTATATTTTATTGATTCAACTAACTTTAAGGTTACTGTATCACAACAATATTTAGTTATATCAAAATATATCCTAGGATATAAATCATTTAATTCAAACATTTTAGGTCTATTTATTAGTAAACATTTTTTTATAAATAAATTATCTTTTCTAAACATTATATGATATAGACCCCTGAATTATAGAGATATTAAGAAAGTTTTAGATTTAATAAAATAGTTATTATAAACACTCTAATATATTAAAAAAATGACTGCACTGACTTGTGCACTGCAGAGAATTTTATGACATTATTTTTCCTCTTTAGAAAGCGCGCCGCGTGTTGATTGATTTGCGCCGGGTGTGAAAGATAAGGATTGCTCATCTTTGTACTCGCGGCGAATTTGAACAGCTGCTTCTAAACGTTTTAAGACTTATTGTTTTTCTCAGTTTAATTTACAAAATGAGCCCGACTCAAGTATCTTATATATGACGAATCGATTAAGGCACAATATATAGTTTTTTCAATCCTAGGATATAAAACATTTTCTATAAATTCATGACCAATAGAATAAATTCTTTGAAATAACATATAAAACTCCTAATCCATTCAATTTAATATCTTCATTTTCTTCTTTTTCAATTAATTCAGTCAACCTATGAAAACTTTCTGATAATAGTTTTTTATTATGATCATATTTTATATACAAATCATACAATTCTTCACAAAGATAAGTCATATAGTAAATTTCTTCAGAATTTGTAAAATTTAAAGCTCGAATATCACCTAAGCACTCATCCATTTATATAGAAACATTTTTATAATGTCCTAAAGCTCTAGTATTCATACCATCTTCTAATATAAATCTTTTGTCATCTTTTGCTGATAAAGCTATCTTGTTCACTTGAATTGAATACAATTCATGTTTCTTACTTCTAATTAAATTCTGTGTTCTATATTGATCTTTTTTATTTAATAAACAGTCTTTATAATCCTCAAATGATATTCTGTTTTTAACGGTACTAGTCTTAGTACCTTTAGACTTCTTAGTTTCAAATTTTTTATGGTTTTCTTTATCTTCTTCATTATTATTATATTCTTCAACACTCTGCTTTTCTAATCTTATTGAATACATTTTACTTCTTAAACTTACAAATTCTTCCATAATCACACCGTTATTTTCATCTTTCATTTTACCTAATACTTTTTTATTACATCTAGACATATTATACAGATTATTTACTTGATAATCAGATGTATCAAAATAATCAATCATAGACTTCATATCTTCATAAAAGTCATCTGTTTTAATATCATATATAAAACTATCTGTATCCATATATAATAACTTAATATTATCTTTATATCTCAGTTTCATAACATTATAATGAAAATCATACATTAAATGTTTAGATAAATCTAATATACTCATTCCAACATAAATCGGTTTATTAAAATATAGTTTTGTTTTTTTCATATGAACAGCTACCAAATTTTCATCAAAAATAGTTCTACATTTGAAATTAGGTTTAGCAATTAATTTTTTAACTTGATCATAATTACAACATAATCTTACATCGATTCGTTTTCTTATATTTTCCATAGTTTTTCCAAATACTGAATTATTCATTAATTTATAAAAATCTTTCTCAAATCATTAGCAGCTTTCTTTCTCATATCAGTGTTTAAATCTATATATTTTTTCAACCAATTCGATTGTTTAAATTGTAATACTCTATGTACTCTTACAACCTTTAAACCCATTTTCAAATATTGTTTTAAACTTCTATAATGAACTACATATTTCTCTTTATCATGTAAAGTTGTTAATAACTTACCTTGTTTCGAATTTTCAGGAATTCTATTTTCAGGACATAATGGTAAATCTGAATGATAATCATGTAACTCTTTTGGATATCTTAAACTAATTTCAAATATATATCCAATCTCTGAATCATCTTTTATTTTATTGTTATATAATTCACGTTTAACATAATTTATTTCATTACACCATTTAAATTCTCCATATGGTAAATATTGACTCATAGCCCATCCATATAAATTATTAGCATCTAAATACATTAAATAATTGGATTCTTTACTTTTATCATAATTTTTCATATATTTATTATTTGCTTTTCCATATCTATTACAACATTGTGAAACACCTCCTCTTAAACCTTTTTCTATCATGAGAATCATATCATAATCATTTAATAAATCTAATTTAACATTTGTTATTTTTAACATTGCATCCCAAGATAAACCAGGAGCTGTAAAATACCAATCTGGATCTAATTTATAAGTTTTTAAACAAACATCTCTAAAATTTTCAAATACATCTGTTAAAATTAATACATCTGTTTTAACATATAAATCTGTATATTCACCTAAATTTTTTATATTAAATTCTTTCCAAACACGTTGAGCATGTTTATATTCTTCATCAGTTATATTACATTCATTCAATTTATTATAAAATTTATCTTTTGAAGGTAATTTCTTTGTATTTATCTCTAGAATCCATATAATCATAAGGATATACACCTTTTCTTGTAATGAGATCTAATTTATCATCAGGAAAATGTAATGATGTCTCTCTAAATTTAGATTTTAAGTATTTAATATATTTCATTTTTCGTATTTTTGGAGGATATCTATTTATTTCATTCTCTGGTCTCAAGTTTTTTGATAAATTATCTAAACTACAAGACATAAATTTAAATGAATCAATAAATCTCAATTTCATACCTCCTATTTTTTTGCTGAAAGATATATATTTTTCTTCAGTATTAGGTATAACATCTATTTTTGATTGATCAAATCCAAGTTCTTTTATAAACAAATGAGAATCATAACCTGTTAAATTATGAATTTTTACTGGAATAAATTTTGGAATTTGATAATTTAAATTACAAACATTATGAGCAGGACCTCTATATTTTCCAGTTATATGACAATGATCAATTACTTTTTCATCATTTAAGATTTGATTTTCACATATATGACAAATATTAGTTCTTTTATAATGATTTTCATCGAACTCTATCATTGATTTGATACTTTCATATTTTTTAGTTTTGTCTTCTATAATTTTTTCAATTTTAAGAGTATCCTCTTTTAACATAGATACAAACTTTTTGATTGTATCTGGTCCTCTATAAACAACAGGAGGTTTAAAGTATTCATTTTCATATTTGATATAATAGCAAAATGCATCTGCTACATGTTTTTGATATTTCACAGTATATGATTTAGTTTGATCTTGCTCACATGTATCAATTTTAGGTAAGAGAGATTTAAAATCAGCATATATAGTATATGGTACTCTCATTTTTCTTTCATGATTTTTAAATTAAATAAATTCATCTTTTTTAGGCATATTAATTGTGACAGCATCTTTACAGTATTCCACATGTATCTTTAATCTTTCCTCAGAATAAAAATAATTTAAACATCTATCACATAAAAATATACGATGATTATTAGTAATTTGTGATCTGATCAAACTATTCATATTTTTAATCCAACAATAATGATCTTTCATATAAAACAAGTTTACATGTTTTTCTAATTTATTGTTAGTTATTCTAAGTGGATAAATTGAACCATCATAACTATAAACATGTACAGATATATTATTTAGTTTTTCAAATTTCTTAATATTGTCTAATGAAACAGGAAAATCAATACCTTTAAAATTTAATTCATCTTTATATTGTTCATATTTTGACACTCTTTGAGGATCTTTTTTTATAGGATGAATTGCTGATAATATTGACCACATAAAACATTTATTATCTTTATTTTTTACATTTATTATGGCTTGTTTAGATTTAATTTTTTCAGGTAAATCAATATAACTTGATCCTCTCAAGGGTTGATACTTATTTATTCTCAATTCCAAAAATTTAATTTCTTCAAGACTCCAACCAGATCCTTTCGATATAAAATCATCAGATTCATTTATTAAGTTGTCAATAACATAATCATAAAAGGTATGTAAATCATTAGATTTTAATATAATTTGATTCTCAGTTTTGAATGTAAATTCTTGAATTTCTTCATTTAATTTATACAAACAAAACAATTTAAAATTTACCTTTATTCCATTAAATTCTTTCATAATTTGCTTTATTTTTTCTATTACAACCTTTCTTTTCTCTTCTAAAAATTCTAGAGGGATTTTAATATTATTACAATTATTAATTCTGTATGATCTTAATCTAGATTTATAAGCAGTTTCATATTCCTTAATTTCTATATTACCGTCATCATTTAATAATGCTTTTTTATGTTTTCGACTTGATATGTGATTTTCTAAATGTTTATAATATATGCCGCAAATAATACATTTTCTCTTTTGTTTTGATCTTTTAATCATTAAGTCTTTCTTTATATGTTCTTCTTCATCTTCATAATATTTACCACATATACGACATTTTCTATCTTCTGTAAATAACTTTTCAAGATTTTCTTCTAGTGTAAATACATTTTCTTCAGGAAAGACAGATTTAAAATCATTTTTATCAAATCTTAAACTAAAAGAATCAAAAATCTTTTTAATTTTTTTACGTTTTTTAGGTTTATCAATAAATATTTTTTTCTTTTTTTCCAAGTATGCTGACAAATCTAAATTTAATAAATCTACTAAAACAGGTTTATATTCACCTGTTTTTCTGATATATTTAGTTAATAATTTAATTAAATCAACCTTCTTACAACCTTTAGGTTGTTTAATATTCAATTGTTTTACTACTTTTCTAAGTTCATTAATAGTCTTTGACTTTAATGTAAACTCCATTTATTAGGAAACATTTTTTGTAATACTTTTTCCTGGAAGATGCTTACTATGATAATTACTTTTCAAATGTCTCTTTTTGTGTGTATATGTATATTGCTTTCCACATTCACATATATTTTTTTTATATTTAATTATGGATTCACAACATTTGCAACGACTTTGGGAATTAATTTTTCCATTTCTATGATATATGTAAAACTCATTTACTGATTTCATAGTCAAACAGTGTATGCACTTTTTTGTAACCTCCATTTATTAGGAAACATTTTTTGAAATACTTTGTAAGAAATCATTCCATATTTTTTCATATTTCTTTTTAACTTTTTGAACTTTTATATTATTTTCAATATTAAAAATATCACAAATCTTTTTCATAAAATAGTAATAGTTAATTGATTTCTCATAATACATAAAATCTAAAAATTTTAAAAACATATCCTCAACTTCTTGAGATATATTATATCTCCTTCTTAATCGATTAAAATAACAAACTCTACTATTATATCTTTGTTTTAAACTTTCATAATCGATAACATAAAAATATTCTTCTTCTTCTGAATCATAGATTAATTTCATCTTATTATCTTCATCATTCATTTATATATGAACTAATCCAACTATTAAATTCATCTGGATATCCTAGCCATTTTACAAAATACTTATTTCCTTTCTTTTTTATGATTTTTTCAATTTTATATACATCATCTTTTTTATTATATTTTACCATTTCATTTTCATAAAAAGTTCCTTCAATTTCTTTACTGTTTAAATCTTTTAATCGATAAGTAATTGGATCTGTTTTCAATACTTCAGAAACTATAAAAATCTCTTCAGTAAATGTAGAATCATCTACTTTCCTGAATGTTTTCTTAATTGTAGATATTCTAACACTATCCCCTATCTTAAATTTAGGTTTTTTCATGATCTTTTTAGTATATAAATTTTTATAAACTTGAGATTCATTTTCTCTAGCCTCAACGGGTGTCATTTTTATAGATCTATGATATGAATTGTTATAATTTTTAAGTAATTTGGGTAATACATCAATATATCTTTTAGTATTGTTAGCATGCATATATTTTATAATTTTTTCTCTTATACTTCTATTAAATCTCTCAGCTATTGCAGATTTTATTTCTTTATTTTTAGTTGTAAACCAATGTATATTATTATCTTTAAATAATTTTTGTGTCTGTTTTCCTGTAAATTCAGTACCTTCATCTGTCAAAATGAATTTTGGTATTCTTTCTTTAAAAACTTGTTTAAAACCTTGTACTACTTCTTCAGATGTTTTTCTTTTTATAGGAAAAGCCCAAGCATATTTATTAAAAGCATCTATAACCGTTAACAAATAATTAGTTCCATCATTATATTTGCTATAATTTTTTATAAATAACAAATCAGCGTCAAATTGATTATTACTGTTTGGAACATAAACTCTTCTTCTTTTAAATTTACGAATGACAGGTTTATATCTAGTATATACATCTTGTTCATGTAAAAATTCTTCAACATTAGGTAACCCTGTTTTTCTTTTCAATTCTTGAATACCACAATAGCCTGTTTCTGGATTATAATAGACCTCTTTTAAATTCCTAAAAAAGTATTCTTTTTACTTCCACAAATAGTACAGATACCTTTACCAACAGGTTTATTATTTTTAGAAGTAGTTTTATGATAATTTTTAGTTGGGGTTTTATCTTTACACTTGACACAATATATAGAAAGACCTAATCCAAAAGTTTTTTTAGCTTTTATAATAGGTTTAATAATTCCTCTAGCTAATCTTTCTCGAAATGTTGGATCTTGTATATCATTTAAATCATCTATTAATTTTTGATCAGCAACATGTCTCAGTTTTGTATCTTTTGTTTTATTGTATCCAATATCATGTTTTTTACATGCTTTATCAACTCTATTTATTCCAGGATCACCTCTTTTTAATCTTTTTTCTAATTTTGTAAATGGACCACAATATTGATATCCTGGTAAATGCATTTCTGGAGGATTTATTTTATCTTGTAAATATCCAATAATATCACCACCTCTAATTAAACCTATATAACCTCCACCTTTTATTTCTTTAAAAATATGAATATTTTTTTTACACACCATTTATTTATTTAGAAATTTATATCCATTCAATTGCATTTGTTTTACGTATTTTTCAACTGGATTAAATTTTAAACTTTTTATGAAATCCTTTTCACACATATAAATTTCTTCTTCTGTCATATCCTTAGCTTTAAACGAATTAATGAGTTCTTTATAAAAATTATAACAATGTCTATATTCTTCCTTTCTTTCCACAATTTTTAATGCAAGATCAATAGCTTCTACTATACCAACTGATAAACTTAAAAAAGCAAGTGGTAGAAAGACAATAGCTGATAAACCTGTTCCACTTAGAATAACCTTACTTACTGATAATGAAATACTTATCTTTTGATACAAATTTCTACTCTTTCTGTAAACATATAATCTTTTTTCTAAATATACATCCATTTATATAGGATTAAATTTTTTCCTGTATCTCATTTCAGGATTCACTAAATCTAACATAAAAAAATCATATTTTTCTTGAACACTTTTATTATATATTTGTTTGAATTCTTCAGTACTTAATAAACCATCTATCTCTCTTATAATCTGTTGATTTTCTTTTGGTTGTAGAGTGAAAAATATATCGTAATTACAGTTCCTTCTTATATTGATAGGTGTTAAAAAATATGACTGAGTTAAATAAATAAAGGATGCGTTTTTCTTTCTACCTCTGATAAATAATTCTTCGATGTTTTTTTGATCTTTCTCAATCACACAATCATCAAAAATAACTAAATTCTTTAATGTAGGATTTAAATCATCTACAGTAATAAAATTTTGATCTGAAGAAAATAATACTTTTTTTTTTAATTTATCATATAATTTTAATAATCTTTTCTTATTCTTTATATTCTTACATTTCAAAATATCTTCTCTTTCTATATCTTCAAACAATGTATATATTTCTTGTAATTTAGAATATTTAGGTTCGTATAAATCTTTTGCACATATATATAATGTATCAAAAAATAATAAATCATAAATCAAATTTAACAGTAAATTTGTTTTACCTGAACCTGAAGATCCTACTATAAGTAATCTAAATGGATGTTTAGGTAACAAAGGATGTTGTTTAGGATCAGGTAATTCTTCTGGTTCCGTGTAATCTTTAATTTTTA
This sequence comes from Amaurobius ferox, assembly GCA_951213105.1. NCBI lineage: Eukaryota > Metazoa > Arthropoda > Arachnida > Araneae > Amaurobiidae > Amaurobius > Amaurobius ferox. The sequence goes on from OX578141.1 coordinate 120,691,879, forward strand.
TCATAATTTACTAGCAGTAAAAATAAAATTTGCTGCAGTAAAAATAAAATTAGCTGCAGTAAAAAAATTAATATTATATAAATGAACTTAGAAAAAGAACGGAAACACAAGTTTTTAAAGCAAATAAAAGATTCAGTTAAAATAGTAAAAATAGAAAAAGAAATAAGAAAGAATAATGAAGATCAACTAAAAGACATAATAGGTATTCAAAAGACCTTAGAAGAATTTCATAAACCAGTCACTCAAGAAATTGAAAAATATGAAAAATCAAATAAAGAAGTTGTGAAAAGTATTCAAAATGTTGTAGAAAATATTTCATTACCATCCATAGAAGAGCCTATTGAAGCTGTGAAAGAATTAGTATCTTATACTTATGATATCGATCAAAATTTAAATTTAAAATATTTAAAAGAGGAAAAATTATACAGACCGTCAGTATTTTTAAACGATCAAGAAAAATTAGAGGAGATGTATGGAAGAGCTAAACAGTTAAAAGAAGGATTATCTAAGAAAAGAGGCAACTTAAAAAGTACAATTTCTAGAGCTAAAAATTTTTCAGAGGAGGAATTAAACCAGAAAAAGAATGATATAAAAGAAATTAAAAATAAAGAAAATATGTTGCAAAATTATATGCATAGATTAAATATGATTCGAAGTAGTAAAGAAATGAAGGTGGGTAAAGGATTGAATGTATTATCAAATTTAACAGAAAAAATATGTAATGGTAGTAAATCAAAGAAATTATATAATCAAGTAACTTTATTGTTAGATATGTTATTAAAAAATAAAGAAATGACTTATAATGATGTACAACGATATCATAAACAATTTCTCTGTTAATAAATGATAAAATATAAAGTTTATTTGAGTGAAGGTCAGAAAAATAAACTTAAATCAGCTTTTAAAAATAAAGAAGAAGTAACATTACAAATAGATAAATCTAAAACTCCTAATCATGAGATGTATTTAACTAAAACTCAAATTAATCATATTAATGATAAAAAAAGAATTACAATCAGTAAAACTCAATTAGATAAAAATGGAGGATTTTTACCATTTCTAGCGACACTTATACCCTCTTTAATAACCGCTGCTAAAATTGCAGTTCCAGCATTAGCATCAGGTACTTTATCTGGATTAGCTAGTTCAGCTATACAAAAAAAGATGAAAGGATCTGGGGAAAAAAAAAACTTGGAAAGGGAATATATCAACAGTGGGAATTAGCGACAAAATGATTATAGAAAATATGAAAAATGAAAAAGGATTTAAAGGTGTGTTTACCTCCGATTTATTACCTAAAACAATAGGAAAATTTGAAAATGGAATCATTAATTTAGATGTATCAACAGGCCCCGGAACTCATCGGGTTTGTTATTATAATGATCCTAAATATAAATATGTGGAATATTTTGATCCGTTTGGTGAATATGACAATATGAAGAAGGATTATTTTCCTAAAAATATTAAATCATTTCTTGTTACATCCAATAAAAAAATAGGTTATAATGATAGTTTTTTACAGAAACCTTCATCTGTGAAATGTGGTATATTTTGTATGAAATATATAAGAGAAAGGAATAAAGGTATATCACCTAAAAATGTTCTCAAATCATTTCCTACACAAAAACCTAGTGACTATAATGAAAATTTTGTTATGTATAAATGATAATATTAAAATCAGAAGGTCATGAGAGATCAGAGGAATTTACTGTAAATTTTATTACACCTCTTAAAATAAAAAAATTAGCTTTACACTCATTCTCTATGGAAGTTTCCTGGTTTAATATAAGTAAGAATTATGGAAATAACATATTTAGATTGTATACATTAGGTACAGATATAGCAATTACTATCTCAAATGGTAATTATACTATAAGAGGATTAAATGAGTATATGATGAAAATATTTGGTAAGGATCCACCTGTGAAATTTGGTATTATTGAAGCAAGACAAAGAATATCTATTAAACTGAAAAAAGATTGGGTAATTGATTTTACAAAAAGTAACTTTCATAAAATTATAGGCTTTTTAAAACTGACATATGGAAGTTATGATGAAGAAATAGAGATTGAAGGTGAACATATCGCTGATATATCTAATGGAAATGATAATATTTATATTCACTGTGATGTTGTAAAAGGATCTTTAATAAATCAATATAATTCAGAAGTCATATATTCTTTCACTAATAAAAACCCTCCAGGTAGTATAATTTCAAAAGAATTTAATAATTGGATATATTTTCCTGTTAAAGTAGATCCTGTTGAAAGAATAAAAATGAGGATTACTAATGAAAAAGGTGAATTAATAGATTTAAATAAAGGAGCTGTAGAATTTAATTTTATTTCTTTTTAAATAAATGAATAGATTATATAGAAAAAGTAAAAAAATACAAGGATTTTTAAAGGTTTTATTGAAACCTAAGAATATATTAAATGAAATATTTTCTATGAAAAAGAAAGGAGGTGGTTTAAAAATTCTTCCTAAATAAATGATTTATGATTTAAGTGATACTCGTTATTATTATAATGATCACATTAAAAGTTATGAATTAAGAGAAATTCATCCAAAAGAACATAGTTCAGATGAGAATGCTACCTATGTTTTTCATATTAATGATACTAAAGCAAAAATTTTATATTCTAGAGAATATCTTGAACAAAAATTAAAAATTACAAAAAATGATAAATCATCCATTGGAAACGAAAATGTGAGTCTGGTAAATGGTGGAGGTTTTATCAAAACTTTAAAAGTACATATAGGAGATACCGAAATTGAATTAAATACACAGTCAAATTTTTCAATCATGAATCATGTTTTAAGATTAATTCATTATACTCCTGATTATGTAACATCACAAGCTCAAAATGAATTTTTTTATCTAGATACATCTGATTCAGCTGACCGTAATGAGTTCAAATATGATGGTACTTTAGAAGATACTACTAAAATAACTGAATTTTTTAATAATTTGAAAATGAATAAAGATTATAACGAAGGATTCGTAAAGAGATGGGAACTAACGAAAGATAGCAATGTCATTAAAATATGGACACCTTTAAAAGATATAATCGATTTCTTTAGAGAATATGAAAAGATAATTTCAGGTTTTGAAGTGAAAATAGAAATTCAAAGAAATGAAAATAAAAATATGATATATACTAATATAAGAAACGAAAATTATAAGGTAGTAGTTGAAGGTTTAACCTTGCATTTACCTTATATAGAATTAAAAAATTCTGCAGAAAGCTTGTTTCTGGAATCATATCTATCTAATAAAGATATAGAGGTAAATTGGGATCGATATAGATTTAAGATGGTAGGCCCTTATAGAAGCGATAGTGGATCTGTGACAGCAACTACAGCGTCAGATGAAGTTTTAGGTGTCTATGTTATTCCTCAATATGTTGAAAGAGATAGTAATTATGAAAAAATAATATGATATTTGATAATAGAGATATGAAAGAATGCTGGTTGATGATTAATAATAAACAAGTTCCTCTTATGCGTTATAAAACAAATTTTACCAATAAAGATTATAATAGAGTGTATGAAGCTCTTTTACATGAAGGATTATACGATAATAATACAGAAACAGGACCTTTGATAAATAAGGAGAATTTTGGTAAACTGTATCCTATTTTTCCTTTTGACTCATCAAATCATGAAAACTATACCGATTTAAATAATTTAGATATTGAATTTAATTGGATAACGAATAGTCAAAAGGAATATAAGTTTTATTTTATTTTTAAAGAAAGAAAGAGATGTTTTATAAATTTAAAAAATAAAACTATAACAATGGTTAAGAGTTTAAAATCTTAAAATTAAATAAATGAGTGCTTATTATCCACCTTATGATGATCAAATGAAAGAAGGACCTATTGGACCTCCTGGTATAGGTTTTAAATTAATGAATGATGGAAATTATGATATGGAAAATAGAATTTTAAAAAATTGTGAAAATCCTATAGATGATTTAGATTTAACCACTAAAAGTTTTGTTTTGAATAAAATAGAGAATAATCATCATGAATTGAGAGATCTTATAAAAACTAAATATGATGAGGGTTTTTTAACCTTTACTGAAGAAACAGGCAAGAGAATAAAAGAATTAAATGATACAACTTTACATACTTTAGAAGGTAAACCTTACGATGCAAAAGGAAAAAGAATAGGAAATGTAGCAGATTTTAAAGATGAAAAAAATGTTGTGAATAAAAGATATTTTGAAAAAAATTCGTTAATATTACAGAATGATAAATTTGATGCAAAAAATAAAATAATTACGAATGTTTCTGAACCTGAAAATGATAACGATGTTGTCAATAAAATATATTTAGACAATAGAGATATCTGGGTTACTATACTAAATGATTTTCATACAGATGGGGATTATAAAAAAGTAAATTTCAACATGATGAGCTCAAAATTACTGGATCAAGAGATGCGATTATCTACCGATATGTATATGAAAATTTCTATATATATAGATATATATGATACAGTAGAAAGTAAATATATATATGATAAAAGTCCACTGATATCACTGGAAATCAATGGTAAGGAAATTTTAAATGTTAATAGAGATGCAGTAACCTGTTTTGCTTATGGTAAACGTGATGATATCATCACATTAAAGATAAAATGTGATGGTAACGCTTTAAAACCTTATATGCATATTGAAAAAATTTCTTTCTAATAAATGGATATTGATTGGAATGAATTTTCCAGAAATAATTTATCTGAAGATGTAATTAGAAATCTTAAATATCATGTAAATTGGGATTTAGTTTTACAATATTCAACACTGTCTGAATCTTTTATTGAAGAATTTGCTCAACCTGATGATTGGTGTAAAATTTCTAGATATCAAAAATTATCAGAAGATTTTATAGAAAAATGTAAAGATAAAGTAGATTGGGTAAACATATCTCAATATCAAACTTTAAGTAACGAATTTATCGTAAAATTTTCTGATAATTTAGATTTATATAAAGTATCAATATTTCAAAATCTTACAGAAGATACCATGAGAGAATTAAAAGATGATTTAAATTGGCTGTATATAACTAGATATCAAACATTTAGTGAAAATTTTATAGAAGAATTTATGCATAAATTAGATTTTTGTTATTTGATTAAATATAAATTTGATCTATTACCTGATCACTTTTTTAATGTTTATTGGAAAAAAGTACAAGCTATACAGATGAGTGAATTAAATAAAAAGTTTGGTCATCATGAAATAGAACCTTACCAAGAGAAAATTATTGAAGAGATATATGAAGTTAAATCAGTCTTGAGAGAGTGTGTTTATATTTTGAGACAATTAACTAACAAAGATGATAAATAAATATTTAATAAAAATGTTTCTATATAAATGGATGTTACATATAATAATGGTATAAAAAAAACATTTATATCTTTCTTAAATATAGAGAATCCTACTGAAGTGATATCTATTTCTTTATTAAATTATACTTCACTTGATGATATAGAAAATTTAATAAATTTAAAAGAATTACATTGTGAAGATAATAGATTAACTTCACTTGATGGAATAAAAAATTTAACGAATTTAAAAAAATTATATTGTGAAGATAATAGATTAACTTCACTTGAAGGTATAAAAAATTTAACGAATTTAGAATCATTAAATTGTGCATATAATAGATTAAAATCTCTTGAAGAAATAGAAAATTTAACTAATTTAAAAGAATTAGATTGTGAGGGAAATAAATTAAAATCTCTTGAAGGAATAGAAAATTTAACTAATTTAAAAGAATTATATTGTGATTTAAATAAATTAACATCCCTTGAAGGAATAGAAAATTTAACGAATTTAAAAGTATTAGATTGTAATAAAAATAAAATAAAATCTCTTGAAGGAATAGAAAATTTAACGAATTTAAAAGTATTAGATTGTAATAAAAATAAAATAAAATCTCTTGAAGGAATAGAAAATTTAATAAATATAGAAATATTAGATTGTGATGAAAATAAATTAACATCTCTTGATGGAATAAAAAATTTAACTAATTTAAAAATATTATATTGTAGAGATAATAGATTAACTTCACTTGAAGGAATAGAAAATTTAACGTATTTAAAAGTATTAAATTGTGAGGGAAATAAATTAACTAACAAAGATGATAAATAAATATTTAATAAAAATGTTTCTATATAAATGGATGTTACATATAATAATGGTATGGAAAAAAAAACTATGTCTTTCTTAAATATAAAGAATCCTACTGAAGTGAAATCTATTTTTATATTTAATTGTTGGGGAAATAAATTAAAATCTCTTGAAGGAATAGAAAATTTAACGAATTTAAAAGCATTATATTGTGATGGATATAAATTAACATCTCTTGATGGAATAAAAAATTTAATAAATTTAGAAACATTAAATTGTTGGGGAAATAAATTAAAATCTCTTGAAGGAATAGAAAATTTAACGAATTTAAAAGCATTATATTGTGATTCAAATATATTAACATCTCTTGAAGGAATAGAAAATTTAACTAATTTAGAAACATTAAATTGTAGGGGAAATAAATTAAAATCTCTTGAAGGTATAAAAAATTTAACTAATTTAAAAAATCTATATTGTAGAGGAAATAAATTAACATCTCTTGAAGGAATAGAAAATTTAACTAATTTAGAAACATTAAATTGTAGGGGAAATAAATTAAAATCTCTTGAAGGTATAAAAAATTTAACTAATTTAAAAGTATTAGATTGTGGAGGAAATAAATTAACATCCCTTGAAGGAATAGAAAATTTAACTAATTTAGAAACATTAAATTGTGAGGGAAATAAATTAACATCCCTTGAAGGAATAGAAAATTTAACTAATTTAAAAGAATTATATTGTGAGGGAAATAAATTAACATCCCTTGAAGGAATAAAAAATTTAACTAATTTAAAAGAATTATATTGTGAGGGAAATAAATTAACATCCCTTGAAGGTATAAAAAATTTAACTAATTTAAAAAAATTATATTGCGGAGGAAATGTATTAATACCCTTTGCTGGAATAAAAAATTTAACTAATTTAAAAGAATTAAATTGTGATTTAAATAAATTAACATCTCTTGAAGGAATAGAAAATTTAACTAATTTAGAAACATTAAATTGTAGCAAAAATGATATTACATCTCTTGAAGGTATAAAAAATTTAACTAATTTAAAAGAATTAAATTGTGAGGGAAATAAATTAACATCCCTTGAAGGAATAGAAAATTTAACTAATTTAGAAAGATTAAATTGTAACGAAAATGATATTACATCTCTAAATTAATTAATATTTTTACCTGGAATATATGAAGTATGCTATGATACAGATATAATAAATTTACCCCCGATTTTAATAAGACAATTATTTTATAATAATATATATAAGGACTCTCAAAATGTGCATAATACTTATATTCAAAAATCTTTGAGAGAGAGTATCATAAAATTATTAAATACAGAAATTACATATGATTTAGATGAATGCTTTAAAGAATTAGATATAAAAATTAACTTATTGGAGGAGGAATTCCATAATATTAAATTTAGAGAGATATTAGTTGTTGTGTTTAATAGAATTTTAAAAAATGTGAATAAAAATGAAATTATAAAAGTGTTAAAAGATGAACTAAAAGAGGATACATGTTTCGTTGGGAAAGTAACTAGAATAATTAATGTACTAAGTGGATTTGATCCTGATGTTTCTATTACGATTTCTGATAATGAACAAAAAAATATTATAGCAGAAAAAATATTTAGAGAGTCAAAGTCTGAAGATGAATACAGACTAAATCTTAAAAAAGAGATGGAAGAAAGAGGTTTTACAGATTATGAAGAATGGATGAATTTAAAACTGTTAAATTAGATGCATAATTTTTTGCTCTTATCTGTTCATAATTATTTTCTTCTAAAAACTCTATAAAATAACCTGTTTTCTTTCTATAAAACGCGTCCGTAATTTCCGGAAGCGTTTTTTCATCCTTCTTTATTTCTTCTTTCGACAATATCTTTGATTTGGTAATATTTTAAGACCCTTGATGATGGTATAGCCATTTTTTATAATTCTTTTTTAATTTTGTTTAGTTAGAAATCTTCAAAAGATTTTTTTTTTTTTAAATATATTTAGAGGACTTCCATTTGGAAGTCCTCTTTTTTCACCGTAATTTACCTATGTATGGGGGGACTAACGGTCCCCTCATAAATATCACCCATAATGAGGCAGATTATCTTTGATCTCTTTTTTTTCCACGCATTTATCTAAAAAAAAGTTAAAATTTGGTCTAAATGTAAAAAAGGCCTTATTTAACTATAAAATCATGTTTTTAATATTAAAATGGATCGATACCTTTTTTTATATATAAAAAAGATAAAAAATAAGGTATAAAATATAGTTTTTAGTATTAAAAATATAGGTGCGCTCATACGTTCGTAAAGATACTACTAATGTGTATATAAGCCTTCAAGGAAAGTCATGTGCTACCGTTGCCATTCGTAAGAAATAAATAACAGTAATGCGAAAAGACAAGTATAAGAGATAATATACAATCAAGAGGGGCAATAATAGAAAGGCTAATGTGTAAGAGGATGTAAAAATAAATTATAAGTAAAACTAAAGTATGAAAATGTCAGGCTAATATATAAAACACAATGAAAAGAATTCATGAAAATCCAGCTAATCTAAATTTTTTAACTATACCATTTACAAGATAAGAGGGATATTTATATAAATTGCTGGTAATTTTTAGATTATCAATATGTATAGCATGAAATTTTTTATCAGATAATCTATAAATTCTAAAAAGCTGATTAAGAATACTATTTCTAAACAATAGAATCGAGTTGCAGGAATTAAATGGTAAGATTTTATTAATGTTAAAATTAAAAAAGTCTTTTTTATCATATAAATTAGTAACAATTCTATTAGAAGGTTCAATAATAAGATTTAAATCCAAAAAATTAATATTTCTATTAATAGTAGCTTCATTAGGAATTAATTCCAAATTGTCAGGATAGAAATCTATATCTATGACACAATTTTCAGTATATACTAAGCAAATCAGATCATCATATCTGTATAATGTATAATCTATTGATGTAAAAGACTGTTCATAATGATAAAGATATAAATTAGCTAATATACTGCTACTGCAGCCACCCTGTGGAACTCCTGAGACTTGTAGAGATAATTTATGTCCTTGAAAAATATAATTATTGAAAATAACAAAGTGAAGAAGTTTAGGAAAATTTATAAAACTGGTTTGAGTTGAAAAATTAGTAATATAGGCAGTGTATATAGAGCTAAAATTACATCATACAGGTCTGAGAACTTGATATTATTAAACAGATCTTTAAAATCAAAAGTTTGAAATCCTATTAGTTTTTTAAGCGATGTTAATCTATTCTCTTTAATTCTTTACTATTATTTAGAATAAGGTAATTATTGCTAGACTGACGTAAACTATCATTTATTTGATTTAAAGGATTTAGAAGTAATTTACTCGCAGTGGTAGAGTAAGTATTATGCCCACAATGTAATTTAATACTATTAATGTCAATTTAATACTATTAATGGGATGTAAGTCAAGTTTAAAAAGACTATTATTTTTTAAATAATCTAATAGAAATTGTATATAAAAATTTTTACGGATAATAGTATAATTATTAGAGGCTTTATCAACATAGGTGATAACAAAAGAGCTTTGTAAATCAATAATGGATGATTTAATATTATCAATATTATATAGGGATCTAGACAATTTAATATTACTAATAGCATTTTTAATAGATTCTAATAAAGTAAATTTCTACATATTAAATGCCTCTAAAAGCATAGCATATTTAGAAGCTAATTTATATATATATTTATCAAGATCAAGAATTATTGATTTTAAAACTTTAAAAGAATTAAGAGGGTAACCTGAATTTAGTGCCAAAAAGACATTATGGTTCTTAACGAATTGTCTTTAACTATACCCAAGTCTCCTGTAACTATGTGCCCCAGGTCTGGATTTAGAAATTTAGCATAATCTTTTACTTTACAATTACATTCATTATCTAAATTTGACTTAGAATGCTGATCTATAGAGAGAGACTGTGAAATTTCATTATAATTAAATATTGATCTACCAATAGCCTTGTTGTATTTAAAAGTCTTTGATACACTCAAATCTCCAATAGGCATTAAATGCTTGAACTTGTTAAAAATATGACCAAAATTTATAGAGTTATAAATGGGATGTTTGAAAGAGATTACACAATATGAATTAGTAGACATATTATTAAGATGATATTGATAAAGTTTTAAATTTAAATGCTTTGATCTTGTAATAAGCAAATCATAGAAAATATGATTAAAATGTTCATTAGCAAGATTTAATTTTAAGAAAATTGCATAAAATTTATTTAAATGTTTTTTCTTTACCGCAAACACCCAGGATTTAATTAATTTGCATTGAAAAGTGCTATTAAATTTATTATGTAAACAAATTATCTCAGCTTTATGATCATTTATTAAGGAATTTCCCTTACTCCGTTTAAATCATTTAAATTTAACTGATTTACTATTATTTAAAAGGAGTTTCATAAAAAGGTGATTAAAAATAGAGTATTTATTATCTACAAAATTATTTTTTACAATATTACCATTAAGATATATTTGATTTAATCCATATGGAAAAAGAGTACAATTTGATTTTATATAGTAGTTTTTAAAATAAATCCTATCTGATGTATTTGTTTTTATATCTAATATATGTATTGTGATATTTTCATAACCGTGTTTAGCAAAGTGTTTATATTCAATTTTATTGGAAGTAGGAAGAAAATTATTATTGAAGATATATTTTTTGATGTGATCTCTGTGAACATTCATACGTAGATGAATGGGATTACTAGTTTGTTCGATATATGATAGATTACAAATATTACAAGATAATCGATAGATGCAATTAAAAACTTTACAGAAAGACAGATGGCTAACAAGGTTCGTAATTTGAGTTTTAGAAGCAGACGGGCAGGTTTTGCAATTTTTATTCCTACATTATGTCCTTTTTATTTTTATATTGTGTCCCTGATTTTTTGAGTTTGCTGTGGTATTTATATATATATAAATATATATATATAATAAAAGTTTAAAAATCCAATGAAAGAATAGAGAGAATTTTCAACTCAAAAAATCCCAACATTACAAAATGCTTTACAAATAAAAGTATCAAACAGAGAATCATCATTCAAGTGGAAAATATAAATGCAAACCTCTAGTCATCAAGCCACTGTCCCAGACCGTGGCGCTCGCCACGAATGGCATTGAGCCGCTTAAAGCCCACGGACGGATCTAGTCATCAAGCTGAAGACAAACAAAAACATCAATGGAAAGGAATCGATAAAAATAATATCAAATAAAATCCAAGCATGAAAGCTTTACACGTGGACAAGCCCTAGGCCTAATAATGAATTGTTCATTTCGATAAAACTCTTTATCAAGTCCAGTATTTTATAAAAATGAGCACGAAATGCATGTTTCTGATATTAGTGATAGATTATATCTATAAACTTTGATAACCTGCACAACATGCATAAAGATTGAAAAATAATAGGGAACAAGAATACCTGAAAAAAAAAAACACTGCATACATTTGATCCATTGGAACCTTGAAAAAAGAGACCAATGTTGCCAATCTCAAAAAATAAAAAGTTGAAAACTGCTATTGCCAATCGTGAGAAAGAAATAACAGTAATGCGAAAAGACGATAAAAGGTGATATTCAACAGGAAGAACATGTAAATGCAGGGTAATGCTTATTGAAGAGAAAGAGGATGACAGGATAAAATAAGATACTAAGGAGAGAATGTAAGTATAATCTACCATTCCAAACTTATTAACTATACTATGTACTAAATAAGCTGGATATTTATATAATTTGCTATTTTTGTTTGTCTTCAGCTTGATGACTAGAGGTTTGCATTTATATTTTCCACTTAATTGATGATTCTCTGTCTGATACTTTTATTTGCAAGGCATTTTGTAATGTGGTTTTTTGAGTTGAAAATTTTGTCTATTCTTTCATTGGATTTTTAAACTTTTATTATTATTGAAAACATTTTATTTATATGCTGCATTTGCGCAATAAAATAAATGTATTTTGTTTCGTCATTCTTTTTTACTTAACATCTTTTGTATTTTTAATTATTCATATTTGCAAAGTATCCATAATTCTTTTAGTATGCTTCGGACACTTCATATATATATATATATATATATATATATATATATATATATATATATATATATATATATATATATATATATATATATATATATATATATATATATATATATATATATATATATATATAATTATATATATATATATACATATATATATATATATATATATATATATATATATATATATATATAAATATATATATATATATACATATATATATATATATTACATTTAAGTACATTATTGAAATCAACAATTTTATCTGAAGAATTTACAATGACTATTATATTGTAAAAAATCAGATGTGGGTATCACGACATTCTTTATATAATGCAATGAATTTACTTTTTTTCACAGTGAAATATACTTAATGTTCATTATATACATTTGGCGGTTTTCTGGAGACAACTTGTAAAAATATTTCGAAGTACCCAATTAACTTATATCACATAACTCTACATTGAAAATTATCAATATTAATAGGATTTGGGGATCGATATTGATCAACATTTGGACATCTTCTGAACATTCGATTGCGTTTAAAATCAAAAGTCTTCCAGTATTCACGGATTGTAATTTTTGCTGTAAATTTCGTTCAAAACGCTCCATTCGTTCGGAAGATATCGTTTCCACAGACTTACGGACACACACACGCAGACATCACCTCAAAAACGATCGATTCGAGTTCAGAGATGCTTGAAACGTGCTCTTCCTTCGGAAACTCAAATTCGGATTTTCGACCCCTTCACTATACTCTTCCTATACATACTATGAATATAGAGATAACAAAAAGTATTCTCCTAGTTCAATATTTTTTATAAAGATACATATGGTGCATAAAACTTTTGTAAATGCCATGTCCGCAACATGCACTATACTGTGCAATCACCCAACGTGTCCATACGCCACCCATACCTGTCCATATATGATAGATACGTATAATATATGGACACGTATTAAATACTTATGGGGATACATCATAAATACGTGTGGGAAGACAATAGAAATACGTAAGGGAACACAATTGAAATACATATGTGTAAACGTAAAAAACACGCATTTTGACACGTTAGCGCATGTGGGATATATGGTAATTACGTATGTGGATACGTATATGAATACATTTTTGGAACGGTTGGTACAGTATCCTAACATACCATTTTTATTTCATAATAGGTACGAATTCCCTGATACGTAAAGATTACATATACTTGATACATAAGAGTTACGTATGTGTGCTACTTAAGGAGATTCCGATTCAAAAATTTACAATTTCCTTCAAACATCTATTTTTCAGGCTCGGTTATAAATATAGCTTAGATGACAACCGATATGGATTCAGCATTGAATTTCGGAGGGCAGAGAGGAAGTTCACTAAGAATTTCCCTCCACTAAGAAATTCCGGTTTTTTAACACTTTACAACATAGTTGAAAAGTGTTTATGGCTTTGTATTCTGTCTGTCTGTTCGCACGATTACTGCCGTAAAAATGACTTTATCAAAATGAAATTTTAGTATGTTGTTGCGACGGTCTGTGGGACATATGGGAATGTAAATGAATAATAGCACCCAATTAGTTTTGTATTGAACCCGGGTTGAAAAAATGAAATACGGTGAACCCTGTGGGACCAAATTTTTCAAATATTTTTTAAGCGAATTAAAAATTCACAAATGGCTTCGAAAATTTTAGGAAATATTCAAATTATCCCATAAAATATATAAAAACAATTTCACCAAAATATGTTCGGCAGTTTTTTAAATAAAAATTAAAATGTTAATTGCACCCATATTACATGAAAAGATCACGTGACCCACTTCAAAATAAAATATGGCATCCATCTTGTGTCAAAATCGTGATTTTTAAAGTTTTTTTAAATTTATATTTAGTGTTGCAACCGTCCTAAAACTGTTTTATTTTTTATTTCTTTCTGTGTATCTATATACTGCGCCAACGCAATTACGATATTTTAGAGTTTAAATGATCATCAAACTGTGATCATTTCTACAACGAAGCCTAATTTTCACATATGGAGAATGTAAACACATCAAGCTGTAAGATGACTTGTAAAAGAATTGCTGAATTTCGTTAAAGCAAAATTATTTAGCTCTGGAATCCGCAATATAACTGGTATAAATGAAACATTTATTGATTTTACATAGAGAAGCAGACGATTTCATTTTATTGCTTTTTTGACGAAGTTTTAAGCATGGAGTTAGAAAGTAATTCTACCTCCATGGTTTTACGTTTTTAAGTAAAATAAGTTATTGTAGTATTATGATAATTTTAAAAATATCGCCGCTGAATGAAAGGAATGGAAAAAAGTTTATGAATGAAATATTCACTGCTTTTATATAGAGAACCAGACGATTTGCATTTCGATGACGTTATTTGAATGTTCATTTGCTTTTGATGAAATTTTCAAATAAGGTAAGTGACCCAAATATAGGCACCCCTAAGCATTTTAATTATTATAATGTTTGTTTTAGCAGATAAAAATTTGAAAATTGGTGGATGTATTCTTCTTGCAGGGGGTAACAGAGAAAAAATGATAATTGAGTTAAAAACATCAGATAGGTGCTAATAATGGACTGTGCCCATGTTGGGAACCTATGCCCATATTTGGAACCTTTGCACCTAATATGGGCACCCTTAAAAATTATGCTAAAAAACCCTTAAATCAACATAAAACTTTGATCAGAGTCGGCACAAGATGGACTTACAAAAATATAAAATTTTTCCTTACTTGTAAGGCCACAACATTCTTCATGTACCCAAACACGGAACTTATTACACTGTATCATATCTAATGTTTTTAACACTTTACAACAAAGTTGAAAAGTGTTTATGACTTTGTTCATTCTGTCTGTCTGTCTGTCTGTCCGTTAGCACGATAACTGCCGTAAAAATGACTTAATCAAAATGAAATTTTAGTATGTTGTTCAGACGGTCTGTGGAACCTATGGGAATATAAATGAATAATATCACCCAATTAGTTTTGGATTGAACCCGGGTCGAAGAAATGAAATACATTGAGCCCTACGGGACCTAATTTTTCAAACATTTTTTAAGCGGATTTAAAATTCACAAATTGCTTCGAAACTTTTAGGTAATATTCAAATTGTTCCATAAAATATATAAAAAAAATTCAGCGAAATATATTCAGTAGTTTTTTAAATAAAAATTAAAATAATAATTACACCTCTTATATGAAACGATCACGTGACCATGATATGAAACGATCACATGACCCATTTCAAAATGATATATGGCATCCATCTTGTTTCAAAATCGTGATTTTTTTAAGTTCTTTTTAATTCATATTGAGTGTTGTATCCGTCCTAAAACTACTTTATTTTTGCTTAAATTCTGTGCATCTACATACTGAAACAACGCAATGACAATATATTTGAGTTTAAATGCTCATCTAAATTTGATTATTTGTACAACTAAGCCTATTTTTCACCTATGTAAAATGTAAACAGCAAAATATATAGAATGAGTTGTATTAGAATTCCTGTATTTTTTTAACACAAAATAATTTAGTCCATGGAGTCTGAATGGCTGATATGAATGAAATATTAATTGATTTCATAAAGAGAAGGACGATTTTTTTCGATGAAGTTTCAAGCATAGAGTTTAATTTTTTGTAGCTCCATGGTCTTAAACAAAATGTTTAAATAAAATAAATTATTATAGTATTGCGATGAATGAAATGAATGGGAGAAAGTTATGAATGAAATCCTGTTTTTATAGAGAGATCCAGACGTGTTATTTTTTCTATGACGTCATTTGAATTAATTTCAGTTGTTTTCGATGAAGTTTTCAAATATAATAAATTATCGTAGTATTATGATAATTCTAAAACTATTACCGAGGAATGTATAACATTTTAGAGATGTTTAAACCAGGCAATTTATATTTCAATGCCGTCATTTGAATGAAGTTCATTTTTTTCGATGAAGGTTTAAGTTTTCAAATATAATAAATTAATGCAGTATTGTGATAAGTTTCAAAATATTACCGAGGAATGTATTGCATTTTAGACTTGTTTAAATAAAATTGCATTGAAGTTGGAAAGTGTTTCGTAATCAATGCTTTAAGCATGATTGATCTTTCTTGTTTTCTTGACGACACAGTACACAATAGCGGGACTCCTTTGAGCTGGATACACTGCAGGACGGCTGAGCTGCAACAGTTGATATTACATTTGTTTTAGGTTTAGGCTTGGGTGCTGGTTTCGGCTCAGCTGCTCGTTTGTGTGGACTTGCCAGCTGCTTTATGCTTGGGTACTTTTTCTTCGGGAAAAAGCGATTTCACCAGTCTTACAGCTCGATCATGTAAAGCCTTTTTTTCTGTTGGTCTTTTTAAAATATCGAAGATAGATAATTGATGAATATCCGTGTCTTTTTTACAGCAGTGCCTATATTAGGTGTAGTGCCCATATTTGGGTCACTTACCTTATAATAAATTATTGGAGTATTGTGATAATTTTAGAAATATCACCGCTGAATGTATCGCATTTTAGAGATGTTTAAATGGCATTGCATTTCAGTTGGAAAGTGTTTCATAATCGATGCTTTATGCATGATTGATCTTTCTTGTTTCTTTCCCTGCAATACATGGTAATGTATAGGGAAAGTATTGGAATCATGTCGAAAATCGCAACTCGAGTTTTCGACGGATCTACACGTTTCGAGACCTCCAGAATACGAAAAAACTATTTTTAGCGTGACGTCTGTGTGTGTGTGTCTGTCTGTCTGTGCAGATTTTGTATCCACTTTAACTAAAAAACTAATTGACCGACTTTCATAACATTTGTTAGGTATGTCACTTGTGGGCGAATCTGGTTCTGATTAGTTTTGGGTACGATTCGGGATAAAAGAACCCGCCTTTTTTTGCGAAATGGCCCGCAATGGCTTGTATCCACTCTAGCAAAATATTTAATGGACTTAATTTCACAAAATTTGGTAGATAAGTCGCTTGTGGGTCACTCTGGTGCTGATTAGATTTTGGTACGATTTGAAAAAAAAATAACCTGCCTTTTTTTGCAAAATGGCCCGCAAAAATCGCCAAAATTTAAAATAAAGAACTACGTATGCTCAAATATATCCATTAATTGTTCGTTTAGTACGTAATTTTTAACAAAGAAAAGAATAAGACCAACCCCATTACACTAGGACTAGCCGTTCTCGAGATATTTTTGTTTTTTCGTTTTTTCTCTACGCCGCCTTTGAAAATGAGTCCAGTTACCAAATGAGAACGAAAATTGAATTAATAGTGAATTAAATTTAATTAAAATAAAGATAATGTGTATATAAGTCTGCAGGGAAAGTCATGTGCTGTCCACATCAGATTTTTTCATTTTGCAGCTGAAGAATTTCAATTGCTAGCGTCCCATTATACTGGATGGGACGCTAGGCACTAATGGGTTCTATATTTCAGAATCGGCTATGAATCGAGTTTAAATGAAAAACTGATATGGATTCAACGTAAAGTTCCTAAGGGGGTAAAGGGATTTACTGAACATTTCAACTTCCGATTCAAAAATTGTCCTTGAAACTTTTTTCTCTTTAGTATCGGCTATAGAGCTTAGATGATGACTGTTACGGATTCAGCATAAAATTCTGATGAGGGTTGGAATGCTTACTAAGCATTTCCACTTTCCATTCTAGAGATGTTATTTCCAATTAAAATGAATTACATTTTTCCTGCAAGATCTGTTTTTTAGGATTGTCTATAGAGATAGATCGTAGATGATGACCGATATGGATTCAGAATCAAATTTCGGAAGGGGTTGGAGTGTTCACTATGGATTTCCACTTGCGGTTCTAAAGATGTCACTCTAGATTCTTCGAAAAATGTGTATAACTGTACGATATAAAGTGAACAAAAGGGATTAAAAGTATAAAAATACTTTTTAGTTCCGTCGAAAATGAAGTGCATGTATTACTTGCCACCATGTGAAGCCTTCTTCACGAATTTCTTGTTTTGATTGTTAACAACAATAAAGCTTTTTATTTTCAGAGAAATCTAGCAGTGAAAAAGCTCCAATTTGTGTTGTTATTTTCCTCAAAATCAAAATATACTGATATGTTTTAAAAACAATGTGTTGAATATATCAGATTTTCTCGAAAGAGAATAGTACTTGAGAATGGGGATCCATCTCAACAATTTTTTCCTTCCAAATGAATTAAAATAAAATCCATTGCCTCGTTACTCACACGCGACTTCGATACTAAGTACAGCACACGCTTCACGGAAGAAACTATAAACTTCAACATACACATATCGTCATTACCGAAAATTCGTTATTACACTATATCACGCAAAGAAAATTCGTAGAAGTTGCTTCTATAGTACTTCAAACTATACTTCAGAATTTTACTTCCTGCTTTATATAGTTTCAATTTCAATTTGATTCTTTTATATCATTTTTTCATAGCAAAATAAAATCTTATGTATCCAATACGTATCATTCTCTACAGATTAATAGTTTTTTATTTTGTGAGGGAAATAAATTTGATATGGTCAGAACATGACTATCCCTACCACGTAAATTGAAATTCGGCATTTTTGGCAATTTATAAGTCCAAACAAAGTGATTTATTCCTGCTTGTTTGCAAATTCTTCATTCAAATATAATTGACTGTTAATGAATCTACTGCGAAGCACATAACTATTGGCAAATCTTTTGGCCTCAAAATACAAAACTAATGCATAAAGTAACCTCCCTGGTGAATAGAATTAACTGGAATCCACGAGAATGCTATTAATAGAATTTCTGCATAGTGGTGTGGAAAGTGATCACATTTGGTAGTACTTTCTGCTTTTTTAATTCTATGTAATTTTTTTGATTATTTAAAAAACGCATTATATCTTAAGAATAGTTTATGCTAGAGTTCTAAAACTGATGTCATTCGTTTTCTAGTGAAAAATTACGTTGGAAATGATTATTTATTTTTCATTATTCAAGGTCCTCATTTTTTATGATTTAAAAAAATCATTCGAAGGGAAAAGGGGGGGGGGTCTTCCAAATATTCAATTGCGTTTAAAATCAATACAGTTACAATATTCACCGATTGCGATTTTCGTACTAAATGATTTTCGAAACGCTACATTCGTTCATGAGGTAGCGTGTCTCCCCCCCTCCCCCCACACATAATCGAAAACCTTCGATTCGAGTTCAGGGATGCTTATAAGGTACTCTTCTATCAAGAACTCATTCTAATTTCATCACAATACTTTCCTTTTGCATTATACTATATATGTAAGGCAAGAAATAATACCGCAGATTATTCTTTCTTATTCCTAGATCACGCTAAAAATCAATATCTCATTTGTTGTTACCGATTAAAATAAGTATATTATATTTACTGTAATTCGATTCATTATTTCCAGAGATATCGTGCTCCTTGCGAAGAAGTAATATTTTGAAATAGTAATTTAAATGATGTATAGCATTTTTGTTAAAAAAAATAAAAAATATATAACTTTCTATACAGCTCCTCTAACGAAAAAAAATTTAATGACAAAAATGTTACCCATACCGTATTTTGTAAAACTAACAAAAAATTGGCTGTAAAACGATCAAATTTGATATAGTTGATTAAAAGTTTCATCGGGAAATAAGGGGTATCCACAAATCAATTTCGGCTGCAAATAGTCACTAAAACCTTTATTACTTATTCAAATTAATTTCATACAAATATTTCAGTAATCATTAGGCAGCCAGCATGCAAATATTTCTGTAACCTATATTCAAATACTTGAGTAAATATTTAGTAACGTAATTAACCATTCAATCACCATTACGTCGTTTCAAAGTTTGTATTTAAGCATCCCAGTTACTCTGCTACATAATAACTAGAGTTTTAATCATGGCGCTGCTCAGTTATATTTTACTCTGTTGGGTGATTAGGGTTTACGGCGAATGTAGCCGATCTTTTAATTTCGAATGCAAACTATTTCCAACCGATTTGAAAAATTAAAGAATATTCTAATTTTTCCATAGATTTTGTTAGGGATGCATATGACAGATGAATAAAATCGCAATTATCAGTCTATTGCTGTATCAGTTATACAATTATCACAATTGTCAGTATTATTATTTTATTTAAGGACTAAAATAACTTTTAAACATAATTATATGTCTGTTCCTTATATAGTATTAAAGACAAACCACTGAAAAAAAAATCGTTTAAAACCTAGATTAAAGGATTTCTGTGAATCCGTTCAATTTATGAACGGCCCATGAATTCATGAATTGCAGTAATTACTAGCGTTTCAAAAAGCCACCATAAAGTAGTGTAAGTCAGGAAGTTTGACAATTAATTTCGTCTTATACACTACCGGGCATAGAAATTGCAACATCATGAAGTTTTGACTGTATAATTATGCAAATTGCGAGACAAACGCAGCTGGCCGCTGTATGCAAATAATCTGAAATGCAAGTAGGTCACGTGATTAGAGCGCGGGATAAAAGGGATGGAAACGGCAGATGAGCCAACAGTTGTTACTGTCTGTCGCCTACGGAAACAAACCCGTTTTCCGAGTCGTTTTTCGTTTCAGAAAACATGTGTTGTTAAAGAGATGCCTGGATGACGATGCCGAAGTCCGTTTCAGCGTTTGGACGATCGTGCGAGGAGATTCATTTTAGACCTACGTACGGCTGAATGGTCGTACCGGCGTATCGCCGCTAAAACACGCGTAGATGCGTCCTTTATAATGTTAACTTTATAAAGTTAAACAATAAAGAAAAACCAAAGAATTCGAAGATCGTTGGCTGTAGACACATAGTTCCAATTGCAAAAATGCTTTACATAATATAGGAAATTATGCAATAGTAATTTAAATATTAAGCAGTATTTTTGTGAAAAGATTCAAAAATAACTTTTATAGCCCCTCCAGTGAAAACTTGCAAAAATACTTCATTTAGTTAAGCTAAGAAATAAAAAACCAAATCTCAACAGTGCATAAACACTATCCGACACATAAAATGCAACACCATGAAAAAACGAATAATAGAGTGTGACAATAAAGGACACACCGATAGAGATGGCATATATAAATAACTTTATGTTAATTCTAGATGTTAATTCTAGAAAATGTTAATTCTAGAAAAACAATGTAATACAGTAATGTCATAGACCTGGTGATCAGTAGGCAGTAGGATCACCTCTTGCTGCTATACAAGCAGCAACACTCCGAGGAACAGATGCAATGAGTGTGCGGATAGTTTCCTGAGGGATGAATGACCATATGCCTTGAATCATCCGCCACAGGTCGTCCTCTGAGGCTGGGCAGGGCAGTCAAACGACGGACAATCATGTTCGATGGGTGAGAGATCTGGAGACAGCGGAGGCCAAGGCAGTACTTGGATACCTTGCAATATTGGCTTGCCTTCTGATGGCTTGCATTTTGCAACCACTGAAGGTAGGGCAGTGCAACCGGCCGCAGCACCTCATCCACATATCGTCGTGCCGTCATTGTGCCCTGATACGAATCAGAGGTGACCGGCTATCGAAGGCAATGACATCCCAAACCATGATGTCGCGTTGTCGAGTAGTATGGCTTTCAACCGGACCAGACACCATTGCAATCTCTCACGTCGGTGTCTTGTCAATGGCAGTCTTCGTAAAGGACGGCTTGAGTGCAAGCCGCTTTCGGCCAACCGTCGAGAAACTGTTCTCGCTGATATTGGAACATCCAATGTACCCTGCAAATTCTCCAGAATGTCGACAGTCTCCGTTTGTGGGGCAACCACTGCATGTCTTCGAATGCGTCGATCAACGCGTGCTGACGTACGTCTAGGTGGACATGTACCACTGCGACGATTCACGTGCCCTTCTTCAATCCATCTTAATCTTTTGGACAGTGGATAGTGGATCTCTTGGACAGCGGACGCATCTACTCGTGTTTCAGCGGCGATGCGCCGGTACGACCATCGAGCCGTATGACCATTGAGCCTAAAATGAATCCCCCTCGTACGATCGTCCAAGTACTGAAACGGGCTTCGACGTCAGAGGCCAGGTGTTTCTTCAACAACACGTGTCTGAAACAAAAAACAGCTTGGAAAACGGGTTTTTGTAGGCGACAGACAGTAATAACTGTTGGATCATCTGCCGCTTCCATCCCCTTTATCCCGAGCTCTAATCATGTCACCTACTTGAATTTCATATCATTTGCATACATCGGCCAGCTGCGTTTGTCTTGCAATTTGCATAATTATACGGCCAAAGCTTCATGGCGTTGCATTTCTAGTACGAGTATTGAATTACATTGTATTTATTCATTTCTTAGATCTTTTGACTGTGTGCCCTTATTTTTTTTCTCGTATTATTTATATATTTTTTTTCAACTTTTCTACCTATTGCCAACACTGCTATGTGTTTTTAAGCTATTTATCTCTCACAAGTGGCAAAAATTTAATTCCAATTTCATCTCTTGCGAGTGGCAATATATGACGAGTGGCAATATATTTTTGCATCTTCGCTTATAGCGTCGACACGTGGTGTATTTATCTCAGGTAAAATTTTTCATTCCTTTTTAACACTTTACAACAAAGTTGAAAAGTGTTTATGACTTCGTTCATTCTGTCTGTCTGTCTGTCCGTTAGCACGATAACTGCCGTAAAAAATGACTTAAATGAAATTTTAGTATGTTGTTCAGGCGGTCTGTAGGACCTATGGGAATATAAATGAATAATATCACCCAATTAGTTTTGGATTGAACCCGGGTTGAAAAAATGAAATACATTGAGCCCTATGGGACCTAATTTTTCAAACATTTTTTAAACGGATTTAAAATTCACAAATTGCTTCGAAAATTTTAGGTAATATTCAAACTGTTCCATAAAATATATAAAGAAACATTCAGCGAAATATATTCAGTAGTTTTTTAAATAAAAATTAAAATAATAATTACACCTCTTATATGAAGCGATCACGTGACCATGATATGAAAAGATCACGTGACCCACTTCAGAATGATATATGGCATCCATCTTGTCTCAAAATCGTGATTAAGTTCTTTTTAATTCATATTGAGTGTTGTATCCGTCCTAAAACCACCTTATTTTTGCTTAAATTCTGTGCATCTACATACTGAAACAACGCAATGACACTATATTTGAATTTAAATGATCATCCAAATTTAATTATTTCTACACCGAAGCCTATTTTTCACTTAAGCCTATTTTTAAGCCTTAAGCCTATTTCTCACCTGTAAAATGTAAACAGCAAAATATGTAGAATGAGTTGTATTAGAATTGCTGTATTTCTTTAACACAAAATTATTTAGCCCATGGAGTCTGCATAGCTGATATGAAAGAAATATTCATTGATTTTACAAAGAGAAGGACGATTTTTTTCGATGAAGTTTTAAGCATAGAGTTTAATTACTTGTATCTCCATGGTCTTAATTTTTAAATAAAATAAATTATTATATAGTATTGTGATGAATGAAATGAATGGGAAAATGTAATGAATGAAATGCTGTTTTTATAGAGAGATCCAGGCGTGTTATTTTTTCTATGACGTCATTTGAATGAATTTCAATTGTATCGATGAAGTTTTCAAATAGAATAAATTATCGTAGTATTATGATAGTTTTAAAAATATTACCGAGAAATGTATCGCATTTTAGAGATGTTTAAACCAGGCAATTTATATTTCAATGCCGTCATTTGAATGAAGTTCATTTTTTTCGATGAAGGTTTAAGTTTTCAAATATAATAAATTAATGTAGTATTGTGATAAGTTTTAAAATATTACCGCGGAATGTATTGCATTTTAGACTTGTTTAAATAAAATTGCATTGAAGTTGGAAAGTGTTTCATAATCAATGCTTTAAGCATGATTGATCTTTCTTGTTATTTTTTATTTATGGTTCTATATATGTGTTACAAATTATCTCTAATATATCTTTGGATTTTCATAAACTATTTTTATTATCGAAATCATTTTATTTATTTATAAGCTGTAATTGCGTAACAAATAAATGTATTTTGACTCTGGACTATATTACTGTATTTTTCTCTCTGTATATATATATATATATATATATATATATATATAAATGTATAATAGTTTGAAAATCCAATGAATTGAGAGAAGTTGCAACTAAAAAAATCCTAACTTTAAAAAATGCCTACATAATAAAAAGAAGTATTAAATAGAGAATCATTAATCAAATGGAAAAAAATGCAAATTGCTATTCATCAAGCTAAAGATAATCAACACACACACACATATATATATATATATATATATATGTATATATAAATATATATATATATATATATATATATATATATATATATATATATATATATATATATATATATATATATATATATATATATATATATATATATATATATATATATATATATATATATATATATATATATATATATATATATATATATATATATATATATATAAGACTAAGATGAATGATAGAAGAGGAAATTGTCCACATAATGCTAAAAGAAGTGTCGTAAGAGCAATTGTGAACTCTCCTAAATCCCGGTTACAGCTAGCTGCTTAGCCATGGCACACTCCCGGACGCCAGTAAATGCATAGGGAATGACCCCGAAATTTCGTCATAAAATACGGCATCAGTATTGCATGAAGCTACTAAAAGAAAGCATGCACGTCCGATTCCCATCCACGACAACACACGGAAGGCCCCTACCTATCCATGCAGGAGCCCGTGATGTAACCATTTACACGAGTCGATAACTAGGCGAAATGAAATAAGTTATAACAATATATGTAGTATTGCGCAATGCTGCAAATTACCTACATCTATACACATATCTAGTAAGAATACAATTACAATTAAATGCAATAATTTAATCAATAAATGGTATATAATTGAATAGTGCATCTGCAGCTTATACAAAAATTACGCAATATCAGACTAAGATAAATGAAAGAAAAGGAAATTGCTCACAAATGCTAAAAGAAGTGGCAGAAGAGCGATTATGAACTCGTTTGAATCCCGGTTACAGCTAGCTGCTTAGCCATGGCCCACTCCCGGACGCCAGCAAATGCATAGGGAATGACCCCGAAATGTCGTCATAAAATACGGCATCAGTCCTGCATGAAGCTACTAAAAGGAAGCATACACGTCCGATTCTCATCCACGACAACACACTGAGGGCCCCTACCTATCACTGCAGGAGCCCGTGATGTAACCATTTACACGAGTCGATAACTAGCCGAAATGAAATAAGTTATAACATAAAGCTTCAAAATAAATCTAGTATTGCGCAATGCTGCAAATTACCTACATCTATATACATATCTAATAAGAATACAATTACAATTAAATGCAAAAATTTAATCAATAAATGGTATATAATTGAATAGTGCATCTGCAGCTTATACAAAAATTACGCAATATCAGACTAAGATAAATGAAAGAAAAGGAAATTGCTCACAAATGCTAAAAGAAGTGGCGGAAGAGCGATTATGAACTCGTTTGAATCCCGGTTACAGCTAGCTGCTTAGCCATGGCCCACTCCCGGACGCCAGCAAATGCATAGGGAATAACCCCGAAATGTCGTCATAAAATACGGCATCAGTCCTACATGAAGCTACTAAAAGAAAGCATACACGTCCGATTCTCATCCACGACAACACACGGAAGGCCCCTACCTATCACTGCAGGAGCCCGTGATGTAACCATTTACACGAGTCGATAACTAGCAGAAATGAAATAAGTTATAACATAAAGCTTCAAAATAAATGTAGTATTGCGCAATGCTGCAAATTACCTACATCTATATACATATCTAATAAGAATACAATTACAATTAAATGCGAAAATTTAATCAATAAATGGTATATAATTGAATAGTGCATCTGCAGCTTATACAAAAATTACGCAATATCAGACTAAGATAAATGAAAGAAAAGGAAATTGCTCACAAATGCTAAAAGAAGTGGCGGAAGAGCGATTATGAACTCGTTTGAATCCCGGTTACAGCTAGCTGCTTAGCCATGGCCCACTCCCGGACGCCAGCAAATGCATAGGGAATGACCCCGAAATGTCGTCATAAAATACGGCATCAGTCCTGCATGAAGCTACTAAAAGGAAGCATACACGTCCGATTCTCATCCACGACAACACACGGAAGGCCCCTACCTATCACTGCAGGAGCCCGTGATGTAACCATTTACACGAGTCGATAACTAACCGAAATGAAATAAGTTATAACATAAAGCTTCAAAATAAATGTAGTATTGCGCAATGCTGCAAATTACCTACATCTATATACATATCTAATAAGAATACAATTACAATTAAATGCAAAAATTTAATCAATAAATGGTATATAATTGAATAGTGCATCTGCAGCTTATACAAAAATTACGCAATATCAGACTAAGATAAATGAAAGAAAAGGAAATTGCTCACAAATGCTAAAAGAAGTGGCGGAAGAGCGATTATGAACTCGTTTGAATCCCGGTTACAGCTAGCTGCTTAGCCATGGCCCACTCCCGGACGCCAGCAAATGCATAGGGAATGACCCCGAAATGTCGTCATAAAATACGGCATCAGTCCTGCATGAAGCTACTAAAAGGAAGCATACACGTCCGATTCTCATCCACGACAACACACGGAAGGCCCCTACCTATCACTGCAGGAGCCCGTGATGTAACCATTTACACGAGTCGATAACTAGCCGAAATGAAATAAGTTATAACATAAAGCTTCAAAATAAATGTAGTATTGCGCAATGCTGCAAATTACCTACATCTATATACATATCTAATAAGAATACAATTACAATTAAATGCAAAAATTTAATCAATAAATGGTATATAATTGAATAGTGCATCTGCAGCTTATACAAAAATTACGCAATATCAGACTAAGATAAATGAAAGAAAAGGAAATTGCTCACAAATGCTAAAAGAAGTGGCGGAAGAGCGATTATGAACTCGTTTGAATCCCGGTTACAGCTAGCTGCTTAGCCATGGCCCACTCCCGGACGCCAGCAAATGCATAGGGAATGACCCCGAAATGTCGTCATAAAATACGGCATCAGTCCTGCATGAAGCTACTAAAAGGAAGCATACACGTCCGATTCTCATCCACGACAACACACGGAAGGCCCCTACCTATCACTGCAGGAGCCCGTGATGTAACCATTTACACGAGTCGATAACTAGCCGCAATGAAATAAGTTATAACATAAAGCTTCAAAATAAATGTAGTATTGCGCAATGCAGCAAATTACCTACATCTATATACATATCTAATAAGAATACAATTACAATTAAATGCAAAAATTTAATCAATAAATGGTATATAATTGAATAGTGCATCTGCAGCTTATACAAAAAATACCTAATATCAGACTAAGATGAATTAAAGAAGAGGAAATTGCCCACAAAATGCTAAAAGAAGTGGTGGAAGAGCGATTGTGAACTCTCCTGAATCCCGGTTACAGCTAGCTGCTTAGCCATGGCACACTCCCGGCAGCAAAATAAATGTAGTATTGCGCAATGCTGCAAATTACCTACATCTATATACATATCTAATAAGAATACAATTACAATTAAATGCAAAAATTTAATCAATAAATGGTATATAATTGAATAGTGCATCTGCAGCTTATACAAAAAATACCTAATATCAGACTAAGATGAATGAAAGAAGAGGAAACTGTCCACAAAATGCTAAAAGAAGTGGTGGAAGAGCGATTGTGAACGCTCCTGAATCCCGGTTACAGCTAGCTGCTTAGCCATGGCACACTCCCGGCAGCAAAATAAATGTAGTATTGCGCAATGCTGCAAATTACCTACATCTATATACATATCTAATAAGAATACAATTACAATTAAATGCAAAAATTTAATCAATAAATGGTATACAATTGAATAGCGCATCTGCAGCTTATACAAAAATTACCTAATATCTGACTAAAATGAATGAAAGAAGAGGAAATTGCCCACATAATACTAAAAGAAGTGGCAGAAGAGCGATTGTGAACTTTCCTGAATTCGCCGACGCGGTGGTCGAACGGCCAAGGCGAGCGTTTCCAAGCAATTGTTCGGCATCCACGTTGTGGGTTCGAGTCCCACGTAAGGCATGGATGTTGTGTTGTTGGGCGCAGTGTGTTCCGCCCCCCTCTGGTGCGCCTGGGGCAACGTCCCAGGACGGCAAAATGGTTTACGTTTCTGGCCAATGTATAGGCGAATTATGAAAGTCAAGTGCCTGGCCATTTGATAAAAAATAAATAAGTAAAAACTCTACTGAATCCCGTTAAGCAGCTAGCTGTAACATTTTATATTTTTATTATATATATATATATATATATATATATATATATATATATATATATAACTATATGTATAAATATATATATATATATATATATATATATATATATATATATGTATATATATATATATATATATATATATATATAACTAAAGAAGTAAGTACGAAAGTAAAAATAGTTTTTGAAATAATTGGTATATATCCTATGGACATAATCAGAATGAAATGCGCCACTGCTGCTCTTTCACTCAAATATGAGATAAGCTTAAAAATGAAAAAAGAAAAAGACGGAAGAGGAAAGCTAACAAGCAGAGTGCCAGAAAATAGGCGAAGGGGGGGCTGTGATCCCTTCTGAACCCCGGTTACAGCATGCTGCTAGGCCGCGGCAAGCACTCCCGGAAGCAAGCAACCCCTTGAAACCTACCCCAATGCACTAAGAACATGAAGTTGAAACGACCAAAACAAACACTCCCAAAACATAGACCAACATTCGAAGTCGAATCATTTTCACCAAAGGAACGTAAAATTTATATATAATTAAAAATAAAAATAAATATAAAAAATAATAAATCTTTAGCTAGCCCCAAACATACATTCAATTTCGCAAATCACACCATAAAAGACGCCCAGCAAATTACTAAGTATCAGATGTTCTATATACTCAAAGTGTTGCCAAATACAAAATACTGAATACATCTAAATCAACTTCCCAACAACTTCTCAAATATTGTCATTCCACCTCTTACGTAAATAGTTGAGATGTGACGTTTTAAGAAGCTCTTTGGATACCCCTTCCTGAGTGCTTCACCAATGAGATTACGATCAATATTTATTATTTTTTGTTCATTTGTTATAAGTCATTTATTTCTTAAAATTTGATTAATCACAATGTTACGGAGGATATTTTTGTGTATGTTGGATTCCCAACATATCAAATAAATTCACGTCCACATCAAATGCTTTCCGTTTATCGTAAATATCAAAATCCATTCCTCCTCCGATATCATTATTCTTGATGTTGTTTGGCACTTTTATTTGTAAGGCATTTTGTAATGTTGGGGTTCTTTGAGTTGAAGCTTCTTTTTATTCTTTCATTGGATTTTTAAACTTTTATTATTATTGAAACATTTTATTTATATGCTGCATTTGCGGAATAAAATAGATCTATTTCGTTTCGTCATTCTTTTTTACTTAATATCTTTTGTATTTTTAACTATTCATATTTACAAAGTATCCTTAATTTTTTAACACTTTACAACAAAGTTGAAAAGTGTTTATGACTTTGTTCATTCATTCTGTCTGTCTGTCAGTCTGTCTGTCCGTTAGCACAATAACTGCCGTAAAAATGACTTAATCAAAATGAAATTTTAGTATGTTGTTCAGACGGTCTCTAGGACCTATGGGAAGATAAATGAATAATATCACCCAATTAGTTTTGGATTGAACCCGGGTTGAAAAAATGAAATACATTGATCCCTATGGGATCTTATTTTTCAACCATTTTTTAAGCGGATTTAAAGTTCACAAATTGCTTCGAAAATTTTAGGTAATATTCAAATTGTTCCATAAAATATATAAAAAAAATTCAGCGAAATATATTCCGTAGTTTTTTAAATAAAAATTAAAATAATAGTAACACCTCTTATATGAAGCGATCATGTGACCATGATATGAAAAGATCACGTGACCCACTTCAAAATGATATATGGCATCCATCTTGTCTCAAAATCGTGATTTTTAAAGTTCTTTTTAATTCATATTGAGTGTTGTATCCGTCCTAAAACTACTTTATTTTTGCTTAAATTCTGTGCATCTACATACTAAAACAACACAATGACAATATATTTGAGTTTAAATTCTCATTCAAATTTGATTATTTCTACAACTAAGCCTATTTTTCACCTATGTAAAATGTAAACAGCAAAATATGTAGAATGAGTTGTATTAGAATTACTGTATTTCTTTAACACAAAATAATTCAGTCCATGGAGTCTGTATGGCTGATATGAATGAAATATTAATTGATTTTATAAACAGAAGGACGATTTTTTTCGATGAAGTTTTAAGCATAAAGTTTATGAATTGTAGCTCCATGGTCTTAATTTTTAAATAAAATAAATTATTATAGTATTGTGATGAATGAAATGAAGAAAGTTATGAATGAAATCCTGCTTTTATAGAGAGATCCAAGCGTGTTATTTTTTCTTTGACGTCATTTGAATTTATTTCAGTTGTTTTCGATGAAGTTTTCAAATATAATAAATTATCGTAGTATTATGATAGTTTTAAAAATATTACCGTGGAATGTATTGCATTTTAGAGATATTTAAACCAGGCAATTTATATTTCAATGCCGTCATTTGAATGAAGTTTATTTTTTTCAATGAAGGTTTAAGTTTTCAAATATAATAAATCAATGTAGTATTGTGATAAGTTTTAAAATATTACCGAGGAATGTATTGCATTTTCGACTTTTTTAAATAAAATTGCATTGAAGTTGGGAAGTTTTTCATAATCAATGCTTTAAGCATGATTGATCTTTCTTGTTGTATTTTGATTTCTTTTACTGGCAACAAGTGCTGATGTTTTGCAAATAAATTATTGAAGTTAAGAGAATTAAGAATAGGTGTTTAAAAGAAATTACACAGTAAGCTATTTTAGTATGTGGATTTGGTGAATGGAGAAGGAGGTAATTTAAGAAATTTGTACGTGAAATAAGCAAATCATAAAATAAATGTTTAAAATGCTCATGAGTTAATTTTAATTTAAAAAAATTAGTATAAATAATACTTAATTTGCATTTTCTGACTTTATATAACCAAGTTCTAACAGGTAGAAAATTGAAAGTTTGAGAATAATTATATTGTAATTTCAAAATATCTGCATTGTAATCAATAGTTTTACTTAAGTTACTTTTTCCTTTGCCACGCTTATATCGCTTTTTACTAGGAGTTGATGACTTTGAATATTGAAAAAGATGTTTATATACTGAAGATTTATTAGAATTGTATTCAAAACTATTTTTTAACTACATTATTATTATTATAAATTTGATTTAAGCCATAGGGGAAGAGAGTTTTATATTTTTTAATGTAATAATTTTCATATACTAATCTATCAGTGAGTGAAATTTTAATATCTAAAATATGAAGGGATACATTTTTAAATCCGTGTGTAGCAAAGTGCTGATATTCAAATTAATTTTTAGTAGGGAGATCATTAAAGACTTTATGGTCAAATTTTTTAATATGATCCCTGTGGACATTCACTCTCAGATGTAAAGGGTTGCTGGTTTGGATAAGTTACAAATAGTGCAATTAAGTTTGTATATGCAATTAAAAACTTTGCGGAATTTTTGTGAAGTGGTATTAATTTGTGATAGGTCAGCATAAGGACAAGTTTTGCACCTAAGATTATTGCATCTATTGAAGGAATATGATTTAGATTGAGAGTAGGTATGGTATTCTTCCAAATCGTCTATAACGCTATATATAAATATAAATATATAACTGAAGAATTTTTATTTCACTTGTATTATATATACCTGAGATTGATCATTAATAGAAAATGTTCTGTATAGCAAAAATGAAAAGAAGACGGACCGATATGTAAATGTGACATCAAAAATACTATATGACAAGCCGTTGAATATTTTAAAAAAACATTATAAGTAAACATTATAAATGAAACAGATACTAAATTGGTATAAAATACCCCTTTTTTCCTGTTCCATATATAAGTTGAGGAATGGAATAAGAAAATTATATGTGGTAAAGATGGGTGAAAATTTTTTTTGTAACTACACATTAAGATGAAAGTATTTTTATATAAATCATATATGTAATGCAGGTACTTAAGGTACTAATCCCCTTGTTCCCTGCATAAACATACATGGTATAAATGCAAGAAATGTGTTTAGGATTAAAAGTTTCAAAACAGAAGCATTGTTTTGCACGATGAGCTAGGCCTTTTCTAGCTCCTCAATTTTTTTTTTTGAAATTGAATAAATTGAATAAAGTGAAAAGCATTTCCGAAACCATGTACGTTATCAAGGGCCACACATGTTTCGTTAATGCGGATTTTACGTTTCTGTGTGCATAACTATAAATTGTATTACAGAAATAATGCACATGGCCCGACGTAGAAGAAAATATAAATTGGATCAGATATATAAGAAATCAAATATAAAAATAAAATATATCAGCGTATGGCTAAGTATTTATAGTATAATACGAAATAATCAAAATATATAAGAATATATAATAATATAAATATATTTACCCCTTGTGCTGCTTAACAGTATTGATTACGTGATACTGACTAAGCATTTTACCTCAAAACAGGTTACAGTTAATTCTATATACTAAGATTTCAACTGTTGGAAGTGAAACATGGAGATGAAAAATTATTTTAAATTGTTTGAGAATGATCTGTCAATATGTTGCAGGTGTTGAATTTAAAATGAAAATGTGTTTAATAAATTAAAAAATAAAGTTTAGTGGGTAGGTATTTTGGATAGTGGTGTTTATAAATTTAAAAATATGTTCTTTGTAGTAACATGGTGTACTTAACATTTTTATTCTTAATAACTGGTTATTAATATTATTTCTAAATACTGATTTTGAAAGATTGGATGAATAATGTTGAAGTTTATTCACTTTGAAGTTATAAGTTTCTGTTTTGTCGTAAATTTTAAATTTTAATATGTCTGCATTTTGAATTTTTAAACTAACGTCTAGATAATTGGTCCAGTTTGATGTATATACATTTTCAATTAGTTGTAGATTAGGTGGATAAGCATTAAAGTTTAATATAGGTGCATCATTAGTAATTCCAATAATAATTAGATCATCAATAAATTTGTACATGATATGACTGTTGAAAGGGTGCTGAATTTCGTAAAAATGTAGATAAAGGTTGGCCAGTATTGTGGATGAGATTCCTGTCTGTGGTATTCCCTTATTTAATTTGTATCTGCAATTTCCTTGAGATATATACTGTTTGAACACAATGAATTTTAATAATGTTTTGAATTTTGAAAAAGAGATGTTTTTTGATTGAGTAAATTGTATATATATATATATATATATATATATACAATTTACTCAATCATACGTATTCATACATATATATATATATATATATATATATATATATGTATGTATATATATGTAATGTGTGTGTTTTAATTCTATGACTAGATGACATATGAGATAAATTGCGATTCTTTCATTATTAGCTGCTGTGCTCTCATCCAGCGGTTATTTATTTTTAGAAGTCACAGCTAACTATGGTAAAATCGAAAATACCCATTTCTCTCCGTTTTAATTCGTAACAAAACAAAAATAAAATATCCTATATTTTCCATATAATCGATTACCAAACCATTAGAAATAATAAAACAGCACTTAGATGCTTCACTAATTTCCAAAACAGAAAATTGTAGTATCAAAACAATGACCCATTCACAAGTCAATTTTACCCATTTGACGTATTGTTCGTTATACGTTTGAGAAATGAGAGTCCTTATATAACTTCTGTGGAAGTTTAAAAAAAACTAGATATCTCAGAAAATTCTTCACAAAAGCACAAAATTATGCAATTTTCGCAAACTTCTGAAGTTGGCGATATTTCGCTGAATTTGTCGCCAAAATCGTCAAATATGTTGCGAAACTCGAGCGACCTGGTCCTTCAATTAATTGCAATGGTTGTCTGTAAAAGTTGTTTCTCAGCGACGACAGGCTTCACGCTGTGAAAGACATTTTAGATATTTGTAACAATGCTTATTACCATGCAGAAGATTTAATTTCTATATAAAAGTGATAAACATTCAATAAACTTTGAAAACAGTATTATTATATTCTTACATAGATTACTATAGAAACAGACTGCCAAGTAAAATTATGGATCAGGCAAATAATTAGAGAAGCATTAGAGTTATAGTGCATTACTTTCCCTACAATACATGATACTGTATAGGAAAGTATTGGAATCGCGTCAAAATTCGCAACTCGAATTTTCGACGGATCTACACATTTCGAGCACCCTAGAATACGAAAAAATTACTTTTAGCGTGACGTCTGTGTGTGTGTTTATCTGTACAATGTATGTATCCACTCTAGCTCAAAAACTAATTTACCAAATTTCATAAAATTTGGTGGGTACATCACAAGTGGGTTAACCTAGTGCTGATTATATTTTGATTCAGAAAAAAAGAACCTGCTACTTTTTGCGAAAATGCCCGCAGAAATCGTCAAAACTGAAATAAAAGTTTTGATTTTCTGATTATTTTTTCAAAATTTCACTCGAAAATTTAAGGGGGTTTTGAACATTCGATTGCGTTTAAAAACAATAGACTTCCAGTATTCACAGATTGTAGTTTTGTACTAAATTTCGTTCGAATCGCTCTATTTGTTGAAATATCGTGTCCATAGATTCACTGACACACACACACACAGACATAATCTCAAAAATGCTTGTTCGTATTCAGGGATGCTTGATACGTGCTCTCCCGTCAAAAACTTGAATTCGAATTTTCGATTTCTTATACATTATACTATGTTATGTACATAAGGAAAGTAAAATGATGTTAGGAAAATAAATTAAGGTAGTTCCGATATGCCAGTGTAGAAAGACGACCCCAACAATGGCTGTGTCAAAAGATGCCTCTTCCAGGTGACGTGACAAGATAAAGCAAAATGCACCCTTTTATCGTCCATGAGGACTTTACATTTTAATTAAGAAATTGACTCTAAAGTCACGCTTCAAAAATATCAGTCTGATAATCAATGATAATGAACTAATAATTGATAATTGTAAATTTAATAAGTATAATTGTAACATG
Source organism: Amaurobius ferox (assembly GCA_951213105.1). Taxonomy (NCBI): domain Eukaryota; kingdom Metazoa; phylum Arthropoda; class Arachnida; order Araneae; family Amaurobiidae; genus Amaurobius; species Amaurobius ferox. The sequence goes on from OX578141.1 coordinate 120,727,272, forward strand.
AAAATCTTAATGATACTTTTAATAAATACTGAAGTTTAACAAAACAAAGTGTTATCATTTTATAGTTTTGCATTTTAATGTTTTATTATCTTTTAAGAATTATGCTTATTTATGCTTAATTATGCTTATTTATATGCTTATTTATTTAATCTACCATTCCAAACTTATTAACTATACTATGTACTAAATAAGCTGGATATTTATATAATTTGCTATTTTTGTTTGTCTTCAGCTTGATGACTAGAGGTTTGCATTTATATTTTCCACTTAATTGATGATTCTCTGTCTGATACTTTTATTTGCAAGGCATTTTGTAATGTGGTTTTTTGAGTTGAAAATTTTGTCTATTCTTTCATTGGATTTTTAAACTTTTATTATTATTGAAAACATTTTATTTATATGCTGCATTTGCGCAATAAAATAAATGTATTTTGTTTCGTCATTCTTTTTTACTTAATATCTTTTGTATTTTTAATTATTCATATTTGCAAAGTATCCATAATTCTTTTAGTATGCTTCGGACACTTCATATATATATATATATATATATATATATATATATATATATATATATATATATATATATATATATATATATATATATATATATATATATATATAATTATATATATATATATACATATATATATATATATATATATATATATATATATATATATAAATATATATATATATATACATATATATATATATATTACATTTAAGTACATTATTGAAATCAACAATTTTATCTGAAGAATTTACAATGACTATTATATTGTAAAAAATCAGATGTGGGTATCACGACATTCTTTATATAATGCAATGAATTTACTTTTTTTCACAGTGAAATATACTTAATGTTCATTATATACATTTGGCGGTTTTCTGGAGACAACTTGTAAAAATATTTCGAAGTACCCAATTAACTTATATCACATAACTCTACATTGAAAATTATCAATATTAATAGGATTTGGGGATCGATATTGATCAACATTTGGACATCTTCTGAACTTTCGATTGCGTTTAAAATCAAAAGTCTTCCAGTATTCACGGATTGTAATTTTTGCTGTAAATTTCGTTCAAAACGCTCCATTCGTTCGGAAGATATCGTTTCCACAGACTTACGGACACACACACGCAGACATCACCTCAAAAACGATCGATTCGAGTTCAGAGATGCTTGAAACGTGCTCTTCCTTCGGAAACTCAAATTCGGATTTTCGACCCCTTCACTATACTCTTCCTATACATACTATGAATATAGAGATAACAAAAAGTATTCTCCTAGTTCAATATTTTTTATAAAGATACATATGGTGCATAAAACTTTTGTAAATGCCATGTCCGCAACATGCACTATACTGTGCAATCACCCAACGTGTCCATACGCCACCCATACCTGTCCATATATGATAGATACGTATAATATATGGACACGTATTAAATACTTATGGGGATACATCATAAATACGTGTGGGAAGACAATAGAAATACGTAAGGGAACACAATTGAAATACATATGTGTAAACGTAAAAAACACGCATTTTGACACGTTAGCGCATGTGGGATATATGGTAATTACGTATGTGGATACGTATATGAATACATTTTTGGAACGGTTGGTACAGTATCCTAACATACCATTTTTATTTCATAATAGGTACGAATTCCCTGATACGTAAAGATTACATATACTTGATACATAAGAGTTACGTATGTGTGCTACTTAAGGAGATTCCGATTCAAAAATTTACAATTTCCTTCAAACATCTATTTTTCAGGCTCGGTTATAAATATAGCTTAGATGACAACCGATATGGATTCAGCATTGAATTTCGGAGGGCAGAGAGGAAGTTCACTAAGAATTTCCCTCCACTAAGAAATTCCGGTTTTTTAACACTTTACAACATAGTTGAAAAGTGTTTATGGCTTTGTATTCTGTCTGTCTGTTCGCACGATTACTGCCGTAAAAATGACTTTATCAAAATGAAATTTTAGTATGTTGTTGCGACGGTCTGTGGGACATATGGGAATGTAAATGAATAATAGCACCCAATTAGTTTTGTATTGAACCCGGGTTGAAAAAATGAAATACGGTGAACCCTGTGGGACCAAATTTTTCAAATATTTTTTAAGCGAATTAAAAATTCACAAATGGCTTCGAAAATTTTAGGAAATATTCAAATTATCCCATAAAATATATAAAAACAATTTCACCAAAATATGTTCGGCAGTTTTTTAAATAAAAATTAAAATGTTAATTGCACCCATATTACATGAAAAGATCACGTGACCCACTTCAAAATAAAATATGGCATCCATCTTGTGTCAAAATCGTGATTTTTAAAGTTTTTTTAAATTTATATTTAGTGTTGCAACCGTCCTAAAACTGTTTTATTTTTTATTTCTTTCTGTGTATCTATATACTGCGCCAACGCAATTACGATATTTTAGAGTTTAAATGATCATCAAACTGTGATCATTTCTACAACGAAGCCTAATTTTCACATATGGAGAATGTAAACACATCAAGCTGTAAGATGACTTGTAAAAGAATTGCTGAATTTCGTTAAAGCAAAATTATTTAGCTCTGGAATCCGCAATATAACTGGTATAAATGAAACATTTATTGATTTTACATAGAGAAGCAGACGATTTCATTTTATTGCTTTTTTGACGAAGTTTTAAGCATGGAGTTAGAAAGTAATTCTACCTCCATGGTTTTACGTTTTTAAGTAAAATAAGTTATTGTAGTATTATGATAATTTTAAAAATATCGCCGCTGAATGAAAGGAATGGAAAAAAGTTTATGAATGAAATATTCACTGCTTTTATATAGAGAACCAGACGATTTGCATTTCGATGACGTTATTTGAATGTTCATTTGCTTTTGATGAAATTTTCAAATAAGGTAAGTGACCCAAATATAGGCACCCCTAAGCATTTTAATTATTATAATGTTTGTTTTAGCAGATAAAAATTTGAAAATTGGTGGATGTATTCTTCTTGCAGGGGGTAACAGAGAAAAAATGATAATTGAGTTAAAAACATCAGATAGGTGCTAATAATGGACTGTGCCCATGTTGGGAACCTATGCCCATATTTGGAACCTTTGCACCTAATATGGGCACCCTTAAAAATTATGCTAAAAAACCCTTAAATCAACATAAAACTTTGATCAGAGTCGGCACAAGATGGACTTACAAAAATATAAAATTTTTCCTTACTTGTAAGGCCACAACATTCTTCATGTACCCAAACACGGAACTTATTACACTGTATCATATCTAATGTTTTTAACACTTTACAACAAAGTTGAAAAGTGTTTATGACTTTGTTCATTCTGTCTGTCTGTCTGTCTGTCCGTTAGCACGATAACTGCCGTAAAAATGACTTAATCAAAATGAAATTTTAGTATGTTGTTCAGACGGTCTGTGGAACCTATGGGAATATAAATGAATAATATCACCCAATTAGTTTTGGATTGAACCCGGGTCGAAGAAATGAAATACATTGAGCCCTACGGGACCTAATTTTTCAAACATTTTTTAAGCGGATTTAAAATTCACAAATTGCTTCGAAACTTTTAGGTAATATTCAAATTGTTCCATAAAATATATAAAAAAAATTCAGCGAAATATATTCAGTAGTTTTTTAAATAAAAATTAAAATAATAATTACACCTCTTATATGAAACGATCACGTGACCATGATATGAAACGATCACATGACCCATTTCAAAATGATATATGGCATCCATCTTGTTTCAAAATCGTGATTTTTTTAAGTTCTTTTTAATTCATATTGAGTGTTGTATCCGTCCTAAAACTACTTTATTTTTGCTTAAATTCTGTGCATCTACATACTGAAACAACGCAATGACAATATATTTGAGTTTAAATGCTCATCTAAATTTGATTATTTGTACAACTAAGCCTATTTTTCACCTATGTAAAATGTAAACAGCAAAATATATAGAATGAGTTGTATTAGAATTCCTGTATTTTTTTAACACAAAATAATTTAGTCCATGGAGTCTGAATGGCTGATATGAATGAAATATTAATTGATTTCATAAAGAGAAGGACGATTTTTTTCGATGAAGTTTCAAGCATAGAGTTTAATTTTTTGTAGCTCCATGGTCTTAAACAAAATGTTTAAATAAAATAAATTATTATAGTATTGCGATGAATGAAATGAATGGGAGAAAGTTATGAATGAAATCCTGTTTTTATAGAGAGATCCAGACGTGTTATTTTTTCTATGACGTCATTTGAATTAATTTCAGTTGTTTTCGATGAAGTTTTCAAATATAATAAATTATCGTAGTATTATGATAATTCTAAAACTATTACCGAGGAATGTATAACATTTTAGAGATGTTTAAACCAGGCAATTTATATTTCAATGCCGTCATTTGAATGAAGTTCATTTTTTTCGATGAAGGTTTAAGTTTTCAAATATAATAAATTAATGCAGTATTGTGATAAGTTTCAAAATATTACCGAGGAATGTATTGCATTTTAGACTTGTTTAAATAAAATTGCATTGAAGTTGGAAAGTGTTTCGTAATCAATGCTTTAAGCATGATTGATCTTTCTTGTTTTCTTGACGACACAGTACACAATAGCGGGACTCCTTTGAGCTGGATACACTGCAGGACGGCTGAGCTGCAACAGTTGATATTACATTTGTTTTAGGTTTAGGCTTGGGTGCTGGTTTCGGCTCAGCTGCTCGTTTGTGTGGACTTGCCAGCTGCTTTATGCTTGGGTACTTTTTCTTCGGGAAAAAGCGATTTCACCAGTCTTACAGCTCGATCATGTAAAGCCTTTTTTTCTGTTGGTCTTTTTAAAATATCGAAGATAGATAATTGATGAATATCCGTGTCTTTTTTACAGCAGTGCCTATATTAGGTGTAGTGCCCATATTTGGGTCACTTACCTTATAATAAATTATTGGAGTATTGTGATAATTTTAGAAATATCACCGCTGAATGTATCGCATTTTAGAGATGTTTAAATGGCATTGCATTTCAGTTGGAAAGTGTTTCATAATCGATGCTTTATGCATGATTGATCTTTCTTGTTTCTTTCCCTGCAATACATGGTAATGTATAGGGAAAGTATTGGAATCATGTCGAAAATCGCAACTCGAGTTTTCGACGGATCTACACGTTTCGAGACCTCCAGAATACGAAAAAACTATTTTTAGCGTGACGTCTGTGTGTGTGTGTCTGTCTGTCTGTGCAGATTTTGTATCCACTTTAACTAAAAAACTAATTGACCGACTTTCATAACATTTGTTAGGTATGTCACTTGTGGGCGAATCTGGTTCTGATTAGTTTTGGGTACGATTCGGGATAAAAGAACCCGCCTTTTTTTGCGAAATGGCCCGCAATGGCTTGTATCCACTCTAGCAAAATATTTAATGGACTTAATTTCACAAAATTTGGTAGATAAGTCGCTTGTGGGTCACTCTGGTGCTGATTAGATTTTGGTACGATTTGAAAAAAAAATAACCTGCCTTTTTTTGCAAAATGGCCCGCAAAAATCGCCAAAATTTAAAATAAAGAACTACGTATGCTCAAATATATCCATTAATTGTTCGTTTAGTACGTAATTTTTAACAAAGAAAAGAATAAGACCAACCCCATTACACTAGGACTAGCCGTTCTCGAGATATTTTTGTTTTTTCGTTTTTTCTCTACGCCGCCTTTGAAAATGAGTCCAGTTACCAAATGAGAACGAAAATTGAATTAATAGTGAATTAAATTTAATTAAAATAAAGATAATGTGTATATAAGTCTGCAGGGAAAGTCATGTGCTGTCCACATCAGATTTTTTCATTTTGCAGCTGAAGAATTTCAATTGCTAGCGTCCCATTATACTGGATGGGACGCTAGGCACTAATGGGTTCTATATTTCAGAATCGGCTATGAATCGAGTTTAAATGAAAAACTGATATGGATTCAACGTAAAGTTCCTAAGGGGGTAAAGGGATTTACTGAACATTTCAACTTCCGATTCAAAAATTGTCCTTGAAACTTTTTTCTCTTTAGTATCGGCTATAGAGCTTAGATGATGACTGTTACGGATTCAGCATAAAATTCTGATGAGGGTTGGAATGCTTACTAAGCATTTCCACTTTCCATTCTAGAGATGTTATTTCCAATTAAAATGAATTACATTTTTCCTGCAAGATCTGTTTTTTAGGATTGTCTATAGAGATAGATCGTAGATGATGACCGATATGGATTCAGAATCAAATTTCGGAAGGGGTTGGAGTGTTCACTATGGATTTCCACTTGCGGTTCTAAAGATGTCACTCTAGATTCTTCGAAAAATGTGTATAACTGTACGATATAAAGTGAACAAAAGGGATTAAAAGTATAAAAATACTTTTTAGTTCCGTCGAAAATGAAGTGCATGTATTACTTGCCACCATGTGAAGCCTTCTTCACGAATTTCTTGTTTTGATTGTTAACAACAATAAAGCTTTTTATTTTCAGAGAAATCTAGCAGTGAAAAAGCTCCAATTTGTGTTGTTATTTTCCTCAAAATCAAAATATACTGATATGTTTTAAAAACAATGTGTTGAATATATCAGATTTTCTCGAAAGAGAATAGTACTTGAGAATGGGGATCCATCTCAACAATTTTTTCCTTCCAAATGAATTAAAATAAAATCCATTGCCTCGTTACTCACACGCGACTTCGATACTAAGTACAGCACACGCTTCACGGAAGAAACTATAAACTTCAACATACACATATCGTCATTACCGAAAATTCGTTATTACACTATATCACGCAAAGAAAATTCGTAGAAGTTGCTTCTATAGTACTTCAAACTATACTTCAGAATTTTACTTCCTGCTTTATATAGTTTCAATTTCAATTTGATTCTTTTATATCATTTTTTCATAGCAAAATAAAATCTTATGTATCCAATACGTATCATTCTCTACAGATTAATAGTTTTTTATTTTGTGAGGGAAATAAATTTGATATGGTCAGAACATGACTATCCCTACCACGTAAATTGAAATTCGGCATTTTTGGCAATTTATAAGTCCAAACAAAGTGATTTATTCCTGCTTGTTTGCAAATTCTTCATTCAAATATAATTGACTGTTAATGAATCTACTGCGAAGCACATAACTATTGGCAAATCTTTTGGCCTCAAAATACAAAACTAATGCATAAAGTAACCTCCCTGGTGAATAGAATTAACTGGAATCCACGAGAATGCTATTAATAGAATTTCTGCATAGTGGTGTGGAAAGTGATCACATTTGGTAGTACTTTCTGCTTTTTTAATTCTATGTAATTTTTTTGATTATTTAAAAAACGCATTATATCTTAAGAATAGTTTATGCTAGAGTTCTAAAACTGATGTCATTCGTTTTCTAGTGAAAAATTACGTTGGAAATGATTATTTATTTTTCATTATTCAAGGTCCTCATTTTTTATGATTTAAAAAAATCATTCGAAGGGAAAAGGGGGGGGGGTCTTCCAAATATTCAATTGCGTTTAAAATCAATACAGTTACAATATTCACCGATTGCGATTTTCGTACTAAATGATTTTCGAAACGCTACATTCGTTCATGAGGTAGCGTGTCTCCCCCCCTCCCCCCACACATAATCGAAAACCTTCGATTCGAGTTCAGGGATGCTTATAAGGTACTCTTCTATCAAGAACTCATTCTAATTTCATCACAATACTTTCCTTTTGCATTATACTATATATGTAAGGCAAGAAATAATACCGCAGATTATTCTTTCTTATTCCTAGATCACGCTAAAAATCAATATCTCATTTGTTGTTACCGATTAAAATAAGTATATTATATTTACTGTAATTCGATTCATTATTTCCAGAGATATCGTGCTCCTTGCGAAGAAGTAATATTTTGAAATAGTAATTTAAATGATGTATAGCATTTTTGTTAAAAAAAATAAAAAATATATAACTTTCTATACAGCTCCTCTAACGAAAAAAAATTTAATGACAAAAATGTTACCCATACCGTATTTTGTAAAACTAACAAAAAATTGGCTGTAAAACGATCAAATTTGATATAGTTGATTAAAAGTTTCATCGGGAAATAAGGGGTATCCACAAATCAATTTCGGCTGCAAATAGTCACTAAAACCTTTATTACTTATTCAAATTAATTTCATACAAATATTTCAGTAATCATTAGGCAGCCAGCATGCAAATATTTCTGTAACCTATATTCAAATACTTGAGTAAATATTTAGTAACGTAATTAACCATTCAATCACCATTACGTCGTTTCAAAGTTTGTATTTAAGCATCCCAGTTACTCTGCTACATAATAACTAGAGTTTTAATCATGGCGCTGCTCAGTTATATTTTACTCTGTTGGGTGATTAGGGTTTACGGCGAATGTAGCCGATCTTTTAATTTCGAATGCAAACTATTTCCAACCGATTTGAAAAATTAAAGAATATTCTAATTTTTCCATAGATTTTGTTAGGGATGCATATGACAGATGAATAAAATCGCAATTATCAGTCTATTGCTGTATCAGTTATACAATTATCACAATTGTCAGTATTATTATTTTATTTAAGGACTAAAATAACTTTTAAACATAATTATATGTCTGTTCCTTATATAGTATTAAAGACAAACCACTGAAAAAAAAATCGTTTAAAACCTAGATTAAAGGATTTCTGTGAATCCGTTCAATTTATGAACGGCCCATGAATTCATGAATTGCAGTAATTACTAGCGTTTCAAAAAGCCACCATAAAGTAGTGTAAGTCAGGAAGTTTGACAATTAATTTCGTCTTATACACTACCGGGCATAGAAATTGCAACATCATGAAGTTTTGACTGTATAATTATGCAAATTGCGAGACAAACGCAGCTGGCCGCTGTATGCAAATAATCTGAAATGCAAGTAGGTCACGTGATTAGAGCGCGGGATAAAAGGGATGGAAACGGCAGATGAGCCAACAGTTGTTACTGTCTGTCGCCTACGGAAACAAACCCGTTTTCCGAGTCGTTTTTCGTTTCAGAAAACATGTGTTGTTAAAGAGATGCCTGGATGACGATGCCGAAGTCCGTTTCAGCGTTTGGACGATCGTGCGAGGAGATTCATTTTAGACCTACGTACGGCTGAATGGTCGTACCGGCGTATCGCCGCTAAAACACGCGTAGATGCGTCCTTTATAATGTTAACTTTATAAAGTTAAACAATAAAGAAAAACCAAAGAATTCGAAGATCGTTGGCTGTAGACACATAGTTCCAATTGCAAAAATGCTTTACATAATATAGGAAATTATGCAATAGTAATTTAAATATTAAGCAGTATTTTTGTGAAAAGATTCAAAAATAACTTTTATAGCCCCTCCAGTGAAAACTTGCAAAAATACTTCATTTAGTTAAGCTAAGAAATAAAAAACCAAATCTCAACAGTGCATAAACACTATCCGACACATAAAATGCAACACCATGAAAAAACGAATAATAGAGTGTGACAATAAAGGACACACCGATAGAGATGGCATATATAAATAACTTTATGTTAATTCTAGATGTTAATTCTAGAAAATGTTAATTCTAGAAAAACAATGTAATACAGTAATGTCATAGACCTGGTGATCAGTAGGCAGTAGGATCACCTCTTGCTGCTATACAAGCAGCAACACTCCGAGGAACAGATGCAATGAGTGTGCGGATAGTTTCCTGAGGGATGAATGACCATATGCCTTGAATCATCCGCCACAGGTCGTCCTCTGAGGCTGGGCAGGGCAGTCAAACGACGGACAATCATGTTCGATGGGTGAGAGATCTGGAGACAGCGGAGGCCAAGGCAGTACTTGGATACCTTGCAATATTGGCTTGCCTTCTGATGGCTTGCATTTTGCAACCACTGAAGGTAGGGCAGTGCAACCGGCCGCAGCACCTCATCCACATATCGTCGTGCCGTCATTGTGCCCTGATACGAATCAGAGGTGACCGGCTATCGAAGGCAATGACATCCCAAACCATGATGTCGCGTTGTCGAGTAGTATGGCTTTCAACCGGACCAGACACCATTGCAATCTCTCACGTCGGTGTCTTGTCAATGGCAGTCTTCGTAAAGGACGGCTTGAGTGCAAGCCGCTTTCGGCCAACCGTCGAGAAACTGTTCTCGCTGATATTGGAACATCCAATGTACCCTGCAAATTCTCCAGAATGTCGACAGTCTCCGTTTGTGGGGCAACCACTGCATGTCTTCGAATGCGTCGATCAACGCGTGCTGACGTACGTCTAGGTGGACATGTACCACTGCGACGATTCACGTGCCCTTCTTCAATCCATCTTAATCTTTTGGACAGTGGATAGTGGATCTCTTGGACAGCGGACGCATCTACTCGTGTTTCAGCGGCGATGCGCCGGTACGACCATCGAGCCGTATGACCATTGAGCCTAAAATGAATCCCCCTCGTACGATCGTCCAAGTACTGAAACGGGCTTCGACGTCAGAGGCCAGGTGTTTCTTCAACAACACGTGTCTGAAACAAAAAACAGCTTGGAAAACGGGTTTTTGTAGGCGACAGACAGTAATAACTGTTGGATCATCTGCCGCTTCCATCCCCTTTATCCCGAGCTCTAATCATGTCACCTACTTGAATTTCATATCATTTGCATACATCGGCCAGCTGCGTTTGTCTTGCAATTTGCATAATTATACGGCCAAAGCTTCATGGCGTTGCATTTCTAGTACGAGTATTGAATTACATTGTATTTATTCATTTCTTAGATCTTTTGACTGTGTGCCCTTATTTTTTTTCTCGTATTATTTATATATTTTTTTTCAACTTTTCTACCTATTGCCAACACTGCTATGTGTTTTTAAGCTATTTATCTCTCACAAGTGGCAAAAATTTAATTCCAATTTCATCTCTTGCGAGTGGCAATATATGACGAGTGGCAATATATTTTTGCATCTTCGCTTATAGCGTCGACACGTGGTGTATTTATCTCAGGTAAAATTTTTCATTCCTTTTTAACACTTTACAACAAAGTTGAAAAGTGTTTATGACTTCGTTCATTCTGTCTGTCTGTCTGTCCGTTAGCACGATAACTGCCGTAAAAAATGACTTAAATGAAATTTTAGTATGTTGTTCAGGCGGTCTGTAGGACCTATGGGAATATAAATGAATAATATCACCCAATTAGTTTTGGATTGAACCCGGGTTGAAAAAATGAAATACATTGAGCCCTATGGGACCTAATTTTTCAAACATTTTTTAAACGGATTTAAAATTCACAAATTGCTTCGAAAATTTTAGGTAATATTCAAACTGTTCCATAAAATATATAAAGAAACATTCAGCGAAATATATTCAGTAGTTTTTTAAATAAAAATTAAAATAATAATTACACCTCTTATATGAAGCGATCACGTGACCATGATATGAAAAGATCACGTGACCCACTTCAGAATGATATATGGCATCCATCTTGTCTCAAAATCGTGATTAAGTTCTTTTTAATTCATATTGAGTGTTGTATCCGTCCTAAAACCACCTTATTTTTGCTTAAATTCTGTGCATCTACATACTGAAACAACGCAATGACACTATATTTGAATTTAAATGATCATCCAAATTTAATTATTTCTACACCGAAGCCTATTTTTCACTTAAGCCTATTTTTAAGCCTTAAGCCTATTTCTCACCTGTAAAATGTAAACAGCAAAATATGTAGAATGAGTTGTATTAGAATTGCTGTATTTCTTTAACACAAAATTATTTAGCCCATGGAGTCTGCATAGCTGATATGAAAGAAATATTCATTGATTTTACAAAGAGAAGGACGATTTTTTTCGATGAAGTTTTAAGCATAGAGTTTAATTACTTGTATCTCCATGGTCTTAATTTTTAAATAAAATAAATTATTATATAGTATTGTGATGAATGAAATGAATGGGAAAATGTAATGAATGAAATGCTGTTTTTATAGAGAGATCCAGGCGTGTTATTTTTTCTATGACGTCATTTGAATGAATTTCAATTGTATCGATGAAGTTTTCAAATAGAATAAATTATCGTAGTATTATGATAGTTTTAAAAATATTACCGAGAAATGTATCGCATTTTAGAGATGTTTAAACCAGGCAATTTATATTTCAATGCCGTCATTTGAATGAAGTTCATTTTTTTCGATGAAGGTTTAAGTTTTCAAATATAATAAATTAATGTAGTATTGTGATAAGTTTTAAAATATTACCGCGGAATGTATTGCATTTTAGACTTGTTTAAATAAAATTGCATTGAAGTTGGAAAGTGTTTCATAATCAATGCTTTAAGCATGATTGATCTTTCTTGTTATTTTTTATTTATGGTTCTATATATGTGTTACAAATTATCTCTAATATATCTTTGGATTTTCATAAACTATTTTTATTATCGAAATCATTTTATTTATTTATAAGCTGTAATTGCGTAACAAATAAATGTATTTTGACTCTGGACTATATTACTGTATTTTTCTCTCTGTATATATATATATATATATATATATATATATATAAATGTATAATAGTTTGAAAATCCAATGAATTGAGAGAAGTTGCAACTAAAAAAATCCTAACTTTAAAAAATGCCTACATAATAAAAAGAAGTATTAAATAGAGAATCATTAATCAAATGGAAAAAAATGCAAATTGCTATTCATCAAGCTAAAGATAATCAACACACACACACATATATATATATATATATATGTATATATAATATATATATATATATATATATATATATATATATATATATATATATATATATATATATATATATATATATATATATATATATATATATATACATATATATATATATATATATATATATATATATATATATATATATATATATAAGACTAAGATGAATGATAGAAGAGGAAATTGTCCACATAATGCTAAAAGAAGTGTCGTAAGAGCAATTGTGAACTCTCCTAAATCCCGGTTACAGCTAGCTGCTTAGCCATGGCACACTCCCGGACGCCAGTAAATGCATAGGGAATGACCCCGAAATTTCGTCATAAAATACGGCATCAGTATTGCATGAAGCTACTAAAAGAAAGCATGCACGTCCGATTCCCATCCACGACAACACACGGAAGGCCCCTACCTATCCATGCAGGAGCCCGTGATGTAACCATTTACACGAGTCGATAACTAGGCGAAATGAAATAAGTTATAACAATATATGTAGTATTGCGCAATGCTGCAAATTACCTACATCTATACACATATCTAGTAAGAATACAATTACAATTAAATGCAATAATTTAATCAATAAATGGTATATAATTGAATAGTGCATCTGCAGCTTATACAAAAATTACGCAATATCAGACTAAGATAAATGAAAGAAAAGGAAATTGCTCACAAATGCTAAAAGAAGTGGCAGAAGAGCGATTATGAACTCGTTTGAATCCCGGTTACAGCTAGCTGCTTAGCCATGGCCCACTCCCGGACGCCAGCAAATGCATAGGGAATGACCCCGAAATGTCGTCATAAAATACGGCATCAGTCCTGCATGAAGCTACTAAAAGGAAGCATACACGTCCGATTCTCATCCACGACAACACACTGAGGGCCCCTACCTATCACTGCAGGAGCCCGTGATGTAACCATTTACACGAGTCGATAACTAGCCGAAATGAAATAAGTTATAACATAAAGCTTCAAAATAAATCTAGTATTGCGCAATGCTGCAAATTACCTACATCTATATACATATCTAATAAGAATACAATTACAATTAAATGCAAAAATTTAATCAATAAATGGTATATAATTGAATAGTGCATCTGCAGCTTATACAAAAATTACGCAATATCAGACTAAGATAAATGAAAGAAAAGGAAATTGCTCACAAATGCTAAAAGAAGTGGCGGAAGAGCGATTATGAACTCGTTTGAATCCCGGTTACAGCTAGCTGCTTAGCCATGGCCCACTCCCGGACGCCAGCAAATGCATAGGGAATGACCCCGAAATGTCGTCATAAAATACGGCATCAGTCCTACATGAAGCTACTAAAAGAAAGCATACACGTCCGATTCTCATCCACGACAACACACGGAAGGCCCCTACCTATCACTGCAGGAGCCCGTGATGTAACCATTTACACGAGTCGATAACTAGCAGAAATGAAATAAGTTATAACATAAAGCTTCAAAATAAATGTAGTATTGCGCAATGCTGCAAATTACCTACATCTATATACATATCTAATAAGAATACAATTACAATTAAATGCGAAAATTTAATCAATAAATGGTATATAATTGAATAGTGCATCTGCAGCTTATACAAAAATTACGCAATATCAGACTAAGATAAATGAAAGAAAAGGAAATTGCTCACAAATGCTAAAAGAAGTGGCGGAAGAGCGATTATGAACTCGTTTGAATCCCGGTTACAGCTAGCTGCTTAGCCATGGCCCACTCCCGGACGCCAGCAAATGCATAGGGAATGACCCCGAAATGTCGTCATAAAATACGGCATCAGTCCTGCATGAAGCTACTAAAAGGAAGCATACACGTCCGATTCTCATCCACGACAACACACGGAAGGCCCCTACCTATCACTGCAGGAGCCCGTGATGTAACCATTTACACGAGTCGATAACTAGCCGAAATGAAATAAGTTATAACATAAAGCTTCAAAATAAATGTAGTATTGCGCAATGCTGCAAATTACCTACATCTATATACATATCTAATAAGAATACAATTACAATTAAATGCAAAAATTTAATCAATAAATGGTATATAATTGAATAGTGCATCCTCAGCTTATACAAAAATTACGCAATATCAGACTAAGATAAATGAAAGAAAAGGAAATTGCTCACAAATGCTAAAAGAAGTGGCGGAAGAGCGATTATGAACTCGTTTGAATCCCGGTTACAGCTAGCTGCTTAGCCATGGCCCACTCCCGGACGCCAGCAAATGCATAGGGAATGACCCCGAAATGTCGTCATAAAATACGGCATCAGTCCTGCATGAAGCTACTAAAAGGAAGCATACACGTCCGATTCTCATCCACGACAACACACGGAAGGCCCCTACCTATCACTGCAGGAGCCCGTGATGTAACCATTTACACGAGTCGATAACTAGCCGAAATGAAATAAGTTATAACATAAAGCTTCAAAATAAATGTAGTATTGCGCAATGCTGCAAATTACCTACATCTATATACATATCTAATAAGAATACAATTACAATTAAATGCAAAAATTTAATCAATAAATGGTATATAATTGAATAGTGCATCTGCAGCTTATACAAAAATTACGCAATATCAGACTAAGATAAATGAAAGAAAAGGAAATTGCTCACAAATGCTAAAAGAAGTGGCGGAAGAGCGATTATGAACTCGTTTGAATCCCGGTTACAGCTAGCTGCTTAGCCATGGCCCACTCCCGGACGCCAGCAAATGCATAGGGAATGACCCCGAAATGTCGTCATAAAATACGGCATCAGTCCTGCATGAAGCTACTAAAAGGAAGCATACACGTCCGATTCTCATCCACGACAACACACGGAAGGCCCCTACCTATCACTGCAGGAGCCCGTGATGTAACCATTTACACGAGTCGATAACTAGCCGCAATGAAATAAGTTATAACATAAAGCTTCAAAATAAATGTAGTATTGCGCAATGCAGCAAATTACCTACATCTATATACATATCTAATAAGAATACAATTACAATTAAATGCAAAAATTTAATCAATAAATGGTATATAATTGAATAGTGCATCTGCAGCTTATACAAAAAATACCTAATATCAGACTAAGATGAATTAAAGAAGAGGAAATTGCCCACAAAATGCTAAAAGAAGTGGTGGAAGAGCGATTGTGAACTCTCCTGAATCCCGGTTACAGCTAGCTGCTTAGCCATGGCACACTCCCGGCAGCAAAATAAATGTAGTATTGCGCAATGCTGCAAATTACCTACATCTATATACATATCTAATAAGAATACAATTACAATTAAATGCAAAAATTTAATCAATAAATGGTATATAATTGAATAGTGCATCTGCAGCTTATACAAAAAATACCTAATATCAGACTAAGATGAATGAAAGAAGAGGAAACTGTCCACAAAATGCTAAAAGAAGTGGTGGAAGAGCGATTGTGAACGCTCCTGAATCCCGGTTACAGCTAGCTGCTTAGCCATGGCACACTCCCGGCAGCAAAATAAATGTAGTATTGCGCAATGCTGCAAATTACCTACATCTATATACATATCTAATAAGAATACAATTACAATTAAATGCAAAAATTTAATCAATAAATGGTATACAATTGAATAGCGCATCTGCAGCTTATACAAAAATTACCTAATATCTGACTAAAATGAATGAAAGAAGAGGAAATTGCCCACATAATACTAAAAGAAGTGGCAGAAGAGCGATTGTGAACTTTCCTGAATTCGCCGACGCGGTGGTCGAACGGCCAAGGCGAGCGTTTCCAAGCAATTGTTCGGCATCCACGTTGTGGGTTCGAGTCCCACGTAAGGCATGGATGTTGTGTTGTTGGGCGCAGTGTGTTCCGCCCCCCTCTGGTGCGCCTGGGGCAACGTCCCAGGACGGCAAAATGGTTTACGTTTCTGGCCAATGTATAGGCGAATTATGAAAGTCAAGTGCCTGGCCATTTGATAAAAAATAAATAAGTAAAAACTCTACTGAATCCCGTTAAGCAGCTAGCTGTAACATTTTATATTTTTATTATATATATATATATATATATATATATATATATATATATATATAACTATATATATAAATATATATATATATATATATATATATATATATATATATATATATATGTATATATATATATATATATATATATATATATATATAACTAAAGAAGTAAGTACGAAAGTAAAAATAGTTTTTGAAATAATTGGTATATATCCTATGGACATAATCAGAATGAAATGCGCCACTGCTGCTCTTTCACTCAAATATGAGATAAGCTTAAAAATGAAAAAAGAAAAAGACGGAAGAGGAAAGCTAACAAGCAGAGTGCCAGAAAATAGGCGAAGGGGGGGCTGTGATCCCTTCTGAACCCCGGTTACAGCATGCTGCTAGGCCGCGGCAAGCACTCCCGGAAGCAAGCAACCCCTTGAAACCTACCCCAATGCACTAAGAACATGAAGTTGAAACGACCAAAACAAACACTCCCAAAACATAGACCAACATTCGAAGCCGAATCATTTTCACCAAAGGAACGTAAAATTTATATATAATTAAAAATAAAAATAAATATAAAAAATAATAAATCTTTAGCTAGCCCCAAACATACATTCAATTTCGCAAATCACACCATAAAAGACGCCCAGCAAATTACTAAGTATCAGATGTTCTATATACTCAAAGTGTTGCCAAATACAAAATACTGAATACATCTAAATCAACTTCCCAACAACTTCTCAAATATTGTCATTCCACCTCTTACGTAAATAGTTGAGATGTGACGTTTTAAGAAGCTCTTTGGATACCCCTTCCTGAGTGCTTCACCAATGAGATTACGATCAATATTTATTATTTTTTGTTCATTTGTTATAAGTCATTTATTTCTTAAAATTTGATTAATCACAATGTTACGGAGGATATTTTTGTGTATGTTGGATTCCCAACATATCAAATAAATTCACGTCCACATCAAATGCTTTCCGTTTATCGTAAATATCAAAATCCATTCCTCCTCCGATATCATTATTCTTGATGTTGTTTGGCACTTTTATTTGTAAGGCATTTTGTAATGTTGGGGTTCTTTGAGTTGAAGCTTCTTTTTATTCTTTCATTGGATTTTTAAACTTTTATTATTATTGAAACATTTTATTTATATGCTGCATTTGCGGAATAAAATAGATCTATTTCGTTTCGTCATTCTTTTTTACTTAATATCTTTTGTATTTTTAACTATTCATATTTACAAAGTATCCTTAATTTTTTAACACTTTACAACAAAGTTGAAAAGTGTTTATGACTTTGTTCATTCATTCTGTCTGTCTGTCAGTCTGTCTGTCCGTTAGCACAATAACTGCCGTAAAAATGACTTAATCAAAATGAAATTTTAGTATGTTGTTCAGACGGTCTCTAGGACCTATGGGAAGATAAATGAATAATATCACCCAATTAGTTTTGGATTGAACCCGGGTTGAAAAAATGAAATACATTGATCCCTATGGGATCTTATTTTTCAACCATTTTTTAAGCGGATTTAAAGTTCACAAATTGCTTCGAAAATTTTAGGTAATATTCAAATTGTTCCATAAAATATATAAAAAAAATTCAGCGAAATATATTCCGTAGTTTTTTAAATAAAAATTAAAATAATAATAACACCTCTTATATGAAGCGATCATGTGACCATGATATGAAAAGATCACGTGACCCACTTCAAAATGATATATGGCATCCATCTTGTCTCAAAATCGTGATTTTTAAAGTTCTTTTTAATTCATATTAAGTGTTGTATCCGTCCTAAAACTACTTTATTTTTGCTTAAATTCTGTGCATCTACATACTAAAACAACACAATGACAATATATTTGAGTTTAAATTCTCATTCAAATTTGATTATTTCTACAACTAAGCCTATTTTTCACCTATGTAAAATGTAAACAGCAAAATATGTAGAATGAGTTGTATTAGAATTACTGTATTTCTTTAACACAAAATAATTCAGTCCATGGAGTCTGTATGGCTGATATGAATGAAATATTAATTGATTTTATAAACAGAAGGACGATTTTTTTCGATGAAGTTTTAAGCATAAAGTTTATGAATTGTAGCTCCATGGTCTTAATTTTTAAATAAAATAAATTATTATAGTATTGTGATGAATGAAATGAAGAAAGTTATGAATGAAATCCTGCTTTTATAGAGAGATCCAAGCGTGTTATTTTTTCTTTGACGTCATTTGAATTTATTTCAGTTGTTTTCGATGAAGTTTTCAAATATAATAAATTATCGTAGTATTATGATAGTTTTAAAAATATTACCGTGGAATGTATTGCATTTTAGAGATATTTAAACCAGGCAATTTATATTTCAATGCCGTCATTTGAATGAAGTTTATTTTTTTCAATGAAGGTTTAAGTTTTCAAATATAATAAATCAATGTAGTATTGTGATAAGTTTTAAAATATTACCGAGGAATGTATTGCATTTTCGACTTTTTTAAATAAAATTGCATTGAAGTTGGGAAGTTTTTCATAATCAATGCTTTAAGCATGATTGATCTTTCTTGTTGTATTTTGATTTCTTTTACTGGCAACAAGTGCTGATGTTTTGCAAATAAATTATTGAAGTTAAGAGAATTAAGAATAGGTGTTTAAAAGAAATTACACAGTAAGCTATTTTAGTATGTGGATTTGGTGAATGGAGAAGGAGGTAATTTAAGAAATTTGTACGTGAAATAAGCAAATCATAAAATAAATGTTTAAAATGCTCATGAGTTAATTTTAATTTAAAAAAATTAGTATAAATAATACTTAATTTGCATTTTCTGACTTTATATAACCAAGTTCTAACAGGTAGAAAATTGAAAGTTTGAGAATAATTATATTGTAATTTCAAAATATCTGCATTGTAATCAATAGTTTTACTTAAGTTACTTTTTCCTTTGCCACGCTTATATCGCTTTTTACTAGGAGTTGATGACTTTGAATATTGAAAAAGATGTTTATATACTGAAGATTTATTAGAATTGTATTCAAAACTATTTTTTAACTACATTATTATTATTATAAATTTGATTTAAGCCATAGGGGAAGAGAGTTTTATATTTTTTAATGTAATAATTTTCATATACTAATCTATCAGTGAGTGAAATTTTAATATCTAAAATATGAAGGGATACATTTTTAAATCCGTGTGTAGCAAAGTGCTGATATTCAAATTAATTTTTAGTAGGGAGATCATTAAAGACTTTATGGTCAAATTTTTTAATATGATCCCTGTGGACATTCACTCTCAGATGTAAAGGGTTGCTGGTTTGGATAAGTTACAAATAGTGCAATTAAGTTTGTATATGCAATTAAAAACTTTGCGGAATTTTTGTGAAGTGGTATTAATTTGTGATAGGTCAGCATAAGGACAAGTTTTGCACCTAAGATTATTGCATCTATTGAAGGAATATGATTTAGATTGAGAGTAGGTATGGTATTCTTCCAAATCGTCTATAACGCTATATATAAATATAAATATATAACTGAAGAATTTTTATTTCACTTGTATTATATATACCTGAGATTGATCATTAATAGAAAATGTTCTGTATAGCAAAAATGAAAAGAAGACGGACCGATATGTAAATGTGACATCAAAAATACTATATGACAAGCCGTTGAATATTTTAAAAAAACATTATAAGTAAACATTATAAATGAAACAGATACTAAATTGGTATAAAATACCCCTTTTTTCCTGTTCCATATATAAGTTGAGGAATGGAATAAGAAAATTATATGTGGTAAAGATGGGTGAAAATTTTTTTTGTAACTACACATTAAGATGAAAGTATTTTTATATAAATCATATATGTAATGCAGGTACTTAAGGTACTAATCCCCTTGTTCCCTGCATAAACATACATGGTATAAATGCAAGAAATGTGTTTAGGATTAAAAGTTTCAAAACAGAAGCATTGTTTTGCACGATGAGCTAGGCCTTTTCTAGCTCCTCAATTTTTTTTTTTGAAATTGAATAAATTGAATAAAGTGAAAAGCATTTCCGAAACCATGTACGTTATCAAGGGCCACACATGTTTCGTTAATGCGGATTTTACGTTTCTGTGTGCATAACTATAAATTGTATTACAGAAATAATGCACATGGCCCGACGTAGAAGAAAATATAAATTGGATCAGATATATAAGAAATCAAATATAAAAATAAAATATATCAGCGTATGGCTAAGTATTTATAGTATAATACGAAATAATCAAAATATATAAGAATATATAATAATATAAATATATTTACCCCTTGTGCTGCTTAACAGTATTGATTACGTGATACTGACTAAGCATTTTACCTCAAAACAGGTTACAGTTAATTCTATATACTAAGATTTCAACTGTTGGAAGTGAAACATGGAGATGAAAAATTATTTTAAATTGTTTGAGAATGATCTGTCAATATGTTGCAGGTGTTGAATTTAAAATGAAAATGTGTTTAATAAATTAAAAAATAAAGTTTAGTGGGTAGGTATTTTGGATAGTGGTGTTTATAAATTTAAAAATATGTTCTTTGTAGTAACATGGTGTACTTAACATTTTTATTCTTAATAACTGGTTATTAATATTATTTCTAAATACTGATTTTGAAAGATTGGATGAATAATGTTGAAGTTTATTCACTTTGAAGTTATAAGTTTCTGTTTTGTCGTAAATTTTAAATTTTAATATGTCTGCATTTTGAATTTTTAAACTAACGTCTAGATAATTGGTCCAGTTTGATGTATATACATTTTCAATTAGTTGTAGATTAGGTGGATAAGCATTAAAGTTTAATATAGGTGCATCATTAGTAATTCCAATAATAATTAGATCATCAATAAATTTGTACATGATATGACTGTTGAAAGGGTGCTGAATTTCGTAAAAATGTAGATAAAGGTTGGCCAGTATTGTGGATGAGATTCCTGTCTGTGGTATTCCCTTATTTAATTTGTATCTGCAATTTCCTTGAGATATATACTGTTTGAACACAATGAATTTTAATAATGTTTTGAATTTTGAAAAAGAGATGTTTTTTGATTGAGTAAATTGTATATATATATATATATATATATATATACAATTTACTCAATCATACGTATTCATACATATATATATATATATATATATATATATATATGTATGTATATATATGTAATGTGTGTGTTTTAATTCTATGACTAGATGACATATGAGATAAATTGCGATTCTTTCATTATTAGCTGCTGTGCTCTCATCCAGCGGTTATTTATTTTTAGAAGTCACAGCTAACTATGGTAAAATCGAAAATACCCATTTCTCTCCGTTTTAATTCGTAACAAAACAAAAATAAAATATCCTATATTTTCCATATAATCGATTACCAAACCATTAGAAATAATAAAACAGCACTTAGATGCTTCACTAATTTCCAAAACAGAAAATTGTAGTATCAAAACAATGACCCATTCACAAGTCAATTTTACCCATTTGACGTATTGTTCGTTATACGTTTGAGAAATGAGAGTCCTTATATAACTTCTGTGGAAGTTTAAAAAAAACTAGATATCTCAGAAAATTCTTCACAAAAGCACAAAATTATGCAATTTTCGCAAACTTCTGAAGTTGGCGATATTTCGCTGAATTTGTCGCCAAAATCGTCAAATATGTTGCGAAACTCGAGCGACCTGGTCCTTCAATTAATTGCAATGGTTGTCTGTAAAAGTTGTTTCTCAGCGACGACAGGCTTCACGCTGTGAAAGACATTTTAGATATTTGTAACAATGCTTATTACCATGCAGAAGATTTAATTTCTATATAAAAGTGATAAACATTCAATAAACTTTGAAAACAGTATTATTATATTCTTACATAGATTACTATAGAAACAGACTGCCAAGTAAAATTATGGATCAGGCAAATAATTAGAGAAGCATTAGAGTTATAGTGCATTACTTTCCCTACAATACATGATACTGTATAGGAAAGTATTGGAATCGCGTCAAAATTCGCAACTCGAATTTTCGACGGATCTACACATTTCGAGCACCCTAGAATACGAAAAAATTACTTTTAGCGTGACGTCTGTGTGTGTGTTTATCTGTACAATGTATGTATCCACTCTAGCTCAAAAACTAATTTACCAAATTTCATAAAATTTGGTGGGTACATCACAAGTGGGTTAACCTAGTGCTGATTATATTTTGATTCAGAAAAAAAGAACCTGCTACTTTTTGCGAAAATGCCCGCAGAAATCGTCAAAACTGAAATAAAAGTTTTGATTTTCTGATTATTTTTTCAAAATTTCACTCGAAAATTTAAGGGGGTTTTGAACATTCGATTGCGTTTAAAAACAATAGACTTCCAGTATTCACAGATTGTAGTTTTGTACTAAATTTCGTTCGAATCGCTCTATTTGTTGAAATATCGTGTCCATAGATTCACTGACACACACACACACAGACATAATCTCAAAAATGCTTGTTCGTATTCAGGGATGCTTGATACGTGCTCTCCCGTCGAAAACTTGAATTCGAATTTTCGATTTCTTATACATTATACTATGTTATGTACATAAGGAAAGTAAAATGATGTTAGGAAAATAAATTAAGGTAGTTCCGATATGCCAGTGTAGAAAGACGACCCCAACAATGGCTGTGTCAAAAGATGCCTCTTCCAGGTGACGTGACAAGATAAAGCAAAATGCACCCTTTTATCGTCCATGAGGACTTTACATTTTAATTAAGAAATTGACTCTAAAGTCACGCTTCAAAAATATCAGTCTGATAATCAATGATAATGAACTAATAATTGATAATTGTAAATTTAATAAGTATAATTGTAACATGAAAATCTTAATGATACTTTTAATAAATACTGAAGTTTAACAAAACAAAGTGTTATCATTTTATAGTTTTGCATTTTAATGTTTTATTATCTTTTAAGAATTATGCTTATTTATAGGTTCATACCGGACTACAGATAAAAGGGGGATTCATGTCGAACACATTTTGAAAACTTAAAATAAAACTTACTGTGGTATCCGCAGTTAGCTGGTTATACAGAAATAATTGATGAAAAATATCCGGTACATCCCCTGTTCTTATTAGCTATATGGGCAGCTCACGCTTAATGATAGACACCAAAGATGCTGAAACCGATGAGCTCTAACATGCAGTAGAGAAATATATTTCCTGGGCTGTCCTCTCGCTACAGACACAGAGGCTACTACCTCAGGACAATGATATACACTACACAAACTGTCCAATATCACATGTTTTTGCACAGTTTAAGGTCGTTTGATGGTGCCTATTGAGTATACAACTCGGTTCAATTGCTACATATTCCATTCGTAAGATCCTAGCCTTTTATTTTCAAAAAGTGTAGAGAATGATAAAATGTTTATGGCTGCCATCAACTCATAGAAGTCGGGAGCTTTGCCATACGATTCACAAAGGGTCTGTTATCCCCTTTTTACAAATATTGTAGGAAATATTAGTTGATGGCTACTATTGATTTATGTAAATCAGACACAATGCTTGGTATACCGCTATTTCTACGTACAGCTCAAACTGTTGCTAAAGAATAAAATTAAAATGACTTCGCTAAAAGCAGCACGCAGTACAAAATTAATATTATCGACGAGGAAGGTGAAAACAACCTTAATCGTCCTGACACGCAAGAAGCGCAACCTTCACTCATCAGAGAAATATTGGTGACTGATGCAAAAAAGAAGGCGGGAAAGGCTGTTGCTAAAGGCGAGAGAAGGAAAAGGAGGGTAAAAAACACAGGAGGTAGGAACAAGAGGTGGGATATAATGAACGAATGGTAAAGTACCAAAGAGGAAAGTGAAAGTCCCACAACATGCTTAGTCCCAAGAACATTGCTGAACATTCTTGGGACTCTAATCATGTTTTTAATTTCCAAACGATCGTTTTACTCCTGATTCCACTTTTGAATTGGACTTTCTTAAAAATTTCACTATTCTTTCTCAGTCAAAATCCCTTATTAATGATCAGTATCCTTTCTTCTCTTCTGCTTGGAAATCTCTAGTTTAATTTTTCGACTTCGTTTACTTCCTTCTTATTTCGGGAATTTTCATTCTTTTCCAGTTTTTTTTAAAAATTTAATTGGGCTTTCATGAGCAACTGAACAAGTGATTTGAATCTTTTGTTGAACGTTCACTTTCCTCTTTGGTATTTTACTGTTCATTCATTATGTCTCACCTCTTGCCTCCTGTTGTGCCTGTTCGACTCTTCGAATCAGACCGCACGGCTTGCCTTGCTGTTCAAAGTAACTTTATGTGAGGCCGGAGAAAAGATTACTCCCCAACACACAAGAGGAACGACGGGCATTGCTGCCTCCGTTTTCACCCCCTTTTTCTTCTTTCGCCGTTGGCAACAGCCTAGTTTTGCTTCTGCCACGTTTGCTGTTTTTACATCAGTCGCTGATCTTTTTCTGAAGAGTGAAGGTTGTGCTCCTTGTATGTCCTGACAAAGAAGGCTATTTTTGCCTTCGAAACCGGTCGATATTATTTATTTTGTGTTATTTTAATTTAATGTTAAGTTATTTTAATTTTATGTAATTCAATATTATGGTAGTAAATAACATATAATAGCGTAGAGAAAACCATGTTGACCAATCACAGAGCTGAATTTTGACAATACAGGTCATATGTCTTTGAATTTTATGTACGAATAATTTTAAAACAATGAAATTTATAGTAAATAGAAAGAATTCCTTCAGCGAAATCATACATATTATGCCATCAAAACATACATATTATGCCACTCCCTAACAATACGAAATTCCATTACGCTCAAAGGGACCCTCTAACAAAACCTGACTGTCTCACGAACAGTGAAACTCAATATAAGAATATTAAAATAATAATTTTCTCAAACCGACAGAGTATATAAAAAAAAATTCAATTAATTGTGTAGATTTTCTGAGCTATTGAATTTTCGAGATTATGGCAACATTTTCGCGATATGGTGATTTTTTTTTTTTTTTTTTTTTGCATTTTTCAAAAGCTTCCAATTTTGTCGCCAAGTGGGACGGACGAACAGACATACAGACTATTGAAACATAATAAATATACTCTCCGTTTATTAATTAGTTTGGATTCCACACCAATTCTAAAATTTAAAATTAGAATGCTCTTCATGCTTTGATTATCAACTTTATTAATTTTATGTCATTTTCTTTAATTGAACGTCGTTTTCATTAATTTAGCGAAATGTTCGTCAATTTCGCGACATTCAGAAATTACCAAATTCATCGCCAAGGTCGCCAAATTTTCCGCCAAGCGTTCCAGACAGATAGATAGAGCGTTCCAGACAGATAGATAGATAGATGGATAGACGTACAGATTTGGGTCATTATTAATTTTGGTCCTTCACAGAATAAACACTTTCATTAAATGCGGACGACTTTAAAAAGAGCGAATCAGATAAGGCAAATAAAGCAGGGTAGTTATATAAAATAACGAAATAAATTAATTTTATTCGTATAAATAACAATGAAAACTACATGCGAGACAACTACAGGGGGCTCCCCTACCCCACTCACCCTCCTACGAAAATCTGAAACCGAAATCCATCACTTGTAGAGCCTTTACGTTCTACGTTAACGGACACAATTTAAATTTTAATTTCAAAATTGCCAGCACAATTAAACCAATTTATATATTGTCCACAAACAAACATCGTAAATCTTATATTTCCAATAATACAGATACAGATAACGCCATACTCCAAATTTTGAAACACGATCTCAGCAAAGTAGAAAAATAATTAAACGTTTCAAAACATCTAGAAAAGAATCAAAAACAGACTTCGAGAAGTTTCTGATAAAAGAGAAGGTTAGCACACCCCTTTTGGCTTAATATTTAAATAGGTCTGAACCAGGGAAGGGAAACATTGAATCTCCGTTGAACGTGCGGGTCTGAATGCGATACTTATGAAATCGAATTTTTTTTTTTATTTTTAGAATTCTGAGATATATAGGGAAGTTTTATTCAAATTATAGAATTGTGCTAATCTTGTGTTTTGGATGCAACGATATATATATATATATATATATATATATATATATATATATCAGATCACATAAAACATGCACATTTCGAAGTATTTAAAAAGAATATGAAGGAATTGCCTCACGGATTCGGTTCAAACATTATTGAAGATAACGTGCTTCGATTTTTTCGATGAAGTCTTGAAGGAAACTCTGTGATAATATTTTAGGCCGCTAAGAAATCGATTTGTGTGCATACCGATCAAAATCGTTGTAAATCGAGGTAAAACATAAAATAACTAAAAAAAAAATTCGAAGTTAAAAAAAATATTGGTTCGGGTCCTGAAGTACCGGCGTACCAGATTTTATGCGATTGTACGACATTTCCCGCTACAGACTGCACAGACATCTTCCTATATTATGTTAGATATTGTAGAAACCACAATGGTTGCATGTCTCTTATGCCCTGGCGAGAGTAAGCTCCTTAAAAATGCTGCAGCATCAATAGAACTTCCTGGAACGCATTATCTTTCCAAAATCGCTTTTCGCTTTTTCATGTGAGAACAGGACCTCTTTAGGATCTCGACGGAGATGGTTTGCTGAGACGGATCTTTTTACTGTAACTACTTATGCACGTGTGTTGTTTTATAATACGAAACACATTTAGTACTTCTATGGATGTAAAAATCCTTTAAAAGTAGCATCTATAGAAATTTTATCCGATTCAATCTATTGACATTTACATATTTTCTTCATTAAAATTTTGTCATTTTAATATTTTAGATTTCTAGCATTTTCCATTTCTTTTGACGCACCTGCTTAGATAGTTTATATCATACCTGTAGAAACTGATAATTTAATTCCCATGTTTTATTACCTATTTCATCTTTTTAGTGTAAAATAATGTTTAATTCTCTGGTATCAATGTTTTCCTTTTCTTAGATATTATATTTTCAATTCCTCTTTGTCGGAAATCATATAACCTCCTAAATATTATCGAACTAGGGTATGCCATTTATTTCATGTATAATCTATTAGCTTCCTTATCTCATATATATATATATATATATATATATATTGGATTTTCATATTATATTTTTATTATATATATATATATATATATATATATATATATATATATATATATATATATATATATATATATATATATATATGTGTGTGTGTGTGTGTGTGCAGCAAAGAACTGCTCAGTAATTGCTTGGCTAGAATTGTAATTGAATGCTCTCGCCTTTGAATCCACAGGTGCAAGATAGGAACTTAAATACGAGGGGGAGGTCCTTGGTATGCATGGATAATCTTAACTGCTTTGAATCCAACTTAACCAAACAGAATTGTCTTTAAGCAATCGCATAGCGATAAATCAATTCAATCTATACGTACAGAAATTAAGATTATGATCTGTGATTTAATTTTTGCGGTAAAAACAAGAAGCGAAGTTAAAAGGAACACGCCTTAATTGCACGTCGCTTAGTACTAGAGAAAACCAAAACAAGCCATCAAAGAAGCCACTTGAAAAGTTTTTTTTTTTAAATCGGAGAATAAAAAGAAAGTGTGACCAGATAAAATTCATCAGTTCTGAACGCTGCCCGAAAGGTTGTGAAGTAGTTCTTCAAAATGGTCAAAGTGCGTGCTTCATGCTGTTACTGGGGCAACTATGACTTGTCGCCATGGCAACAAAATGCTAACCAATCAATAGCGTTCATTACCAAAAATAGTTTCAAGTTCCTATGAAAAATTTTTCAGTCTTCTGTCTTATCTAAATAAGAGCAGAAGACATAATAAGTTTGCGATAATGTTTCGACTATCAAGCCGCAGTGCCATTTAATGTAGGGAGCTATTTTTAGAGCGCAGCTTCAAGTTCGTATTTTTCTTGATTTCAAAAGAAGAATAAGACTTTGCTTTAGAGAGGCTATCCTTTTATGAAACTAATGAACTTTTATGAGAACATAAAATGCGAAATAGCATTGAAGTGGGCCTAATCAAGCTGTCATTTTTAATCCTTGATATTCACGAAACTCGGAATTACTAGATGCAGCAAAGTGATACACGTTTTTACAGCATTTTTGGTGAATAGCCGGCTTTAAATTTTTTACGCAGTTCATACAATTTTTATGATAATAAACTGTAAGCGCAAAATTGTTTAGTTTTGTTGTAAACGATGCGCGGATTTGGTCGCGCAAGTCTTTTGTTATTCAGAGATGCTCCCTCCACTCTTCTGCTTTACTGGAAGTTAATAGCGTGTTAACTGCCAACAGGGATACATGCATACGCCTGCTTTTTATTTTCTTTAAAGCACGTAGTAGAGGATGGATAAAATATTTATTCAACACAATTTAAAAAATAATATAGTAAATAAGTGGTGTAAATATTGTTCATTATAAATGTATAAGTAGTTCAATATTTCCATTTTTAAATATAAAGATGGAATTTAAATGGAAAATAGCAGAAAGCTTTGTGAAATGACTAAATAAAGTAGGCGTAAATTTATGCATATATAAAATAGCAACAAGCAATCTGGTAGCCGTTTTGCTGCCGTAATAGGTAATACTAACCGAATACCAGTTGAAAATCAACTGTCTCGCAATAAGCAACCACCGAATATTGTCATTTCTTTAATTATTCGCGTTTCACATTTATTCGGCAAATCGAATATTTTATTGTGTGGAACCCCCTAAAGAAGAAAATATTGTAAATTTTAAATTGCGCACGCTTCCTTTCGAACTTTCTACCAGTAAACCAAATTAAAGTCTCTATTTCATCCCGAAGCATACTATTTTATCATTTCCCCTTTCGAACGTTTTTCTGCGGAGCATACCCATAAATGAACATTTTTGAAAAACTCTGTTCGTCTTGGGTTTCTTATCAGATGATTGGCCTATATACAAATATCAAGCCTCTATCACATTTAAAGGAAGCGTGCTTCATTTATTCCGATCGAATATATTGGTGTTCGGCACACCCTAAAGTTGCAAATATTGGAAATCTGAAATTGCACACTTTCCTTTCAAACTATCTACCAGTACACCAAATTTGATGTCTCTATCCTATCGTGAAGCATGTTTTTCTATCACTTCATATTTCGAAAGTTTTTCTGTGTTGCACCCCCCTTAAATGATTATTTTTGAAAAACCGTAATAATCGTAGGTTTTTTTTTTATCAAATGATTACCCCATATACTAAATTTCAAGCCTCTATTACATTGTAAAGGAGACGTTTTTCATTTTTTCGTCATATCGAACATTTTAGTGTGCGGCACCCCCTATAATAGCAAACGTTGGAAAACTGAAATTGCACACTTTTTTTTTCTAACTATCTACACGTATACCAAATTTGAAGTCTTTTTCTCATCGCGAAGCATGCTTTTTCTATCATTTCATCTTTCGAATGTTTTTCAGTGGAGTACCCACCCCCCTTAAATATACATTTTTTAAAAGCTCCATTCTTCTTGGGTTTTCTATTAAATGATTCACGCATATACCAAATATCAAGCCTCTATCACGTTCTAAAAGGAGTGTTTCTACTTCATTCCGAAAATCGAGCATTTTTGTGTGTAACACTCCCTAAAATAGAAAATATTGGAAAACTGAAATTGTACACTTTCTTCCTTCCAAACTATCTACCCGTACACCAAATTTCAAATCTCTATCTCTTCCTGAAGTATGTTTTCTTATCAATTCACCTTTCGAACGTTTTCCTCTGGAGCACCCCCTTAAAGGAACGTTTTTGAAAAACGATAATCGTCTTGGGTGTTTTTATCAAATGATTATACCATATACCAAATTTCAAGCCTCTATCAAATTTTAAAGGAGCAGTTTCTCATTTATTCGGCAAATCGAGCATTTTGGTATGCGGCACCCCCTTAAGCAGAAAATATTGGAAATCTGAAATTGCACACTTTCTTCCTTTCGATCGATTTACTCATACATCAAATTTGAAGTCTCAATCTTATGTCAAAGCATGCTTTCCTATCATTTCACGTTTCGAACGTTTTGGTGTGGAGCACCCCCTCTAGAGAACGTTTTCGAAAAATTCGATTTTTCCAGGGGGTTTTATCGAACGATCGAGCCGTGTACCAAATTGCAAATCTCTATCGATTCAGGAAGTGCCTAAAAAAGCGTGACAGACAGACGAACAGACAGACGAACAGACAGACGGGCAGACAGATAGATGGACACTTGGCAATAAGTATATATAGATTCATCGGATCTAAAAAGTAGCCACAGGCATAAATATTGCCAGTTCGTCTGGACGCCATTAAGCCAACAAGCCACTAGCATTAAATCTATGAACATTGTCATTCTTCTAAAAATGAATTTCTATAGCATGAAACATTAACTTTCCATAATTACTGATAAAAATTTAACAAAGATGAATATTAAATCAAGAATAAGCATAAAAAATCTCACCTTAAAAAAGTCATAAAAACATTTTTTAAATGTAAAATTTCATTCACCATATCTGCGTGGTTCGGGGTCAGCCTCAAAATCACCCAACCTCAGACAAACGAAATTACCTCATTTCCGATTTTTTTTTTTTCAGATGGCCAGGCACTTTGACCTTCGTCATTCGCCTTTATTACAGCGCCCAGAGTGTGAACCATTTAGCCGTCTATTGACGTTGCCCCAGGCGCACCAGAGAGGGGCGGATCACATTGCGCCCACAACACAAACATCCATGCCTTACGTGGGGCTCGAACCCACAACGTGGCGGTCGAGCGATTGCTACGGAAACGCTTGCCTTGACCACTCGACATCATTTCCGATATATGACATCACATTGAACATGAAATAATAGCATATGACCACTTTAGCCACCCCTTCCCTATATGTAAAAGAAAAGTATTGAGATGCGGTCAAAACCCTGAATACGATGTTTGTGTGCACGCGACGTCGCTCGATAAAATTGTATAAAATTTGATATGATTATATCAATTGATGAGCCTCGAAAGTCTCTTAATATTCTGAACGAACGGATCAATAAAATATATAGAACCGACCAATCAAGGGAAAGCCTACAATATCACAAGCATTTTTTCTTTTTCAAAAATCGGAGTGACGCTGTAAAAACATAGGTACTTTTAAATGTATTATAACACTAATTATTTTATGTATGATTTTTATTTTAAAGTTAGTGACATCATTTATAAGGCGCGAAGATGTGCCGTTCTCGAAATATTTCATGGTTCTCATCTGAAACGCAATAAGTAAATAATAAAAATAAATAAAAATAAAATAAATATTTAAATATAAATAGGTTTATTATTAGGAAGTCTTTGTAGGTCATTTTAACCTGAATGAAATGGCCAACATTGTTTAGGAGTTATCCTGAACAGTTCTCGAGATATTTGAAATTTTATTACATTTTGATATAGAGAACACTATCTTTCGAACAAACTGATAAATAATCTGATGTGGGCAACACATGACTTTCTTTATATAATACAATGAATTTACTACTTTTACAGTTTAAAAAAATGTTATTCTTATAGTAGATACTTATATTCTTTCAAAGATAGTGAATTTTCTTGAATTAGTCGTCATTTTAATTGATTTAGCGTCAATTTTTCCATTTGGCGAGATTTTCGTTAATTTGGCAACATTTTAAAATGTCGCCAAGTTGGCGACATTCCGCTAAATTCGTCGCCAAAATCTCGCCAAGCGTTATGAACAGAGAAATAAGTTATTCTTACAGCAGATAAATGACTATTGGCGTTCAAATACAAAAGCATTACTCAAAGTATATTTTCTCATGAATGGAACGAGTTAGATCCACGAGAATGATGTCACCAAATTTATCGCATGACATTACATATGAAAAGTGACCATGTTCTTAACAGTTAATATATCATTTTAATTTATGGCCCTTTTTGATAAATTTATTTGAAAAATTTGCAATATCTCGAGAACGGTTCATGCTAGCGTTCTAAAATTTATGTCAATCGTTTTCTAAGGAAAAATTACATAAGAAATGTCCATTTGCGTAACTTTATTAAAGGTTTTGATTTTTTGATGATTTTTTCAAAATTTCACTCGAAAATTTAGGAGGGTTCTGAACATTCGATAGTGTTTTAAAACAATAGGCTTCCAGTATTCATGGATTGTGATTTTTGTACCGAATTTAATTCGAATTGCTCCATTCGTTCGAGAGATATCGTCTCCACAGACTCACATACACACACATACACATACTTTCACACACACGCACACACACACAGACATCACCTCAAAAATGTTCGATTCGTGATCAGGGATGCTTGAAACGTGCTCTCCCGTCGAAAACTCGAATTCGAATTTTCGACCACGTCACAATACTTTCCTTATACATTATGTATATAAGGAAAGTAATAAGGAAAGTAAAAAGATAAAATTTGTTACTGTTATTTCATTTGATGCACTTCAGAAGACTATTAATGTATGAAGAGTTCGGATAAAGGGTTCGTCTTTCTATTTTTCGAAAAATATTTTTTTTTATAAATCGAAAACAAATTATAAAAAAAATGATTGTATTGATATTTTATATCAAATTTTATTTAGAAGTGCATAACGCAATTAACAGAGCAATACCATTCGTCGCTATAGAGACATTGCATGTTTTTGATCTAAAATCGAAACAATTAACCTGATGATCATAAAGAAATTAACCACCACTATTAACAAACGCGTGGTACTTTGTTGTTCTTTTAACCAGAAATAAATATACACCATTGGTTAGCATTTATCATTCGCTATTTTCGAGACATTAATATATTTATTTTTCTGAAGGACTCAAAGTATGACAAATAATCAAGCGAATTACATAAAATTAGCTATGCTTAGAAAGCTCTAGTTTATATTATTATTATCATTAGAAAGCTCCAATTCAGGGATTTTCAGTTAGAGTTAGTACGATTTGTGCGTAGACAAACAATTTTTAATTTTTTACTTTCCTTATATATAGTATAGTATAATGTATGTTACTTTCCTTATATACATAGTAAAATGTTTAAGGAAAGTATTGTAACGGGGTCGAAAATTCGAATTCGAGTTTTTGACGGGAGAGCATGTTTCAAGCATCCCTGAACATGAATCAAACGTTTTTGAGGTGATGTCTGTGTGTGTGTGTCAGTGAGTCTGTGGAGACGATATCTTACGAACTAATGGAGCGATTCGAACGAAATTTGGTACAAAAATTACAATCCGTAAATACTGGAAGCCTATTGTTTTAAACGCAGTCGAATGGTCAGAATAGTCATCCCCCTCCCTACATTTTTTAGTGAAATTTTGAAAAAATCATCAAATTCAGAATTTTGTTAAAGTTAAGGAAATAGTCATTTCTTATGTAATTTTTCATTAGAAAACGATTCATTATTGTAAAATATGTTCACTTTTCATATGTAATATCATGCGATAAATTTGGTAACATCATTCTCGTGGATCTAGTACGTTCCATTCACGAGAAAAGATATTTTTTTATTTGAACTCCAATAGTCATTTATGTATCTGCTATAAGGATAACTTATGAGAGCCATAACGCTTGGCGAGATTTTGGCGACGAAGTTAGCAGAATGTCGCCAACTTGTCGACTTTTCTAAATGTTGCCAAATTAACGAAATTGTCGCCAAATTGACAAAAATGGCGCTAAATCAATGAAAATGCCGCTAAATCAATGAAAATGACGCTAAATCAATGAAAATGACGACTAATTGACAAAAATTCAATATTTTGGAAAGAATATTAGAACATAATATAAGAAAAACCTATTTTTCCGTCCATAACGTTTGGAAAAATTTTGGTGACGAATTTGTCGGAATATCTCCAACTTGCTGACTTTTTAAATGTTGCCAAATTGAGGAAAATATCGTCAAAATTGCAAAAATGACCTTACATTAATGTAAATAACGCCTAATTGATGTATTAATTATTAAAATATTTTAATGTATCGCTTATTGAGAATACTATCAATATTAATAATTGTTTAGATAGAATTGCGCGAAATATAAGTTTATTGGGTACTTTGAAATAGTTTTACATGTTGTCATTCGGAAAATCGCCAAATGTACAATTCAATGTTAAAAACACAGTACCGTGGATCTTATACATTATTTTTTGACTGTAAAAGGAGTAAATTCATTCCATTATATAAGAAAAAAAAGTCATGGGCTGCCCACATCAGATTTTTAACACTTTACAACATAGTTGAAAATTGCTTATGACTTTGTTCATTCTATCTGTCTGTCCGTTCGCACGATAACTGCAGTAAAAATGACTTTACCAAAATGAAATTTTAGTGTGTTATTGAGACGGTCTGTGGGGGCATACGGAAATGTAAATGAATAATATCATCCAATTAGTTTTGGATTGAACCCGGCTTGAAAAAATGAAATACATTGAATCCTATGGGACCTAATTTTTCAAACATTTTTTAAGCAAAGCCAAAATTCACAAATTGCTTCGAAAAT
This sequence comes from Amaurobius ferox, assembly GCA_951213105.1. Taxonomy (NCBI): domain Eukaryota; kingdom Metazoa; phylum Arthropoda; class Arachnida; order Araneae; family Amaurobiidae; genus Amaurobius; species Amaurobius ferox. The sequence continues at coordinate 120,762,517 of OX578141.1, forward strand.
TTTAGGAAATACTCAAATTATCCCATAAAATAGATAAAAAAAATTGTGCAAAATACATTTGATAGTTTTTAAATAAAAATTAACATAATAATTACACCCATATAATATGAGAGCCAACGACCCTACCGTGCTGAAAACACCGGTTCTCGTTAAATCACCGAAGTCAAGCAGCATCGGGCGCGGATAGTACTTGGGTGGGTGACCACCTGGGAACACCGCGTACTGTTGGTACATTTTGGGCGCGGTAGCCCGGTGGTTTGCGCGCTGGATTTGCACGCTGCCACAACTGCCGCCGTGTTCATGCGGAGTACGATCACGTTAAACATGTGGTTCCGTAAGTCCTTCCGAGAGGTTGGTGGTAAGGGAAGGAGGGTACGGTCCCTGTGGATGCCTCCCTCACTGGGTTCCGGTCTAAATTCGGTGGCACTTCCCGACCGCCCAATCTGTTACCTTACACCTTTCTAGTAGGTCGGACGGTCTGGGTCTCATCAACAACAATCCATATAATATGAAGAGTTCATGTGATCCACTTCAAAATAAAATATGGCATCCATTTTTTCCCAGAGTAAAAATCGTGATTTTTAAAGTTCTTTTAAATACTTTGCAGGCCACAGACCTAGAGGACTGAATTTTTGCCCACTTCCAGTGTAAACCACGGGACAGTACCTACCAGAGTTGGATATTTATTACCTCCCTGGGGGCGGAGAAAATCGGGGGAGGGATTCAAAAGCCTTTCCAAGATTCTCCAGAAGCCTTACGGTGATTTAAAAAGCTAAATATTTGCATATTTTTAGTATTGACAATGTGACAATGCCTAACAGTGTCAAATTCTCGCTTCTCCTCCCTGGGGCGGAGAAAGTGGGTTTTTTGAAAGGTCTTTCCGGATCTTCCAGAACCTTCCTTTGTCTTAGAAGACTAAATCTTTGCACCCACAATATCGCCCATCAGCCTATTTCTTAGTTTTTCCTCCGAACTTTATATTCATAATAGACAGATGGCGATAGTTATGCTTCACACAATTCTTCCCCGTTTGCATATAGTATGGCCCACGAGACTGAACATAATAGGGATAGGATTTTTTATGTCTCCTCCGGGGACGAACTAAATGAAGGGAGATAGAAAAGTTTTTCCAGACCCTCTAAAAGCCTTCCCCACCCCCTCTTCGATGATCTAGAAGACTGAAAATTTGCGCATTTATAGTATCGACCACGAGACAAAACCGGACGAAATAAGAAAGCCATTAAAATGAGATGAACTGGAGAATATAGTAAAGTATCTAGTTTAAGAAAAACAAGATATTTTGATTTGAGATATTCTTTAAAATGGGAGATAATTAATCTAAAATATTAATGTTGTTATTTAAACAAATAATGTGAAATTGAATTAAAATATTTGCAATAGAAAAAAATTAATAAAAGTTTTTAAATTAAGTATTTTGAATAAATTTAAATTGTTGCGATGATCACATCACTACACATTGTTAGTCAGAATAAAATTTATTTAAAAGAAAACGTTGCAACTATTAAGAGTATTTTAATTTCGCTGTCTTTGATAAGCTCACACACTAGCCCTGTACATTACGTTGTATATAAAAACGTAAAAATAGGGAGAAAAAGGCTATTCCTGCCACATAATCACACAAGCATAAAACAAAGTATCATTTGGGCTTCCCGATAAACATAATAAAACTCTCCTAAAATCTAAGCTGTGGCAATATGAGATCATTTTTCGCTTCTTCTGTTATCTCTAAAAGTATAAGAGATAGAAGAAAAAATCCAGTTTCTAACTTGTAGAGGCTAAAATTGCTTTCAGCTCTGTGCTTATTAACACTTTTTCGAAACTTAATAGATTGGATGTCATAAAGCGAAGTGAAGTGTTTAAAAATGACGGTCGCCCACCTGCGTCATTCTTCTCTATTTAAGAAGCAGTTATAGCGAATAGAAATGTTAATATTTAGTATTTTAAAATAAAGTCGAATTTCAGAGCATGACGTAATTATAAGTACACAAAAAATAAATAGTTAACATTTTTATTTCATAAATATATGCATAATAACTATCTAGTGTATTTACGTTTTTCCAAACCTTCCAGAAGCGCCCGCCAACCTAAAAGACTGAATCTTGACATACTTGTATCAGCTACGGAGCAGAACCTAGCAGACCCGGATTTTCGATTTTCCTCCTGAGGGTAATCAAACACAACCCCCGTCCCACCCGAAGGTATATGGGAAACTCAACGATCCATCATCACGACAGAAGTCGAACACTCGGCACAATTCCCGGCCAAGAGAGAAGTGGGCAATGCCTCCACTCCACAAGAACCGGACCCACACCTCCAGCCGAAACCATTGAGAGCCCCAACACCGCCAGCCGAGGTGCCAGAACCCAAAAAGCAAAACAGGCGAAACCCTGCCATCTGTCGAAAGTCATTCTCTGAAAGGATCAACGAAATTCAACAAAACTTTTGTCGATACAGAACATAACAACTTTCTAATACAACAATAACATCAATAACATGTATCTTACAATACAGCAAATCCCCCTAATCTGTAAAACGAAGGGTGAATGTGAATAAAACAGATCAAAGACAAAACTTTAATTTTTTCAAAAGATACAAGTATGAGAGCGCAACGTAATACTTTGATACCATTTTTCCTTGATAAAATATATCAAGCGAGAAAGTGTAACTAACATGGCAGTATATAAGATTTTTAACACCATTTCAATATTTACAAATTTCCAAGAGAATATAAACTTCGGAATTCCAACTTCTCTCTTCTGACAATTTATGGCTTTTCCATTTACAAATTTGCAACAGTGTATTCCCAAGAATACACTTTCAATTTCTATACAAATAAAGCAATTTCTATACAAGAGGAAACAATCTATTTCTAACCGATTCAACTTTATGCCTTTATATATTTACAATAGAATTTACAACAAGGTATTCCCTTGAATACCAAACAATTTTTATACAGTTCTTGGAACTTTTCTATTTACAAATTATCACCAATGTATTCATGGATCCTCCTGACGGTAATCAATCTCCACACCCGTCCCACCCGAAGGTATCCGGGAAACACTACAATCCATCGTCGCGACAGCAGTCGGACACCCGACGTAGCACTTGGTCAAGAAAGCCGTGGCCAAAGCCCCCACTCCACCGAGACCGGACCCACGCCTCCAGTCAAAACCACAACGGCCCAACACCGCCAGCCCAGGTGCCGAGACCGAAAGAAGAGCAGGCACGCCCTGCCATCCGTCGAGACTCATCCTCTAAGAGGACAAACAATAAAATGACAACACTTAAGAGACAACACTGATACCTCAAAAACGACAACACTTATATCGAAAAACAATATAAAACAATTTCAAAGAAATATATAATTACAATATTTTCGTACCATTAACGAATACAACAAAAGTACCAATAATAATTGGGAATAAAGGTGTGAGGAAAACAAAACGTTATAAAAGCTTTTAATTATACATTATAATTTTACAAATGAGCAATGACTATAACAAAATGGCACCACGTTACACAAAGCCTATGGTAAAGACAAAAGTTATAACATTCTAAAATTCCAATAGAATAACAAATTTTCATCAATTAAAACATCTGTTTCACAACTTCTTGCTATTTGCGGCATTACTATTAATAGTTTTACACAAGAGTATTTCCTAGAATACCAACCGATTACAATACAGATGAGTCAATTCTTATACATAAGAATACAATCTATTTCAAACAACAAGTATCCCCGAATACAATTTCCATTTCTATACAAGAGATTGTTCCTATACTTTAGGAAATTAACACTCCAAACATTTTCATATAATGCCTATTCCAATATTTACAACAATTCTTACAACAATATTCACAACAGATTATCATATTTTCAACAGGATATTTCACCAAAATACCAACACAGAAATTCACATTTTATATAATTAGAGTACTATTATCATCTAAAAACAAAATAAATATTAAAATCTTCGTACTAGAAAGTATCAAAGTTTATATAGCTCCCTATTGAACAACAGTTTTGTAATAGTTTCTATGCCTTTTTTACTTGTCTCCCCTCTACATAGGTTTAACAAGGAAACTTGTAGAAAGTTCTTAGGAAAGTATTTCGTTCTTATTTCTTTCCAATGGTCGCATCTAAGTATATAGTGTTCCATAGTTCCTTCCTCAGTTCCACACTTGCAAATATTACTTTTGTTGTGGAATCTATTTTGATAAGATCTAAACGCTCAATGTTCTGTGAGCACTTGGTTTATGTAAAAGTTTCCATATGTTACCCCTGTAGAGATCTTAGGTAGATGTCTATAAACTTGGCGACCCTTCTTCCTGAGGGTAAAGAAAATGTATTTTTTTTTTCAAAAACTATATGCAGAAACTTCAGAAGCTCCCCTACTGACCTGAAAGGCTAAATTTTTGCACACTTATAGTATCGACCATCGGACAGAACCTAACGTAGTCGAATTTGTGTCCCCTCCCCCCCCTGGGATGAAGATTATGTTTAAAAGTCTTTCAAGACCCTTAAGCAGACCACCGGTAGCTTAAAAGGCTGAATCTTTGTACTGACTACGGGATCTAACCTAACCAAGTCGGAATTTCCCTCGGGTTGGACAAAATAGAGGAAGTCTCTCGAAACCCTCCTGAAGTCAACTGTGACCTGGAAGGCTAAACCTCGACCCCGGGGCAGAACATAAGCGGGACAATTTTTTATTGAGACAACTGCTTTCGACGCTATGTACCATACATTTTTAAACAACATAAAACTTACTTAAAAAAAACCACAACAAAATTTTTAAGTGTTTTTTTGCCCGGTCTTTGACAGAATTAAATACTGCATAACATGAAGACAAAATATGATTCTCTTTTGATTATATATTAGATATACATGTATGAGTATCCTAGATTTTTTTAGATATAAATGTGTTTAAAGGCATTTTATTGGTTATTTTTTGACATGGATTTTCAAAATCTTCTATTAATAGTAGTTTTTGTTAATTTTACTTGCTTCATGAACGAGGAGATGTAGGATTTGTAAAAAGTGTAGCTCCTTTTGCAAATAGCATCATATATCATTACAGATTGGTGTTCCTGTAATCTTTAAATGTATGTTTTAGTAAAGAAACAGCCCTTATTGTGAGATATAATGTGTTGTCTTTGTAGTGAGATATACGTTGTTATGAGATACTTGTAGCAAGAAAAGTTAATCTTTTAAAAAATGAAATGCATCATTTGTTGCCTGTGTGTTAACTCTTTCATGTTCTGACGATACTTTTAAAGTCTCACAAATTTCATACAACGCCTGTACTGATCATGATCAAATTGTCAGTTATTTTGTTATAATTATTCTGTATGCTTCTTTTGAAAATCGCCTGACGATTTATTATGTTTAGATCTATATATCTAGACAAAAGTTTTACACACATCTTCCGCCAAGGCTAACGGCCCTACCGTGCTGAAAACACCGGTTCTCGTTAGATCACCGATGTCAAGCAGCATCGGGCGCGGTTAGTACTTGGGTGGGTGACCACCTGGGAACACCGCGTGCTGTTGGCACATTTCGGGCGCGGTAACCCGGTGGTTTGCGCGCTGGATTTGCACGCTGCCACAACTGCCGCCGTGTTCATGCGGAGTACGATCACGTTAAACATGTGGGTCCGTAAGTCCTTCCGAGAGGTTGGTGATAGGGGAAGGAGGCTACGGTCCCTGTGGATGCCTCCCCCACTGGGTTCCGGTCTAAATTGGGTGGCACTTCCCGGCCGTCCAAACGGTTACCTTACACCTTTCTGGTAGGTCGGACGGTCTGGGTCTCCACAACACACATCTTCCAACCTTTGAAGACAATTAAGTACACACAGCATGGAATTTTATTTAGTGTGACTTTTTGCTATAAAATGTTTATATTTAAGGAAGATCATCCTTAAAACATAAATATTTTTCCCCTTCTTTATGGGTGGCTGTCAAATTTGCCATCTATGTATTTACCAAAAAAGTTTTGAAGAATGTATTTCTCAGGATCTACTATAGATAGAGATTGGATGATGGCTAATATAGATTCAGCATCAAATTTTAAAGGAGATAGGAGGGTTCACTAGCGATTTTGCTGTTTGTTTTCTATTTCCGGTTCTTCTTCAACATCTTCCGGTAACATCTTTATTTCAAGATTAACTATAAATAGAGTTTAAATGCAAAATGCTATGGATTAAGTATTAAAAGGATTTAAGTACTCATAGAATTCCAGATTTTCTAACTGTAGTGAGCATGTACTCACCATTTATCCTAATCTCTGCCGTGATTGAAATCCCTCACATCTTGCAGCATTTATTTTGGACCGAAATTGCTCTTTTGTCATTTTTTCACATGAAATTTTATATTTTAGTAACGTAGTCGAATACGTATCTCGTCGAAGAGTTCAAAATATTGTTTGGAAATTTTCAGAATTCCAGGCAATACGAAATTTGTCGTACCTCACACACCTTCTATTTTCAATAAGTAATCAAAGCGACGAAGGGATATGATAGTTATTGTTGCATTTTTTCTATCCATGTTAAAGCCTTGTGAACAATACATGCACCCAAGAAAAACAATTTAAGAATTCAATAGAATGACAAAAAAGCAATTTATATATAATAAAAATATTATATATAAAAAATATTTTGATTATATATAAATTTATATATAATAAAAATAAATATATATATATATATCTTATATGTATGTGTTATCTTATATGTTGTTGAAACCCAGACTGTCCGACCTACCAAAAAGGTGTAAGGTAACAGTTTGGACGGCCGGGAAGTGCCACCCAATTTGGACCGGAACCCCGTGGGGAGGCATCCACAGGGACCGTTCCCTCCTTCCCCTACCACCAACCTCTCGGAAGGACTTACGGACCCACATGCTTAACGTGATCGTACTCCGCATGAACACGGCGGCAGTTGTGGCAGCGTGCAAATCCAGCCCGCAAACCACAGGGATACCACGTCCGAAATGTGCCAACAGCACGCGGTGTTCCCAGGTGGTCACCCACCCAAGTACTAACCGCGCCCGATGCTGCCTGACTTCTGTGATCTAACGAGAACCGGTGTTTTCAGCACGGTACGGCCGTTGGCCCCTTATATGTATGTGTATATTTGTGCATGCGACCGTAATTGCGTGTGTGAGCTTGAGCACATATGTGTGTATTCGTGCGTGCGTACTCATACTTGAATATATGCTAGCGAACCCTCGCGGTTTTTTTTGTGATGTCGCTGAGCGACTCAAATGTGGCCCTCGGTTTAAAAATATTGATGACCACTGCACTAGACACACTTTCAAAAACTATCAAGTTATCTATTATAAAAATAAAAGTGTCTATCAAACTTATATTAAATGTGTTTTTTTTATAGTAATAGATAAATAGTGAGACAACAAACCCTAAAAATGTGATATCTTTTAAAGAAATAATGACAGGTCTATAAAATCTTGGATAATTCACTTTAAACAACGGTTTTTGAGGCAGTAAAAATGATATCCCTTCCTTTATAGACTCCATTTTATGGTAATCAAATAAGTGTATTCCTTTTCACAACATAAAGTAATAGTTTCAAATTAGAAAGGGTAATAAAATAAGTATACAGCGAAATCTCGAAGATCTGACGCATTTGCGTTTTCTCGCTTCCTACGTTCTTTTCCATCGGTCCCGATTTATCTCCTATACTAGAATTTCCCAACCTAGAGTATACGTGAAAGGGATAGTTGGGGGTACGCGAAAATTTTTGAGTAATGGTGGACTTAAGCAAATGAATGTTTTCTAATCCAAATTATTATTTTTATTATTTTGTTACTATGGCGTTAGAGAAACGTGGACGCTATGGCGTGGTGTTACTATGGCGTTAGAGAAATAAATAATTAATCAGGAGGTTGTTGTTGAGACCCAGACCGTCCGACCTACCAGAAAGGTGTAAGATAACCGTTAGAACGGCCGGGAAGTGCCACCCAATTTAGACCGGAACCCAGTGGAGGAGGCATCCATAGGGACCGTCCCCTCCTATCCCTACCACCAACCTCTCGGAAGGACTTACGGACCCACATGCTTAACGTGTACGTACTCCGCATGAACATGGCGGCAGTTGTGGCAGCGTGCAAATCCAGCGCGCAAACCACCGGGTTACCGCGCCCGAAATGTGCCAACAGATTGCGGTGTTCCCAGGCGATCACCCACCTAAGTACTAACCGCGCCCGATGCTGCTTGACTTCGGTGATCTAACGAGAACCGGTATTTTCAGCACGGTAGGGCCGTTGGCAAGAGGTGTTATTTTAAACTAATTAGTCTTTATTTAAATATTTTTAGGTATATAAGATAATTTGAAGAATTTAAATTATGCATGCGATCGTATAGTATATTTCCGGACGTTGTTTGTTTTCGCGGAAATATACAGTATGAGCAGGTACCCATTTTATCATTCACAAGGGCATTTAACTAAAATTATGAATGTAGCTCTATAGTCGATAAAAATCCTTTCACCTGTCAGCACACTAGACGTTAGAACTGACAAATATAAAGTATAAATTGTAAATGAAACCTAAATATTTAAATAAGGAATAATTAATTTAAAATAACCCTCTTTATTAATTTAATTTATCTCACCACATGTTTGTGTCAACTTTTTTTAACAGATACAAAGAAGCAAGTATAAATTTAGAATGCTACTTTTTAATACCAAATTCATATTCTAAATATAAAACCAAATACAAATGATTCAGTCTTTTGTCAAGTATTTTGGTTTTAACTGCCCCAGTTTACGAAATTTTGTAGAATCTGGAAAAATACGGATAAACCTCACGGACGCCTTATAAGCAGACTTGGTGCTACAGCAGTATAGTTGGTTACTTATCGTTCCCGATGATAAGTTATTAAGCTACAAATCGTGTTATTTTCCTTTACGGAAGCCATTTGCGATAATATATTTTCCCAGTAGAAACAACAAGCACACAACTATAATAGAAGGTCTTTTATTTCACTTTTAAGACGTACAAAATTTAAAAAGGCCAGAGCGCTTTCGAGTGTAAATACGCTGTTCATCAGTGGCTACATGGAAATAGGAATGATCGTTCATATATAGACCAGAAAAGGTGACAAATTTGCATAAATACAATTATCAATAAACTACGTTTATCTAAGGAGAATCCAAAAATACAAAACATATTGCACAGATTTAAAAAATCGAGCATAAATCACGAAAAGAACAGTAAAAATTTACAATTTTATTACAGAAATTTCAAAATCAAAATTTTTTTTTTTTTTTTTTTAAATGGGGGCAATCAGGTCCAATCCCCGAGAGGATGACGTCAAAGATAACTATGAAGAGACCTGAATTGCATGGAGTCGACAACAAAATGAGCAAGGGCCGTAGAAAGTTTACCACCTTTGACATTCCTAGCATGTTCTGCCAAACGGATACCAATAGTACGTTTTGTACTGCCAATATAAAATGTAAAATTGCCATCGATGGACAACAGGGGAACCACATACACCCCAGCAAAGCTTTTAACATCATCCTTATCACCCAGCTTATCAGACCGTATCCGGTTAAATAAAGAAGAAACATTAGAGTGAGCAGGCCTGAAACCAAATTCAGAGCAGAACTGAATAAAGGGACGGAAAATCATGGGATGGTGCGGGAAACTAGATTTATGATTCAAACGATCTTTTAAAGAAATAAGTTTAGTATCAATTTGGGAAAATTTACGGCGAACATGGGAAAAAACCTTATGTATAAATTCAAAGGAATAGGCAGCCTCATAGCCAAGATTGAAAATAAAATCAATTTCGTCACTTAAAGAAGAAAAAGAACACACGTTAAAAGCACGATTAAAATAAGCGTTAAAAGAAGCTTTTTTAGAGGAAATAGGATGGTAAGAATTAGCAGGAATACAGGAATTAGTAAAAGACGGTTTACGGTAAACAGAAGTGTGAAAACCAACAGCAGAACGGGTAACCAGAACATCAAGAAAAGGCAAGAAACAATTATTTTCGTGCTGAACGGTAAAATTAATCGAAGAGTAAAAATCATTAACCTTGGACAAAAGAAGAAGGAGATCATTTAAATCACCATCCCAAATAATAAAAACATCATCAACAAAACGGCACCAAAGAGAGGGGGGGATGGGCAAAAAAGGCAAAATTTCATTCTCAAGCTCCTGCAAAACCGCCTTTGTCAAAATACGAGATAAAGGGCTACCCATAGGGGCACCACAAATTTGTAAATAAATATTATCACAAAAGCCAAAATAATTTGTCTCCGTAACAATGTTCAAAGCAGAAGTGATTGCGTTGATAGTAGGGGTTTTAAAATTATGATTTTGCAATTTTTTAACAGTAATTCCAATAGCAATGTCAACGGGAATGCTAGGAAATAAAGAGACAACATCAAAACTGTGAAGGGTACTATTAGGATTAAATTTAGTTTTAAATAAAACATTAATAAAATTTTCAGTGGAACTTATAGAAAACCTATGGTTATTAAAAAAGGGTTTTAAGAAAAAGGCAAGGGATTTCTCTAAAAAATAAGTAGGTCCACTACATTTAGAAACAATAGGACGCATGGGATGATTAGGTTTATGAAGTTTCATTTGACCAAAAATCTTAGGGAGTTGATGAGAAGTACGAAAAATCGCAGAATTAACATTGGGAGGAAGATCATTATATTTTTTAAGCTTTGCGATCTTAGCATTAATCATATAGATCGGAAATTTTTTGACCTGGTTACATTCCATCTCGTCAATACACTTCTGCCTTGAATGAACATAATCAGATTTATTAATAAGAACAAGTTGCTTAGTCTTGTCAGCAGATAAAATGACAATATCAGGATTAGATCTCAGTTTCTTAAATTCTGCAAGTTTATTTCTGCAAATTTTATTTATTTGATGTATTTTCCCTTTTACACATTTCTGTGAGTTCTTTGTATACACAGATGTGCTTTATTAATGTGTTCATTTTATTCCCCAAATCTTCTAAAATTCTTGTATTAATTTTAAAACTGGTCAAGCGCATTTTTATTTATAAGGATTACTATATTTATTTAATTGAAAAACTTGAGAAGGATGTTTAATTGAAAAATATTGAATGAGTGGGTACAGTTAAAATATACTGACAAGTTAATGAAGGAGTACAGTTGAAAGAAATAAATATAAGGGGTACAATGACAAAAATGACAATCAGGGGGTACAAATGAAAGAAATTGTCAACCTGGGGAGTACTCGGGTGGAAAAAGTTTGGGAACCGCTGTCCTCTATCATTAATGTGTCTCTTTCCCCGTGTTATATGCCGTGTTTATGTGCTTGATGAAATGTTTAGTATGTCATGTGAGTTTTGTAGTCTTTTCTTTTTAAGTATAAGCGATTCCAACTGATTCTCAGCCCTCTCCTGCATTCTTCAATCTATTGAAAGACTTTTTTCAATGGATGAGAAATTGATTCTGATCTGTGCTGATTGCGATAGAAATGTGATCACCTCCTGAGGTTCAAAAAGTTTTTGATTTAATAGACTATTCGTTGGACGACAGTGACGATGACAACATGGAAATTAAATACCAACTGTACCTTCTTTCACTGCAGAATTAAATGGATTGAAATTATTAAAGAACTTTTTACTGCGTCACGATTCGCAAAATTTTTCATGGGATATTATTAAAATGTCAATTCTATCTTGAAGAATATTTTTGCACTCGAGTATGACTAAGTCATTCGGTGTGAATACCAAAAATTCCAAATTTCAATTTAAGTGATATTAATTCAATTCCAGCTCCATTGTGCTGTGAATCATGACTTTCATAACAAAATATATCTGTGCAAGTCGTTGCATTATGTAGGGAAAGCTAAGTGCTGCTCACAACAGATTTTTTAACACTTTACAACAAAGTTCAAAAGTGTTTATGACTTTGTTCATTTTGTCTGTCTGTCTATCTGTCTGTCTGTCCGTTAGCACGATAACTGCCGTAAAAATGACTTAATCAAAATGAAATTTTAGTATGTTGTTCAGACGGTCTGTAGAACCTATGGGAATATAAATGAATAATATCACCCAATTAGTTTTGAATTGAACCCGGGTCGTAAAAATGAAATACATTGAGCCCTAAGGGACCTAATTTTTCAAACATTTTTTAAGCGGATTTAAAATTCACAAATTGCTTCGAAAATTTTAGGTAATATTCAAATTGTTCCATAAAATATATAAAAAAAAATTCAGCGAAATATATTCAGTAGTTTATTAAATAAAAATTAAAATAATAATTACACCTCTTATATGAAACGATCACGTGACCATGATATGAAACGATCACATGACCCACTTCAAAATGATATATGGCATCCATCTCGTTTCAAAATCCTGATTTTTTTAAGTTCTTTTTAATTCGTATTGAGTGTTGTATCCATCCTAAAACTACTTTATTTTTGCTTAAATTCTGTGCATCTACATTCTGAAACAATGCAATGACAATATATTTGAGTTTAAATGCTCATCTAAATTTGATTATTTCTACAACTAAGCCTATTTTTCACCTATATAAAATGTAAATAGCAAAATATATAGAATGAGTTGTATTAGAATTCCTGTATTTTTTTAACACAAAATAATTTAGTCCATGGAGTCTGCATGGCTGATATGAATGAAATATTAATTGATTTCATAAAGAGAAGGACGATTTTTTTTCGATGAAGTTTAAAGCATATTAATTTTTTGTAGCTCCATGGTCTTAAACAAAATGTTTAAATAAAATAAATTATTATAGTATTGTGATGAATGAAATGAATGGGAGAAAGTTATGAATGAAATCCTGTTTTTATAGAGAGATCCAGGCGTGTTATTTTTTCTATGACGTCATTTGAATTAATTTCAGTTGTTTTCGATGAAGTTTTCAAATATAATAAATTATCGTAGTATTATGATAATTCTAAAACTATTACCGAGGAATGTATAACATTTTAGAGATGTTTAAACCAGGCAATTTATATTTCAATGCCGTCATTTGAATGAAGTTCATTTTTTTCGATGAAGGTTTAAGTTTTCAAATATAATAAATTAATGCAGTATTGTGATAAGTTTCAAAATATTACCGAGGAATGTATTGCATTTTAGACTTGTTTAAATAAAATTGCATTGAAGTTGGAAAGTGTTTCATAATCAATGCTTTAAGCATGATTGATCTTTCTTGTTTTAATCATATTTTTAAAAAAATCTGATGCAGGCAGCATATGACTTTCCTCATATAACCAATGAATTTACTTTTTTCACAGCGATAAAAGAATGTATAATAAACTGATGTTTGTAAAAATTGCAACATTATGAAGGAATCGCGCAATTGAGCTGATTGCAAAGTAGGGTGTACTATGCAAATGATTAAAATTTCAGCGTCATCGCGCATGATTGGTCTAAGCAGCGCCCTCTGAACTGTTGTTTAAGCCGTATAAAAATGGAGAACTGCAGCGAGACGTTGAAAATAGCCTATGGTTATCTACCAGCGGAAAACGTTTTATGAGAAGTCACTATGCCTCTACGATGACTGAGGGTGCCATATGAACAAGTTGCAAAGTTTGAACAGGGAAGAATTATCGACCTTCGTGAAGGGTTTTTTCTTATAGTGCAATAGCAGCTCGTATGGAGCACAATGCCATGAGAGTGATGCGAGTGTGGTAGCCGCGGACTGAAGAAAACAGGATGAGTCGGAAATCTGGCAGTGGACAACGAAATGTTACGTCAGCACGGGATGATAAGGCACCTCATCCGCATGGCAGTGATGCACCGTACAGCTTCATCTCGACAGTTGGGAGAACGTTGGAGCACTGCTACAGGTGTGTCATTGTCTGCTCAAACAATTCATCGGCGTCTGCTGCACCATGGACTGCGTGCAAGAATTTCTTTGTACAGAATTCCCCTGATGCAAAACCATCGACGCCTGTGGCTACAATGGGCTCATCAACAAATACCCATTAACTTATATTTCAAGCAACTCTAAATTGACCATCAACAATATTGATAAGATCCGTAATAAGCAATATAGTTCATATATTAGAATATTTTAATAATTAATTCGACGTCATTTTCGTTAATTTTGGTAATTTTTGCAATTTTGACGATATTTTCGTCAATTTGGGGTTAAGTTTGCCAAATTTATCGGCTGGCGTTACAGACAAACGAAGAGAAGAGCATTTTTTAAATAGAGGGTGAGTCAGAACTCTTGGGCCAAACTTTAAGGGGTGATAAATCACATTTAAACAAGCAATTTTTGTCATACAAAACATGGTCGTAACGCAAGAGGTGAACCGCTAGACGTCGCTGACATTGAACGCAGTGAAGACTGCGTCAGAACTAGCCAGGGTTTAAGCTGAGTTTAAAATTTCTTTAGCAAAAAAGCTAAAACCTCTTGTTTCAATTTCGCATTTTGGATAGTCTAGCATTTGGATGTGCGGCACACCTTAGATGCTACATTACATTCCCAGGGCAATGGATTGGTCGGGGTGGTTCATATATGAGAATGAACCACCCCGACAATGGATTGGTTGGGGCAATGGATTGGTCGGGGTGGTCTCATGGCTTGGCCGGCACGATCGCCTGATCTCTCCTGTCTCGACTTTTTCTTATGGTGCCATATGAAAAGTCTCATCTACGATAGCCCCATCGACTCCGACGAGGACCTTGTTGTTAGGATTGCTGTTGCTGCTGGCGTTGTCCAAGATATGCCGAGTGATTTTGCTAACATGCGCCGCTTGCTACGTCATAGGTGTGAAGCCTGCATTACTGCTGGTGGTCGCACTTTTGAGCAGTTTCTGTAACTTTGTCCATGCATTCTTCTATTTCTGTCAGCAGAACACACTTCGTGCCTACTCTGTCATTTTTGTGTTTCCTCTTTGCACGAGAGAGTCAACATTTCTTCATTTCATGAGCTACCACCTAGCGGTTCATCTCTTGCGTTACGACCCTGCTTTGTATGACAAAAATTGCTTGTTTAGATGTGATTTAGCACCTCTTAAAGTTTGGCCCAAGAGTTCTGACTCACCCTGTATAAATGACTGTTGACGAATTGCTAAGAGTCAAAATACAAAATTATTACACAAAGTATCTTCTCTGGTGAATGGAACGAACTAGATCTACAAGAATGATGCTAATATATTTATTGTATAGTATTGCACATGAAAAGTGAACATATTTCACAATAGTTAATACTTCTTCAATGTTATGTGATTTTTTTATACATTTGTTTATATAAAGTACAATATGTGCAGAACGGTTCATGCTAGCGTTCTAAAGTTTATGTCAATCGTTTTCTAATGAAAAATTATATAAGAAATGATTATTTATTTAACCTTATTGAAGGTTCTTATTTTTCGATGAATTTTTCAAAATTTTATTCGAGAACTTGTGGGTCTTTCGAACATTCCATTGCGTTTAAACTCAATAAACTTCCAGTATTAACTAATTATAATCTTTGTACTAAATTTAGTTTGAAGGGCTGCATTTGTTTGTAAGATATCGTCAACACACACACACACACACACACACATACACACACACATACATACATATAGATATCATCTCAAAAGTGTTCGCTTCAAGTTCATGGATGATTGAAACGTGCTTTTTCATCGAAAACTCACATTCGAATTTTCGACCCCATCACAATACTTTCCCTATACATTATTCTATGAATATAGGGAAAGTAATGTGCATTCAGTTTCAATGTTGTCTGATTTAACAATAATATTTTCAAATTAAGCAATGAAAACGTAACTGCGCAGAGGAATTAGGCTGGAAGGATTATATATTTTAACAGGGATGAAGCTATTTCCTTTGTTATTATTTAGCCGCAGAAGTATGATTTCAATCGTGTAAAATTATAAGCAATATTTTACTTGATCTGTTTCCAATATGGTTCAAATTTTTTAGGCCCTTACTAATCACGTTTCATAAATCATAGTTACTTTGGTATATCGTTGTCTTTGGAGTACATTTTAATTTCGAATCTTATTGGACTGGCTCGTCCTTGGCCCCCGACAGGAATGTACTCGCTTTTTGGAAATAGCTTGAGAACTGGAGCAGTTAGAAAGTTTAATTGTAGTATGTTGTTGTATTTAGTGGTATATTTTATTTTTTTGGATTTTGAAATTTATCTATTAGCCCGTCTTAGGCCGGCCATAGAAATGTACTCATTTTTGATGAATAGACTTTTGAATGTGTGAACCCTTCGCTGTAGCACACATTCACATGCTCTTCGCGGTCTGGGCGTTGGTGAGCGTCAGCTAACAAGCCATGAAGCTCCAACGGTGTATTACACTTGCGTAGCAGGCAAATAGCCCCGGCTGTTATATTGAGCAGCAGCGAACAAGTGGCGTTTCGTTTTGTTTGATGACATAGAAATCAAAAGAATGCAATATCACGATTTATTTGATGCAATAAATACACACATTCTTTTATTGTATTTTGAACGCTAAACCGATACATGTTTTTCAGAATTTTAAGTATAAGAATCAACTGGGCGTTGGTGAGCGTCAGCTAACAAGTCATGAAGCTCCAACGGTGTATTACACTTGCGTAGCAGGCAAATAGCCCCGGCCGTTATATTGAGCAGCAGCGAACAAGTGGCGTTTCGTTTTGTTTGATGACATAGAAATCAAAAGAATGCAATAACACGATTTATTTGATGCAATAAATACACACATTCCTTTATTGTATTTTGAACGCTAAACCGATACATGTTTTTCAGAATTTTAAGTATAAGAATCAACGAACTTTTTAATTAAACGGGTTAATCTTAATAATGGGCCACCTGCGTCACGAAGCATTAATTTTTCCGTAAGATCCTGCATAATTATCGCATCTCTAATGACTTAGTCCATTGCATTAAATTAATTCCAGCGCTCTATGCACCGAATTATTTATTTTAAACGATAATCTTTAATTATAAAACAGAACATTTTCTCTAGTTTACAGGGCGATTAAATATTCTAACGTTTTGTTTATAAATATAAACCGAATTATTAATGGGTTTGTTTGGTGGCAAAATATTTGAAAATTTAAATTTAAATTTTTTAAATTTAAATTTAAATTTTTGAAATTTAAATTGATTTTGATTTTACCAAAAAAATTTTTGAACCATCTATTTCTATACCAGGTACGTCACAGATACGGCCCGCGGGCCATGAGCGACCCCCGGGGCATTTAAATGGGCCCGCGATCTCAATTAGTAATGCTGGAATTTTTCAAATAGTTTTTCTATACATTGAACACATAGGTACATATCTATTGAAAAGGCATGTATCTCTGTCATAAGTATGTATTCTTTTTAAATTGTGTTAGCCTATAATAATATTATAATTAATAATATTATTATAGACTAATAATATTATTAATTATTAGCCTATAATAATATTACTAATTATAATAATATTATTATAGGCTAATAATAATATTATTAACCTAAAATAATATTATTATAGATTAATAATAATATTAACCTATAATAATCCTTTAAGAACTATTCGAAATAGTTCTTAAAGGATTCCTTATCAGTTATCCTTTAAGAACTATTTCGAATTTGAAATAGTTCTTAAAGGATAAATGATAAGGATTCAGCATCAAATTCAAAGGGGTTAAGAGAACTCACTAAGGATATCTAGTAGTATGCCTGTTTTGATAGTTTGACATAAAACTCCCGCCCTGCGATGGTTTTTTCTATGTTGTCTACACTGTTTTTTAACCGATATGACTTAATGCCATTTTAATTTTGATGTATACTTAAATTTAAATAAAATATTTTTTATATAAAATTAGTGTTCAATAAAATCCCAGCCCGCTGATTTACTTTGAAAGAAAAATTGGCATTTTACAAGGTTGAGTTTGATACTCCACCCTTGATTTATGTTATAGACAAAACTTTGATGAACTTTGATTATGTTATAGACAAAACTGATATGGATTGCGCATCACATTTTGCTGGAGGTTAGGAGGTTCAATAAAGATTATCACCCCTCTCTCTCTCTGTCTGTCTGTTTGCCTGCGTGGTTCAAATTTTTCAAATTCTGAAAGTGAAAATTACTAGGGATTTCTACGTTCAGTAAAAAATTCAACATCACTTTCTCGGGATATGCTATAAATAGTTCTTAAAGGATGACTGATAATGATTCAGCATCAAATTCGAAGGGGTTAAGAGGACTCACTAAGGATATCTACTTCAGGTTTTGGAGATGTCACTTCAGATTCTAAAATTTGTATTTTCGTTGCACCATCTTTTTTCAGAATAGGCTATAGAGCTAAATTAATGACTGATATGGATTCAGCATCGAATTCCGGAGGGATTATGGAGTTCACTAAAAATTAAGATTTTCTGTTCTTCTCCATTTATGATTCAAAAAATTTCTGTGAAACATCAATTTTTCTATAAAGAGAGCTTAGATGATGAGTGATATGGATTAAGCACATAACTTTAAATGGGTTAGAAGATGGGGTCTCTAAGGGTTTCCCTTTTCGGTTCTTTTCTCAATTCCGATTCAAAAATTTTATTTTCCCTTGAAGCATTTATTTCCCAGAATCGTCTATGGATAGAGCTTAGGTGATGATTGATATCGATTCAGTAGTAAGTTCTTTAGGGAGTAGGGAGTAATTAATTTAAAATTTCAAAAATTTTCCGGTTCAAGAATTTTCTTTGAAGCACTTATAATTCTTTTTAGAATCAGCTATAGAAAGAGCTTGGATGATGATTAATATGGATTCAGCCCCAAATACTTGTAGGGACAGGAGTCTTCCTAAGAAATTGCACTTCCGGCTCTAAAGATGTCACTTTCGATTAGAAAAAAACTGCATTTTCTTTGCAACATCTATTTCTTGGGAAAGGCTATAGATAGAGCTTAGATGATGACCGATGTCGATTCAGCATATAATTTTGGAGGGAGGGGGGGGGGTAGTGAGTTCCATCTCCTGTTCTGAAGATATCTCTTTCGGTTTTCCCAGAAATTTGTATGACTGTGCAAAATGAGTTTATAAATCAGTATAAAAATGCTTAATAGTTTCATCGAAAATGAAGCACACACCACTTATCGCCATAGGATGTCTTCTCCATATATTGTATATATATATATATATATATATATATATATATATATATATATATATATATATATATATATATATATAATATATATATATATATATATATATATATATATATATATATATATATATATATATATATATATATATATATATATATTCGACTTGTTCATTCCGGTGCTTCTAGATTAAGTTGTTGAGGTTGATCGTGTATACACGTGGTAGAAGAGGAATGATTCATGCCGCATGGTAATACAATTTTCGTAATATATCCTTTTTTCATTTTTTCATTTTTTGATGCCTGTAGTCTGAGTTTAAGCATTTATAGTAATGTACTATTGCTTAATCTGAAACAGGCATTTGTCTGGGTTAATTAGAATTAAATACTCAGACCTGAAGAGGAATTTAATTCTGATTAATCATCGAATTTGGGAAGTTTCTGTTCTTTTCTCTTATCGGCATTATGGCCGTGAATTTGCTTCTATGGTGATGTTAATATTACTTGAATTGTATTTTTATTATTTTTTATTTTTACATAATTCTTATTATTACATTTCAAATATATATATATATATATATATATATATATATATATATATACATATATATATATATTAGAAAAGTGTAATAATAAAAATAATCAATTCAAGTAATCATGATATATTAACATCACCAAACAGCAAAACCACGGCCACAATGCCGGTAACAGAAAAGAAGAGCACCTGCCCAAATATGAAGATTAACCAGAATTAAATTCTATTTCAGGTCCGAGTATTTAATTTTAATTAACCCAAACAAATGTCTGTTTCAGATTTAGCAATACCACTTTACTATAAATGCCAAAACCTAGACTACAAGCACCAAAAGAGGAAAAATTGAAAATAAGAAAAATTATGAAATCTAGTATTACTATGAGGCAGGAACCCTTCATATATATATATATATATATATGTATATATATATATATATATATATGTATATATATATATATGTATATATATATATATGTATATATATATATATATATATGTATATATATATATATGTATATATATATATATATATATATATATATATATATATATATATATATATATATATATATATATATATATATATATATATATATATATATATATATATATATATATATATATATATATATATATGTATATATATATATATATATATATATATATATGTATATATATATATATGTATATATATATATATATATATATATATATATATATGTATATATATATATATATATATATATATATATATATATATATATATGTATATATATATATATGTATATATATATATATATATATATATATATATGTATATATATATATATATATATATATATATATGTATATATATATATATATATATATATATATGTATATATATATATATATATATGTATATATATATATATATATATATATATATATATATATATGTATATATATATATATATATATATATATATATATATATATATATATATATATATATAAACAAGTACAATCATAGCAACTATAACATAATGAAGTGAGTAATGGCGCAAAATGCAGCACTTAATTCTCATTCACGATATATACCATAAAGGAACAATTAAATTTGCAATGAAAGTAGGAAAGATCAAAAGAATGAAAGGTGTGCAAACGAGGGATCATTAATGTCTAGGGGGATTGTGACTCCTATTCCTGATTAAAAGCATGCTTTTTATTCCTAGGAAATACTCTCAGAAACAGTGATCGTTCGAAGCAGTTCCAAAATATGTATGGGAAAAAACAGAATCCCAGAGGTGACTTCCCTGAAGATGACTTCTTTTTATGCCAATTCCGGCTTTCTTGGTTTTAGAATCATGGATTTTGTTTCCTCTGGGATTCTGTTTTTTCCCATACACATTTTGAAACTGCTTCGAGCGATCACTGTTTCTGAGAGTGCTTCCTAGGAATAAAAAGCACGCTTTTAATCCGGAATAGGGGTTACAATCCCCCTAGACATTAATGATCCCTCGTTTGCACACCTTCCATTCTTTTGATCTTTCCTTCTTTCATTGTAAATTTAATTGTTCCTTTATGGTATATATATATATATATATATATATATATATATATATATATATATATATATATATATATATATATATATAATAATAGAAGTTTGAAAATCCAATGAACAAAAAGTAAGAAGATGTAACACGATAAACCTAACTTTTTAAAACACCCACAGAATAAAATATAATACAGCAAATCATCAATCAAATGGATAAAAAATACAAAACACAAGCTATCAAGTTACAGAAAATCAACCAAATTAAAAGTTATGGAAATAAAAAAAGAAAAACATAAACTAAATTCAACTATCTAACTGGCTTACAAAACAAAAGTAAAAATCAACTAATCCTCAAGCAAATGGAAAAAAATAAATAAAATAAATATCGAATCAACAAGTCAATGAAACATATAAAATACAAAGGTATGGAATCGAAATAAGTATAACAAACGAAATCAAGCACAAACGCCTTACACGTGGACGAGGCTCTAAGCCTAAATCATGAATTGTTAACCTCTACAAAAATCTAATCATGTCCAAGTTTTTTGTAGAAGCAAACACAAAAATGTATGTTTCTGAAGAAATAGATAGATTAAATCTATAAACTATTTCTACTTGGACGACATACATAAAGAAGGAATAAAAAAGAAAAAATGAATACCTGGAAAAAGCACAGCGTATGTACAATCGATTCAATACAGGGAACACTGATAGAAGAGACCAGTGTTGCCATTCGTAAAGAATAAAGAAAAAACCATTTACTGTTGCCATTCATAAGAATTGAAAAACTGTGAAGCTAAATGTTAAGAAAAAGTATTAATATACAAATAGAGCTACTAAAAAGAGGGGCAAATAATAGTAATGCTGAAGTGGGAAGTGAATGTGAAAAAAAAACAAGAGAATGGAGATGTCTGGCTAATATAAGATACTATGAATGGAATTATATGATACTATGAAAAGAATTATAAAAATCCAGCTATTTTAAATTTTTTAACAATACTATTTACTAAATAAGAGGGATATTTATATAAATTACTAGTAATTTTGAGATTATTGATATGCATAGCATGAAATTTTTTATCAGATAATGTATAGATTCTAAAAAGCTGATTGAGTATAATATTTCTAAACAATTGAATCGAGTTACAGGAATTAAAAGGTAAGATTTTGTTAATATTAAAATTATAAAAGTCTTTTTTATCATATAAATTTGTAACAATTCTATTAGAAGGATCAATAAAAAGATTTAAATCCAAAAAATTAACATTTTTACTAATAGAAGCTTCATTAGGAATTAATTCCAAATTGTCTGGATAGTAATCTATATCTATGAGATAATTTTCTGTATGTACTAAGCAAATCAGATCATCAACATATCTGTAAAAAGTATAATCTATTGAAGTAAATGACTTTTCATAATGATAAAGGTATAAATTAGCTAGCATACTGCTACTGCAGCCACCCTGTGGAACCCCTGAGACTTGCAAGTATAATTTATTTCCTTGAAAAATATAATTATTGAAAATAACAAATTGAAGAAGTTTAGGAAAATTTATAAATTTAATTTGATTTGAAAGAGGTGTAATATAAGCATTATATAGAGCTAAAATTACATCATATAGATCAGATATCTTAATATTATTAAAAAGATCTTTAAAATCAAATGTTTGAAATCCTATTATTTTTCTAAGAGATGTTAATTTATTCTTTAATTCTTTACTATTATTTAGAATATGGTAATTATTGCTAGTCTGGCTTAAACTATTATTTATTAGATTTAAAGAATTTAGTAATAATTTACTCGCAGTAGTAGAGTAAGTATTATGGCCACTAGTAACTGTTCTAAATTTAATAGGATTTTTATGAAATTTTGGAATAAGCACTATATAAGGAAATTTAAGATATTTATATTTAATATTTAAATCACCATACATATTGATAATTTTCAATTTAATACTATTGATGGAATGTAAATCAGGTTTAAAAAGACTATTATTTTTTAAATAATCTAACAGTAATTGAATATAAAATTTTTTACAGATAATAGCATAATTATTAGAGGCTTTATCAACATAGGTGATAACAAAGGATCTTTGTAAATCATTAATGGAATGTTTAATATTATCAATATTATATAAAGATCTAGACAATTTAATATCTCTAATAGGATATCGTATTTATCAAGATCTAGATTAATTGATTTTAAAACTTTAAAAGAATTATTACAAGAAGGTATCCTAAATTTAGTGCCAAATGACATAATGGTTCTCAACACATTGTCACTAACAATGTCTAAATCTCCTGTAACTATATGCCCCAAGTCTGGATTTAGAAATTTAGCAAATTTATTTAATTTACAAATGCATTCACTATCTACAATTGACTGAGAAGAATGATCAATAGAGAGCGATTGTGAAACTTCATTATAATTAAATATAGACCTACCAATAGGCTTATTGTATTTGAATGTCTTTGAAACAAATAAATCACCAATAGGTAATAAATGTTTAAACTTGTTAAACAGATGTCCAAAATTTATAGAATTATATATAGGATGTTTGAAAGAGATAACACAATAAGAATTAGTAGTTGTATTATTATAATGAAATTGATTTAGTTTTAAATTTAAAAACTGTGATCTTGTAATAAGCAAATCAAAGAAAATATGATTAAAATGTTCATTAGCAAGATTTAATTTAAAAAAAATGGCATAAACCTTATTTAAATGTTTTTTCTTTATCGCAAAAACCCAGGATCTTATGAATTTCCATTGAAAAGTTCTATTAAATTGATTATGTGGAGTTATAATCTCAGATTTATGATCATTAAGTGTGGAATGTCCCTTTCCTCGTTTAAATCTTTTGAGTTTGATTGATTCACTATCATTTAAATGGGGTTTCAAAAAAAGGTGATTAAAAATAGAATATTTATTATCTACAAAATTATTTTTTACAACATTACCATTTAGATACATTTGATTTAATCCATATGGAAAAAGAGTACACTGTGATTTAATATAGTAGTTTTCAAAATAAATCCTATCTGCTGATTTTGTTTTTATATCTAAAATATGTATAGTAATATTTTCAAAACCGTGTTTCGCAAAGTGTTTATATTCAATTTTATTGGAGGTAGGAAGAAAATTATTATTTAGAATATATTTTTTGACATGATCTCTGTGTACATTCATAAGTAGATGAATGGGATTACTAGTTTGTCCTATATATGATAGATCGCATATATTACAAGATAAACGGTAGATGCAATTGAAAATTTTGCAGAAAGGTAGAAGACTTTCATGGTTTGTAATTTGAGTATGAGAAGCAAATGGGCAGGTTTTGCAATTTTTATTCTTACATTTATTGAAATTATAATTTTTAGTAGGGTAATCACTATATTCAAAATTATCCATGGCACAAAGTTGGTAATGGGATATCGGTCTAAACAATTCCCAACATAAATTGAAAATACCGGGCAATATCTATCAAATTATATAATAATAAGTATAAATATATTTGCCAGTCACTAAATCAAATAATATGTGTAATTCATAATAGTATAAGTAATTTGATGAGTATGACAATATAACATAGATATAATAATAAAAGTAATAAAATAATTGCTTGTATATAAGTAAAAACTATTACCTGTATATAAGTAAAAACAATTAAGTCCATGTAAAACCTAATCCTAATGAAAATCAGTAGGAAATTACAAGATATGCGAAAACATAATGTTATAGGTACATTAGTTCTAAACTAGATTAAATATAGATAAAGTAAAAAACACTTAAGTATTAAATAATGCGATAAGTGTAAAAAGTGGATTCACTTAAAATCCTGTCCGAATACGTAATAAGAAAATAATTAATAGAAGATTGTACTAAAAAGTACAGTTGAATGAGCCAAAATAAAGCAATAAACGTCAATACAAGATTACCAACCCTCCAAAAATACGATAACAATATTAAAAGTAAGAATAATAAACTATAGATGGCAGCACTAGATTTAAACCAAAAGTAGTTGCAAATAAAATAATATAAAAAAATATATTATAAGAATAAAAGCATAATGCTAATGATATAAAAGAAATTAACTAGAATATAAGCAGTATGGAATTGGACAAATTACAATACAAATAATATACTAAAAATATAATAAATGCAATACCATAGGCAGTAAAAAACCGATAAAAAATTAGGAGAATACGTGCAACAAGATTCCTCTAATAACATTGGACGAAAGTAAATTCAAAAAATAGAAAAATCAAATATAGAAATAACTAATATATATAATATTTCAGCTTAATATTTTGCATCATGTCAGTTATTTCCCGTACTTTTGTATGAATTTTATTGCAAGAGTGTCAGTTCTTAATTATTCATATAACGGTTTTTACGATGAAAAAATATTCTTTTTGGGCACTCATACAATAAGCAGTTAGTGGGATAATATTACTTCTTAGTCAATAAATAATTGGCCATTACAGATATCTACTAAGGCGTGGAGGTTAAAACCAGTTTATGTCTAATTTATGGATAGCTATTATGACAAAACGAGCTATTTATTAGAGGTAGTTTGAAAAGGAAATATATTTGTATCTCCATTGCAGAACCTGGAAATGAAATGAATAAATACACTCACAGTGGCTTATTAGTTACAGTGGTCTATGGACTTTAAAATTTACTGATATATTCACATTTATATCAAAGATGAGGGTGACCCTCGATTTCTCGGACTGTAATAAGTTAACAAATTTTGTAAACAAAAGACTAAAAATTTGCGAAATCTTTCCGGCTAAGAATAGTGGATTATTGAAACTCCCCCAATCATAGCAGTAAGTCTTCATATCACCACCAATCAAGATATTTGCAACATTGGAAATATATTTATGCGTTTTAAATCACGTACACTAATTAATTTTGTAATTTATATACTCATTTATTGGCTGTTTTTATAATTTTTGCGCTTAATATTATTATTTAACCGTCCTCTTGAGGGAAGTCTGGATAATAAGTGTGCATATTTGTACAATTCATAAAAAATAATATACTTGATACAAAATTTAAAAATGAAATAATAATAAATTAGCAAGGCTGATTAATTAAGCAATTTATGAAGGAGCCTTTACATGGTGGCAAGTGGTATGCACACTTCATTTTCCACAGAACAATTAAACATTTTTATACACTTTTTTGCGCACTTATTTCTTACAGCCGAACAAATTTTCGGAAAAACTGGAAATGACATCTCTAGAAAAAGAACTGGAAATCCTTAGAGAAAAATTTGATTCCGAATCCATTACAACCATTATCTAAGCTACATCTGTAGCTAATCCTGAAAAATAGATGCTTCAAGGGAATAATTTGAACCGGAAGTGAAACACCCAGAAGCGAAAACCCTTTGTGAATATTTCTACTTTTGCGCACTTATTTCTTAGAGCCGTATGGATGTTTGAAAAACGGGAAATAACATTTCTAGAAACAGAAGTGGCAATCCTTAGTGAACTCCTCAACACCGTCCGAAATTTGATGCTAAATCCATACCAATCACCATCTAACTTCTATCTGTAGCCAATCTTGAAAAATAAATGTTTCAAGGGAAATTTTTGAATCGGAAGTGAAAACACAGAAGCGAAAATCCTTTGTGAACCCTCCTATCTTATTTGGAATTTGATAATGAATCCATATCAGTTTTCATATAAGCTCTAGCTATAGCCGATCATAAAAAATAGATATTGCAAGGAAAATGTAAATTTTTTAATAGGAGGTAATTTTTTCAGAGCCGGAAGTGAAAATCATTAGTAATCCTCTATCCTTTTTGGAATTAGATACTGAATTCATATCTGTCATAATCTGAGCTCTATCTATCGCCGATCTCGAGGAATAGACTTTGGAAGGAAATTTTTTGAAGTGGAAGGATAAAGGAACCTTCACTGGAAATCCTGAGTGAATTAGCCATCTCCTTGAGAATTAATCCATATCAGTTATCATTTAAGCTTTATCTGTATCCAATCTTGAGAAATATATGCTTCAAATAAAATAAAATTCATTAAACCGGAAATGCAAAGAAAAAAGATGTGGAAAATGTATAACTTGCCCCCTACATGCTCCAAAATTCGATGCGGAATCCATATCAGTCACCAACTAAGCTCTATCTGCAGCAGATCCTAAGAAACAGAGGCTTCAAAAAAAAATTATTCAAAGCAAAAGTACAGCAAAATTCTTGCCACCAATGATATAAATTAGAATCTGGATTATGAATAAATCAGCAAAAGCTCGTTAATTAATCATTTTATATTAAAAATGTATAAACCCTGTCATTCTTTAAAGTCCTTTAAAATATTTTGCTTCATGATTAAAGATTTTCGTTTAATACAATTAATTTAAAGTATATCGTTCTCGAATTAATTTATTGCAACAAACTTACTCATTAAAGATGTAGTTATTATGCAAGATAAATTAACTCTCTGTGACGTAAATGCCCTCTTTTTCGCGTACAATGCAAAAACATATTGACATGATGCCGAATTTGGATCTGAAATAAAAATATATTTGCAAGACTCAGCTTATATTCTTAAATAAAATATTAGATGAAGACGAACTAAATAATTAGAGACGGTAATATGCAGAATCTTACAGTAAATATAACTCTTTGAGAGCTCTAGAAATGTAGGTGACGTCATATTGAAATGGGGTGTCTAATTTTTATACAATTTGCATACAACCCGCAAAATAATTGGCATGCAAAATTTGAATTTAAAATATAAATACTTTAGCGGAGCCCAGTTTGTATTTTTAAATAAATTGTTAGAAAAAAACGAACAACTCCTTAGTGACACTAATATTATGCAATCTTACATAAATATTAATTCTCCGTAACATACGTAAATGATGTTTTCTTAAAGGGAGGGGGGGGGGGGGAGGGGTGCCTAAATATTAACAACCGTGCAATTTTATACAATTCGCACACAATTCATTAAACAATTGGCATACAACATTTGAATTTGAAATAAAAATATTTTAACGAGACTCAGTTTGTGTTTTTAAACAAATTGTCAGAGCAAAACGAAAATCTCATTAGTGACACTAATCTTAAACAAAGTTATGTAAATATTAACTTTCCGTAATATAATTAAAGGATGTTTTCTTGGGGAGGGGGGGTTAAATATTAACAAGCGTGCATTTTTATACAATTAGCACACAATCCACTAAACAGTTGACATACAAAATTTGAATTTAAATTAAAAAATATTTTAGTGAGGCTCAGTGTATATTTTTTAAAGAAAACGTTAAAGGTCTTGTTGTCTTACTAACGCTTTTAAAATTTCCTGTTACATAAATAAAGATTTCCCTTTAAGATAAATAATTCAGTGTACATCGCGCTAGAATTCATTTAATGCAGCAAACTCGCTCATTAGAAATGTGATAATTATGCAAATATTTCGGGAGAATTAATTCTCCGTGGCACAAATGATTCATTATTGTAAAGTCAACCCGTTTAATTAAAATTTATTGCCACCCGCTTCATTCATATATATAAACACTGAAAACCCATAACTTTTTTTTCAGATTTCAAAATATAATAAAAAATCATTTGTGTTTCGAGTATTAATATGGACCGTGTTATTATTGCTGTAGTTGTCCAGCCTATCAAAACTGGCGATCAGCAAACTCTGCTGCTAATACCCATACTATTAAAGCATATTCCTTGTTATTGATTGCATACCCCATGATAATGAAGCACCCCCCTTCATCATAATTGGAAAACCCGCCTGTAAGGGGCTCCCCCAAAAATTTGAAAGACATTCTCATCTATGGACCGATAACAGCATCTATGGACCAATTTCGTACTTATTATGTGCTCGTCGTTATGGCGATATCTACGGAACTATATTATATATATGAATTTGATGCCGGCTACGTGAAAGGACTGGAATTTCCAGTTTTCATAGAAATTTGCAAAGCTTGTGGTTTTGTAGTAAGTTTCTTGCTGCCATTGCAGTTATCAGCTATCCCATGCCGACGAAGACATAAAAGCGAGAAACCGATCCATAGATGCTATTATCTGCACTGGTAATGTCTTTCAAAATCTCCCTTATTATTATTTGCATACTCCATGCTTCCCCTTAGAGTATTACTCTTGATCAAGCATGTGATCAACTATGATCAACAAACATGACCAAACATGATCAATCACTGATCAAACATGTACTTTCTCGAATAACGTTCTTTCCAATGGCGTTTGAACCGAATCCGTAAAGCAATTTCTTTATATTTATTTTTTTAAATACATCGAGATTTATATTTTTAAGTTACGTGACATTTATTTCGCCCTATCCAAAAAAATTAGATAAGCATAATTTTATAGTTTTGCAAGAATTTCCGTGTACACCTTCGCACTTTAACAAAAACATTTCTTTTAATTAATTTTATTTGAATTTTGATGAATCTTTGAAGCGAGCGCATAACAGCAACAAACGCATTTTCCACGGACACCTTCATATCGGCATTTCTCCCATCTGCGGTCGGTTGTAGGCGATGTTTAAAGGGATCCTTCTCCCCTAGAGAAAGGATCAAGTTTTGTATCATTTATTTATTTATTTAATGCATTTCTTTAAGTTACGTATGAAGCGAGCATTTAATTAATACATTTCCGCATGTTTAGTCTCATATTTCAGATTTCGACGATTTTTGTGGACCATTTTGCAAAAAAAAAGGCAGTTTCTTTTTTTCCGAATCGTACCAAAATATAATCAGTACCAGGATACCCCAAAAGTGAGTCACCTACGAAATTTTGTGAAATTTCATTGTGAAATTCAATTTTGTGAAATAGTTTTTGAGTTAGAGTGGATGCATGCATTGCACAGACCCACAAACAGACACACAGACAGAGTCCTTACATATTGCCATGTATTGTAAGGAAAGTAAAAGTGTGGTGTAGGTAGCACCTGACATTAACTACAGAAACAAATTCATTTTCTCTTTCTTTGCAATTCTTGAAACTGAGCTTAATTCCACAAAATGAGATGGATAATTATTGGAAATTATACTAATTTTGTTGTTATAATTCAATTTACTCTTCTTTTGGCCACTGGACGAATTTTCAAAGGCGTCGTGATGAAACTGCAATAAACTAAACTATCTCGAGAACGGTTAGCCCTAGAGTTATGGAGTTGATCTTATTCTTTTTGTCGCCAAAAAATATGCATAAAACAAGCATTTAATTGATACATTTGAGAATGCATAGTCTTTTTATTTTAGATTTGGACGATTTTCTCGGGTCATTTCGCAAAAAGAGGCAGGCCCTTTTTCTTCCGAATCGTACTACCAAAATCTAATCAGCACCCGGACAACCCATATGTGACTTATCTACCAAATTTTGTAAAATTTGGTTAATTAGTTTTTATTGACTGAATGTATACGATATTTAAGGGCCATTTTGCAAAAAAGGCAGGTTCCATTTTTAATAATCGTACCAAAATATAATCAGCACCAGTGTCACCCACAAATGACTTATGTACAAAATTTCGTGAAATTTGGTCAGTTACTTTTTTAATTAATGTTCATACATATATTGCACAGACAGAAAGACAGACAGACAGACACGCAGACAGACGTCACGCTGAAAAATATTTTTTTTAGGGTTCTAGAGCATTCGAAGCGTCTAGATCCGTCGAAAATTCGAGTTGCGATTTTCGACACGATTCGAATGCTTTGCTTATATATTATCAAGGATTGTAGAGAAAGTAAAATCGTGATACATCTAAAAAACGGCGTGTGCTATTGTTAAGTTATGCTAATCGTTTCTAAATAAAACACTCTATATAAAAGTTAAATTTTTACAGTTGTTAGATCATAGATTCTCTAGAATATTGGAAATTTGCATGCAATTAACATGTTCCTTTCGTGAAACCAGTAAATTTTACTATTTTACTGTTTCAATACTTCTGTGATCAAAATTATTTTATTTATTCTATTGCATTAATCTTACTTTTTGTATATTTTAATCAATATTTATTTATATTTCAATCCATCTTTTATAGTTCCTTATCTGCGTCGGCCATTTGCATAATTTCTGTAATAATATTTGCAGTATGCAAACAGAAACGCAGCTCTAATTAGTATTTCCGAGTCAGGGTTGACCCTTGAAAACGTCCATGATTACGGAAATACTATTGGGTTTTTCAAATCTCATTTTCGTACTTTTACCTTTTAGTGTATTTCTATCAGGGTTATGATAAAGACTTTACATCACATTTTTCAATTTCTACATGCAATTATTCCAATTTTTGTATTCTCTTGTCAAAAGACAATGTGCGTTCTGCTAAGTGAAGAAGGGGCTTTGCATATATAATCTGTAGATAATAAATTTCTATTACACATCACTTTTATACCATCTCCTTTTCGTCTCGTACTGTTTAGTACGTTGGTCTGAAAAGTCAGGACAGAGCATTAAAATATTTATGCCCATATACCATTAATAAATCAATCAGAATTTTAACCGTTTTATCAATCACCTTTGATTTTGATTTTGATATGAGATTAGTAGTATGTATTTGGTAATATAAGAAGCAAATTAAATTATTATAATAGATAGTACCTCTTAAATATTCTGCAGTTTATACGTGTTTTTAAAATGAAATATAATATAACTAGAAATATGAAATCTTATATTGTATATAAAAATTATATCTTTTAACATTTTTCACTTTATACATTTTACATAAATTGCAAATCTTAGCATTTGCGGAAGTTGTAATACATGGCTACCATTCAGGTAAATTTAATCAGCTTGGATATAGTGGAAATCTTGGACTTATATTTCCTGTTACTTCATTTTATTCGATCCACTTAATATTATTCGATTTACTTTTTCCTATTTCATGCTATAGCAAGCGTTAGTTTGAAATTCCCAATTCACTTATCCACAATTTTGACGTCTGCCATCTTGTGACACAATTTCGTAATAGTAAACTTCGTCACAAAAATAGTTTTATAAAGTTAAATCAGTTATTTAATTCTTATTTCATTTTCTAAACCTTTATTCAGTATCTTTAGCTTCGTATTTATGCCGACCTTATTTTTTTACTAGTAAACAATATCTAATCTCATTCAATACTTTCCTTAGGGTAATGTTTGTTTTGAATCTAGAACACCGTGTTGTAATACTAGTATCATGAATACTAATTCTCATTAATGCCCTTTTCATTACAACTTAAGGAATTATTTGTTAAGCCTTAATTATGTAGTACATAATTGTATCATATTATATTACTCCCAAATTTTTTTACAGAAGAATTTACTTAATCTATCAACATTTACAACATGTGTATTAGTTTCTTAGTTTGTTTTGAAACAATCTTTAATCCTCCGAAACATTAGCTTCGATTTATAAAAATTAATCTTTTACAATAACCGCATTTAGCGCCTGACAAAAGAGAACCTTGTATCCGAAACATGAGGTCGAATTGGGCGTCTCATGGATTGATAAACTGTAACCCACACTTTTTGTCTGTAGCAAAACAAAGTTTCAATTTTAATAATAGAATTACCTTTTCGTAAATGAAGCAATAAAATTTGTAAAACGTGCCCTTCAGTAGATTCAAAACAAATCACCACTATTGGCAATACACTTGTATTCTGTAAAACTTATAATTGTGTTTATAAATATTAACCTGCTCAGTTTCCCATATGGCTTTTGTAGGACAAATCAGCACTCCAATACATCTACGATTTAATGTGCATCGAAATCACAAAACTTTTGATAAAAATCACTCCTCTGAACACAGTTGTGAATATGAGCATTTTAAGAGACATGGTTCAATTCTATTTTCATAACCATCTTGAATATAATACCTAAGACCTCTAAAATATTAAGATATTTTTACTTTCAATATATAAAGCACAATACAACTTTCCCTTATGGACTTAATAAATTAATCAATGGACAAAATATTGTTAAGTCAGGCTTATTTAATTTTTCAATACAGTAGTCGCCAGTATATCCACTACTGCATTCTCATACTAGCAAGACAACTAGAACTCAGAGGGATATATACACAAACAAAACGACTATTAACTTAGACTTTGATTCTCAGTAAATTGATCTAAAATTTAATTTTAAATAAACAATGATTGGAAGTCACTCAAA
The DNA here is from genome assembly GCA_951213105.1 of Amaurobius ferox. Taxonomy (NCBI): domain Eukaryota; kingdom Metazoa; phylum Arthropoda; class Arachnida; order Araneae; family Amaurobiidae; genus Amaurobius; species Amaurobius ferox. Next base: position 120,795,847 of record OX578141.1, read on the forward strand.
AACTGGATCTATATCATAAAAAGCAACACATAAATAAAGTATATAATTTTTTAATAGCCCTTAATTACAAGACACAATTGGACACTTGGTATATGACCTAATTTTAACCAGAGCAATTCAACTCGGTATTAATGTCAAAATTTCACGTCCTAAAAAGCGAACAAACAAAGCTTATTGTGTAATCAATTATACCAATCCCATTTTTTGATAATATTAACTTTTCTCAAATCTTTGAAAATTCTCCTCATACTTAGCCCTAAAAATGTAAACATATACGAAGCTTTTAAATACTCTATTCCAATTGGTCGAAAAATCTATAATTATAATTCATTGTCAAAACGTCTATACTACCAATCAGTCTCTTGTTTGTGTCATGAACCCAACTTTCAAAACAGCTTATAGACAACAATCATGGCCATAAAATTACAAAAAACTTCAACATCATAACAGATGCCAGCCTAAAAGGGATACTAAACTTTGCCTCTAAATACAGACTTCCCATTTATTCAGCAAAAATAAAAATTTTCAAACACTTGCAATAGATCTTGATAAATTCATTTATAAATTATCAAGTAAATATAACTGTCTAATAGAAGCATTCAAAAGCTGGTAAGTACAAATCATCTGGCATATTAAAAATCTGATAAATCAAATACCTTTACCTTCTTCTAAATATTATCATAAAGAAATCCAATGAGATAAAACTCATACAAGATAAATTTGTAGTTACATATGTTGATAAAGCAGCCAGTAACTATGTTTTATTTGCAAAGAATTTCATTTGGAAGAACTCAATGAACAAATCACAGCATCAACATCCTTAACACCACCCACCAAACATAGTCAAACTGTTATCAGTAAGCAAATTATAGCCTTCTACAATCTTCTCAATCTAAAGCACAATATTATTTTAAATCAACTTTATAAACACTTCACTGAACAGAGAACTCATATCATTAAAAACAGCTCTGAGTTTGTGGAGAAATAAAAAAAAAATTTAAAATATATATGAAATTAAAACATAAGATTTTGAAGACCTCTTTAATAACATAGACATCGATGATTTATATAAAGTCATAACAGAATTATATGAAATAATAGCAGTATACCCGCTCTTCGTAAGGAATATATAATATAAACTTAAAATTCACAATCATGTGCAAATTCCTACAATATACTAAATGACATTGTTAATCAAAATGTTTTATTAAAATATTTAATTTAATGCTCCTAAAAAGAAGTTCTAGAATCTCTGTTCTCGCTATACAAATTACACCCGTGTGTTAGTAGAAGATTATACGTATTACAATATAAGTTTCAAAAATCATATACTTGTGCATTTGTACAAAATTACCCGTACTACGTACAATATATGAGTTTCAACAATTTTTGCCAAAATAAAAGAGTAAATGTTTAAACCTGAAGACTGTAATTGATATAATCCAGTCCAAAATGCAATATCGATGGAATTTATTTTATATACATATCTTTATTATTTAAATCGGAAAAGATTTATTAAGAATCGTCTGCGCGCATAAACATATTGGATTTAAATCCGTTGCTAAGCGACATGATATAATTTTCTTCAAATAAATTGGTAGAAAAAATATAGTCCGCATAATGCTATCTTTATGGAAGGTTTAATTGTGCATTTCTAATTAATATCTAGACAACTCCTGGTCCTAGAAACTCGAAACATGGACTAAATTTTAAGTGTGGCTATTCCAAGTCTACCCCGAAAATTTCATCCAATTAGGTGAAGCCGTTCTCCCGTGGTGATGAAATAAATAAACACACAGACAGATTTTCAATTTTATTTATATAGATATGCTAATTAACACAATTTTACTATACCAAAATTTAAAACCTTATTACAATTCATATTTTACAACTCGTATTTATCACAAGGTACTTCCATATACAAATTAAAACAGAGAATTCCCCAAGGAGGAATCTCCTCAACAATTATGGCCAATTTATACTTACATTTTTATGAAATAAAGCACTCTTCCAATAATCATTTAATGTACCGTTTTATTGATGAAATAATTACTATAAAAACATATATATATATATCCATAGTTGCACCAATTTTAACATTTAATTTTTATCCTCATATTGTACAACTTATTGAAAATATTTTCTCTCCACCCTGGATAAACTACCTTAGTTTTCAACTTCCAACTGTAGATAATTTTGTTTTTAAAATCTATGATAAAACATCTTCATACCCATTTACTGCAAACAAACTTCAAAATTATTTATCAAACCTTTCTAAATCGATATTTAAAAATAATTATATTAGTCAAATAATACGAATAAAAAGCTAGGTTCTTGCTTTTATGAAGAACATTTTCTAAATGTAATCGAAACAATATTAAGAAATCAAAATCCATCTCATTATTTCCTGAATAAAAACCAACTTTAAAACAAAGCTAAATGCAAAGCAAGAAAGATATATCATGCATAAAGCATTGATTATGAAACACTTTACAACTTCAATGCAATTTTATTTAAACATCTCTAAAATGCGATCATTCCTCGCTAATATTTTAAAAATTATACCAATACTACATTAATTTATTATATTTGAAAACTTAAAACATCATCGAAAAAAAATGAACTTCATTCAAATGACGGCATTGAAATATAAATTACCTGGTTTAAACATCTCGAAACTGCGATACATTCTCCAGTAATATTTTTAAAATTATCATAATACTGCAACAATTTAATATATTTGACAACTTCATGGAAAACAAATTAAATTTATTCAAATGACGTCGAAACATAACACGCCTGATATAAAAAATAATACGCGTCATATAAAATGACACGCGTCATATAAAAAATAACACGCCTGGCTCTCTCTATAAAAGCAGCATTTCATTCATAACTTTTTTCCATTCATCTCATTCATCACAATACTATAATAATTTATTTTATTTAAAGACGTAAGACCATGGAGGTACAAGTAATTAAACTCTATGCTTAAAACTTCATCGAAAATATCGTCTGCTTCTCTATGTAAAATCAATGAATATTTCATTCATATCTGCTATATTGCAGGTTCCAAGCGCTAAATAATTTTGCTTTAAAGGAATGCAGCAATTCTTATATAATTCATTCTACATCTTTTGGTATTTACATTCTCCATAAGTGAAAATTAGGCTTCGTTGTAGAAATAATCAAAGTTGGATGATCATTTAAACTCAAATATATTCTCATTCCGTTGTTTCAGTATGTAGATGCACAGAATTTAAGCAAAAATAAAGCGGATTTAGGAAGGATACAGCACTAAATATGAATTAAAAAGAACTTTAAGAATCCCGATTTTGACACAAGATGGATGCCATATTTTATTTTGAAGTGGGTCACGTGATCTCTTCATATAATGGTCACGTGATCTATTCATAGAAAAGGTGTAATTAATGTTTTAATTTTCATTTAAAAACTACTTAATATATTTTGCTGAAATTTTTTTATATATTTTATAGGATAATTTGAATATTTCCTAAAACTTTCGGAGCAATTTGTGAATTTTAAATCCGCTTAAAAATGTTTGAAAAATTTGATCCCATACGGTTCAATGTATTTCATTTTTTCAACCCGGGTTTAATCTAAAACTAATTGGGTGATATTATTCATTTCATTTATATTCCCATAGGTCCCACAGACCGTGTGAGCAACATACTAAAATTTCATTTTGATAAAGTCATTTTTACAGCAGTTATCGTGCTAACGGACAGTCAGACAGACAGACAGAATGAACAAAGTCAAAAACCCTTTTCAACTATGTTGTAAAGTGTTAAAAACTCTACCTCAGATCCATTAGCTTCTAAATAAGTGGAAGAATATTCTTTCTACCAGTAACAACTTTCTGAACACACCTCATCTCTTATTTTATTTTTAACACTTTACAACATAGTTGAAAAGTGTTTATGACTTTGTTCATTCTGTCTGTCTGTCTGTCTGTCTGTCTGTCTGTCTGTTAGTAAAAATTTACCAAATATATCGCCAAGCGTTACAGATAAACGGAGAGAAGAATATTTTTTAAATTTAGAAGGTATGCCCCTCATATGACGAAATTTAATATTTTCGAAAACTTATTTTCATTTAGCATCATATTTTAAAACATTACAACAAAGTTGAAAAGTGTTTATGACTTTGTTCATTCTGTCTGTCTGTCTGTCTGTCTGTCCGTCCGTTAGCACGATAACTGCCGTAAAAATGACTTAATCAAAATGAAATTTTAGTATGTTGTTCAGATGGTCTCTACGGGAATATAAATGAATAATATCACATAATTAGTTTTGGATTGAAGCCGGGTTGAAAAAATGAAATACATTGAACCCTATGGGACCTAATTTTTCAAACACTTTTTAAGCGAATTTAAAATTCGCAAATTGCTTCGGAAATTTTAGGAAATATTCAAATTATCCCATAAAATATATAATAAATTTTTTAGTAAAATTTATTCAGTAGTTTTTTAAATAAAAATTAAAATAATAATTATACTATATGAAGCGATCACGTGACCCACTTCAAAATAAAATATGGTATCCATCTTATGTCAAAATCGTGATTTTTAAAGTTCTTTTTAATTCATATTTAGTGTTGTATCCGTCCTAAAATCGCTTTATTTTTGCTTAAATTCTGTGCATCTACGTACTGAAAAAACGTAATTACAATATATTTCAGTTTAAATGATCATCCAAATATGTTTATTTCTACAGCGAAGCCTATTTTTCACTGATGGAAAATTTAAACTGCAAAATATGTAGAATGAGTTGTATAAAAATTGCTGCATTTCTTTAACGCAAAATTTAGCTCATGGAGTCTGCATAGCTGATGTGAATGAAATATTTATTAGCACGTTACAGCAAAGTTGAAAAGTGTTTATGACTTTGTTCATTCTGTCTGTCTGTCTGTCTATCCGTCAGCACGATAACTGCCGTAAAAATGACTTAATCCAAATGAAATTTTAGTATGCTGTTCAGACGGTCTATGGGACCTATGGGAATATAAATGAATAATATCACCCAGTTAGATTTGGATTGAACCCGGGTTGAAAAAATGAAATACATTGAACCCTATGGGACCTAACTCTTCAAACATTTTTTAAGCGGATTTAAAATTCACAAACTGCTTCGAAAATTTTAGGTAATATTCAAATTATCCCATAAAATATATAAAAACATTTCAGCAAAATATATTCAGTAGTTTTATAAATAAAAATTAAAATAATAATTACACCTCTTATATGAAGCGATCACGTGACCCACTTCAAAATGAAATATGGCATCCATTTTGTCTCAAAATCGTGATTTTTAAAGTTCTTTTTAATTAATATTAAGTGTTGTATCCGTCCTAAAACCGCTTCATTTTTGCTTAAATTCTGTGCATCTACATACTGAAACAACGCAATTACAATATTTTTGAGTTTAAATGTTCATCCAAATTTGATTATGTCTACAACGAAGCCTATTTTTCACTTATGTAAAATGTAAACAGCAAAATATGTAGAATGAGTTGTATAAGAATTGCTGTATTTCTTTAACACGAAATTATTTAGCTCATGGAGTCTGCATAGCTGATATGAATGAAATATTCATTGATTTTACAGAAAGAAGGACGATTTTTTTCGATGAAGTTTTAAGCATAGAGTTTAATTACTTGTACCACCATGGTCTTAAGTTTTTAAATAAAATAAATTATTATAGTATTGTAGTGAATAAAATGAATGGGGACATGCTTATGGATGAAATGCTGCTTTTATAGAGAGAGCCAGACGTGTTATATTTCGATGGCGTCATTTGAATAAATTTCAGTCGTTTTCGAATATAATAAATTATTGCAGTATTATGATAATTTTAAAAACATTACCGAGGAATGTATCGCATTTTAGAGATGTTTCAACCTAACAATTTACATTTCAATGGCGTCATTTGAATGAAGGTCATTTTTTTCGATGAAGTTTTAAGTTTTCAAATATAATAAATGAATGTAGTATTGTGATAATTTTAAAAATATTAACTAGGAATGTATCACATTTTAGAGATGTTTAAATGAAACTGTATTGAAGTTGGAAAGTGTTTCATAATCAATGCTTTATGCATGATTGATCTTTCTTGTTTTTCATAAATTTGGCTGTATTACTTTTAATTTGGAAACATTTATATAAGTCGCAAGTTGGCGACATCGCGCCAAATTTTTCGCCAAGTGTTACGTACGGATATTCCGCCAATTTCGCCGCAATAATTAAGCTTTACGGGCGGAGAAATAGGTTATTCTTATATTAGATTCTTACACTCTTTCCAAAATATTGAAGTTTTATCAATAAGTCGTCATTTTCAGTTATTTAGCATCATTTTTATGAATATGACGACATGTGACAGCAAGTTGACAAAAAATTACCTGGCGATATTCCGCCAAATTCGTCGCCAAAATTTTACCAAGCGGTATGGACGGAGAAATAGACAATTCTGATAGATAAATTACTGTTGGCGAGTTGCTAGGCGTCAAAATACAAAATTATTACCGGAAGTATCTTCTCTTGTTAATAGAACGCACAAATACAAGAGAGTGATCGTAACAAATTTATAGTATAATATTACATATGAAAAGTGAACATATTTCACAATAGTTAATACCTTTTTAAAATTTAAATGAAAATGGACAATATCTCAAGAACGGTTCACGCTAGTGTTTGTGTGAATCGTTTTCTAACGAAAAATTACATTAAAAATTATTACTACGTAACTTTATTGAAGGTTTTGATGGGTTGATGATATTTTCAAAATTTCATTCGAAATTTTAGGAATTTTCCGGATATTCGATTGCGTTTAAAACAATAGGCTTTCAGCATTCACCGATTATAATTTTTGTACCAAATTTAATTTGAATCGCTCCATTAATTCGTGAGATATTGTCTGCAGACTCACAGACACACACATACTTACACACGCACACACACATACATCACTTCAAAAACGTTCGATTCGCGGTCAGGAATGCTTGAAACGTGCTCTCCTGTCGAAAACTTGAATTTAAATGTTTGACCCCGTCATAATATTTTCCTCTAAGGAAAGTAAAAATGATTTAGGAATAGTGTTTGCTACAACTTAAGCGTCTTCATTTTGCCGTGCATTTACCAAACTACATATTTTCGGCCATTGGTTTGTAAATGGGACCAGGACGTTTATATCTTCTGATTTGCCCTCGCTTATATATTTTATTTTTTATAGTATAATTAAATTCAATGTTTTAATGTAATTATGTTTTCGAAGAATAATGAATGCGTTCGTTTATTATTTTCATATTTGTTAAATCATCAACAACTCCGTTTATACCTGGTACTAATTGTATAAAAATAAGGAAAGAATTACATACCGATTTCTAAACAAAGAAAACTAAAGTGTATTTTATCATATTCTACTCTATGTACGGGGTACAGTGGAGCACCATCCTCTGATGTTTATATTTTTATGACTGAGAAAATTTGAACATAAATACAGATTCGTTATTGTGAGATTATTCAGAACATGAGTTATGAACTCACGTTTACCACGCAATGCACAATCTCATTTGAAGAAGAAGATATTCCATTACATTACAAACCTTAAATCATGCGGAGAATTTCCCATCTTCTCCCCCGTCTTTTTATTGTGCTTTTTTAATAAAAAAAAATTCGCCGTGGTTTTCATCATATTTCTAAACTAACTGTTTTCATGCCATACTATTTTTTTGCTTCACAGACTTATTTCTGTCTACTGAATTTATGAAATGGCCCTCCAGGAAGAAGATGTAAAGCATACGGTTTTTATTTAATTCCCATTTCTCGCTATTGTCTAGGTTTCACTTTAGATTTTGGGAAGAAATTTCTTGGAAAAGAAGGTTAAACTCTTCAGTCTTTGCCAGACTATAAACCATTTAAAAACAATACAGAAATTCTTTGAAATCATTTAGAGCTGTTAAAGAAACTTACAGTTTAAACCAACTAAATATTATTATTACTACTTCTCGACAATGCATCTTGCATAATAAAGAAATATGTTTGTGTGCGTTGTCTGTAGCGGAAAATTTAAGCATCGTAAGGCCATGAAATTTGTTACACAGATACTTCAGGACCCGGGACGATGTGCCTCTGTGAGATTGTTTCAAAATTCGAATTCGTTATTTAGTTATTTTATCTTTTGGCCCAATTTCGATTTCTCCACAAATTTTCTTAACGCCCGAAAATATTATCACACAGTTTCTATCTATCTTAACACCATTGGAAAGATCAAAGATCGTTCTTTCCAAAGCTGTTTGAACTGAATCCGTAGGACAATTCCTTCATATTTATTTTTTAAAATACCTCAAAATTTGCATGTTTAGGTTACCTGATACTTATTTGCCGCATTAAAATAAATAAGATTATCACAATTCTATAATTTGGCAATTAAGGATATATGTGCATATCTGTGGATTATAACAAAAACATTTTTTTAATTACTCCATTATTTTATTTCCTGTATCTTTTCAAGCAAATACATAAAATTGGAATGGTAGATTCCGTTAATGAAGTGTGTATTCCCGTGAACTTTTCACGACTACTCTCCTAGAGAAAAGAATACATTTTGTTTCTTTTATTTATTTATTTATTTGCTTTCTACGGTTGCAGAACGCATGCGTAGGGATTTGTATTGCAACTAAAGGAGGAAATGATGTAAAAATTGAGGCGGTTTGAAGCAACCGGAGGTAACGTTTGAAGGCTATTTGGAAATTGAGTGGTGTTATTTGTAAATGTATTATTTAAGTCAGTGATTTTCAATCAGAGTTCGGAGGAAACCTGAGCTCCACGAAACCCTAGGGCTAGCCCGTGCCAGGGGTTTCGCGAGAATTTTCAAAAGGTTGTGTACCTTTTTCGTTATTGAGTGAAAAAAGAAATTAAATTATTAAGATTTTAATGTGATCTATTAATAAAATAAAGCATTTTGAAAGTTTAACTTGGTTAGATATTCCCGTGATACTTAAAATTTAACCAGCGAAGCTTTTACTTGGGAAGATAAATTTTCTTCAGCGAAAAATGCTTGTAATGGCAAGGAATTCAGTTGGGATTAATGAACATTACCAGCAATCCCATCAACTTCTCATAGGGTTGCCAGATAAAGTTTTTGAAAAAAAAAGCCCAAACAATAATATCAATATACCAAGCAAGTTAAAATATACTTAATTACATGACATTAAAATGTAAATCTATCACAAAACAATAATATGTAACTTGTGTTTTGTTAATATAATTATTTTTTATAAAACTGTTAACACAAAACTCTTACAAAATATATGTATCATCTAGTAAGCCAGATGCAAAGCAAAAATGTTTGTAATTTTATTATTAACAGTAATTAATAAATATAAATGGGCAATAAATGCTATTTTAATATTTTATTCAAAAGTATAAGTTATTACCACTACCACTTTATACGTCTGCTTTATGATCAAACTCCTTGGTATCCTGTGTCAGCTAAGCAGGGGTTCTGCGAGATTTTATGAAATAGTTCAAGGACTCCGCCAAGCAAATAATCTGATGTGTGCAGCACTTGGCTTTCCTTATATAATGCAATGAATTTACTACTTTTACAGTAAAAAAAAATAATGTATAAGATCCACGGTTCTGTGTTTTTATAATTGAATTGTACATTTGGCGATTTTCCGGATGACAGCACGTAAAACTATTTCAATGTACCTAATTTACTTACATTTCGTGAAACTCTAAATAAACAATTATCAATATTGATAGCATCCTCAGTAAGCGATATAGTCCATATATTAAATATTTAAATAATTAATTCATCAACTTGGCGTCATTTTCATTAATTTATTATCAGTTTTGCAATTTTGACGATATTTTTGCCAATCTGGGGCGAAATATCGCCAATTTTGCTATAATTTGCTAGATTATTCTCTAAGTTCGCCAAATGCATCACCAAGTGTTACAGATAAACGGAGAGAAGAGCATTTCTTATATACTAGAAGGTATGCCCGTCATATGACGGAAATCAGAATTTGTGAAATTTTACTTCTCATTTGGCGCCATTTTTATCAATTTGGAGACATTTTTGTCACTTTGGCAACATTTAAAATAGTCGCCAATTTGGCGAATTCCCGCTAAGTTTCTCGTCAAGCAATACGAACGGACGGACCGAGAAATGTGTTATTCTTATAGTCTATTCTTACGTAGTGAGATATCGTCTCCATAGACTCATTGACACACACACACACAAACATCAACTCAAAAACGTTTGACTCATGTTCAGGGATGCTTGAAACGCGTTCTCCCGTCGAAAACTCGAATTCCAATTTTCTACTCTATCACAATACTTTCCTTATACATTATACTATGTATACAATGTGTACCAAAAAGATTGAAACGTGCTTTAATTCTTTATGTGTTGGAGAAAAGTGGACAATGTAAATTGCAAAAAAATGTTGAAAGTAGGATAGGCAATAAGACTACGTTAATGAAATAGTCCTCCTATTAATTTTCAAAAAGTTACACTTTTTAAATTTTTATACAACTCCCCTAGACAAATTTTGTCAATCAGAAAATTTTTATTTTTAATGCAATAAGATCATTAAAAAAACCTCATATATGTATCTTTAAAATCAACTGAATTATGATAAAGGAAAAAATCTGACTTCTGCCACTTTTCCGTACCATGTGAAAGGCTGTTTCATCAGTGAAAATAGGGATCATAAACAAATTGACGATGGAAATTGTTTAGATCAAAAATACGTTAATATGTGTCAAAAATTTTTATCACAAATGCATCTAAATAAAACATTACACAGACAGAGATCATATAAAGCAGTGGTACTCATTTCGCGATTGGGGCACATAATTAAAATATGCATATATTGATCCTTTTTGTGATATGTCACAAATTTACAGTTCTAATTTGATATATGGTCCCCATTCACGATGTTCAATTTTCAATTAAATATAACTCGTTTAACTTTAAAGATACAGATATGCGGTTTTTTAACGATCTTGTTGGATTAAAATAAACATTTTCTGATTGACCAAATTTGCCTAAGGGGGGCGTATAAAAATTTAAAAAGTGTAACTTTCTGAAAATTAATGGGAGGACTATTTTATTAACGAGTCTTATTTCCTACCTTACTTTCAACATTTTTGCAATTTACATTACCCACTATCTCCAACAGGTAAAGAATTGAAGCGCGTTTTAACCCTTTTGGGGCACCTTGTATAAGGAAAGCAAAAAAAGTTGGGAATCAAGTAGTGGACACTTGTTTAGGACCCGAGCAACACCGGATAATTCGTTCTAGTTACTTGTATAAAAGTACCGTTTCATTTCACTACTTGGCGCGGAAACTTGCCACATTCCTAAATATTACTAATTTGATCGAAACGTAGCGGGTCCTGATGTACAAGTGGGTTAGTGCAGCGTTTTTGATCGCGGAACTCATTTGAAATTAAATTTAATTGCGGAACCACAAAATGAGTAAAAATCCATTGTCGTCCAAGTATTGCATTTAAAATTTACAAGTTTTTTTATTTAAAAAAAAAATACACGAAACTATCACGTTGCGGAACCCATGGAATTTTGTCACGGAACCCTGGGGTTCCGCGGAACACACATTGAAAAAGTTGGTCTAAAACATCAATTAACGAAGCAAGAGTTCGAATTCTGTCAGAATGACAAAATTCATAAGTATTAAGAAAATTATATAGAGAAAAACAAGAGCGATATAACCATGAGTTAGTGCCTTGAAAAATATTTTTTTAAATTTGATTTGGTGGCAGAAATGTTGCCATACCACGTTTTATTTTTACGAAAATATTTTCCTTGAACTATCTCTTTCTTAAGATCTGCTATGAATAAAACTGAGATGATGACTGATTTGAATTCAGCATCAGATCCTGGCGGAGGTATAGTAAATCACTAAGAATTTTCACTTCTGGTTTCTTTTCCATTTCCAGTTCAAAATATGTCCTTGAAATATCCATGTTGTCTTGGAAAATATGTCTTTAAAACATCCATAAGATTGCATATAGATAGAGCTTAGGTAATGAAAGATATGAATTCAGCATCAAATTTTGGATGGGGTTAAAGTGACTCACTAAGATTTTCCACTTCCGATTCTGGGGAGATGTTGCTTCCGATTCAGAAAGTTACATTTTCCTTCAAACATCTATTTCTTGGAATCTGCTACTGATATAGCTTAAATGATGACTGATACAGATTCATCATTAAATTTCGAAAGAGAATGGGGACTCGCTACAGAATTTTCACTCCAGATCTATTTCCTTCGACATTTCCTTGAAACATCTATTTTACAAGATTGGCTATAGATGATGTTTAGCATTAAATTCCTGAGGAAGTAAAGGGTTCACACACACACACACACAATAAAGTTGTCCTCTTCTGGTTTTATTTTTCACTTCCGGTTCAAAAATTTTCTTAAAACATCTATTTCTCAGGATTGCTGAAAATAGAGATGAAATGATGACTGATATGGATTCAGCATTAAATTCTGGCGAAGGTAGGATAGATCACTGCGAATTTTCACTTCCAGTTTTTTTTCTACTTCAGGTTAAAAGAAAATTGAAACACCTATGTATCAGGATTGGTTATAGATAGAGCTTAAATTATAAGTGAAATAGATTCAGCATCAAATTCCAGAAATGGTAAATAACTCACTAAGAATTTTTACTTCCTGTTCTGGAGATGTTGCTTCTGATTCAAATCTTTATATTTTTCATGAAACATTTATTTCTTACGATTTGATATACATATAACTTAGATGATGAATGATATTGATTTAGTATTAAATTGAGGAGGAGAGTGGAAGTTTACTAAGGATTTCTACTTCCGGTTCTTTTTATATTTTTCAATAAAATATTTCTTTAAACATCTGTTTCACAAGATTGGCTATAGATTAAACTTGATGACTGATATGAATTCAAAATTAAATTTTGAAGAAGGTCTAAAAGGTTAAAAAAAGGCTTCAAACATTTATTACTCACGATTGGCTGTAGATAAAGCTTCGATTTTGAGTGATATGGATACAGCACCGAATTCCAGGGTAGATTGGAGCTTCACTAAAGATTTCCATTTCCGTTTCTGGGCATGTTACTTCCGGTTTTCCTGAAAATTCGTATGACTGTATGAAATATCCAAAAGAGAATAAAAATGCTTAATAGTTCCGACAGAAATGAATTGAACACACTACTTGCCATCATATGGGGGTACTTCATAAATTTTTTGTCTATAAATATTTCGATTTATTTGCATTCGATAAGAATATTCTACTGTTATTATGATGAATGCATTTACAGCATAAACTAAAGCGACGCTTTGCCAGAATCGAATTTCATATTCAATGATGCCCATTTTCTCGTTCTCACTAAGAAAACACGAATTGTACCAGAACGAATTGTTCTTGAATACATGCTTTAGAAATTTTCTTATATGAAGAGCACCTTAGAATAATGTCTGTCGATAAACATATGTTGTTTTATCAGCGAGATAGAAAAGGAAATTGAATAACTGACTTTGAAATTTGAATGATAGAAAAATATGGCGATTCATACGGAAATATAAATCGTTCGGGTCGGAAAATCTTACCGTCTTCACCAAAAATCATTTAATTTTAATGGAAGTCGTTTTGAGAAAGACATTTCCTTTTTTCAATTTTTTTTTATAAAATGCTGTGAGTTTCAATTGAAATTATTTTGTTGAACCTCAAAAACGCATGGATCTTCCTTTGCACAGGACAAATAAAATCTTCACACTTTTCTTTATGAAATAAATCAAGGATATTCGAAAGAATTCAAAAGTATTTTCAGAATGGTGTGTGATGTAGGATTTAATATCAAATCAATTCTGTTCAACATCAAAAACGGATAAACCCCACAACTGTATAAAAGGAACAAATCAAGTCTTCACATTCTCGTATAAAACACTTTAAGATAGTTCAGGATGTCTTGGTATGTCACGGACCAAGTCAATAACTCGCGAAATATTAAGCTTAGCGTATATTTTTATGCAGGTGTATAGGAAACCTCTATAGTGCTGCACAGTGAGAAAATTTTAGAGATACACAGAGCGTTGCAAAATAGTACAAGGCATTTTTGTTCCCCAGCGAAAACTGCAAAAGTTAATGCTTTTCAAACTTTTCTGGTCGTGGAATCCTTTTAAAATTCAATTCGATGGTGGTACCACAAAATGAGAAAAAAAGTCCTTTGTGATTCAAATTATGCATTCAACATTTTACGCTTTTTTTAATTTTTAAGAAAATCTACTCGGAACCCAAGAGTTCAGCGGAACACACTCTGTAAAATGCTGCTGTAGATAATGATTTTAAAAGAAAGCATTGTATTAATCTGCATGTAAAAGTGTAAAAGCACACGTGTGAAAGCATGCATTGTTGCTAAAGGTGAACATTTTGTATTTTGTGTATAATGGAGTTGATTTTATTTTGCCGCATTGACTAAATGTCCGGTTTTTTAAGGGGGAGGGAGGGGGGAGATAGTATACACTGTTTTTCAGAGTTCCTTTCCATCTTTTGCGTGGGGGTGTGTGACAGAAATGAATAATACTAATTTTCAACACTCTACGTCAATTAAAAAAGTAATTCACTTCCCCCTATCTCTAACAGGAGAAGAAATAGCTCCCATACCTCGCGAAAACGTAAATCACCCCCCCCCCCCCCCAATTGCCCCATCGTATAGCATCATGGGGATTTTCTTTACACCTGCATAAAAATATGCTATAACCCTAATGCTTCTCGAGTAATTGCACTGGTCCATGACTTCTTAAACTCTGTATACAAGGAAAGAGTATCATTTCAGTATTCATTGGATAGAGCGTTGTCTGTCTAACGGGAGTTCGGTTGCTCTATTTCCCGCTGAGATATTAGTTTTTAACGCTCAAGATCATTACCCTTACAAATTAAATGCAGTGCCTAACTGCGTAACGAAAAATATAGAATTTGGAATTTTACGAGAACTCTTAAGATTATGCCAGTCATGTCAATTCAAGTAAAATTGCTTATACTAGGACCTGTATAAGAAAGCAGGGGAAGGAGGCAATTGCACAGATCAGAAGTTGCACTTCAACCTTAAATCTTAAGGAGGAGGTTGTAGGGTTCACTTCAATTATAAAAAGACAGATTGATGTGTGAAGAAACTGCAGCTAAATGGATGGTTTTCTGTTTCCATATGGTGACCAGTGGGTGGATTCTCTTCGAAAACCTGAGTTTTTATTTTCTCTGCCATGCATAGCAATGTAAAGAAAAGTATATGCAAAAACGTTGTGTATAAAGTGCTATTATTGCAAAAACGTATTTTAAAATAACGCAATTTCTTACTTTGTTAGAAGTGAATAACGTAAACAAACTTAAATCATCGAACACTTGCATATATATTTGCTGAATGGCTTGTTGCCATTCAGCAAATCATAATAACGTGCATAAATTACTCATACTCGAAATTATGTTATTTGATAATATGCTTGTTACCATTCGGCAAACCATAATAACGTGCGTAAATTACTCACACTCTATGTTTTTGATTTAAGAAAAAGGTGCAAGCCAATTTAAGAATATTGGTTTTCTTGTCGTTGACTTATCACTTAAATATCACTAGTAAAATTGTCTTCTCTTAGAGTACAATCATAATTGGTGGCAAAAATTGTATAATATTAATATTTTAAGTCAAAACTTTTTAAAGCATCTATTTCTCAGTATTTATTATAGATAAAGCATAGATGATGACTGATGTGAATTCAACTACAAATTCCGAAAGAGATTGAAGACTCACTAAGGATTTCCACTTCCGGCTCATATTCTATATCCGGTTCAAAACTTTTCATTTTACTTAAAATATCTATTTCCCAAGATTGTCTTTAGATGGAGCTGAAGAAACGATATCTCATATGGATCCAGCATCAAATGTTAAAAGATGTAAGATGTTTTAGTAAAGATTTCCATTTTCGGTTCAAAAATTTTCCTTTAAACGTCTATTTCTCAAGATTGGCTATAGATAGAGCTTAGACAACAACTGCTATGGATCCATCAGCAAATGTTGAAGGATGTAAGCTGGTCTAGTTATGATTTCCATTTCCGGTTTAAAAATTTTTCTTGAAACGTCTATTTCTCAAGATTGGCTATAGAGCTTAGACAACTGATACGGATCCAGCATCAAATGTTGAAGGAGGTAAGGTGGTTTAGTAAAGATTTCCATTTCTGGTTCCTTTTTTTCTTCCGGTTGAAAAAATTCCTTTAAACGTCTATTTCCCAAGATTAGCAATAAATAGAGATTTAGATCAGTGGTCCGTAACTCCTTATGCAAATAACATCTATTTATAGAAGACAGGTTAGGTCAACCTCCCACAACAACCTATGGGTTTATGCCGACTACGAGGGGAGGAAGCCTATTTATAGAAGACATTGTTACGTGTCCTATGATACATTTCGGTTGTACTATACGATGCGAGGAGCCGGATTAACGAACTGTGTTCGGATCTTGTTTTGGCAGACTGTTATAGAGAAACTAATTTTTCATTTCTTTTACTTTAACATATTTTATGCATATAAGAGACAATTCAATATTTTCATTTTATAGTTAAAAATGTATAAGTCAAAACAAATTTTAATTATGCTGTAAAAATATCTAAAACTAATCCCACAATTTTAGTATATAAACTGCACTAAAAATGACCATATTTTTTAATAAATGAATAAAGGTAAAATTAAATAAATGAATAAAGGAAGATTTGATTTTAAAATACAGGGTGGTTAAAATTAAAGTATCCCTGTTCAGAGCACTGTATAAAAATAACCAGTGGTCATAAGAACGCTAAATCTGCGTGCTATGCATTTCAGAACATGGGAAAACGTATAACATAAAAAAAATTAGTTCCAAAAATGACCGGTAGGGGAAGAGATTTCGGGAGGTGCGAACAGTCCAAGAGTTACGAGGTTCTCATACAGATCTCCGTGAAATGTTTACTTCGACATTCCTTGTACGCATCCAGGTAGACGCCGGCTCTGGAACATCTTGGGGAGTGATGAGGCACATTTTCTCTGTATGGAGCAGTAAACACCCAAAACTGCCGCATCTGGGCAATGGAAAATCCCCGTCAGTTTCAACAGATCCCCTTACATTCTCTAAAATTAACCGCTTGGATTGGGTGTACAGCAACATTTCTGGTTGGTCCCTATTTTTTTAATCCATCCACAGGGACCAAAGACCTGTTCAGTTACTGCACAGCGTTATAGGATATGTTGCAGACCTTCTTTATTCCTCATCTCCAATAACGAGGATGCCTCAGCTCTATCATTTTCCAACAAGACGGAGCACCTCCTCACACTGGACTTCCTGTTCAACAGTTGTTGCGACACATTTTACAGAAAGTCGAGTAATCAGTCGCGTATTTCCCTATTTATGGCCACCCAGTTCACCAGATCTGAGCCCTTGGGACTTTTGGCTGTGGGATTACCTGAAAAGCATGGTTTATCGGGGAGATATTCGTAATGTTGCAGATTTGAAGGACAGCGTCATCTTGCACACGCGCAACATCACAACAGATCAGTTACGTGCAGCTGTCGAACACGCTGTCACACGGTACCAGTTGTTGATTCTTCAACACGGTGGACACATTGAACACTGCCAATGACTTGTCTTTCTACGGCCTTCTTTCCTTCAGCATTCCATGTGTAACATGTTCTAGATAGATTAATTAAATTGACATTTGGGTATTTATGACTATTGTCAGTACCTATCGCACGCTTATACCACTTACAATTCGTAATTAATATGCATCCCGACTGCGAAGCATTACGGTTTTCTAGGGACTGTAAGCTGCGCCATCTCTTCCCCTATTGGTTATTTTTGGAACTTTTTTGCGTCATTCGTTTCCCCATGTTTTGAAATGCATACGACACGTATTTGGCGTTCTTATGAACATTGGTTTTATTCTACAGTACTCTGAACAGGGATACTTTAATTCTAACCCCCCTGTACATAAAATACACACATATAATGTTAAATCAGTGCAGGTTTATTTTGCACTTCGAAAATCTTCCGGGACCTCGAATTCGAAAGATTGAGATTATATTCTCAGTAATGCGACGTAACCGATGTATCAGTGTTTTATTTTATCAAAGCTCCTCTGCCCCGAATAATAATTGGAAGCGATGAAAAAATTTGTTCGGTAATAGTGTCTGTTTTAAATGACAAATCAGAAAGGAATAATTATATGTTTCTTCATTTATTCAAAGTTGCCCCTAGCTTGTTCAAAGGTACCCCTTCATGAAGCCCTTACCCCTACCCTTACCCCTGAAACAAAGTTAATTTACACAAAATTTTTTCCAATTGTAGCTGATGTGTTGGAGAAGCGTACATTTATTTTCAGTATGCCATTTAAATTAAAATAAGTCTAATTTAAATTTGAAAATAATCATTTAAAAAATGGCCGCTACCGGGGTCTTGGACTCCCAGATTTTTACATAAAGGCCTAAAACTTTAAAAATTTTTAAAAATAAATAAAAATACCAGTGACGTGTAAGAAAATTTCAGCAAAGTGACTCATCATTTCAGCAAAATGAATGTTGTATGATATGAATTCCCATAACGCCAATTACTCTAAACATTTATTTACAATTGACTGTATAACTAAATATTAAAATATTTGGTAAAGGGCCCCCTGAATATAATTAGGCCCAGGGCCCATTTACTATAAGTCAGGCTCTGGTTATGGGCGTGGAATAGTTATAGACGAGGTCTGACTTTTAACTTTCAAATACATTTTCTTCATTGATATTGTTTGCTCTTAAACTAAGCAAGATAGTAATGAAGTGTAACTCAAGTAACGATAGTTAATAAAAAGTCGTTTTATAGTATTATTAACAATGATACTTAAAATTTTTCAAAAGCCAAAATACTTTAAATTTTTTTATAATCTTAAAATGGCAACTAAATAAAAAGTAACTTGTATTTTAAATACTACACAAAAAGTGGTACAGTTTTAAACACTAAATATCTCAACTACTAAGACCTAAAATACGTTGTGCATGCCACTTGAATGTATATGATTAATATATTAAATTAATTTCTCCGACTTTTATTCATGTCATCCAAAATATTTTCCCCATTATGCTGATTACTTTTTAATGCGTTAACATCAAACGATTAACAAACAAATCAACGTATTTTTTCATTTTCAATATCAGTCCTCGCCTGCAGTACGAATTATAAAATTGATATTCGAAAAAAAAAATATGAAAACGAACTTTGATATAGTTTGATGTGAATAATTTCAGAAGGATATATGACTATGTAAAACTCAGATTTTTTTCTCTGTAATTTCTGCTATCCAAGATAATATTTAAAGTCTCAGAATTACTTACATTACTAGGACTCAGCTATACTACACTTTTTAGAAAAGTTTTCCGACATAACTGGGTAAAATGTAATGTCCATTGTGTGTAATGTCTGTATGTGTTAGTAGAAGATTACCCATATTACAATATGAGTCTCAAAAATCTTTGCGAAAATAAAAAAAGATGACGTAATAAATTGAAAATATCAATAATCCCTGTAATCTTTATACCAGAAGGTCGTATTTGATTCCAATATATTCCAATATATATTAAAATATATGCCAATATACCTGCACTACATATATTCTCGTACATTAGAAGATATACTCGTGCACTTGTAGAAGATTACTCGTACAATGTACTATATGAAAGTTTCAACAATTTTTGTCATAATAAAACAATGGCATATTAA
The DNA here is from genome assembly GCA_951213105.1 of Amaurobius ferox. Lineage (NCBI taxonomy): Eukaryota > Metazoa > Arthropoda > Arachnida > Araneae > Amaurobiidae > Amaurobius > Amaurobius ferox. The sequence goes on from OX578141.1 coordinate 120,815,654, forward strand.
CTTGAAAATATCAATAAACCTTGAAACAACAGTCCTCGAAAATATCAATAATAATAATAACGTTTAAACCTGAAGAGAGTAATTGATATTGTCCAGTCAAAATTGCAATGTCAATGAAATTTGTTTTATATACATATCTTTATTATTCAAATAGGAAAAGATTTAATAAAAATTGTATGCCGCATAACACATTGGATTTATATCCGTTGCTAAACAACATGATATCATTTGCTTCAAATAAATTGATGGAAATTATATCGTCTGAATAACGCTATTTCCATGGAAGGGTTGCCGACATTTTCGTCAATTTAGCGACAATTTAAAAAATCGACAAATTTATCGCCAAGTGGGGCTGTAAAACTGATAGTCCCATCTTGCGACAAATTGACGAAATATCAGCACAATACTATCCTCTAACAAAACACAATTAATTTCATTTATTAAGTGCAATTTTATCAATTTCATGACATTTTTATGAATTTACAAACATTTTTATCAATTTGGTGATATTTTCGCTAAATGTGTTACTAAGTTGGTTGGATGGACTGACCGACAAATGCTACCGACACATCATTTCAGTACTCTCTTCTAAAAAAAAAACAAATTTAATTTCATTGATTTACGTCGTTTTTATCAATTTGGCGACATTTTCGTCAATTTGGTAAAGCTTAAGAAAAATTGTCAAGTTAGCGATATTCCGCCAAATTCGTAGCTCTGAATTTGTAGATCTAAAGACTAAAACATCCTGATCCCGTTTGTATATACTAAATAAAAACGCTAAAATTGTATTAGAAGATATATCCGTTCTACTATTTTTCTGTTTCAACAATCGGATAAATGAATTTATTGGGTAAACACAATGAGTTTATTAGCTAAACACAATATAAAAGCTTAAAAACTTTTTGCCAAAATAAATGAAAGTGATGTACGCAGACCGCAATTAATCTAATTAAACGAAAAATAAAACCATTCTTTTCTAAAATATATTTTTATATCAATTTATTTATTATTCAAATCGAAAAAATAATAATTAAAATTAACAGACGATTTAATTTAATTGCGATTCTGAGCAACATGACATAAAATAGAATCTTCCTCATAAACTGCGAAATTAAATAACAAATTTCGATTACTTTATAATTTTCATTGTTGAGTAAAACCCTGTAAAAAATAAGCCATGATGATAGATTTTCCATTTAAATTCACGTTTCAAACAATTCATGTTTTCAGAAAGTGACTAATTAGCGCAAAAAATCTCTCACCAAACTCAGAGATAAAGTTTTAACTCATTTTCAAACGATTTTCAACCTTTTCGTTTGGATAAACCACGGAGTTATAGAGTAGAACTCCTAGGAGAAAGTTTCGTTTTTCATCAATATCTAGAGAACCCCTGGCCTTAGAAACAACTCGAAATTTGGACTAGTTTTATAGGGGGCTATTTCAAGGCTATCCACAAAATTTCATTAAATTCGGTTTAGCCGTTTTCCCGTGATGATGAGACCAACGAAAATTTTGTTTCTTACTAATATCTCAAGAATCACTGATCGTAGAAACTCAAAATGTCGATTAAATTTTAAGTGGTGCTATTTCCAGGCTATTCACAAAATTTCATCAAATTCGGTTCAGCAGTTCTCCCGTGATGGTGCGACAAACAGACCGACCAACCGACCGACAGACAGACAGACAGATTGTCAATTTTATTTATATAGATTAGCAGCATACCCATTCTTCGTACGGAGTATATAATATAAAGAAATTTAAAATTCACAATCATGTGCAAATTCCTATAGTATACTAAATGATATTTGTAATCAAAATATTCTGTTAAAATATTTAATACAATGCTCCTAAAAAGAAGTTTAAGAATCTCTGTTCTCGCTATACAAAATTATATTCATCGGCAGATCTGAAGAATAAAACATTCTGGCCCCTTTTGTAAGCAAATTCACAAAAAAAAAGTATCGAATCAATATATGCAAATGAAAGCATTAAAATTGTATGGGACCCGCACTACTTATATACGCGAATATTAGAAGATATAACCTGTATTAGTACATTACATGTATAAATTGAAAATATCAATAAACCCGTAATTGACTCCAATATATGCCAGAATGAAAGTACTAAAATTAAATGGGAATATATATATATATATATATATATATATATCCCCGTACTACTTATATTGTCGCAGATTAGAAAATATGCCAGTATGTTAGTAGAAGATTACCCATATTACCATGAGTCTCAAAAATCTTTGCCAAAATAAAACAGATGACGTTATAATTTGAAAATATCAATAATTCCCGTAATCTTTATACCAGAAGGTAGTAATTGATTCCAATATATTCCAATATATATCAAAATGTATGCCAATATACCTGCACTACTTATATTCTAGTAGATTAGAAGATATACCCGTGCATTTGCAGAAGATTACTCGTACAACGTACTATATATGAGTTTCAACAATTTTTGTCATAATAAAACAGCGTCATATTAACTTGAAAATATCAATAATCCCTGAATCAACAGTCCCCGAAAATATCAATAATAATAATGTTTAAACCTGAAGACCGTAATTGAATCCAGTCAAAAATGCAATGTCAATGAAATTTATTTTATATACATATCTGTATTATTCAAATCGGAAAAGATTTAACAAGAAAGATCAATCATGCATAAGCATTGATTATGAAACACTTTCTAACTGAAATGCAATTTCATTTAAAAATTTCTAAAATATGATACATTCAGTGGTGTTATCTCTTACATTATCACAGTACTACAGCAATTTGTTATACTTAAATATTTAAAACTGTATCGAAATATAAATCATCTGATTCTCTATGCAAAATCAATGAATATTTCATTCATATAACTTGTATTCCAGACTCCAGATCTAAATAATTTTGTTTGAAAAAAATTCAGCAATTCTTATGTAACTCACCCTACAATCGCTTGAGATATTTGCATTCTGCATAAGTTAAAATTAGGTTTCGTTGAAGAAATAATAAAGATTTTGGGATCATTTAAAATCACAACTATTGTAATTGCATAGGCAGGGAATTTAGATACATAGATATTATATATGTGTGTGTGTGTGTGTGTGTGTGTGTGTGTGTGTGTGTTCGGAACTCGAATTTACGAAGGATCTACACGTTTTGGGACTTCTAGAACACGAAAAAACTATTTTTAGGAAGACGTTTGTGTGTGTAAGGGTGTATCTGTGTATGTTTCTGTGTGTCTGTGAGGATATTACATCCACTCTAATTGAAAAACTAATGGACCGAATTTCATACAATTTGGTAGGTATGTTTTTTGTGGGAAACCCTGATGTTCATTAGATTATAGTACGATTCGTAATAAAAGAATCTGCCTTCTTTGCGAAATGGCCGGCAGAAATTGCCTTTATCCACTCTAGTTAAAAACTATTGGAACAAATTTAACAAAATTTGGTGTATAATATTTCAATAACCTACAAGTGATTTATATATCAAATTTAACAAAATTTGGTATATAAATCATTTGTTGGCTATTCTAGTACGAATCGGGAAAAAGGAACTGGCTATTTTTGCGAAATGGCCCCCAAAAATCGTTAAATGTAAAAATAAGAAACTACGTATGCTCAATTATATCAATTAAATTCCTACTTTATACGTGATTTTTGACAACCAAAAGAAAAAGACTAACCCCATTACTCTAGGACTAGCCGTTCTTGAGATATTCTAGTTTTTTCGACTTTTCGCTACGCCACCTTTGACAATACATCCAGCTATCAAATCAGAACCAAATTTAAGTTTAACGTGCAAATTCAATGTCATTTAAAATACTTATGGCTGTTATTTTGTGCAGATAAACTCAAATTATTATTGAAGAAATAAAGAGAACGTGAATATGAGTCTGCAGGGAAAGACATGTGCTGCCTACATCAGAATTTTTAACAATATTACAACAATGATTTATAGAAGTGAACGGGGATTATTTGCAGGCCATTTCGACAAAAATGTATGATCTATATTTAAAGATCCACCAAATTATTGTAGAATAAAATGTTCAACACATTTAAGCTGTGTACCAAATTTTAACTCTTTAGGACGTAGGAAACTGCATTAAAAATGCCATCAAATAAGTATATCATGAAGAGTTATTTAAAATTAAAAAAAAATTTAAAAATTGTCATCTACCAAATTTATTTTAAAATGTGAAGCCTCTCTCATATACAAAATGATTAAACTCTTGGAAAGATATTTATTATATAATATATCTCTTTTTTCTCTCTGGAGGATATCCCAAAAATCAGAATTTAATTGAATTTGTTTTTTTCCCTATATTAAATAATTTTTAATTAAAAAACTACTTAACATATTTTACTGAAATTTTTTTTATATATTTTATAGGATAATGTGAATATTTTCTAAGAATTTCGAAGCAATTTTTGAATTTTAAATTTGCTTAAAAAATGTTTGAAGAATTAGGTCCCATAGGGTTCAATGTATTTCATTTCTTCAACCCGGGTTCAATAAAAAACTAATTGGGTGATATTATTTATTTATATTCCCATAGGTCCCATAGACTCTCTGAAAAACATACTAAAATTTCATTTTGATAAAGTCATTTTTACGGCAGTTATCGTGCTAACGGACAGACAGACAGACAGAATAAAAAACGTCATAAACACTTTTCAACTATGTTGTAAAGTGTTAATAAAAACCGTATGCCGCATAACACATTGGATTTACATCCGTTGTTAAACGACATTATACGTATCATTTGCTTCAAATAAAATGATGGAAATTATATATCGTCTGAATAATGCGATGTCCATGGAATGTTTGGCGACATTTTCGTCAATTTAGCGATAATTTAAATAATCGCCAAATTTATCGCCAAGTGGGACTGTAGAACTGATAATCCCATTTTGCAACAAATTGACTTAACATCTTCACAACACTATCCCCACTGGCCTCTCAAATAGTTGATGTAAGCCCCCAAGGTCAGTCGAGAGGTCTGGGTCTGCAACAATACTATCCCCTAACAAAACACAATTAATTTCATTTTTTAAGCTCAATTTTATCAATTTCATGATATTTTTATGGATTTACAAACATTTTTAACAATTGAAGATATTTTAAAAATTCGCTAAATGTGTTACTAAATAAGATGGATGAACTGACTGACAAATGCTACCGAAAAATCATTTCAGTACTCTTTCTAAAATAACAATTTTGATTTCATTGATTTGAGTAGTTTTTATCAATTTGGCAACATTTCCGTCAATTTGGTAAAGTTAAAATTGCCAAGTTAGCGATATTCAGTCGAATTCGTAACTCTGAATTTGCAGATCTGAAGAATAAAACATCCTGATCCCGTTTGCATATACTAAATGAAAACACTAAAATTGTATTAGAAGATATACCCGTTCTACTCTTTTTCTGTTTCAACAATAAAATAAATGAATTTATTAGGTAAACACAATATATCTGAGTTTATTAGCTAAACACAATATAAAAACTTAAAAACTTTTTGCCAAAATAATTGAAAGTGATGTACGCAGTCCGCAATTAATATAATTAAAAGAAAAATCAAACCGTTCTTTTCTAAAATATATTTTTATATCCATTTATTTATTATTCAAATCGAAAAAATAATAATTAAAATTAACAGACAGATTTAATTTAATTGCGATTCTGAGCAACATGACATAAAATAGAATCTTCCTCATAAACTGCGAAATTAAATAACTATTTCGATTACTTTATAATTTTCATTGTTGAGTAAAACCCTGTAAAAAATAAGCCATGATGATAGATTTTCCATTTAAATTCACGTTTCAAACAATTCATGTTTTCAGAAAGTGACTAATTAGCGCAAAAAATCTCCCACGAAACTCAGATATAAAGTTTACATTCGCTTTCACACGATTTCCAACCTTTTCGTTTGGATAAACCAAGGAGTTAGAGAGTAAAACTCCTTGGAAAAAGTTTAGTTTTTCATTAATATCTTGACAATTCCTGGTCTTAGAAACTCGAAATTTAGACTAAATTTTTAATGGGGCTATTTCAAGTCCACCCACAAAATTTCATTTAATTCGATTCCGCCGTTCTCCCGTGATGATAAGACAAACAAAAGTTTCGTTTTTTTACTAATATCTCGAGAACTACTGGTCATAGAAACTCCAAACATGGACTGAATTTTAAGTGGGGCTATTTCCAGGCTACCCACAGAATTTCATCAAATTCGGTTCAGCCGTTCTCCCGTGATGATGGGACAAACAGACCGACCGACCGACAGACAGACAGACTTTCAATGCTATTTATATAGATAGACTAGCAGCATACCCGTTCTTCGTACGGAGTGTATAATATAAAGAAACTTAAAATTCACAATCATGTGCAAATTCCTATAGTATACTAAATGGCATTTTTAATCAAAATATTCTGCTAAAATATTTAACATAATGCTCCTAAAAAGAAGTTAAGGAATGCCTGGTCTCGCTATTCAAAATTATCTTCACGGACAGATCTGAAGAATAAAACATCCTGGCCTCTTTTGTAAGCAAATTTACAAAAAATATGGAATTGAATCAATATATGCAAAATAAGAGCGTTAAAATGGTATGGGACCCGTGCTACTTATATACGCGAATATTAGAAGATATAAACTGTATTAGTAGATTTCATGTATAAATTGAAAATATAAATAAATCCGTAATCTTTAAACCAGAAGGCAGTAATTGATTCCAATATGTGCTGAAATGAAAATGCTAAAATTATATTGGAAGATATACCCATACTACTTAAAATGTCTTAGATTAGAAGATATGTCCTAGTGTTAGTAAAAGATTATCCGTATTATAATATGAGTCTTAAAAATCTTTGCCAAAATAAAACAGATTAATTAATAAATTAAAAATATCAATAATCTCGTAATCTTCATATCAGAAGGCCGTACTTGATTCCAATATATGCCAATATATGTCAAAATATATGCCAATATACCTGCACTATTTATATTCTCAGAGATTAGAAGATATAGCCCTGCATTTGTAGAAGATTGCTCGTACAACGTACAATATATGAGTTTCAACCATTTTTGCCGCAATAAAACAACGGCATAAGAAATTGAAAATATCAATAATCTCTGAATCAATAATCCCCGAAAACATCAATAATAATAATGTTTAAATCTGAAGATCATAATTGATATTATCCAGTCAAAAATATGATGGCAATGAAATTTATTTTATATACATATCTTCATTATTAAAATCGGAAAAGATTTAATAAAAATCTTCTTCCTCATAAACACACTGGATTTAAATCCGTTGCTAAGCAACATGTTATGATTTATTTCAAATAAATTGGTGGTCACAATATCGTCTGAATAATGCGATCTCTAATGTAGGTTTGGCGGCATTTTAAAAAATCGCCAAATTTATCGCCAAGTGGGACTGTAGAACTGACAGTCCCACTTGGCGATAAATTGACGAACCATCATCAAAATTTCATCCCTTAAAAAACACAATTTCATTTATTTAGCGCAATTTTATCACTTTCAAGATATTCTTATGGATTTACAAACATTTTTACCAATTTGGTAATATTTTAAAACTTCGCTAAATGTGTTACTAAGTAAGACGGCTGGACTGACAGACAAATGCTAACGAAACACCAGTCCAGTACTTTCTTGTAGCAAAACAAAATAAATTTCATTTATTTACATCGTTTTTATCAATTTGGAGACATTCCAATTAATTTGGCAACGTTTAAGAAATTTGCCAAGTTAGCGATATCCAGCCAAATTCGTAGTTCTAAATTTGCAGATCTGAATAAAATATCGTGTTCCAGTTTGTATATGATAAATGAAAACACTAAATTATCTTTAGAAGATATACCCGTTCTACTCTTTTTCTGTTTCAACAATCGGAGAAATGAATTCATTGGGTAGACAGAATATATGAGTTTATTGGCTAAACACAATGTATAAGCTTGAAAACTCTTTGCCAAAATAAATGAAAGTAATGTACGCAGTTCGCAATTAATTTAGTTAAATGAAAAATCAAACCGTTTCTTTTTCTAAAATATATTTTTATATCCATCTATTTATTATTCAAATCGAAAAAAAATAATAATCATTAACAAACACATTTAATTTTATTGAGTTGCCGAGCAACATGATATAAGATAGAATCTTCCTCATAAAATGCGAAATTAAATAACCATTTTAATTTCTTTTTACTTTTCATCGTTGAGTAAAAGCTTGTGAAAAATATAAGCCATGAAGGTAGATTTTTCCATTTAAATTCATATTTCAAACAATTCATGCTTTCAAATAGTGACTAATTAGCGCAAAAAATCTCCACCAAACTCAGAAATAAAGTTTTATTTCTCTTTGACGTTTTAAACAAACGATTTTCATCCTTTCCGTTTGGATAAACCACGGAGTTAGGGAGTAGAACTCCTAGGGAAAAGTTCCGTTTTTCATTAATATCTCGATAACCCCTGATCTTAGAAACCTCAAACTTAGACAAAATTTATGGGGGGCTATTTCAAGGCTATCCTCAAAATTTCATTCAATTCGGTTCAGCCGTTCTCTCGTGATGATGAGACAAACAAAAGTTTCGTTTTTTACTAATTTCTCGAGAACCACTGGTCGTAGAAACTTCAAACATAGATAGATTAAATTTTAAGTTGGGCTATTTCCAGGCTACCCACAAAATTTCATCAAATTCGGTTCAGTCGTTCTCTCGTAGTGATAGGACAAACAGACAGACAGACAGACAGATTTTCAATTTTATATAGATAGATTGTTTTGCCACTGATCTGATTTTTATCACATTTTGATTACTACTGTATGAAGCTTATGGAAAGCTTGTGACATGTTAACTAAGGTCCTTGTGCACCTGGGTCCAGTGGGTGATGCTGATAAGAATTCAGCTGTAATTTTGATTACTCCATGATTTAATATCGAGAATAAATAATGTTTATTGGAACTTCAAAAATTTGGTGTATTAATTTTTCTTTACTGTGATATTGATTTTATTATTTATATTTTGGTGAAGAAGATGAAGTTCCTCAAGGTAAGGGTTTAAGTTTTATGTGTTTTAGTTCTTCTGTGTTTTCGGGCAGGTCATCTTGGAGATTTACTTCTCTGGACAGGAGGTGGTCATCGGACAGGAGGTGGTCATAACCTAAGTGGGTTATTTGCGGCCTATTCGATCACAGGTTTGTAATGGTGGTGTTGGTGCTTGTGTGTATCTTCCAAATTCTGAAAATGAGGAGGTCACGTTGCGCGTTTACATTTGCTAGGTGTCACCATGGATTCCGTAAGGCTGTTTATGTATGGATTTGTTTACGATGTTACTTTCATGTGTTAGCAGCACTAGCTGGAAGTATTTAGTAACAGGTTTTTCGGTGAGAAATTAGCTTTGTTCTAGCTCCAGCGTTGGCTTGTTTTATTTTTACTTTGAGTTTTATTTGGAGACAGGTTGCTTTCAGCCTCGCTTTGGCCGATCGAATTTCGCGATTATTCGATGGATTTCCGGCTTTGCCTTATAGGGTATGATGCTTTATAGTATATGATGGCGATGTCTCATCTTTGATCTTTGACAGAGCATTAATATGACCGAGGCTGTAGAAAATGGCGGAAAATTTCCGCTTCAATTATAAATACCTTTCGGTAAAGATCGTTTCAGATTGCCGCCATTGCTGCAGGAATCCGATGGTGAAAAAGTGACCTCCTTCATGGTTTGTTCACTTCCACGTATGCTCAGGCGAGAGTATGTTTGGTGCATGTATACTCACAGGAAAGGTTCCCTATTCTAAATTCATACATGCTAGCCTTCGTTTCTGTTTTACCCTGTATTGGTCAGTGTGGAAATTATCTATCGAGGTATTGTGTGGCACAAACCGCTGGATTTTGTGTAGGCTGCACACATGGGAGTCAAAGCAATTGTAAGCCCCTTTCATTTCAAAGTTTATAAATATATATTGTTCATGTTTAAATTCAAATTCTGTTCTTGGTCAAATGTAGTTATACTGACTGAATGATGCATTTGTGTACTTGTAATGAATCTGCTGTGTCTAATTGAATAAACTCTTTTTGTTTAAATTTGTGACTATGTTTTCACGTCATTGCTCACAGGCATGTAAGCATGCACGCACGTATATATGTGTAGCGAATGCCCATAAGACAGTATTAAATGACTTGAGTTGGAGATGCCTTTAGCTTAACGCTATTATACTGGTCTACCTTTGGCCCAGGATCAAACTCTGACACTGCCAAGTTGGTGATTCCACATTCTTGATAGATTGGTCGATCACGAAGCATCCTTCGCTCAATTATTTCCAGTTATTCAGCCTTTTGAGAATTACATATGCATGGTAAAAATGTACTTTTTGTAATCTCCATTGGATGGCAAAAGAGAGCAGTTGAAGAAAGATTCAAATTCTGCCGAATTTTCTTTATCGGCTACGTGATTGGTAACAGCACTCCTCCTTACGACCTCCTGGTCTCCTCCTCACGACCTCCTGGTCGCTTCATCACTTCAGCTTAAAGCTTGCACGTCTTATCTATAAACAAGCAACATCTTCGTTCGGTTTCGACAAAACTCAGTAGGAGGGGGATGATGGTACTGTAACAAACGCTTATAAGGCAGTGTTAAATGCTTTGAGCTAGAGACGTCTTTAACTCAATGCTATGATACTGGTCTACAACGCTTTGGTTCCTCGTCTCGCTACACATGTATTCACATGTATGTATGTATAAAAGTGCTAACCAAAAAATTCTTAAAGTCTGTGAGTGCTTGCGAGTGATAAAAGGCTGCGGACTTTTGTCTTAGATGAAGACTGATATGAATTCAGCAGCAAATTCCAGAGGAAGTGAGGGCTCACTTATTTATACTTCCGGTTCTGGAGATGTCACTTCCGATTTAAAAAATGTACATTTGTCGTGCAACATCTATTTCTCCGAAAATACGATGAAAAATATCATCTTATTTTTCCGCGGTGACTGCGCGGTCAAGGCGGTTTCGTCATGCTTACTCGGATGCCAGGTTGTGAGTTAGAGTCCCACCTGCGGGAAAGGATGTTGCGTTGTTGGGCATAGTGTGTTCCCACCCCCACTGGTGCGTCGTGGCAAAGTTTTGTGACGTATAAATGGCTCACGAATCTGGCCGATGTATTGGTGATTGATTGAATATATCAAATGCCTGGTAACAAATATATAAATATTTCTCAGGATATTCTATAGGTATAGCTTAGATAAAGACTGATTTGGAATTAGCAGTATGTTACGGGGGTAGGGTGTGGGTTATAGGGGTTCACTAAGAATTTATACTTAAAGTTTCTTCATTTCCGGTTCAAAACTTTTCCTTGAAACATCTATTTCACAGAAAATAACTCACAAAACTTCTTTAAAAAACGTGATTAGGCAGATCGTTCTTAGTGGTTGTTAAGGGAGTTTGCAGTTCTTTTGGCCTGAAGAAGAGAGCTTATAACGCCCTCAATACAGTTGTCGTCACCTAACTGACATATGCCTACTATTTTCAAGGAAGATTTGTAAACTATTTTCTTACATTTCTTTCTGATATAGATTCAGCATCGAATTTCGAAGAGAGCAAAGGGTTCACTAAGGATTTCCACTTTCGATTCTCACTTGTCTTTTCTTCCGAAAATCTGGCGATTGTACGGATATTGTCAGGCGATTGTAAAAGAGAATAAAATTGCCTGATAGCGCCATTGAAAATAAAGTGTACTTGCCGCCATATAAAGGCTCCTTCTTAAATTTCTTGAAGAAAATATTTATAGCATACGTGATTAATCTAACCCTTACTCTTTTCTGTACACGGATCTAAAATATTTAATAGCATTTATATTTTGGCTGCTCTGGAATCTCAGCACTCAATTTACTTCCTAAAATAACTAAATTATCAGGTAAAAGCTCCTATATCCGAAGATATTGGATTTCGTATTTTGTTTGACGAGACGTCGTTTTCTTTTATACTCAAGGAACTCGCAAGAAAGCTAAGAATGCTCTGCATTGTATTCATTGTATGTTTGCCGCGTTTGACAAATGCAAAATTTCGCCCTCCCAAGGTTAGTTTTAAAGAGTCAAACAATATTCTTTGGAAGCGCAGAATGTGTGTTCTCAAACATTTCATAAAAAATAAATGTTTCAGAGATTGACAGGAAGTAAAACAAAACGTGAGGAGCCCTGTAGGGGAGAGCTAAAACTGGGAGGAAATACGAAATGCATAGCGACAGTCAAACAGAATGGAGCGTTCTATGAAATATCAAAAAGTCCCAACATGAAAAAGAAAAAGAAAATAGATGTGCAGTTCTTTGAAAGCTCAAATGCTTTCACTTACTGAATGCTTTCACTTTCAGGACGCATATTTACGGGAGTAAAAATATATAGAATTGCAAAGGAACAGAATCTGATGTGGGCAGCGCATGACTTTAACTACAGACTCAAATTCATTTTTGCTTTATTTCTTTCATAATTCATCAAGTTGAGCTTAATTGCACAAAACAACACGGATAATTGTTTGAAATTACACTGAATTTGCAGTATTAATTCCATTTTGTTTCTGTTTGGCGACTGGGAGTATTTTTAAAGGCGACGTTGCAAAAATGCATAAAACGAGTGTTTAGATAATACATTTGAGCATATGTATTTTTATTTCAGATTTTGACAATTTTTACGGAACAGGCAGGTTCTTCGTACTAAAATCTAATCAGCATCAGGGTAACCCGCAAGTGACTTATCTACCAAAATCTGTGAAATTCGGTCGATTATTTTGTGAGCTAGGGCGAATCCATACATTGCACAGACACACAAATACATGCATGTCACGTTAAAAATAGTTTTTCGGGTTCTGGAGCGCTCGTAATGTGTAGATCCGCCGAAAAGTCGAGTCGCTATTTTCTACACGGTTCCAATACTTTCCCTATACATTGTAGGGAAAGCAAAAAGGATATTCTATATAAATTAAACAATTACGATATTAATCCTTTTGAGGTCTCATTTGAGGTTTATCACTTTGAGGTCTTCAAGCACTCCAATACCTTTGTAAGAAAAGGTCTATGAATGCCTACATGCCAGGTCTATCTATAGTAAAGTGGCCATGTCCGATCGAATGAAAGAGATTGCAGCATCCCCAGCGAGACTTTAAAATAGTAGGATAACGAACTCGAGAATAAAGCGAATAAGGTGATAAAAGCAAATTAAAGTTGTAGAGCATTTTCTAATTATTAAAAATCGGCACCAGGAGCTAACGAAACACGTATACGGATGACAAAAAATTCCAATCATACTTAATTGGTTGCTACGTGCTCAGTCACGGTACAATACTGCTAACCGCTGCTGAACGATTCATGAATGTATACAAATAATGCCAGTGAGATGTAGTACTCATCTATGAGCAGCACTTTCAAGTAACATAGCCGACAGGATCCTCAAGATTTGTGGAACTGTGGCATCTGTGGTGATTGCCAAAGTACGCGCTCATATTCGTTCTCAAATTTAAATGTGCATTGTTGCTGATGGAGGACATTTGGAACAAGCTGTAAATAAGATTCCCGTGTAAGTGAATGCGGTGTATTTTAGCATTCCTGAATATGATAGCATTCGCCAATAACTAGAGATGCAAAGACGAGAAAAATCTCACTTTATTCCAGGAAATAAATCGAGTATTTTTGGGAAGGACATTTTGAAAAAAAAAAAAAAAAACTGGTAAAAAAAATCCCACTTCAAAAATTAGGAATTTCCAGTCATTCTGAAAGAAATGTGTATGACCCAAAAACTAATATTTATTTTTTGCGTTCGGAATTGTGAATAGCTGAAGCATGGAACATTAAGAGAGATTTGTTAAATCCAAGAAAAATATTTTTATTATAGGATTTTCTTATTATATATAAAAATGAAAATTAATTCCACAAATAAATAAATTGTGATTTTATTTGCAGACATTTTTAGCGTAAAAATACTCCGAACACTGAAACATTTATTACAAAGTGATTAATTCATTTAATATTGAAGGATAATAAGAAATCTATATTATTCCCAATGATATTTTAATAATTTTGTGACATGCCCATCTACAACAAAATTTTTGTAATTTCAAAAGAATTATCTCAATAGACTTTACTCTTAAACTAATACAAAAATTTAGTAAATTTTTCTAAATAGCAATCGATCATTAAGACCTAAACTTCGTAATGTGCATGTAAGAAACATGTAAATTAATTTCTTCCCATCAAATTTCATCAATGCTTCCAAAATTCCCGGGTTTATTCCCGCTTTTCAAAATTCTCGAAAGTTTTGCAACTCTGCCAATAACCATATTGTATCAAATCGATTTCTACTACCTCATTAGACAATGCTCTACAACTTTGTAATTTGCATGTTTCGTCTATTTCACTTTTTTGTCGAGTTTGTTGCCCTAACTTTTTAAATTCTCCTCTAGAGGCGCAGAAATCACTTTTGTTCGATCGATCGCTAATTTTATTATAGAGAGACCTAACTTGCACACTCGTAGATTTTTCCTTACAAAGTTATTAGGATGCATAAAAAAAATCGTGTATAAAGATTGTAATTAAAACAAGAAAGATCAATCATGTTTAAAGCATTGATTATGAAACACTTTCCAACTGAAATGAAATTTTATTCAAACATCCCTAAAATGCGATAGAATTCAGTGCTGATATATTTTAAATTATCACAGTACTACAATAATATATTATACACTCTTTGAAGAAAAAAAAAAGAAGAGTACTCCTAGAAAATAATCCGATCATCTCGAAATTTCGCATGCAAATAAATGTGGACGGTTATCTTTATATAAAATGTGGACAGTTTATCTTTGCTCGTTATCGACATTGCAGTTCCGTGGAGACACGACCAATAATGTCGTTACGACGTTGCTGAAAACCTTATAAGCAATTAGATGAGTTCGAATGTGGTGGTATAGTCGGGATGCGTGAAACTGGCTTGTCATACCGAGCAATAGGCAGCCACCTGCACCGAGCAGACACTGATGTGCAAAGGTGCTGGCAGCAATGGTTGCTGCAAGGAACTCATCGGCGGAATGGAGGCTCCGGAAGGTTAAGATGCGACGCAAGATTGGACGATTGTGTGACAGGCCCGAACTGGCCCAACGGCATCATTGTCAGCCATCCAGCGTGCTACAGGTCTCTTCCATACCATTCGTGGTACCTTACACCATCTCACGGCGCTTGGCTGAGGTGGGATTACGCTCACGGCGGCCTTTAGGACGTCTGCCCATAACCCCACAACATCGACAGAGTCGTTTGGAGTGGTGTCGTAGCCGAGCATCATGGCAGCCAGAAGACTGGAATCGCACAGTGTTCAGAAATGAATCACTCTTCAGTCTTTCAACAGATGATCCTCGGGTACGTGTGTGGAGGCGCCAGTGCCAGCGGTCCCAATCAGCCTTTGTTTTACACAGGCACACAGCCATTCCCCCTAGCTTAGATGATGTGGGGTGCTATATCATCCCTAGTCGTCCTGCTTAAAACTTTGACAGCTCAACGATATGCTGATGAAATCCTGCGGCCGTTTGCGTTACCTTTCATGGCACGTCATTCTGGGGCTATTTTCCAACAAGATATTGCCACGCTACATACGGCTCGCATATCTGTGGACTTACTGTATCCGTGCTGTTGATACTGTTCCTTGGCCAGCAAGGTCACCAGACCTTTCGCCAATCGAGCACATATGGGACATGTTAGATCGCCAGATTCGGGCATCCCGAAATGTAGCAGATCTGGAGCAACAATTGAGGAATCCCTGGCAGAATGTATCGCAGGATGACATTAGGAAACTTTATCACTCCTTATCTAGACGTATACAAACATGCACTGCCGCTTTACCAATTACTGATTTGAAAATTCAATGTGCAATTGCTAACCATTGATGGTCCTGCGGCCTTGATTTTGTAGTCATTTCGTTACCTGTGTATGAGCTGTACGCATATTTAATATCAATAAAAACAGTCACTTTCTTCATGGTGCTTCGTCTTTTTTTTTTTTTTTTTTTTTTTGCAAAAGAGTGTATTTGAAAAAACTTAAAA
Organism: Amaurobius ferox; assembly: GCA_951213105.1. NCBI lineage: Eukaryota > Metazoa > Arthropoda > Arachnida > Araneae > Amaurobiidae > Amaurobius > Amaurobius ferox. The sequence goes on from OX578141.1 coordinate 120,831,750, forward strand.
CTTCATCTAAAAAAATGAACTTTATTCAAATGACGAAATCGAAATATAAATTGTCTGGCTCTCTATGTACAAACAGTGAATAATTCATTCATACACTGTTATTCCAGACTCCAGAGTTAAATAATTTTGCGTGAAAAAAATTCTGCAATTCTTATACAACTCATCTTACAATCACTTTTTTACATTTTGCATCCATTAAAATTAGGCTAAAATAGTTTGATGATTATTTAAACTCAAAAATATCGTAATTGCGTTTGCACAGAATATAGATGCACAGAAAATACGCAAAAATAAAGCGGTTTTAGGACAGATGCAACACTAAATATAAATTTAAAAGAACTTTAAAAATTACGAATTTTACTCTGAAAGAAAAGATGGATGCCATATTTTATTTTGAAGTGGGTTACGTGATATCTGAGTGTAATCTCTGATGTGGGTGTAATTATTACTTTAATATTTATTGAAAAAACTACCGAACATATTTTGCTGCAATTTTTTTTATATATTTTATGAGATAATTTGAATATCTCCTAAAACTTCCGAGCATTTTGTGAATTTTAAATTCGCTTAAAAAATGTTTTAACAATTACGTCCCATAGGGCTCAATGCATTTCATTTTTTCAACCCAGATTCAATCCAAAACTAATTGGATGATATTATTCATTTACATTCCCATATGTCCCACAGACCGTCTCAACAACATACTAAAATTTCATTTTTACGGCAGTTGTCCTGCGAACGAACGGACAGACAGACAGAATGAACAAAGTCATAAACACTTATCAACTATGTTATAAAGTGTTAAAAAAGAAGGAATCGATGGAATCGAAAGTGAAAACTACCACATTGTGATATTGTGGTGATTTCTACATAGTTTTAAGAGGGATTGACATTTTGATTGTTACATTGATATCATCTTTTTGGGACGTAAAATTTATTTTTGTGTATTTAACCTTTTAATTATTCATCGTGGCAGACGCCTTCCTGACCTCTGTTGGTATAGTTGTTCAGTCTTTTCATCTTGAATAAAGAGGTCCTCAAAATCTGGTTAGCACCATTAGTAATTATTTTTCCTACATACATTTTTATGATGTATAGAAAATGTTTTTTTAATGGGTCCACAAAATTCTAATTCGAGTTTTCGACTGAAGAGCATGTGTCAGGCATCCCTGAACTCGAGGATGTTTTTAGGCGTTGCCTCTGTGTGTGTGTGTGTGTGTGTGTGTGCGTCCGTGTGTGTGTGTGTGTGTGTGCGTGTACGTGTGTGTGTGTGTGAAAGCCCCAGGCCGTCCGACTCGTCCAGAGGACTTAGAGTATCTATTTGGACGGCCGGGAAGGGTGTGTGTGTGTGTGCGTGTGTGTGCATGTGCGTGTGTGCATGTGTAGGTGCGTGCGTGTGTGTGTGTATGTGTCGTGAGTCTATGGATGCGATATCTCCCACACAAATAGAGCGTTTCGAACGTAATTTGGTACGATTATTACGATCCGTGAATACTGCAACCTGATTTTTAAATACTGCAATACTGATTTTTAAACGCGAGATCGAATGTTTGGAAGCCCCCAAGTTTTCGAATAAATGCTTGTAAAAAAATAATAGAAAATCAAAGTCATTTTGTACGTATTTTTTTATCTTCTAGAACGAATGGCACAAACGCTAGCTTTCTTTCTTTCTTTTAATGCAGACCGTCTGATCTACTCGAAGGTGTAAGGTATCCTTGTGAACGGCCGGGAAGCGCCACCCAATTTAGACCGGAACCCAGTGGGAGAGGCATTCACAGGGAGCGTACCCTCCTTCCCCTACCACCAAGCTCTCGGAAGGACTTGTGAACCCACATACTTAACATGCTCGTATTCCGCGTGAACAGTGCGACAGTTTAAGAAAAGCCGGGAATTGAACTCGATTCATTCGAGTGCAATCTCCGCTCGCTAACCACTGGGCTGTCGCACACCAAGGTATCTGTTTGGAACAAACGCTTGCTTGAACCGTTCTCGAGACATTGGACGTTTATTGTCAAATAAATCTCAATATTAAAAAAGTAGCTGACGATGCCACCAAAGCTGCCGATACTGTTTGAAGTAACCATGGGCGACATTTGGTGACGATTTGGAAAGTGAGTGATGTTATCTGTGAATGTATTATTTAAGTAGCGGGTACGTATTTAGGGCCCGTGCAACAACAGGTAATCCATCTATAAAAATATCCATCTATTCGTTCGCTTGTTGATGGTGTAAAGGAAAATCTAAGCGATCAATAGCTCCGACATTAAGTAGAAAAATACATCAAGTCAAGTTCCGATTTTTCATCAAATCAGCGATTTTTTTACAAGTACTTTTGTAGTTATTTAACACTAGAACGAAGGATATTTTGAACTACCTAGAACGACGGCCAGCGGTCAATTTGGCCGCCATAGATAAGATACAACATACCTTTAATTCAAAACCTAAACATCATAGTTACAGCATTTAGGATGTTTCTTCGACACATTTTTTTGCAATAAGCGTTCTTGATGCACCGTTCTTGGCATTTTCCACAGGTGGGCTTATCGCATGATAAACACAAATCTTGTGTTTTATTACGGCAGAACGAGCACTGTCGACGTTTGTTACTTTTCGCTACCTTTTTGCAAGAGAGGACTGCTGGAAGCTGCTTGGTCGCACAGTACGCGGATCGCAGTTCGTTCATAAGACTCAAAATATAGCACAGTTGAGCAATTTGCGAAGAATTGCATGCGCGAAATAAAATCCATTTATGGCCGCAAGCATTAAAAGCATTATGGATTCTGCAGATTAAAAATACTATAGATTAAAAGCATTTATGGCCGCGAAATCCAGAACATTGTAGAGGATGTACAGCTGCGGAAAAAAAAGTCCCACCCTCTGTTAACCGAGCATCATTCATCGTAGAGAAAATTGAAAGATACCATTCGATTAGGAATAACATCCTCTACAAATTAATGTCCGTAAAATTTGCATAAGGGGTCGTCTTCATATCTAAACGGGCACAAACTTTGAAATTTTCAATGGCAACACCCAAGTTTGACGCAATATTTCGAATATAACACTAAACATTAACTTCGGATATAAGTTTCAAGTTATTTGGATGAAGCGTTTCCGAATTATGAGTATGTAAAGTTTTGAGCTCCTAATGTTAAATTAGTTTCCAAGACTTCCATTCATACATTCTGTAATAATTATCTGCTCACGCTGATTATTTGTATGACGTTACTACTAAACAACCCAAACACATTTACGCGAATTTTATTTTTGTGGAAATAATTGTCTGTATGAAATATTAATTATGAAATCAATAATCGAAAAAATATGAATACAAACCTGGACATGTTTTGGTAAAAATCGATTCACAAAGATTTTTTATATGTTTATGTAAAATTTCAGGTGTTTCCTCGCTCTAGTTCTTTCCAAATGTTTAAATATTCAGCATCACGATGATTTTTTAGGGGTCATATATTAGTTTAAAAAAAGGACTAATTTGAAAAAGTTATATTAATTGTAAGTTAATCTTTATTTAAGAAAACGGGCATTTATATTTACCCAGTTTTAATAAAAACTTTGTATAAACAGTGTTGTATAGATGCAACCTAATCAACGTAATTCTGCTACTGTATTGAAGGTTGAAAACTTGTATTGTTATAAATGAGATCTTCTCATGTTACTGTCGATTAATAGTTCCGCAGCTACTGCGAGCTGAAATCGCCCACAAAATGTGATAATTTATAATAAAAAATATTTATATAAAACAATAACAAATTATAAAATTATGTGATACTAAACACCATAACAAGTAGCTTTACATCAAAAGTCGAATTTGCATAATTGCGGTTTAGTATGATAGTTATTACAACAACCTAAGAACTTCTTATTCAAAGGTAAAATGATTCTATAATTTTATTCTCAATTTATTTTCTCAATGTATTTTCGCAACAGTGCTGTGGTCAATCAACGAAACATCGCCCTTCAAATTGCAGTGTTCAATATGGAGCTGATCCCCGAAAATTGCACATTCTGGAATATTCAATATCTTCGGATATAAAGATAGAAACGTCGTGGAAATTTGAATTTGGACTAATTTGGGGATCTAGAACTTGTGTATGACGTCAAAATTGGGTGTTGCCATTGAAAATTTCAAAGTTTGTGCCCGTTTAGATATGAAGACGGCCCCTTATGCAAATTTTACGCACATTAATTTGTAGAGGATGTTATTCCTAATCGAATGGTATCTTTCAATTTTCTGTACGATGAACGATACTCTATTAACAGTGGGTGGGGTGTTTTTTTTTTCCGCAGCTGCACATAAACCATCTTCTTGATGCCGATCACGTTGTATAGAGGCGGCTCATTTGGTCTAGGACATCCACACCACACTTTGAGGAATTGTAAAATTTTACAGTTTCTGTAAGTTTTTTTTTGCGTTATTGGCAATTTCAACGTGTCTATGCAGGGTACTCAAGATGCAAACATTCTTTTTAGGCTTTCACCGGTAGACAGTGAGAGTTTTTTGGCATTCACGAGCACCTTCGATGAAAAGCGCTCTTGAGTTATTTCTTTGCAAATCGGAGGAAGTCCTCGACCATTTGGTCGCATTGTACCAACGATGGATGTATTTAACCGCCAGTTAGTTCGCAAGTTTCTGTGATGTAAAAAGATTGTCCTTTGTAACGTTTCTTCCATTCGAAAGAAACGGATTCATGAGTTATTGAGGCTTATCTTCATGGCTCATGAGTTCATGATGCTTATTCGCTATGTATTGGATGAACTTGCAACGTGATTTGCAGGCAGTAAATCACGCTGTGATGTTTCGTTCATGTTGCGTTCATCAATTGTGATGTTTTCACCTGCTGTAAAGCAAAGCTGGGAGTTTTGAACGAAAGGAGACCATAGCTCAGAAGCAAGGGCGAATTTGTCTTTGATAAGTCAAGTCGAACGCGTAGATTTCTGGTCGAATCGTAAAAATCGAAGAATCTTCTTGAAGCAGTCGCGCGACTTCGTTTCGGAGAATATTGGAGGTCCCCGCTGTTTTGACTACATGTCGTTCACGTCTGAGGAAAAACAGTATATGGTGCCTCTTTCGTACACCAAAGCAATAAATGCATCAAGTTCTTCTTTAGAAATGCTCCATGAATCGGATTTTAATTGGTGATGAGCTTCTTCTATGGTGCACTTTTGAATGTACATGGATTCTGAAAACAATATGCGCCACAATGAAGTCTCGTCCCCTCCAACATTTCTATTTGCATACGGAGTTGGGCCAGCCTTTGTTTTCACGACATTTTGAGGACCAAATCTCCCGGAAATAGCGGTGCTTTGATCCAATATTTTACACTCAGTACCATCTTTGGCACAAATATTTGCTGAAGTAGAGGTTTTGTGTTGAAGGCGAGTTGAATTGGACGTATCGTTACCGTCAGAGTCTGTTTTCTCCTTTCAGGACCTGACGCTGTACTCTGCAATTTCATTTTCATAAGAACTACAAAATCTGCATCAATATCGCCGCCGTTATCACTGGAATTGTTGCTAAGTTGCTGCAAAAGTGCTAGACACTCATCAGTAGTCAGTCGCTTCCCACGAGACATCGCGCCAAAATTTTATGCAATAATTCACATCCAGAACGGGCACAGTCGTTGTTCGTTCTTGAAATACGCCGAATAATGCTAAAAAGCTGATGCAATCATTCTTACGGCTTACAGTAGCGCAACGCCGCAGTCGGATTGCTTCATCGTGTGAAATCTCTCTAGCGGTCATTTTGAGTGCTGCCGTCGTTCTAGGACCGTTGATTTTTTCTCTAATTATAAAACCTAGAATAATTTCCTTCTGTGTTTTCAATAACTTTAAGAAAATAAGAAAAGTCATAAAATTTCAACGGGTTGGGATTAGCCGTTTTGGAGGAATCGTTTCTCAAAATAGTTATGCGGTCAAATTGATCTATTCCGTCGTTCTAGTGTTAATTTAGATGCTGAAACTTAATTTTGATCGAGTTTCAAACAAATTGGTTTTTTAACAATAAAGCGATTGATAGAATATCTTGTTATAGCGTTAGAAAAATAGATAGAATATATAAAATAGCATATAAAATTATAATTTTATCACGGAGTTTCCATCTTAACACCATCGGTATTGCTCTTTCCAGCTAGTTTTGAGTCGAATCCGCAGGGCAACATGTTTATATTTATTTAGATTTTGTTAAAGCATCGAAATACTTTTTTTTCAGTTCATTAGTAAATATTTTTAATTTTGTGCTTCATCAAATTGAAGAATCACACTATTGTCATTTTTCGCGTAAATATGGAGTGATATCTTTTTAAAAAATCTGATGTGGGCAGCACTTGGTTTTCTTTATATAATGCAATGAATTTACGCTCTTCTATAGTAAAAGAATAATGTATAAGATCCACGGTACTATGTTTTTATCGCTAAATTGTACATTTGGCGATTTTCCGGTTGACAACATGTAAAACTATTTCAAGATACTCAACTAATTTATATTTCGCTCAACTCTAAATAAACAATTATCAATATTGATAGCATCCTCAATTAGCGATATAATCCATATATTAAAATATTTTAATAAATAATTCATCAATTAGGCGTCATTTTCATTAATTTAGTGTCATTTTTGCATATTTGACGATATTTTGTCAATCTGGGAGCGAAATATCGCCAAGCTGGCGATACTTTTCTAAATTATTCTCTAAGTTCGCCAAATCCATCGCCAAGTGTTACAGACAAACGGAGAGAAGAGCATTTGTTATATACAAGAAGGTATGCCCGTCATATGACGGAAATCAGAATTTGCGAACATTACTTCCCGTTTAGCGTCATTTTTATCAATTTGGCGACATTTTTGTCACTCTGGCAATAATTAAAATAGTCACCAAATTGGCGGCGTTCCGATAAATTTCTCGCCAAGTGTTACGGAAGGACGGAGAAATGGGTTATTCTTATAGTCTACTCTTATGTTCTTTCCAAGATATTGAACTTTCATCAATTAGTCGTTCATTATTTTAGCTTCATTTTTATCAATTTGGCGACATTCCGCCAAAATATCGCCAAGCGTTATGGACGGAGAAATAAGTTATTCTTAGAGTAGATAAATGACTATTGGCGTCCAAATACAAAAGTATTACCCAAAGTATATTTTTTCATAAATGGAACGAGCTACATCCACGAAAATGATGTCACCAAATTTATCGCATGATATTACTTATGAAAAGTATAATATTCCACAATAATTGATATTTTTTTTTATTTTATATGATTTTTTGATACATTTGAAAATTGTGCAATATCTCTAGATAGGTTCATGCTAGCGTTCTAAAATTTGTGGCAATCGTTTTTAATGAGGAATTATATAAGAAATGACTATTTACGTAACTTTATTAAAGGTTTCGATTTTTTGATGATTTTTTCAAAATTTCACTCGAAAATTTAAGGGGGGTTCTGAACATACGATTCTGTATAAAAACAATAGGCTTCCAGTATTCACCGATTGTAATTTTTGTACCAAATTTCGTTCGAATCGCTCTATTCGTTCGTGAGATATCGTCTCCACAGGCTCACTGACACTGACACACTCTCACACATCATCTCAAAAACGTTTGATTCGTGTACAGCGATGCTTGAAACGTGCTCTCCCGTCGAAAATTCGAATTCTAATTTTCGACCCAGTCACAGTACTTTCCTTATACATTATATTATATATATAAGGAAAGTAAAAACGAATTATTCTATTTCAGAACTTTTTTTATGAATTTTTAAGTAGTTCTATAAAAGTCCGATTTTCCATTCTAACGATCATATCGAAAAAAGCTTATCTCTCATGTGCATGACGTCACAATAGCGTCCTATATAGAGAACTGGCGCATCCTATATTTTATATCATACTTGCCAATTGGCTTCTATCGCGCAGTAACTCGTTATCGAGCATTGTGGTATTAAATAAAATGGGAGGATAATAACAATAAAATGGGAGAATGTTTGGTCGTCAATTGCTCTAATAATTCCTGAAAATGGATATGAATGTTTAGGTTCATGGCTGAACAAGAAAAAGAAAAATGGATAACTTGTTGAAGAGAGGAATGGAAGAATATCGTTTTCCCCGCAGTCGGCGATAATGGCGCCAAAACAGTTCTGATATACTTTCCAAGGGCACTGGCGCAAGCACTCATTCCTTCTCGCCAAGGCGGTGCTCTTTATGTGAGAGAACATAGTAGCTATGGGTCAGCCTGTAACTGGGGCAGTGTCCGTTATGGGATATATTTTAAGCAAGGAACAGTGGGGAAGGGGGGGGGGGTAGAGGAATGATTTTCAGCGAGCAATAATGTATTTGTACAGCCATTATTAAATTGCCGTGAACAATTTTCTGTGCGCTTGGAAAAATGCTTAGCGCGGGAATGATATTTGTTCAAATCTGGCATTTTGAAGATTGAGTGATATTATCTGTATTATTTATATTGCGGGCGCTCATGTAGAACCACGCGGCGCTAAGTAATTCATTCTAATAGTGATACAAAGGGATATTATTGGGAAGGTGTCAAAATCTCGTTCCTTTGATTTTAGAAAGTCTACACATTTAGAACACTTTATTTTTAGTGATGTCTCTGTTTGCCTGACTATGGGCACGATATCGCTCGAACAATTGGATAAATTCGAATAAAATTTGGGTTTTATTATTTTAATCGATGAATGTCAGATGCCTATTGAATTTTGGAGTAAATGTACAAAGGAAAGGCCCCCCTTAAGTTCCAGGACAATTTTTTTTCAAAAATTGAAAAAACGTTATAAAAAATAATTATGTATAAAAATATTACGAAAATAAGTATTTAATATGGCACTCTTTACTTAAAAGCGAATTTTATCCTTTATAACACGTCAACACGTTCCGTTCTCGAGGTACTACATATTTTTTTATCCAAAATAAAAATTATAAAAAATAATTTAAGCACAGTATTTAATCCAAAATGAATGAGCTCATGATTTAAAAATTATCACCAGTCGTTCTCGAAATATATGAAGTTATATGTTTCTTCACATGGAACGCAATATTTCTCAAACAAACAGATCAAGTCAAAAGCAATTTGGTACGATTTTTCCGATCAATACATGTCAGAAGCTTATTGATTTCTTTGAAGCTCAACCCAAATGAATTCCTTAAATTTTTCAAACAATTTTTAAAAATCGAAAAAATTATAGAAACATAATTATGTTAAAATTTTCTGGCAAAATAGCCATTGTATTTGCAATTTTTATATATAAATGAATGACATAATTTTTCAGACTGATAACCTACGCCGTTCTCGAGAAATTACATATTTTTAGAAATCTCAAATGAAGAAAATTTAGACTTGCTGAAAATATCTGGAAAAAACCAATCAAATTCCTGGAAATTTAGTATGCTTATTTTAAATGGTAATAGGATATGTTGATTTTTTGTTTAATTCTATGTATAAGAAAGCTTTAATTTGCGGTATTATTTCCCTCCAAATTGAAATATTTTAATCTGCAATAACAGAACTTATCACAACCCATGTTTATCTGCATAGCAATTATGCATTGCAAGTACATACACCTTTGCTTTTGAATGTATAACGATATTTCAATTTAGTGAATCTCTTTTAAGTAATTCGCTCCTAATTCAATATTTGTTATGTTCTGTGCAACACTACATTTTCACAAAAACATTTCTAATTAATTCTACCCCAGTTTTTGGAATATTTCAACACGTTCTCTGAATCGAAATCATTTCCAGGAAAACTTGAATCAAATTTCCACGAATTTCGTTTTCATTTTATTTTTATTTATTTATTTTTTAGAGTTATAAAGACGAATGCTGCATCCGCAATGTCAGAGGAGGTTTTTCCATGCCATGTCTGTTTTCTCCTCCATGCAGGTACTTAGTAATATCTTAAACAGATTTGTGCTGAATTTCAGTCTTTATCGACCTGTTGTACCGGTTCTGGTGATAGGTATGTATTTAATTGCATTTCGTATAAGTTCATTAATACCCGTGACGAAGTTGTGATAAAATAATTTGGATGGACATAAGACCAGGGACCAAATTTAGAAAATAAACAGTTCTTTGAATTTTTAACGAGGTTACAAATAAAAAAATCTGATGTGGGCAGCAGATGACTTTCCTTGCAGACTCATATTCACGTTCTCTTTATTTCTTCAATAATTCATTAAATTTAGTTTAATTGAACAAAATAACAGCCATAATTATTTTAAATTACATCGAATTTGCACTTTTAATTCAATATTCGATTTAATTTGGTAACTGGGCTTATTTTCAATGGTGGCGTAGAGGAAATGCAAAAAAACTAAAATATCTAGAGAACGGCTAGTCCTAGAGTAATGGAGTTGGTCTTATTCTTGTCGTCGTCAAAATTTACTTATTAAAAAGAACATTTAATATATTTGAGTATACGTAGGCTTTTATTTTTAGATTTAAAGATTTTTGCGGGCTTTTTCGCAAAAAGAGGCAAGTTCCACTGTCCGAATCTTACTAAAATCTAATCAGCACCGGGTTAACCTACACGTGAGTTATTTACCAAAATTTGTGAAACTTGTTTTTATTAGTTTTTCAGCTAGAGTGGATACAGCAATTTTTGCGGGCCATTTCTCAAAAGAAAAAAAGTTTCTTTTATCCCGAATCGTACCAAATTCAAAGCAGCACCAAGGTCACCCACAATGAACTTACTTACCAAATTTTATGAAATTCGGTCAAATATTTTTTCAGTTAAAGTGGATACAATATCTCCACAGACAGACAGACACACCACACACACAGACATCACGCTAAAAATCATTTTTCGTGTTCTAGAGGTCCAAAACGTGTAAATCCGTCGAAAACTCGAGTTGCGATTTTCGGCACGATTCCAATACTTTCCCTATTCATTAGCATGTATTGCAAGGAAAGTAAAAATCATATTTGAGCAGAACATGACTTTCCCTGCAGACTTATATTCACGTTCATTTTATTTTAATGCAATTCAATTCACTTTTAATTCAATTTTCGTTATCATTTGATAACTGGACTTATTTTCAAAGGTGGCGTAGCGAAAATATGAAAAATAATAAAATATCTTGAGAATAGCTAGTCCTAATGTAATGGAGTTGGTCTTATTGTTTTTATCGTGAAAAATTACGTATAAAACAAGCTTTTATATGATATATTTGAGAATACGTAGCTTTTTAATTTAGAATTTGTCGATTTTTGTGGGCCATTTCGCAAAAAAGGCAGGTTATTTTTTTCGAATCGTACCAAAATCTAATCAGCACCAAGGCAACCTACAAGTGACTTACCTACCAAATGTTATGAAATTTGGTTCATAAAGATCCTGGAGGTCCCAAAACGTGTAGATCCTTCGAAAACTCGAGTCGTAATTTTCAGTATGATGCCAATACTTTCCATTCATTACCATGTATTGCAGGGAAAGTATAAATCTGATGTGGGCAGCACATAACTTTTCCTGCAAACTGAAATTCATTTTTTCCTTATTTCTTTAATAATTCATTCGATTGAGATTAATTGCACAAAATAACAGCTATAATTATTTTACATTACACCGAATTTGCACTTTTAATTCAATTTTCGTTTTCATTTGGTAACTGGACTTTTTTCAAAGGTGGCGTAGCAAAAATGCGAAAAAACTAAAATATCCCGAGAACGGCTAGTCCTACAGTGATGGGGCTGGTCTTATTATATTTATAGTTAAAAATTAAGTATAAAACAGGCATTTAATTGATATGTTTGAGGATACGTAGTCTTTAATTTTAGATTTTGAAGATTTTTGCACGCCATTTCACAAAAAATGGCAGGTTATTTCTTTCCAAATCGTACGAAACTCTAATCAGCACCAGGGTAACCCGCAAGTGACTTATTTACCAAATTTTGTAAAATTTGATCTATTAGTTTTTCATCTAGAGTGGATACAAGCAATTTTTGCGGGCCATTTCGCAAAAAAAGGCGGGTTCTTTTATTCCGAATCGTACTAAAAACTAATCAGTACCAGGGTCACATACAAGTGACTTACCTATCAAATTTTATTAAATTTGGTCAAATAGTTTTCGAGTTAGACTGGATACATACATTGAACAGACAGACAGACAGAGGAGACAGATAGACAGACAGACAGAGGATTCTAGAGGACCCAAAACGTGTAGATCCGTCAAAAACTCGATTTGCGATCATCGGCATGATTCCAATACTTTCCCGATACATTACCATGTATTGCAGGTAAAGTAAAAATCTGATGTGGGCAGCACATGACTTTCCCTGCAGACGTATATATACGTTCTCCTTATTTTAATTAAATTTAATGAACTTTTAATTCAATTTTCGTTCTCATTGGGTAAATGGACTTATTTTTTCAAAGGTGGCGTAGAGAAATTATGAAAAACTAAAATATCTCGAGAACGGCTAGTCCTAGTGTAATGTGGTTGATCTTATTTTTTCATCGTTAAAAATTACGTATAAAACAAGCATTAATGGATATATTTGAGCATACGTAATTTTTTATTTTAGATATTGTCGATTTTTGCGGGCCATTTTGCAAAAAAAGGGAGGTTATTTTTTTCCGAATCACACCAAAATCTAATCAGCACCAGATTCACTCACAAGTGACTTATCTACCAAATTTTATGAAATTCGATCAATTAATTCTTTAATTAGAGTGGATGCAAAATCTGAACAGACAGACAGACAGACACACAGAAACACAGACACGCAAACAGACACACAGACACACAGAAACACAGACACGCAAACAGACACACAGACAGACACACAGACGTCACGCTAAAAAGAATTTTTTCGTATTCTAGAGGTCTCGAAACGTGTAGATTCGTCGAAAACTTGAGTTGCGATTTTCGGTATGATTCCAATACTTTCCCAATACATTACCATGTATTGCAGGGAAAGTTAAAATCTGATGTGGGCATCACATGACTTTCCCTGCAGACTTATATCCACGTTCTCTTTATTTAAATTAAATTTATTTGACTTTTAATTCAATTTTCGTTTTTCATTTGGTAACCGGACTTATTTTCAAAGGTGGAGTAGAGAAAATACGAAAAACTAAAATATCTCGAGAACGCCTAGTCCTAGTGTAATGGAGTTGGTCTTATTCTTTTCTTCGCTAAAAGTTACGTATTAAACCACTATTTAATGGATATATTTGAGCATGCGTAGTCCTTTAGTTTAGATTTTGACGATTTTTTCGGGCCATTTCGCAAAATAGGCGTGTTCTTTTATCCCGAATCGTACCCAAAACTAATCAGCACCAGGCTCGCCCACATGTGACTTACCTACCAAATTTTGTGAAATTCGGTCGATTAGTTGTTTAGTGAGGGTGGATACAAAATCTGCACAGACAGACAGACACAAAGACACACAGACGCGCAAACAGACCGACACACAGACGTCACGCTAAAAATGGTTTTTCGTATTCTAGAGGTCATGAAAAGTGTATATCCGTCGAAAACTCGAGTTGTGATTTTCGACATAATTCTAATACTTTCCCTATAAGTACATTACCATGTATTGCAGGGAAAGTAAAAATCTGATGTGGGCAGCACATGACTTTCCCTGCAGACTTATATTCACGTTCTCTTTATTTTAATTACATTTAATTCACTTTTAATTCAATTTTCGTTATCATTTGATAACTGGACTTATTTTCATAGGTGGCGTGGTGATTTGAAAACTGGACTAGAGAAAATACGAAAAAACTAAAATATCTCGAGAACGGCTAGTCTTAGTGTATTGGGGTTGGTCTTTTTCTTTTCTTCGTTAAAAATTACGTATTAAGCGAGCATTTCATGGATATATTTGAGCATACGTAGTTTTTACTTTAGATTTTGGTGATTTTTGTGGGTTATTTTTTTTCGAATCATACCAAAATCTAATCAGCATCAGAGTGTACCACAAGTGATTTATCTACTGAATTTTGTGGAATTCGGTCCATTAGTTTTTCAGCTAGAGTGTATACAAGCTTTGGCCAGCCATTTCGCAAAAAAAGAGGGTTCTTTTATCCCGAACCGTACCCAAAACTAATTAGCACCAGATTCGCCCACAAGTGACTTACCTACCAAATTTTAAGAAATACGGTAAATTAGTTTTTTAGATAGAGTGGATACGAAATCTGCACAGACAGACAGACAGACACACAGACAGACGTCACGCTAAAAATAGTTTTTTCGTATTCTAGAGGTCTCGAAACGTGTAGATCCGTCGAAAACTCGAGTTGCGATTTTCGGTATGATTCCAATACTTTCCCTATACATTACCATGTATTGCAGAGAAAGTAAAAAATTGAAATAATTGTTATATATTTGTAAACTGGACCATATTTCCGGCAAAACAAAATAATTACTTATATTTTTATCTATTAGGTTCGGAGGTGTTAAACGTCCAAAGCAGGAAAAGTAAAAATCTGATGTGGGCAGCACATGACTTTCCCTGCAGATTCAAATTCATTTTTTCTTTGTTTTTTTAAGATCTCATTAAATTGAGTTTGATTGCACAAAATGACACTAAATTTGCCTTTTTAATTCAATTTCTGCTTTCATTTGGTAATTGGACATTTTTCCAAAGGCGGCATAAAAAAATGCGAAAAATCTCAAATATCTCGAGGACGGTTAGTCCTAGAGTTATAGAGTTGTTCCTATTCTTTTCCTCGTAAAAAATTACGTATACAACAAGCATTTAATTGTTACATTTGAACATACTTAATCTTTTTTTAGATATTGGCGATTTTTGCGGGCCATTTTACATAAAAAAGGCAGGTTGTTCTTTTCCGAATCGTACCAAAATCTAATCAGCATCGGAGTGTCCCAAAAGTAACTTATCTACCAAATTTTGTGAAATTTGGTCAATTAGTATTTTAGCTAGAGTGGATACATGAAATTTTTACGGGCCATTTCGCAAAAGAATGCGGGTTTTGTTTTTACGATTCCTACTAAAAACTAATCGGCACCAGGGTCTCACCCAAGTGACTTATATACCAAATTTTATGAAATTTGGTCCATTAGTTTTTTAGTTAGAGTGGATACAAAATCTGCACAGACAGACAGATAGACAGACAGACACACAGGCAGACAGACACACAGACACACACACACACACACACAAACACACAGACGTCATGCAAAAAATAGTTTTTTAGTATTCTAGAGGTCTCGAAACGTGTAGATCCGTCGAAAACTCGAGTTGCGATTTTCGGCATGATTCCAATATTTTCCCTATACATTACCATGTATTGCAGGGAAAGTAAAAATCTGATGTGGGCAGCACATGACTTTTTCTGCAGACTTATATTCACGTTCTCTTCAGTTTAAATAAATTTAAATCACTTTTAATTCAATTTTCGTTTTCATTTGATAACTGGACTTATTTTCAAAGGTGGCGTAGAGCAAATACGAAAAAAATAAAATATCTCGAGAACGGCTAGTCGTAGTGTAATGGGGTTGGTCTTATTCTTTTCTTCGTTAAACATTACGTATTAAACAAGTATTTAATGGATATATTTGATTATACGTATTTTTTTATTTTAGATTTTGCCGATTTTTGCGGCCATTTTGCAAAAAGGGCAGATTATTTTTTCTGAATCCTACCAAAATCTAATCAGCACCAGGGTGACCCACAAGTGACTTATCTATAAAATTTTGTGAAATTCGGTTAATTAGTTTTACAGCTAGAGTGGATACAAGATTTTGCGGGCCATTTCGCAAAAAAAAGCGGGTTCTTTTATCCGAATCATATCCAAAACTAATCAGCTCCAAACTCGCCCACAAGTGACTTACCTACCAAATTTTATGAAATTCGGTCAATTAGTTTTTTAGTTAAAGTGGATACAAAATCTGCACAGGCAGACACACAGACAGACACACAGAAACACACACAGACGTTACGCTAAAAAGGGTTTTTCCATATTCTAGAGGTCTTGAAACGTGTAGATCCGTCGAAAACTCGAGTTGCGATTTTCGACTTGATTCCAATACTTTCCCTATACATTACCATGTATTGCAGGGAAAGTAAAAATCCGATGTGGGCAGCACATGACTTTTTCTGCAGACTTATATCCACGTTCTCTTTATTTTAATTAAATTTATTTCACTTTTAATACAATTTTCGTTCTCATTCGGTAACCGGACTTATTTTCAAAGGTGGCGTAGGGAAAATAAGAAAAACTAAAATATCTCGAGAACGGCTAGTCCTAATGTAATGGGTTTGGTCTTATTTTTTTCTTCGCTAAAAATTACGTATTAAACAAGCATGTATTGGATATATTTGAGCATACGTAGTTCTTTAGTTTAGATTTTGACGATTTTTGCTGACCATTTTGCAAAAAAAGGCAGGTTATTTTTTTCCGAATCATACAGAAATCTAATCAGCACCAGGGTGACCCACAAATGACTCATCTGCCGAATCGTACCGGAATAGTACAGAATCGTATCGCGAATCGTACAGAAAACTAATCAGCACCAGAATCACCCACAAGTGACTTACCTACCAAATTTTGTGAAATTCGGTCTATTACTTTTTCAGTTAGAGTGGATACAAAATCTGCACAGACAGACAGACAGACACACAGACACACAGACAGACACACAGACACACAGACAGACACACAGACGCACATACAGACGTCATTCTAAAAATAGTTTTTTCGTATTCTAGAGGTCTCGAAATGTGTAGATCCGTCAAAAACTCGAGTTGTGATTTTCGACATGATTCCAATACTTTCCCTATACATTACCATGTATTGCAGGGAAAGTAAAAATCTGATGTGAGCAGCACATGACTTTCCCTGCAGACTTATATCAACGTTCTATTTATTTTAATTAAATTTATTTCACTTTTAATTCAATTTTCGTTCTCATTCGGTAACCTGGCTTATTTTCAAAGGTGGCGTAGGGAAAGCACGAAAAACTAAAATATCTCGAGAACGGCTAGTCCTAGTGTAATGGGGTTGGTCTTATTCTTTTCGTCTTTAAAAATTACGTATTAAATCAACATTTAATGGATATATTTGAGTATACCCAGTTCTTTAGTTTAGATTTGGACGATTTTTACGGGCCATTTTGCAAAAAAAAGGCAGGTCATTTTTCTCCGAATCGTACCAAAATCTAATCAGCACCAGAGTAACCGATAAGTGACTCATCTACCGAATTTTGTGAAATTCGGTCCATTAGTTTTTCAGCTACAGTGGATACAAGCTTATGCGGGCCATTTCACAAAAAAGGCGGGTTCTTTTATTCCGAATCGTACCCAAAACTAATCAGCACCAGCCCCGGCCACAAGTGACTTACCTACAAAATTTTGTGAAATTCGGTCCATTAGTTTTTTAGTTAGAGTGGATACAAAATCTGCACAGACAGACACACAGACAGACACACAGACAGACAGACAGACACACACACAGACGTCACGCTAAAAATGGTTTTTTTCGTATTCTAGAGGTCTCGAAACGTGTAGATCCGTCGAAAACTCGATTTGCGATTTTCGGCATTATTCCAATACTTTCCCTATACATTACCATGTATTGCAGGGAAAGTAAAAATCTGATGTGGGCACCACATGACTTTCTCTGCAGACTTATATCCACGTTCTCTTTATTTTAATTAAATTTATTTCACTTTTAATACAATTTTCGTTCTCATTCGGTAACCGGACTTATTTTCAAAGGTGACGTAGAGAAAATACGAAAAAACAAAAATATCTCGAGAACGGCATGTCCTGGTGTAATGGGGTTGGTCTTATTCTTTTCTTCATTAAAAATTACGTATAAAACAAGCATTTAATGGATTAATGGATATATTTCAGCATACGCAGTTTTTTTATTTTAGATTTTGGTGATTTTTGCGGACCATTTTGCAAAAAAAGGCAGGTTATTTTTTTCCCAATCATACCAAAATCTAATCAGCACCATGATGACCCACAAACGACTTTTCTACCAAATTTTGTGAAATTCGGTCCATTAGATTTTCAGCTAGAGTGGATAAAAACTTTTGCGGACCATTTCGCAAAAAAAGGCGCGTTCTTTTATTCTGAATCGTACTCAAAACTAATCAGCACCAGATTCGCCCACAAGCGACTTACCTATCAAATTTCATAAAATTTGGTCCATTAGTTTTTTAGTTAGAGTGGATACAAAATCTGCACAGACAGACACACAGACACACAGACACACACACAGGCGTCACGCTAAAAATAGTTTTTTCGTATTCTAGAGGTCTCGAAACGTGTAGATCCGTCGAAAACTCGAGTTGCGATTTTCGGCACGATTCCAATACTTTCCCTATACATTACCATGTATTGCAGGGAAAGTAAAATGATTAATAACTTGTTAAAACTTAGAAGTCACTAGCAGCATACCCGTTCTTCGTACGGAGTATATAATATAAAGAAACTTGAAATTCATAATCATGCCCAAATTCTTATAGTATACTAAATGACATGTTTAATCAAAATATTCTGTTAAAATATTTAATATAATGCTCCTAAAAAGAAGTTTAAGAATCTCTGATCTCGCTATATAAAATTATCTTCATGGACATATCTGAAGAATAAAACATCTTGGACCCCTTATGTAAGCAAATATAAAAAAAAATATGGAATTGAATCAATATATGCAAAATAAAAGCGTTAAAATTGTATGGGACCCGTACTAATTATATACGCGAATATTAGAAAATATAACCTGTATTAGTAGATTACAGGTATAAATTGAAAATACCAATAAACCCGTAATCTTTAAATCTGAAGACAGTCATTTATTCAAATATATGTCAAATTTAAAGTGCTAAAATTATATGGGAAGATATACACGTACTACTTATAATGTCCGATTATTAGTAGAAGATTACCCGTTTTGCAATATGAGTCTCAAATGTTTTTTGGTAAAATACAACAGACGACGTAATAAATTGAATATATAATTAATCCCCTTAATCTTCATACCAGAAGACTGTACTTGATTCCAATATATATGCCAATATATGTCAAAATATATGCCAATATACCTGTACTACTTATATTCTCGTAGGTTAGAAGATATACCCGTGCATTCCTAGAAGATTAACAACGTACAATATGCGTGTGTCAGCAATTTTTGCCGCAATAAAACAATGGCGTAATAACTTAAAAATATCAATAATCCCTGAATCAATAATTCCGGAAAATATCAATAATAATAATGTTTAAACCTGAAGAGTATAATTGATATTATCCAGTCCAAAATGAAATGGCAATGAAATTTATTTTATATACATATCTTCATTATTCAAATCGGAAAGGATTTAATAAAAATCGTCTGCCGCATAAACACATTGGATTTAAATCCGTTGCTAAGCGACATGATATCATTTGCTTCAAATAAATTGGTAGAAAAAATATCGTCTAAATAGTTATATTTCTATGGAACATTTGGCGACAGTTTCGTCAAATTAGAGACATTTTAAAAAATCGCCAAATTTATCGCCAAGTGGGACTGTAGAACTGACAGTTCCACTTTGCGACAAATTGACGAAATATCATCACAATACTATCCCCTAACAAAAAACAATTAATATCATTTATGTAGCGCAATTTTATCAATTTCAAGATATTTTTATAGATTTGAAAACATTTTTATCAATTTGGTGACATTTTAAAAATTCGCTAAATGTATTACTAAGTAGGATGGTTGGTCTGACAGATAAATGCTAACCAAACATCATTTCAGTACTCTCTTTTAACAAAACAAAAAAAAATTTCATTGATATGTAGAAGACCCAAGCCACACGACGAACCCGAAGGTTTATGGCAGCTGTTTGTGTGTCGTTTATATCAATTTGGCGACATTTCCGTCAATTTGGCAAAGTTTAAGAAAAGTTGTCAAATTAGCGATATCCCTCCAAATTCGTAGCTTTGAATTTGCAGATCTGAATGAAACTTTCTTATCCCGTTTCAATATACTAAATGAAAACACTACAATTGTATTAGAAGATATACCCGCTCTACTCTTTTTCTGTTTCAACAATCGGCTATATGAATTTATTGGCTAAACACAATATATGAGTTTAGTAGCTAAATCCGATATAAGCTTGAAAACTCTTTGCCAAAATAAATGAAATTGATGTACGCAGTCAGCAGTTAATATAATTAAAAGAAAAATCAAACCGTCCATTCATAAGATATACTTTTATATCCATTTATCCATTTATTTATTATTTAAATCGAAAAAAAATAATAAAAACATTAACAAACACATTTAATTTAATTGCGATGCCGAGCAACATGATATATCCTCCTAAAATGTTAAAATTTATTAACCACTAACAGCACACCCGTTATTCGTACGGAGTGTATAATTTAAAGAAACTTAAAGTTCGCAATCATGTGCAAATTCTGTTAAAATATTAAATTTATTGCTCCTAAAGAGAAGTTTAAGAATATATGTTCTCACTATGCAAAATTATCTTCACGATCAGATCTGAAGAATAAAACATCCTGCCCCCTTTTGTAAGCAAATTTACAGAAGAAAAAATAGGAATTGAATGAATATATGCAACCCCGTACTAATTATATTGTCGCAGATCAGAAAATATGCCAATGTGTTAGTAGAAGATTACCCGTATTACAATATGCGTCTCAAAAATATTTGCCAAAATAAAAGAGATGACGTAATAAATTGAAAACATCAATAATATCCGTACTCTTTATACCAGAAGGTCGTAATTGATTCCAATATATGCCAATATATATCAAAACATATGTCAATATACCTGTACTACTTATATTCTCGTAGATTAAAAGATATACACGTGTATTTGTAGAAGATTCGTACAACATACAATATATGAGTTTAAGCAATTTTTGTCATAATAAAATAATTGCATAATAACTTGAAAATATCAATAATCCTTGAATCAATAATCCCCGAAAATATAAATAATAATAATTTTTAAACATGAAGACCGTAATTGATATTATCCAGTCAAAAATGCTATAAGAAAAATCAAATCGTTCTTTTCTAAAATATACTTTTATATCCATTTATTTATTATTCAAATCGAAAAAATAATTATTAAAATTAACAGACAGATTTAATTTAATTGCGTTTCTGAGTAACATGATATAAGATAGAATCTTATAACATGTTAAATATGTCATGTCTTATAACATAAACTGCGAAATTAAATAACGATTTTGATTTCTCTATACTTCTCATTGTTCCGTAAAAGCTTGTTTTAAATAAACCATGAACCATGGAGATAGATTTCCCCTTTAAATCATGTTTCCAACAATTCATGTTTTCAGAAAGTGACTAATTAACGCAAAAAATCTCCCATCAAACTCAGAGATTAAATTTTAATTCACTTTCAAACGATTTTCAAGCTTTTCGTTTGGATAAACCACGGAGTTAGGAAGTAGAACTCCTAGGAAAAAGTTCCGTTTTTCATTAATATCTCGACAACCCGAGGTCTTAGAAACTCGAAACTTGGACAAAATTTATGGGGGGATATTTCAAGGCTATTCACCAAATTTCATTGAATTCGGTTCAGCCGTTTTTCCGTGACGATGAGACAAACGAAAATTTCGTTTTTTACTAATATCTCGAGAACCACTGGTCGTAGAAACTCAAAACACGGATATAATTTTAAGTGGGGCTATTTCTGGGCTACCCACAAAATTTCATCGAATTCGGTTCAGCCGTTCTCCCGTGATGGTGTGACAAACAGACAGACAGACAGACAGACAGACAGACAGACAGACAGACAGACAGACAGACAGATTTTCATTTTTATTTATATAGACTTGTTAAAGATTGAAATAGAAAAATTCTGTGACATAACACCTCTAATCTAGGTATTTTCTAAATTAAATTTTCTATTATCTCTTAAAATGACTCATGCCTTTTTTTGCAAAATTAATCTATTAAATTATAAAATAACTATTAACTTTTGAAAAAACACGAAACTCCATCGTAAAAGGAGAAAAGTAGTCTTCACTCCGCCCCCAAACCCCACAGATTCCTGTGTTCTTATTCGATCGGTCTTCACTCCCAGGTCAACAAAAAAAAACCATCTAAATTTCGAAAATTAGAATTAGGAGTGGCAATGCCAAGGGATAGTTAAAAAAATTAAAACCGCTTTTTAAAGTGAGCGAGTTATACTAGTCGAACTAGAACCTCGGTTTTAGTCTCATTCGATCCGTCTCAGCTTCCAGATCAACGGAGAAATTAAAAATTTTCGAAAACGCATTTGAAAGAACTTTTACATGCTAAACCAATAAAAAAAATAATGCCAGAAATTAAATGGTATGACACATTTAACGAAAACTTCGATTCTTTACAAGGCTATTAAACTGCCAATAGAAATTATCACTAAAGAGCTTGACGCTGTTTCAAGCAATTAGTAATAATTTCTTTAAAGCACCCTGATAATTTCTTTCAAGGACTTAAGCAATTTTCAGCACTTAGTGGTATTTTCTTATTAGGACTCATAATAATTTAACTATCAAAGAATATTATATAAATTGATTAATGAGATTAACATAAGTAAATTGTAAGTAAATTGATTTTAGAAGTGTTTTCTATATCTGCAGAATTCGCCAATAGTTTGAAATCCCTGACATTCTAAGTGTTCTCTTGATTAAAAGATAATTTACTTAAATTCAGCTGAAAAATGATGAGAACAACGTTCAACCAGTTTTCTATGTATAATGTGTTTATTCTGAGCCAGAAGCGACCAAAGTACCATTTAAATCAATAAAAGTTGAAGCAAGAGGCTGCTTTTTGTATCGGAGTGGTTGTCTTTATCTCTGCTAGTGTGTGAAGATGTCTATTCATTTTGATTTTTCTTATATACATACTATAATGTATATTACTTTCCCCACATAACATAATGTATAGGGGAAGTATTGTGATGGGGCCAAAAATTCGAATTTTCAACGGAAACGCACGCTTCAGGCATCGAATCGAATGATTTTGAGGTCATGCCTGTGTGTGTGTGTGTCCATAAGTCTGTAGATGTTATATCTCACCTCCAAATAGATCATTTCCAACGTGATATAGTACATTTATTACCATCCGGGAATACTGAAAACCAATTGATTTTAAACGCGATCGAACGCTTGGAAGACCTCTCAAATATTCGACTAAATTTTAAAAACAAAAATAATCTAAAACTCGAGACCTTCAATAATAATAAACAAGTAATGGTGTTTCATCTGTAATTTAAAACGAATGACATAACGCTAACTTGAATGGCTGTCTAGATATTGCACGTTTATCAAATAAATGTAACTAAAAATTACATAAAAATGAATAGTAGTGCATCATAAAATATGTAAAACATGGCGACGAATTTGACGAATTATCGCCAATTTGGCATCGTTTTAATGTAGTACTAAATTGACGAAAATGTCGCCAAATTGAAAGAAGCTACGCTAAAGCTACTAAAATGACGCCATATTGATGAATTAGTAATAATTAACGAGTGGGGGGTGCAATTACCATGGATTATATTGATTAACAGATGTTGTTAGCAATATTTTCAATTGCCAATTTATATTTGAGCGAAATATAAGTTAATTTAGTACTTTAAAATAATTTTACATGTTGTTATCCAGACAGATGCAGCAGGTGCAATGTTTCTGTCGGCGATTTCCATGGACGCCAATGCCTGCAAAGGGGATCGAACTGTTTGGAATAGGGTATGCCAAATACCTGTCTTTTGGGGAGGTTCTTCGTTTGGGATGGATGCTGTCTCACCCGTAAGCAAAAGGTTGACTGCATTTTTTTCGAAACGGAATTTTCAAAGGTTTTACATTTTTAAAATGCTCCATGCGTCTTAATTTTTGTCGGAGATGCATGGAATTCGGCAAGAAGATACCTCTCATACTTTTTAATGAAATTGGGTGTGAATTTTATAATTGGACTTTATTAAGGTAATTAAAAGTGAATAAAAGAATCTAATTAAATGATGAAAATTAAGTTTTAATGCGGAAAAATATTTTTAAAAAATTAACTTTCTAAGAGATTTGAAAATGAATACCCAAATTTGTTCATAATGTGTTTTTGAGCGATCATAATGTAAAATTAATCAAAAATGTGAACAAATGGCACGTAAGGACCATTTTCAAATTTTCGTTAAAAAAAAATTAAATTACAAAAAAATACAAAATTATAACAAAATTGAAAAAAAAAATTAATAGTATTGTATATAGTAATGTTAAGAGGAATATTTATACAAATTTTCACGTTTCTATAAGTCAATAAATAAATAAAAAAAAATTCAACGTCTACCGTCCCCTTAATACGTTTTAAATAATTGTCTATAGAATATTCATTTTCTAATGTATTTAGTTTTAATGCTATCAATATTTATATTATAAATATTGCTTACTGACTGAACATATTTGAAAACATAACGATATACGCAAATTCCTAAATTATAGAGAATACATCTATCACAAAAAATAATAAAAATATGATCTGGGTAGCAGAAGACTTCCCTATATAATGCAATTAAGTCACTTCCTTCAGAGTGAAAAAAATGATGTATATGATTCACGACCCAATTAATTTATAATTAGCGCAACTCTAAATTGAAATACTGATAGCATCCGCAATAAGTAATATAGTTCATACGCAAAATAAGTAATATCTAATTCATCAAGTTGGCATCATTTTCATTAATTTAGCGTCATTTTTTCAATTTTGACAATATTTTCATCAATCTGGCGCAACATAATGCTAAATCAGTGATATATCGCCAAATGAGTCGCCAAATTTGCCAAATTCATCGCCAACTGCTACAGACAAATGGAGAGAAGAGCTTTTCTTATACATACATTACTAGTAACGAATTGTTAGGCGTCAAAATACAAAACTATTACCCAAAGTATCTTCACTCGTGAATGAAACGGGCTAGATCTACAAGAATGATGTTAATAAATTTATTGCTTAATATTAAATATAAAAAGTAAACATATTTCCCAATATACTTTTAATTATGTGATTTTTTGTTACATTTATTTGAAAAATACGCAATATCTCGAGAACGGTTCAGGCCAGCCTTCTAAAATATATGTTATTCGTTTTCTAATAACAACTATACACAAGAAATTGTTATTTAAGTAACATTACAAAAAGAACAACAATCGAAAATATGGGATCTTTCGAACAAGTTCCAGTGTTTGCTGACTATGATATTTGTACCAAATTTCGTTCAAAGCGATCCAATTGTTCGTGAGATATCGCATCTACACGCACAGACATCACCTCGAAAACGTTCGATTCGGGTTTAGAGACGCTTGAAACATGCTCTTCCGTCGAAAACTCAGATTCGAATTTTCGACCTCGTCACAATAATTTTCCTATACTTTATACTAATAAAAATGTTGCATTTTCTGCTCAAGAGGCTGCTTTTCAAACATATATTTTTTTGTTTAAAGTGAATGCTTAAAGCGACTATTATGCAATGGATGATAAAATCCCAAAAATTTGTTATCATATACGCTTCATTCAAAATTCGCAAGATGTTTTTCTTTTTTTACTAATAGTATACGAGTATTTTATTCTATTTTCTGCTCGAGCCGTTTAGACTGCCTTACAAGAAAATGTGATATGGGCAACACATGATTTTCCCTACATAATGCAATATATTTACTTCTTTCACAGCAAAAAAAAATAGAAATATTGAACAAGATCCACGGCACTATGTATTTAACGTTGAATTGATCATTTGGCATCCTTGCTGTATAACTATTTCCAAGTACTCCATTAATTTATATTTCTCTGAATCGCTCAATACCACAATAAGCAATATAGTCCACATATTAAACGATTTTAATTAATGCATCAATATGGCGTCATTTTCGTTAATTTAGATCTAACTTTTACAAATTTGGAGATATTTCAGTCAATTTGGTTCTACAAAAAAGTCGCCAAGCTGACAACATTTAGCCAAAGTAGCCGCCAAGCGTTACATACAGACGGATAGAAAGGCTTTTTCTATATATACATAAATGACTAATGGCGAATTGTTGGACATCAAAATGCAAATCTATTACACGCACAAAATTATCTTCTCTCGTGAATAGAACAAACTAGATCCACGAGAATGATGTTAACAAAAATGTTACGTAATATTGCATATGAAAAGTGAACATATTTCATGAAAATTAATACTTTTATTTTAATTTTATAAAAATTTTTATAGTATTATTTGAAAAACGTACAATATCTCGGAGAAGTGCTATATCTACATAAGAAATGATTATCTATGTAACATTATTGTAGGTTATAATTTTTTAATGATTTGTTTTTAACATTTCGTTCAATAATTGGGGGGCTGGAATCTTCCGAACATTCGATTAAGTTTAAATTGAGTTCCTTTATTTATCTATTCTAACAATTGTACTAAATTTCGTTCGAAACACTCCATTCGGAGCGGGATGCCCCAGTGGTAAACGCAAGGGGATTGCACTCGAAGAACCCCATTTCAATTTCCGGTTCTGCCCAAACTATCACTGTATCTACGCAGAGTACGAGCACGCTAAATTTTTGGCTTCGAAAGTAATTTCGAGAGGTTAGTGATAGGGGAAGGAGGGTACACGTTCCCTGTGGATGTCGCCCCCACTGAGTCGGACGGTTTGAGTCAAAGGAAAATAAACGCTCTATTCATGGTTGTGAAATTGCATCCACGGACTCATGAACATACACACACACACACACACACACACACACACACACACACACACACACACACACACACACACACACACGCACACACACACACACACACAAACATACATACGCACTAACATACATACACACTAACATACACACACACACACACACATATATATCACCTTTCCAATTTGTTGCTCTAAGTCCTCTGGACGAGCCGGACGGCCTGGGGCTTTCACATATATATCACCTTGAAAATGTTCGACGTCTGAAACGTGCTCTGCCGTCAAAAACTCAAATTCGAATTTCCGAGCCCGACACACTTTTCCTATTAAATTATACTATTTATATAGGGAAAGCTAAAAGTATGATCCTAGTTGCCTTGTAGGAAAAGAAATATTCTTGTTAAAATATATGATACGTCGATATCAGCAGCTCTCAATACACAGGGCTAGATTATTTTGATCCTCTACGTTTCTTTCATGAAACAAACCATCAAGATCATGCATGCATATTCACATACCACTTGTTCCACCTTTCATTCATACTTTCATTTCGAAAACCTTTCTTATGGATTTGCCAGAGGCCAGAGTGCGATTGAAAAACCCTGGACCCAAGTAGGGGCTTCATCTTGCAAAAATCTCTAAGGAATTTATTTTTGAAATATCTCTTTTTTCGGAAAGATTTGTTACATTTCTTCTATAATAAAGAAATATAAAAATAAATCTGTGGAGGCTCCAGTCGGATGAACCGAAATGGATTTGCGTGAATAACATTTTGTAAAACAAAACTCCAGTATAAAGTTCAATAAATTTATTCGATGTTTTCAGACTCAGTTGTTTCGTACACAGCCATTCAGAGTGCTAAAAATTACTCGCTAAATGTTTATAGCTATTTAATATTTCTAGTTTTCGCCTCGACTTCATCTGGAAATTTCGACCATAGACTTCATGTAAAAAGAAACCAATTAGTTCACTAACTTGTTTTGCGGTATATAAATCAAACTTATACAATATATCTGACGCGATTTTACATTTAATTTAATCTATAAACTTACCTGTGGCACATAAATATGTACTTAAATAAATGTATTTCCATCTATTCTGCTTAAGCCTCACCAATCATTAAACATCTTTAGAATCTCCAAGTTCACTTAACTTCCAAAAATTTTTAAACAAAATAAAATATCTCGGACTTATGCACCAATATTTTATCAAATAGTAAGTAATTAAGTAGATTAAGCTGCAAAAAGCGTGACAGATTAAGCTGCAACAAGCGTGACAGATTAACCTGCAACAAGCGTGACAGATTAAGCTGCACGATTTACAACTTAACCACTCAATGGAAAGAAAACTGAGGTTACAATACTAAAATATCAAAATTATAACCACTATACTTTAAAAACTAAGAGCTTTATCCAATATCCAATTATATACACTTGTAGGGCTTCGAAAGAGCTATAAATTATTGCTTATTATTCATAGTCACTTTTAGTGTTTAAGATATAACAAACTTAAAAGACGGAAAATTTGACAGACGATTGATTTGACAAGACAAGACGATTACTTGAATACTATAAGAGCATTTTTTAAAAATATATATTTAGAAACTAAATTTCCTAAAGCTTATTTTTGTCGCTCACTATTTACATCTATTGTTTAAAGTTGTAGAGTTCTGTGCCTTTATCGGGCTCCATTGTAACGTAATGAACTTTGGTTAGAACTCTATTGTACGGATTTATCGACTTTGGTTGTGGGATTACTTATCCATAAGTGTACTCAGATCTATCAAACAAAAGTGACATAATTCTAAATTTAGTATAACTGGATAGATACACCGGCACACAGCTGCAATACGTTAAATCAAAAGACATTTACTGTGTATTTACTCAAATTACAGCATCTGGCTGCTTAACTAAAATAGAGACAGATACTAAACAGCCAGTATTGCACGTGCCCATTATTTAACACAAATATATCATGACATGCACTTTGATGGGCTTGGTGATACTTTATATTTAAGCAAGCAATGGACCAATTATAAATCTTTGATACTTACCCAACTCTTTCCTACTGCTTTTAAACATTGCTTCGGTTAATCCGTGATACTAAATCCTTACAGTCATAGTGATATCCACCTTAATTCGGGTTCCACGGACTTTTGCCATTTTTTTTCGTAACCCAACCCGCGCAACTCATCCGAAGGTTTATAGCCGGGTAAAAGCACGGCCGGGAAAATATTTTCCAACACGAGGGAGGTCCTAAGCAAGCCAGACCCGCCCAAAAAAGAGGAAGATTAACGAAGTCCACCCAGAAGAGGCTAGCATAAGTCCACCAATAATGCAAAACCCTAACAATAATTAAGTTTATAATTACCCAAATAAAATGGCATGGTCAATATTCAATAACTATAAGTCTAACGGTCCCTGCAAAAGTAAGGTGCAGAGAGAGAAGGGAAAACGCTAACTAATAATAGAGAGGGGCCAGTACAAAGCAATAAATTTCAAAATTATAAAGATTATAAAACACAGGCAATAGTTAAAACAATAAAAGAACACAAGTTGATATCTTTCCAACAAAACAAGTGACACATAGTCAGAAAAAGGCTTAAAAACATACCGTTGCAATTTCAAAATTATTATAGTTATAAATGCGATTAAAACACTGGTGAACAATAACTAAATAAAAATAACCGAAGGAAACAATCATACAAAGACAAAAAAACAACTAAAAGGCAACAGGGTAAAAGAACAAAAATTAAGTAATAGCACTAGAGATAAGACCTGCTTCTTCCACACAGCGGCTAACCAGAAAAGTAGAGGATGGGTTGGCAAGAACCCTGGAAAACTACTGGGTCTGGAGTTCGTTCAGGCCCAGTAGTTTTCCAGGTCGACTAAGATGAAAATTAATAGTATGAGGACAATCAAAAACATAATGATCAGCGTCACCAACCATACCACATTTGCAGTTAGGAGCACTCTTCAATTTAAACCTAAAAATATAACCAACAAATGGACCAGGGCCGGTAAGGAAAAAGTATTAAGGAACTTTTGGTAATTTTGAGGGTAGAATAGGTTCCACGGACTTGCACTATCCGTCCTTCTCACCAACCAGCGACTTTATTCCTCGCGACTTACCCAGCTTAACCAGACTCCGTTCAAAGTCTACTAGGGATCCTGTTGTCAACCTCTCAATGCCTCTATTACCCATCATACTAACTCACTCGCGATCCGAAACTTATCCTGTCGCCAAACCAGGCTCACAGAATGTTACTTGACTCAGCGATTGGTCTACTTAAAGGAACCAGTCAGAAGTTGTTAAAATAAAGTAAACATAAATTATAATGAAATTGAGGTAAATAATAACAAAAGATTATTTAGACTTCACACAGTTTCAAAGATATTTCGAGTGAAAATGAGAAAAATGATAAAAACACTCGCTCGGACATATATATTTTTAAAAATCTTTTTAAAAATTTCAAAATATTAAAATATTGAAATTATTTAAATATTCATAATTTGTACCCTATTTTCGACAAAACAAAAATTATTCACATTCTTATCTATTAGGTTCGGAAGTATAAGCGTCCAAGGTGTTTACATTTTTTGTAACGCTCCGATTTCTGCCACATATACCCCAAGCATAGATATTATTCACATCAAAATGTGCAATGCACTTTATTAATATGAGATTAAAACAAATCCAATTTATGGTGATCCACTTCCAGTGTAAGCTAAAATCTCGTCCCCGTAGCTCCATGATTTGATCCCCTGCTGGGACAGTGAGTCAGTCCTTTACACTAGCACTGGAACGAACTAGCACTGTAGGTGAGATGGAACGATGATGGGGGTCGGAAAAATACCCAGCTATAAATGTTCAGTGCACCCTCTGAAATAGAGTGTCATTTCCAACATCACGACCACACAGGACGATAGGATATAAAAATCTGATGTAGCAGTACCGGTATTTCTCTACATAATTTACTTCTCTCACAGTGAAAAAATGATGTATGAGATCCAAGGCACAATTTTTTTAACGTTGACTTGTACATTGATGCTTTGCCGGATAACAACATGTAAAACTATTTCCAAGTGTCCAATTAACTTATATTTTGTGCAACTTTAAATTAACAATTATCAATATTGATAGCATCCGCAATAGACAATATAATCCGCTATTTTAATAATTAATTTATCATCAGTTTGGCGTCATTTTCGTTAATTTAGAGTCATATTTTATTAGCGTCATTTCTTCGCTATATTTTCGCCAGTCTAGAGTAAACTATCGCCGAGTTGACGATGTTTAGCTAAACGAGTTGCCAAATTCGTCAAATTTAACGCCAAACGTTATAGACAGGCGGTAAAATATATTTTCTTACATATTAATAACTATTGGCGAATTCTTAGGTGTCAAAATACAAAGCTATTACCCGAAACACATCTTTTCTCGTGAATGGAACGAACTAGATCCACGAGAATGATGTTAACAAATTTGTCGCAAAATATCGCATATGGAAATAGCACATATTTTATTGCACAGGAGTTAATAATGTTTTTCATTTTTTTAAATGTGCAATACCTCGAGAAAGGTTCATGCTAATGTTCTAAAATTTATGTAATTCTTTTTCTAATCAAAAACTACATAAAAAATGATTACTTAAGTAACATTATTGAAGTTATGATTTCTTGATGATTTTTTTCAAAATTTCATTCGAAAATTTAAATGTCTTCCGAACATTCGATTGCGTTTAAAATCAATAACTTTTCAGTGTCCACTGATTGTAATATTTGTATTAAATTTTGTTCAAAACTATCCATTCATTCGTGAGATATCACATTCACAGACTCATACATACACATAGAGACATCATCTCAAAAACGCTCGATTCGAATTCAAGGATGTTTGAACCGTGCTCTTCCGTAAAAAAACTCAAATTTTCGAACCTGGCACAATATTTTCCCCATCATTATATTACGCATATAGGGAAAGTAAATAAAACAGAGAAGATGAAGGCGATCGTTCAGATTAGTATTTGCATGTCAATCTCACTTCGAAAGGAGATGATTATAGGGTCCACTTCGACGTTTAAAAGCTAGAATATTGTTCCAATAGCACAGCAGTTACAGCATCGGCTGGCCAATTCAAACACCCTATCCCCGGCTGCAAGACTAAATCTTTACAAGGGGTTTTATTTCCCACAATGTTATCGGGTGTCAAAATATTGATAAATCACCCAAAACTTCATGCATCAAAACTATGCTTAGCGAAGAGCAATTTTTAAAATTAACTATTTTTAATCCTAGAGTGCAATCTTATTGTTGATAGCATAGCAGCATTCATTGCCCGATTTTGCGCTTGATACAAGCTCATCAGCATAGAATGGCCGATATCTGCAATGGCAACAAGAAAACTTGCTATATGCCACAATTTTGAAAGCTTTTATGGGAAAGGACATTTTCCAACATAGCAATTATCAGACTTCAAATAATTTCTTTTAAATTGAGCCCAGGCTATATAAAGTTTCAATGGTTTAGTCAATAATCACCACAGAACCCACCTATAGGGGGCATTTCCAAAAATTGTCCTTGCTGCTATACAAATTTAGGGTATCCCATGCTGCCGAGTGCAAAATAAATGCGAAACAGATTCATGAATGCTATTATTAACACTTTACAACAAAGTTGAAAAGTGTTTATGACTTTGTTCATTCTGTCTGTCTGTCTGTCTGTCTGTCCGTTAGCACGATAACTGCCGTAAAAATGACTTAATCAAAATGAAATTTTGGTATGTTGTTCAGACGGTCTGTAGGACCTATGGGAATATAAATGAATAATATCACCCAATTAGTTTTGGATTGAACCCGGATTGAAAAAATGAAATACATTGAGCCCTATGGGACCTAATTTTTCAAACATTTTTTAAGCGGATTTAAAAATCACAAATTGCTTCGAAAATTTTAGGTAATAGTCAAATTGTTCCATAAAATATATAAAAAAAAATTCAGCGAAATATATTCAGTAGTTTTTTAAATAAAAATTAAAATAATAATTACACATCTTATATGAAACGATCACGTGACCATGATATGAAACGATCACATGACCCACTTCAAAATGATATATGGCATCCATCTTGTTTCAAAATCGTGATTTTTTAAAGTTCTTTTTAATTCATATTGAGTGTTGTATCCGTCCTAAAACTACTTTATTTTTGCTTAAATTCTGTGCATCTACATACTAAAACAACACAATGACAATATATTTGAATTTAAATTCTCATTCAAATTTGATTATTTCTACAACTAAGCCTATTTTTCACCTATGTAACATGTAAACAGCAAAATATGCAGAATGAGTTGTATTAGAATTACTGTATTTTTTTAACACAAAATAATTCAGTCCATGGAGTCTGCATGGCTGATGTGAATGAAATATTAATTGATTTTATAAACAGAAGGACGATTTTTTGGATGAAGTTTTAAGCATAAAGTCTATGAATTGTAGCTCCATGGTCTTAATTTTTAAATAAAATAAATTATTATAGTATTGTGATGAATGAAATGGAGAAAGTTATGAATGAAATCCTGCTTTTATAGAGAGATCCAGGCGTGTTATTTTTTCTATGACGTCATTTGAATTTATTTCAGTTGTTTTCGATGAAGTTTTCAAATATAATAAATTATCGTAGTATTATGATAGTTTTAAAAATATTACCGTGGAATATATTGCATTTTAGAGATATTTAAACCAGCCAATTTATATTTCAATGCCGTCATTTGAATGAAGTTCATTTTTTTCAATGAAGGTTTAAGTTTTCAAATATTATAAATCAATGTAGTATTGTGATAAGTTTTAAAATATTACCGAGGAATGTATTGCATTTTCGACTTTTTTAAATAAAATTGCATTGAAGTTGGAAAGTGTTTCATAATCAATGCTTTAAGCATGATTGATCTTTCTTGTATGAATTGTAAGTGTCTTATTGCTATCGCTGCATATATAATATAACGTCTTGGGAAAGTATGGTGACAGGCTGAAATTTCGAAGTCGAGTTTTTAACGGAAGAACATGTTTAAAACATCCTAAGCTCGAATCATGTTTATGATATTATGTCAGTGTGTATGTGTGTGTGTGTATGTATGTTAGTGTGTAAGTTAGAGCGTGAAAGTTAATGTGTATATATATACTATGTATGTTATTGTGTTAGTGTTTGAAAGTTAATGTGTGTATGTTTCTGTGTGTGTGTGTAACGTATGTATGTATGTATGTATGTTATTGTGTGTGTCTGAGTTTGTGGACGCGATATCTCACGAACAAATGAAGCGTTTCAAAAATAATTTCGTACGATTATTACAATCCATAAATATTGGAACTCTATTGATTTTAAACACAATAGAATTTTCAGAACCCCCCCCCCCCCCCCCCTCGCCAAATTTTTGGATGCATTTTTGAAAACATCTTAAAAGATCTGGACCTTTAATAACGACTATAGATTAATCATTTCAGAATTTTTATTGGAAAATGAAGGATATAAACTTCAGAATGCTATCACGAACTGTTCTCGAGATAATGGCAATTTTTGTATAAATTTTCTAAAAACTTATTCAAAAAAGCAAAACCTCCAATACTGTTAAATAAATAATCATTTCCGACATAAATTTTCATTAAGCTATCATGAACCGTTCTTGAGATATTGTAAAATTTTCGAATGAACTTTGTCTAAAAATCTTTAAAAAATCGGGATCTTCAATACTGTTACATATATAATAATTTCATTCGTAATTTTTCATTAGAGAACTAAAGAAACAAATTTTAGAACACTAGCATGAATAATGTTTGAGATATTATTATACGTTTTTCAAATGTATTTATCAAAAACTATATATAAAATTTAAAAGTAGTGAGTATTTTATATGTTCCCTTTCTGTCCACAATATTATACAAGAAATCTGTCAACATCATTCTCGTGCATCTAGTTCATTTCATTCACGAGAGCAGATACGTTTTGTAACAGTTTTGTATTTTATCGCCCAAGAACTCGCCCCATGGTCTGAAGGATATTATTTAATTATCAATTGCATTTTGATGGGTTTTCTTCCTTCGACCCAGACCGTCCAAGCTACCTGAAGGTGTGAAATATCTGTTTGGATGGTGCCACAGTTCGACAGTGCCACCCAATTTAGACCGGAGCCCAGTGGAGGCGGCATCCACAGGGAATTATCCTCCTTCCCCTACTAGACCTACGGGCACATATCTTTAACGTGCCCATACTTAGCTTAAACAAAGACAGTTTGGGCAGCGCCGGGAATCAGAATCGGGTCGGCCGAGTACAATCTCCACGCGCTAACCACTGGGTTGTCCCACCCCTTCATGGATTTTCGTATTCTTCGGGCCAAATCGTCCGACCTACCCGAAATTGTAAGGTATCTGTTTGGGCGGCCGGAAGTGCCACCCAATTTAGACCGGAACCCAATGGGGAGGCATCCACAGGAACCGTACCATCCTTTCCCTACTACCAATCTATCGGAAGGACTTACGGGCCCACATGTTTAAAGTGATCGTACCCCGCATGAACACGGCGACAGTTTGGGCAGAAGCGGGAATCGAACTCGGGTCGTCCGAGTGCAATCCCCGCGGGGCCGTCGCTCCCCAATTTTTATGGATTTTGCACGTGGGTATGAATAAGTAATTCTATTTGGATTTTACCTTCCCAAAAGCTCTTAATTTCAATTTACGTGGTATTTATTAAATGCCAAAATCCTTGTTTTGTGCATCTTGTAAGCCATTATTTCGTTGTGGAATAAGTAAAATCATTGCATTATGTAGGAAAAGTTATATTTTGCTCATATCAGATTTTTTTTTTCTTAAATTGTGGTGCTCCCTACAGGTAGGTGTTCTGTGTCTCCGAAAACTAATGGCAATTTCCATTTCCATTATAGCTCAATGATCCAGTGAATATATACTGCTCATTGTTAGCACTCTAGTCTTAACGGTTTGTGTCAAATAATTCTAATGTTTCAGCATCAGATTACAAGTTCTCGGCGATAACAGAAAGCCCAACTGCATCATCATCATCACTAGCCTCAATGCTTCTGTGTGTGACTTATCACATATCAGCTCAAAAGTATTTATGGAAAGTGCAGGGATGAAATAACATCTTTTAGCGTTTTCAGGTCCAGGCATTGTCATAACTTTCGAATATTTTGTAAAATATTTCTAAGCGTTATGTTGTTTGACTGCAAAAATGTCATTTTGTCAAAATGCAGTATGCGGTTATATTGTCCCAAATTATTCATATATTTAGAGCCTTCATTTAAAAATAAAAAATATGAAACGATTTCATATATTGGCGTGGTGTATGCACTTCCTTTTCGGCAGCACTATTAAGAATTTTTATATTATGTTTTGCACACTTATTTTGTTCTGTACTGCAAATTTTTGGAAAAATCGAAATTGAGATCTTCAGAACCGGATGTGGAAATCCTTAGTAAACCCCTTCCCCTTTTGACTTTGATGCTGAATCCATGCCAGTCATCGCCTAAACTCTATCTATAGCTAATCCTGAGAAATAGGTGGTGCGAGAAAATTTTTAAACAGGAAGTGAAAAATGGAGAGAGTGAAATTCTTAGGGAACGTCTACCCCCTCCGAAATTTGATTCAAAATGTATATCAGCCACCATCTAAACTTTCTTTGCAATATTTATTTCTCAGGATCGGCTATAAAGTGTATATTTTTTAATCAAAGTTATGTCTCCAAAACCAGAAGTGGAAATCGTTAATAAACGTCATAACCCTGCGTTAGAATATAGTGCTGAATCCATATCAATCAACATTATAAGTTCTATTTACGGTCATTTCTAAGAAAGTGATTTTAAGGGAAATTTCTAAGTGAAAAAAGTGAAAAAATAACCGAAAAGAAGAAATTCATGGTGAAGCACATTTTTTTCTTCCAGAATTTGATGCTGAATCTATATCAGTTATTATCTGAGCTCAATTTATAGACAATCTTGATAAAAAATGTGTCAATGAAAAAACATGTTTGGATATGGAAATGAAAAAGAACCGGAAGTGAAAATTTTTGGTGAATCTCCCGAACTTTTATCAGAATTTGGTGCTAAATACAATTCACTCCAGATCCTGAGAAATAGATCCTTTAAAAGTGTTTCTTTTAGTAAATATAATAAATAGTATGGCAGAATTTCAGCCCCAAACAAAACCCATACTTTCCACCTCTGCATGCTCCTTTTTTACGATATGGCCAGCAACAATAGTATGTATCCGCTCTAGCTGAAAAACTATTTGATCAAATTTCACAAAATTTGGTAGATAGGTTATTTGTGGGTTAGACTGGCACTGACTAGATTTTGGTTGCAATTTAGAATAAAAGTCTCTGTTTTTATTTTTCAAAATGTGCTGCAAAAATCTTCAAAATATAAACTAAAAGACTACATATGCACAAATGCATCAATTGAATTTTTGTTTCATACGTAATATTTAGCGTCAATAAGAATAAGAACGACCCCATACCTCTAGGTCTAGCCATTCTCGAGATGTTTGAGATTTTTACATTTTTGCCAGGTCTCTTTTGAAAATACGTCCAGTCATTAAATGAAAAAAAAAATTAATTAAAACTGCAAATTCCGAGTAATTTCAAATAATTATCCGCGTTATTTTATGCGATCAAACTTAATTGATAATGAATTTTGAAAGAAATAAAGAGAAAATGAATTGGAGTCTGTAGGGAAAGTTATGGTCTCTGATAATATAAGCATACTATATTACAAAAAGAGAGTTTGAAGTGTCATCGATTTGTTTGACATTTTAATGGGATAATTCACTCCTACGGGGTTCCGGATTTACTCTGAAGCCAATAAAGCATAAGCTTCGAGGCCCCAGCGAAACAGGGGGCACCCAGTGAAAAAACAAGCCCCCCCAGGATTTCTATTTTACAAGATTTTTGTGAAGGAATTTAAGCGTTAAATGCCTCTCATTTATAAATTTAAACTCAACTTCCTGTTCATTGAATGGCTTGTTTATATTTTAACTAAAAAATATGCGCGGCATTGCCCGGGATTTAAAAAGAAAACTTCTGATAAAACATTGCATCAGAACATGCACTGCATTTTCGAAAACCAAACAACGCTTTTACGGTACGCCCGTTTAGAACAAAAAAAATGTAAAACGTGCTGCAAGGGCTTAATACGCCCTAACTAAGAGTTCGGGTGCATTTAATCCGGGTACGTGGTCTTTGTTAACTCCAGCTTAAAAGCTTTAAAATTAAGCTCCAGCATAATTAGAAGCTGAGATATGATCAAAATTAGTGAAATGCCTAAAATAGGGGGGAGGGAAGGCGATTAGAAAATCGTAACATTACAATGCTGTCGAAACATCTAACATCAATAAAACGAAAAGAAATAATACATAATATACTATGTATAGGAAAATGTTGTATTGGAGTAGAATATTCTAAATCTAGTTTTTGTTGGATTTACACATTTTGTGGATGTGAAAACACGATTCAACTGTTTTCAGAAGTAAGGATATTTTCGTATATGTGTGTGGGGGTGCTTATCCGTGCAATTGAACTATAATATACATATGTGTCAATTACATCACCAGAACTCGTGAAATTTACAGTTGGTTATTTGCTCCTGTGCCCATTCGATTTCCGTAAATATCAGAATAGAAGTATTTCTCTTTACATCAGGAAGTGATAAAGTGAAATAAAAGATACAATATGCACATTAATGTTTAGCAAATAATTATGTTTTTATTTTAGAAATCCCAAGCAATCTATAAAAATAAGCGCCAACATGAAAGCGCTAACATTGTATAGGAAGATATAGCCGTACTACATATATTCTCTCAAATTAGAAGATATACCGGTGTACTAATAGAAGATTACCCGTGTTACAATATATGAATTTCAACCGTTTTGGCAAAATAAAACAGATAACGTAATAAATTCAAAATATCAATAAACCCAGTAATCTTTAAGCCTAAGGCCCTAATGGATATAATCCAGTCAAAAATGCAATTTCGAAAAAAATTATTTTATATACATGTGTTTATTATTTAAATAGGAAAAGATTTAATAAAAATCGTCTGCCGCATAAACACATTGGATTTATAACCCTTGCTCTCATTTTCTTCGAATAAATTTACGGGAAAATATATCATCTGCATAATGCTATGTCTATGGGAGGTTTAACTGCGCGCTTTTAATTAATTTCTAAACAACCTTTCTTCCTAGAAACTCGAAATACGGGCTAAATTTTAGTGGGGCTATTTCAAGGCTACCTACAAAATTTCACGAAATTAGGTTCAGTCGTTCCCCCGTGATGATGAGACAAACAGACAGACAGACAGATTTTCAATTTTATTTATATAGACTAGCAGTATATCCGTTCTTCGTACGGGAAATATAATATAAAGAAACTTAACATTCACAGTTATGCGTTAATTCCTATAGTATTCTAAATGACTTTGTTATATTATTATAATCTATCCAAAATATTCAAAATATTCTATTAAAATATTTAATTTAATTCTTCTAAAAAATGTATAACAATTTCTGGACTCAATATACAAAATTATCTTCACAGGTAGATCTGAAGAATAAAGTATTCTGGTCCAGTTTGTAAATAAATTTAGAAAAAATATTTTTTAATTCTCACAAAACGGCAGAGATTATCTATAAAATCCTACTTAATTATGCAAAATATTGAATTTTCATCAATTCGGTGTCATTTTGCTAAATTTAGCGTCACTTTATCAATTTGGCGATATTTTTGTCAATTTAGCGACAAAAAAATCGCCAAATTCATCGCCAAGTGGGACTGTAGAACTGACAGCCCCACTTGGCGACAAATTGACGAAACATCACCACAATACCATCCCCTAACAAAACACAATTAATTTCATTTATTTAACGCAATTTTATCAATTTCAAGATATTTTTATGGATTTACAAACATTTTTATCAATTTGGTGACATTTAAAAATTCGCTACACGTGTTACTAAGTAGGACGGTTGGACTAACAGACAAATGATATCGAAACATCAATTCAGTACTCTTTAAAATTAATGTCATTGATTTAGCGTCGTTTTCATTCATTTGGTGACATTTCTGTCAATTTGACAAAGTTTAAGAAAAGTTGCCAAGTTATCGATATCCCTCTAAATTCGTAGATCTAAATTTGCAGATCTGAAAAATAAAACATCCTAATTCCGTTTGTATATAATAAATGAAAACTCAAAAATTGTATTAGGAAGTATACCCTTTCTACTCTTATTCTGTTTCAACAATCGCCGAAATGAGTTTATTGGCTAAACACAATATATGAGTTTATTGACTAAATACAATGAGTTTATTGGCTAAACACAATATATAAGTTTGAAAACTTTTTGCCAAAATAAATTAAAGTAATGTACTCAGTCCGTAATTAATATAATTAAGAGAAAAATCAAACCGTCCATTTATAAAATATATATTTATATCCATTTATTTATTATTCAAATAAAAAAATAATAACAATTAAAAAACACATTTTATTTAATTGCGTTGCTGAGGAACATGATATAAGAAAGAATCTTCCTCATAAAATACTGATAATTAAATAACCATTTTAATTTCTTAATACTTTTCATTGTTTAGTAAGAGCCTGTGAGAATAAACCATGCTGATAGAGTTTCCATTTAAATTCATGTTTCAAGCTTGAGATTTTCAAAAGTAACTGATAAGCGCAATAAACTCCCACCAAACTCAGAGATAGAGTTTTAGTTCACTTTCACATTTTAAACCAGCGCTTTCCAGCCTTTTTCGTTTGGAGGAACCAGGGAGTTAGAGAGTTGAACTCCTAGGGAAAAGTTTCGTTTTCATTAATATCTCGACGACTCCTGGTCTTAGAAACTCGAAACACGAACTAAATTTTAAGTGGGGCTATTTCAAGGCTACCCACAAAATTTCATCAAATTCGGTTCAGCCGTTCTCCCGTGATGATGAGACAAACATACATACAGACAGATAGACAGATTTTCAATTTTATTTATATTTAGATATCTGATGTGGTCAAAACATGACTTTCACTATATAATGTAATGAGTTTGCTTCTTTCACAGTGAAGAAAGGATGTATAAGATCTACGGAGCAATGTATTAAAATGTGCTTTTGTTTGTGTGTGTGTGTGTCCATGAGTCTGTGCATGTGATATCTCCAAACTCATGCAGCGTTTTGAACGAAATATGTCACAAATATTTCAATCAGTGCATTCTGGAACCCTATTGATTTTAAGCGCAACCCCATGTTAGGAAGACCGCCAAATTTTCGAATAAAATTTAGAAAAAAATCATTAAAAAATAAAAACCATATAATGTTACTTAAATTATCATTTTTTGTGTAATTTTTCATTAGAAACGAATGAGAAACTTTAGAATAGCAGCATGAACCGTTCTCTAGATAGTGCCCATTTTTCAAGTAAATTTACAAACGAAATTACACACACAAAATTAAAAGAAAAATTACTATTGTGAAAAATGCCCACTTTTTATGTAATATTATATGACTAATTTGTTACATCATTTTCGTAGATCTAGTTCATTCCATTCACGAGAAAAGATACTTTCAGTAATAGTTTTGTATTTTGGCGCCTAACAAGTCGTCACTAGTTATTTATACAGGGTGATAAAAAAAAAGATGGGCCAAATTTTACGAGGTGGTAGTAGACACCAAACCAAGTATTTTTCGTCATAGTTTACCGGGTCGGATATGAAACGTAAAGGCGCCAGTGGGCGCTTAATGGTGAAACCGACGAGGTGAGGCGAAAACACAAGAATGACTCAGGAGTTATAAAATGACATTTAATAAACAATAATTACAGTAATGGCTCAAAAGAGTGACCGCCAACCTGAATGCACGCCTCACAGCGGCGATAGAGGAATTGGCAAACTCTCTCGAACACACCAGACATGTCGTGCATTTCGGCAGCAGGGGCCGAAATTCTGGCGACGAGTTCCTCTTCAGATTCAAGAGCCGTGTCATAGACAAAACTCTTGAGATATCCCCATAAAAAGACCTATTGATGAAATACATATCGGCCTTTTCCCTATTTGTAAATTCCTCCTTTGTCTCAAAAGTTGGAGCTGCGAAAAACTGCTGCAAACTGATATGGCCGTACATTCGGTGTTACGAAAATTTGCATAAGGGTTCTTCTTATTTCCCAGATGAAATTTGCATACGTGGTTTTCTTCTTCAACCAGAAAATAACAACCAGAATGACGTTTTTATGTTTGCGGAGCTGCCGCTTCCCAACGAGTAATCGCTCTGTAACGCCTTTACGTTTCATTCCCGACCCTATAAACTAATGACGAAAAATGCTTGGCTCGGTGTGCACTACCACCTCGTAAAGTTTGACCCATCTTTTTTTAATCATCTTGTATAAAAAAGAAATGCTCTTCTCTCCGTTTGTCTGTAACGCTTGGCGAAAAATTTGGTCAAGTTGGCGGTGAATTTGGTGAAATTAGCGAAATATCACCAATTTGGCGATATTATCCCCAAATTGAAGAAAATAGCGTTATTTTAGCTATTTTAATGATAAGTTAACGAAAATGACTCCAAATTGATGAATTAATTATTCAATTATTTTAATATAGGGGCTATATTTCTTATTGTGGGTGATGTCAATATTGATAATTGTCAAACCGAGAGTTGCGTGAAAATTACATTCATTGGCTACTTCAAAATAGTTTTACATGTCCGGAAAGTATGAAATGTGCAATTCAATGTCACAAACATTGTACCGTGGAACTTATACATCATTTTTTTCACTGCAAAAACGTAAATTACTTGCATTATATAGAAAAAGCCATATGCTGCCAACAAGAGATTTTTTTTATATATGAAGAAATTGCTCTAAGGTCTCAGCTCAAGTCTTTTACAATGACCGTTCCCAAATCTTTTCGATGGTGTTAAGATGGAAACTCTGATGATATTTTTGATTGCTAAGGAACCAATTTGTAGAAAAATAGCTCAAAATTGCGCTGCAACAAAAATAACTAGAAAACTAGTTAAAATGTAAAAAAAAAAAAAAAAATCGCTCCAATTTGTCTTGGCACCGTACCTGTACTAT
Source organism: Amaurobius ferox (assembly GCA_951213105.1). Lineage (NCBI taxonomy): Eukaryota > Metazoa > Arthropoda > Arachnida > Araneae > Amaurobiidae > Amaurobius > Amaurobius ferox. The sequence goes on from OX578141.1 coordinate 120,874,572, forward strand.
TTCGGTACCGAATTTCTTAGTTGTGAATGGCTTAGCTATGCAACCAAGAAACAAGCAAACATCTTTTATTTAGTAAGACTATCATCTTTGAGGACAAAAACGTCAGTTACGAGACTTCAGTCCAACAATGCTTGTGATTGAAGAACTATCAAATTTATCGAATTTATCATTATATATAATTATTCCATGCATTTTTGTCTTTCCAGACCAACCAGAAGTACCCCCCCCCCCCATGGAGGCCTTCTAAAAGGCTGCATTTTCCCCATTGTTATATTATATATTACGGATTTTCATTTAACACCCTGGTGGTGGAGAAAATAGAGGATTCTCGCTTTTAAGACTCTTTAAAAGCCCCTGGTGACCTAGAAGGCAGTCTTTGCACATTTATAGTATCGATAATCGTACTATCAGTAGCATCGTACTACAAGCAAAGATCACCATAGCTGGATTTTCAATTTACCCTAGGGGTTGGGTTGAAGAGATTGGCTTTTTTCAGAGAAGTCGTTTCGTAACCTCCAGAAACTCCTGGTGACCTAGAAGGCTGAATGTTTGCACACTTAACGGCCATTGGATAGAACTTAACGAAGTTAGATTTTCAACCCCCCCCCCCGGGCAGATATTATGGGTTATTTTTAAAGGTCTTTCAAAACCCACTAGCAGACCTCCGGCAGCTTAAAAGGCTGATTTTTTTACACTTAAAGTATCGAAAATTAGACCGAACCTATTTGATTTCCGATTTTTCTCTTAAAGTATACAAGTGTGTGCGCGCGTGTGTGTGTGTGTGTGTGTGTGTGTGTGTGGGGTGATAAAGCTTCTCAGAACGCACCCAAAGCCCACACCGGGGACATACAAAGTGGAAACTCGACTATGAGACAGAACCTAACTGGTCCAATTTCCAACGGCGACAAATATTTTCAACGCTAAGCATCATACTTTGTTATGCAAGATAAAACATAACAATTTAGCAGCTTATTTTTAAGTGTCAGTTGCCTTGTCTTTAACAGGTATAAATATTAATATAGCTATATTTCATGAACACATATTTTCGCTTTTCCTATAATGCATGGTAATGTATAGGGAAAGTTCTGGAATCGGGTTGAAAATAGCAACTCAAGTTTCCGACGGATATACATGCTTTGAACACTTTAGAACGCGAACTAAGTTGTTTAGCGTAACGTCTGTAGGTCTGCCTGTGCAATATCTGTATCAAGTCTAGCTCAAAAACTATTTAACGAAATTTCACAAAATTTGGCACTTAAGCCTTTTGTACGTTAACCTGGTGTTGATTATATTTTGGTACGATTTGGTAAAAACTGTCCCTTTTTTGCGATATGGCCAGCAACAATCGTATGTATACACTCTAGCTGAAAAACTATTTGATCAAATTTCACAAAATTTGTTAGATAGGTTACTTGTGGGTTAGACTGGCACTGACTAGATTTGGGTTGCGATTTAGAATAAAAGACCTTACTTTTATTTTTTTAAATATACTGCAAAAATCGTCAAAATCTAAATTAAAAGACCACATATACACAAATGTATCAATTAAATACTTGTTTTATACGTAATATTTAGCAACGACAAGAATAAGAACGACCCCATACCTCTGGGACTAACCAATACGTCCAGTCATTAAATAACAAGAAAGATCAATCATGCTTAAAGCATTGATTATGAAACACTTTCCAACTTCAATGCAATTTTATTTAAACAAGTCTAAAATGTAATACATTCCTCGGTAATATTTTGAAACTTATCACAATACTGCATTAATTTATTATATTTGAAAACTTAAACCTTCATCGAAAAAAATGAACTTCATTCAAATGACGGCATTGAAATATAAATTGCCCGGTTTAAACATCTCTAAAATGTTATACATTCCTCGGTAATACTTTTAGAATTATCATAATACTACGATAATTTATTATATTTGAAAACTTCATCGAAAACAACGGAAATTAATTCAAATGACGTCATAGAAAAAATAACACGCCTGGATCTCTCTATAAAAACAGGATTTCATTCATAACTTTCTCCCATTCATTTCATTCATCACAATACTATAATAATTTATTTTATTTAAACATTTTATTTAAGACCATGGAGCTACAAATAATTAAACTCTATGCTTAAAACTTCATCGAAAAAAATCGTCCTTATCTTTATAAAATCAATTAATATTTCATTCATATCAGTCATGCAGACTCCATGGACTAAATTATTTTGTGTTAAAAAAATACAGGAATTCTAATACAACTCATTCTACATATTTTGCTGTTTACATTTAACATAGGTGAAAAATAGGCTTAGTTGTAGAAATAATCTAATTTAGATGAGCATTTAAACTCAAATATATTGTCATTGCGTTGTTTCAGTATGTAGATGCACAGAATTTAAGCAAAAATAAAGTAGTTTTAGGACGGATACAACACTCAATATGAATTAAAAAGAACTTAAAAAAATCACGATTTTGAAATAAGATGGATGCCATATATCATTTTGAAGTGGGTCATGTGATCGTTTCATATCATGGTCACGTGATCGTTTCATATAAGAGGTGTAATTATTATTTTAATTTTTATTCAAAAAATTACTGAATATATTTCGCTGAATTTTTTTTTATATATTTTATGGAACAATTTGACTATTACCTAAAATTTTCGAAGCAATTTGTGAATTTTAAATCCGCTTAAAAAATGTTTGAAAAATTAGGTCCCATAGGGCTCAATGTATTTCATTTTTTCAACACGGGTTCAATCCAAAACTAATTGGGTGATATTATTCATTTATATTCCCATAGGTCCTACAGACCGTCTGAACAACATACTAAAATTTCATTTTGATTAAGTCATTTTTACGGCAGTTATCGTGCTAACGGACAGACAGACAGACAGAATGAACAAAGTCATAAACACTTTTCAACTTTGTTGTAAAGTGTTAAAAACGAAAAGGAATTAAAACTGCAAATTCCGTGTAATTTTAAATAATTATCCGTGTTATTTTATGCAATCAAACTTAATTGATAATGAATTGTGAAAGAAATAAAGAGAAAATGAATTTGAATCTGTAAGGAAAGTTATGTGCTGCTCGCATCATATTTTTTTTTAATTACTTTCTTGAAAATTTCAACTTGTTTCATTTTCGATATATATTCCTAAAATTTGTCACTTTAGAAAAATATCTATAGAATTTTTCACGTTTAATATACTTGTTATAAATTTTTAATTTTAATCAGCCCTATGAGAATTTTAACTTTTAATGGACTTTTATAAATTTTCCCATTTAATACCTTTATCTGTAAAGATGGAATCCATTATCGGAGAGAAAATACATGGAAAAAATCTCATAAATGCATTAAATAATCTTAAAATCCTATTTTAGCATTTCTAAAACAGATTTTCTTAATTTTGAATCAGATTTAAAGAAATGTGGCTTTTCCCGTTGCAAACCAAAACATAATGTTGTTTCAGAAAGAAGCAGTGGTTAATCAACAAATTTGAGAAGAAATGCACTTCAATCACCCATTTTGGATATAATTCGATTATTATGTTAAAGATACACACACAATCTGTATATCAAGCGAATTACGAGTATTTTCAAACGAATATTTTTTTCGCATTTGAAAGCAGTTTATAACAAATGTTTTGGAGAATACAATGATTGGACTTAAAAATACATTTTAAAATATTTGATTTGAGCAGCACATGACTTTTTCTGCATAAGGAAATGATTTTGATTTTATCACAACGGAGTATAATGGTGGGGAAGATCCACAGCACAATGATTCTGACATTAAATTAGCGCCACGTGAATTAAAATTGAACATTTTTGGTAACTTACAGAGTACAAACTGAGTATAAACAGAATAGCTTATTCATACTCACGTTCAAAATACTCGTCAAAATGCAATTAACCACTAAAAAATATCCCTCGAAATAAATGACTTTTGGCAAATTCTTGTGATTCAAAATTCAAAATTATCTGTGTTGCAAAAACATATATGCACCCATAAGAGATTGACCTACAGCCGCGAAACTCGGCATGTATGTATCGTTCGAGGAAATATACACATGATTAGAATTTAGGAGTAAAAAAGTTTTATTAAAAAATGGTGGCAATAAAAAGATGACATTTAAGTAAGTAGTAAATCCTCCCCTTCCAGATATACAAGCTGATATTTGATGTGGCATACAGTCAATTAATTTGCTCATTTCCCTTTATGGAAGATTCTGCCACAAATGTTGCAACTGGTCTGTTAATTCAGTGGGTTTCTGAAAAGGCTGCAATTTCCGTTCCAGCATGTCCCAGACGTGTTCCATTGGTTATAGGTCTGTTGACCTGGATGGCTATGGGAGGGTATTAAATCCTCGAAGATATTGTTGAAAAAGAAAAGTATGTTGTCGAGCGTTATCTTGTTGCAGAATATCGTCAACGTGCAAGCGAGTCGTCAGATTAGGTTGCAGCACAACTAGAAGAGATCGTTCATTCCTTCGACAAAGGCCGTCTGACCTTCCCGAAAGTATAAGTACTAGAGGAGATTCCATGATGCAGATCGGGAACTCACTTGAAAAACGAGCGTATAGCATTCCAATACCCGGTCAAGAAAAGAGACGACCCCCAACACGAAACAGGAAAAACGAGACACCCAAACCTACCCGGACGGAGAAAACCGCCGACTCCGCCACATAGAGCGCGAACCACCCGGGACACCAAGGGGACAGCAAACCACCACTCCGACGAGCGAGGCCACCCGCCACTAGTCCCAGAGAGTAATGCCGATGGAGACGAACAGAACACCCATCAGCAAGCCAGAGACCAGTCCGCAAGGGAACCAGCCACGCACCCCTCAGCATTTTACGTTGTAAACCAATTCATTTTTATTCATAACCCACATAGATAAATTTTAAAAGTATAAAAATGTCAAAACCCCTTTATTTAAATGATTGTCTAAATAAAACGTGCTATTAACTTTTAAAATAACTCCAGAAGTCTCCAGAGTCCTGCGACAGTAAACACTATGGTTGCGGAAACAAAAAATCCAGGTAAAAAAAATTCGCCGTGAAGGAAGAAAGATAATCTTCACACCTTCAAAAAATCGCGCACCTAAAAAACTCCGCCGGGCCTGTGTGGGCAGTTAAATGGTAGAAGTTGCGCATTCATTACCTTTTGGTTTTATTTCAAATACAATATCATTTGATAGGGTAGAGATTTCGAGATATGCCTCTCCTAAAAAATACGCCACTACATGTCGGAACAAAAATATATCTGCATCTCACTTTTTTATTTAAAACTAAAACATTTTATATCGATTACATTTATTTCGAATAATATGTTATTAAAATAAAATTTTCTTTGTCATAAATTATTTGGATAGACATTGTCTTCCCTGACGTTTCGCCACTGAAGCTGACCAAGCTCTTAAAAACGTTAAACAATAGTAATTAATCTGTTTAAAGAAATTTAAGCCAAAAATATGTAGATAAAAATCTAGTTATTTTACATGAAATGCGCATGTGTACTTTGACAAATAAACTGAAAAATGTGTGACTAATATTATACACATTTCGTATAAAATTTACATAGATAAAACATGTTAATACATTCATTTCATATACTGCAAGTTTTGTTTTAAGGAAAAAAATCAAACATCTATCGAAATAAATCTGCTTTTAAATACAGAATTTTAAAATATTGCTTTTGATTTGTTAAAAGTGAATTTTTCCTAATAAAATAAATCTAATGCAGGCAACACAGCACTTTCGCTACAGACTCAAATTCGTAATCCATTAGATGGAGATTAATTGCTCAAATTGACACCGATACTTGATATTATATTCTGTTTGCAGTTTTGGTGCGTCTTCTTTTTCACCAACTTAATGCATTTTAAAATGTCGCCATTTCCCCCCAAATTCAAAAAAACATAAATATCTTGAAATCGGCTCATCTTAGAGTAATGGAGATGGAACATTACATACAAAATAAGCATTTAATGAATACTTTACAGCATACTTTATCTTTTATTTTAGATTTATGACGCTTTTAGGGGACATTTCGCAAAATGAGCCTAGTTCTATCTTTCCGAATTGTGCCAAAACCTAATCAGCATCAGGTTAATCCAGTTAAGTGACTTACCTACCAAGTTTTAATAAATTTCATTGAACAGTTTTTAAACTACAGTGAAAAACATAGCTCCTCAAAATTTCGAAAACCTCGAAAATGATACATCCTAGAGTAATGAGGTTGATCTGATTAGTTTCATTGTTCAGTCTTATATTTCAGATACTGACGATTTTTTAAGGTAATTTTGCAAAAAAAAATATATTCTAGTTTTCCGAATGGTACCAAATTCTAATCAGCACAACAGTTATCTACTGGTGACTTATCTGCCGAATTTTGTAAATTTTCATCAAATAGTTTTTGAACTAGAGTTAATAGTTTTTTTTTACCATTGCACAGACGTCAACGGCCCTATCGTGCTGAAAACACCGGTTCTCGTTAGATCACCGAAGTCAAGCAGCATCGGGCGTGGTTACTACTTGGGTGGGTGACCATCTGGGAACACCGCGTGTTGTTGGCATATCTCGGGCGCGGTAGCCCGGTGGTTTGCGCGCTGGATTTGCACGCTGTCACAACTGCCGCCGTGTGCATGCGGAGTACGATCAAGTTAAACATGTGGGTCCGTAAGTCCTTCCGAGAGGTTGGTGGTAGGGGAAGGAGGGTACGGTCCCTTTGGATACCTCCCCCACTGGGTTCCGGTCTAAATTGGGTGGCACTTCCCGGCCGTCCAAATAGTTACCTTACACCTTTCTGGTAGGTCGGACGGTGTGGGTCTCAACAACAACAATCATTGGCCAGACAGACATACACGTCACGCTAAAAATAGAGTTTTCTCGTTCTAGATTGACTGAAATGTGCCGATCCGACGAAAACTTGTGGTCCGCGATTTTCGACACTATTCCAATGCTTTCCCTGTACATTACCATGGGAAAGTAAAAAGTATTTTTAGTGTCTAAAGACCCTTTAAGTCCAAACCGGGGGTTGAACAGTAGATCTTCGTAATGGCTAGCCGACTCTTTTCCATCTGAGCCCCTGGATCCGAATTGCAAGTTCAAAGTGGACTGACTCTGCAGTCTTCCCTGTCTAATATCAGACTGAAGTGCAACTGGAGAATCTGACGGACCACCTCCTGCTACGTTTACCCCAATTTAATCACCTGCTGCTATTTTTTATCCTCCAGGTCAGCTTCCTGCGTGGTCGTTGGCCTTCCGATTTTTGAAATTGGCGCTTAATATTCCAAAGTTCACAAAATCCGTGTTAGCCGAACTAAGATCACTTTCAGACCACTAATATTATTGCATTAACCTGCAGGGTTAATTTGTTTCGGCGCCATTGTAAAGAACATATGTTCTCCAGTCCGGACTTGAACTAATGATTATTGTATTGGCCAGTTGACGTTCTCCCAATTGAACTTCTAGGAACGAAATGCTCTTATCACCGAATTGGACTCTGCAAGTGTTACAGAACTATTTCATCAGTTTTCACAGTTAGTCTCTAAATAACACAATTATCAAATAGGCAATATTCGGCATTAAGTATTTATTAGCTATTTAATTCGTTTAATACGTTAGATAGAATCTTTAGAAAGAAAATGATGCAAAATTTTAAATGATTTTTAAATTTAATTTTGCATGCGAATAAATTATAAAAATTAGAATTAATTTGAATTGCATACTCTAAATTAAATAATTTTTGAGAATTTAAATTTGCTTCAATAAATTCATTACCATCTCTCGCTATAACAGTTTCATGAAATTGTAGAAATAAGAAAGCATTATTTCTCAAATTCAAATAATTAAGATAAATCCTGAAATTTATAATCTTGGGGATTAGGAGATCAAATTTTTGGCCGGTATTCGGGATTCAAGATCCTGGGACTCAATATCAACAAACACCGAATGCTATTTCTTCCTCGCATGTAACTTAATTACAGCGCAATTTATTGCATAAATTCCCCCACGAAGGCATTTCCCCTGTCAGTATGGTCCTCCCTCTCTTTAGTAAAGTAAAATCATCATTTCTCTTTCTAGAATAAACTCCAATTAAATCTCACTCTTTCGAATGACTTAAAATAAATATTTAATAAAACCTCTTATTCCCTTGCTGTGCTGTTAATGCTGAAAAAAAAAATTACCCTTTGTGTATTAAAATTTAAAAGCATTTCTGTAAGCCTTCCCCCGTCTGAAATGGGATTGATTGAAGCCCCCCTCTTTACCGAGGCACCCCTTTTCGAATTCCGGCCTCCCGGGCAGGTGCGCCGCCGTGCGGACTCCCTCGCTATTTAAGAATCGTCTGCCTTGTCTGTTGCATCCCTATTTCAGCCTGGGGAGACGCAGGCTGCCGGAGCGTCGGATGAACGACATTCAGTCACTCTGACTGTCATCTGTCACTGCCCATTTCAGCCTCTTCATCTCAGGCGGCACACTGAAGGCAAGCAGATGCTCTTTTCAGTTTTGTCACTTAGCTCGGCGAGTTGAATTAGAAAAATTATCTTTTATGTATATAAATGTATTGACATTGGTTTGTAAAAATAGTGGAAATTGGAGTGGGGTCCTGTTACAAAGTTTCGCTGGGGTAAGTGCCCTTTTTCTTTTGCATAATTATATATGGAATAATTTTATTCAATTATTTCCAAAGAATTTTAATTAACACAGAACGGAACAGATTTCCATCTTTAATTATTAACCATATGCATATTAATAATAGAAAAACAAAATTTCTAAATTTTATTTTGATTTTTTATATAATATTGAGGGGTTTTATTCCATTTAACTGTTTGCTTATAAATGCTGAGGAAAAATATACCCATATTAAAAATGACAAATGTTTTTTTTATATTCATGCATAAATAAACTACAATTTTATAATTCATGATATAATGTAAAAAGTGCACTTTCAAAAACTTTCATGAAGCAAAAGTTAAAAAATATAGCTCAATTTTGATTTCAGAAGTTAAGTAAAATATAGATTATATATGTAATTATATGCAGAAGGAAAAAATAATGCCAAACGAGCTTACTAATGCAAAGAGCGCAATCATTGCAAAAAGTACAACTTTTTATGGAACAGAAGCGCAAAAGACAAAAAAAGTTCTATTTTGTACTAAGAATTTCGGTAACATTTTGAATTATATAAGGAATTAAGATGTACCAGGAAAAAATAATGTTAAATAAGCTTATTAATGAAAAAAATGTAATAATTGTAAAAGTGTGAAGCTTTTCATGACACAAAAGTTCAGAAAAAGGCTCAATTTTCTATTCATAATTTAAGTAAAAATTTGCATTATATATGTAATTAAATGAACAAGGGGAAAATAAAGTTAATTTAACTTATGCAAAGAATGCGATAATTGTAAAACGTACAACTTTTTATGAAACAGAAGTTCAGAGAAAAGGTTAAATTTTTTCAGAATTTAGGTATTATATATTTAATTAAATGCACAAGAAAACTTTATGTCAATTAAGCTTATTAATGCAAAGAATGCAATAATTGTAAAAAGTACATTTTATGGAACAAAAGTTTGAAAAAAAATTCAATTTTGTACTCAGAAATTGGATAAAAATTTGGATTATATATGAAATTAGACTCACAAAGATGAAATGATGCTAATCAAGCTTATTAATTTAAAGAATGCAATAATTGTAAAAGTTATTTTACATGAAACAAAAGTTCAGAAAAAAAGCTTAATTTTATATTCAAAATTAAGCAAACATTCGTATTAAATATGTGATTTGATATACCAGTAAAAAATAATGCTAATCGAATTTTTTAATGTAAAAGAATGCAATAATTGTAAAATGTACAACATTTTATGGAACAAAAGTGCGAAAATGAAGAAATCTGAATTTTGTACTCAGAATTCAGATTGAAGTAAAAATTTGCTTTGCATATGAAATGGGAGGGATATGCTCTATATATGAAATGAACAAGGATAAATAATGTGCATTGCGCTTATTAATGCAAATAATGCAATAATTGTATAAATTGCAGCTTTTAGGGGAACAAAAGTTCAGAAATCAGGTTCAATTTTACATTCAGCATTTAGGTAAGAATTTCTATTCTACAAATGTAATATTAATTAAATTTATGAATACAAACGATGCAATCATTGTAAAATGTATAACTTCTCATAAAACAAAAGTTCAGAAAAAAGCTCCTTTTGTATTCAGAATTTTTGCAAAAATTTGGATTGAGCATGCTATACTGGTAAATAGGATTTTTGTCCTATGGAAATTAACTTGTAATTTTTATTAATTAAATCACGCAAATTTCAGAAATGTAAAAAAAAATAAAAAATTGTGACAAATTTTTGAAATTGCATTTTTAGGTGCAAGCGTGTGATTTTTATCAACAGTATAATACTAATCCGTGTATTATATTATATTGGAAATGTATTAAAAACTTCATCGATTAATATATTAGTACATGCACATTAAATTCTCGTAGTTAGTCAAAATCTCTCAAACTATGACGGCTCTTTCATACATGCAAACGCGTTGAAACAGAAAATACTAAATTGAGATAAAATTGCCAGATGGGGGGGAAAAATCGAGTAGCCAGATTTTGTTTTAAGCTTGTTCGAACCAAGTTAAAATTATATTAATTTAAATTATTATAATTTAAGTTTTGTTTTCGATTTTTATGTAATCTGGCATAGTTGATTAACAACTATCATGATTTGTGTGGTACAAATCAAGTGTCATTTTGTTAACTATTGTAATTAGATGTGCTAGGGGAAAATATGGTTAATCAAGCTTCTTAATGCGAAGAATACAATAGTTATAAAAAGTGCAACATTTCATGGAACAAAAGTTCAGAAAAAAGGCCTAGTTTTACATTCAGAATTTCAGCAAAAATTTAGTTAATATAAGTAATTGGATAACCAAGTTAATATTAATCAATCTTATTAATGCAAAGAATGTGATAATTGTAAGAGGTGCAACTATTTATAGAACATGGGCTCAAGAAAGAACTCAAATTTATATTAAAATCCTTAGTTAAAATTTGAATTGTATATGTAATTAAATATGCCAGAGAAAAATATGTTAATCAAGCTTGTTACTGCAAAGAATTCTGTATATGCGTAACTCCGTATAAAGCCAATAAGTTATCTATAAAGCGTTATGACATTCAGTGTTCTACAAGTGCCTTGGCAGAATGCACTTGCAATAAGAGCTTGCAATTCTGTCCCATCGTCCCAAATTGAGAGAGCGTCGTCTGGAGATTAGCGGTTTGAGCTCGAACTGGGATAGTAAGGTGCTTTATATTGGAGTTCGAAGAAATCAATCCTGTAAATTAATTCAATGATGTCGGGCTTCTGAAAGTGCCCTAGTACAACTAGCATATACTCCGTGGAGTCGGATATAGTGAGCACCGATTTCAAATCGGGAAGCCAGCGCCACGTAAGAAGCTAACCTGGATGATAAAAATAGCATCATGAGGCTAAACTGAGGTAAAAATATCAGAAGGTGGTCAGTCAAGTTGCACGTTAGTCCGATATTATTAGGAGAATGTAGAATCTACTTCAACGGTAAAAGCTTGCAATTCCGCCCCATTATCTCAATTGGGAGAGCGTCTGGAACAGCAAGGTTTTTTTACGCTTGTTCACCAAAGTCACGTGTTATTGACTTACTGCTAATGCGATTGAGAATTTTTATAATTCCAAATTATTTGAAACGTAACCCAAATTATGGTTAAATCGCTGAAAAGAACACATGTCCTAGCCGGGAATTAAACAACATATATTCGACTTTTCAGCTAACGCCCATTCATTGAGTTGCTGAGATAAAAGTATTTTCTTCTTTAGTGGCAGTAAGAGCTGCATTCACTTTCTTCAGAATTCATATTAAATTGAAAAAATATGAATAAATTCCTCATTCTTCTTATTTATTTACTTTTATCCAGAATAATATTCTGTTCACACACACACACACATCATAAATGTAATCAACTTATTTCAATCTGCAAGATTAAGTTGCTCAGGCGCCATTGTAAAAAATTCATGCCCTAGCCTATTTTCAAATCACGGAACTCCGCCGGGTCAGCCATCCATTGAGCAACTTTGACGATATTTTCCCCCTACACATCTTATTAAACACGTTAAATCTCTTTGTTTGATGGGCTAAACATGTTTGATGGGCTCGATTTAGGCTCACTGAGCACGCAGAGAGTTAAAACGCGGCACACAGTTTCAGTTCGCGGAACGCTTTCATCTATCAAATTTTACCATAATTACGTTACGTCACTACGTCATTTGCGGGCATCATTTTTGACAGACTCGTTCTCGGTTCTCAGATCCCGTAGAAAACTAAAACTCGGTACATAGTTCCATCTTGCAGAAAATTGTCATCCATCATATTTACACGTCATTACATTACGTCATAAGGTCCTTTACGTATGTCATCTTTGACAGACTCGTTCTCTGCTCCAAGAGCAAGTAGAGAATTAAAACTCGAAAATGTTTCCCCAAGATGAAACTGTTCCAAGAATCAAATTACCACTTCGTTACGTTGTTGCGCATTTGCATACGTCATTGCGTTGCTGCGTACATCATTATGTTGTTGCATACATCATTACGTTGTTGCGTCGTTTGCGTACGTATGTTGCAGAGTCCACCTCGATGATAATAGCCTGCAATTTCGTCCTAGTAGTTCAACGGTAGAACGTCGGCTGGCCAGTTTGTAGCAAAGTGCAAAGATGCCAGAGGGTAGGGTTAGTGCCAAGATGCCAGAGGTCTAAAGGTAGTGCAAAGATGTAGGTTAGTGCTTGTAGGTTAGTGCTTGTAGGTTAGTGCAAAGATGCCAGAGGTCTAAAAGTAATCTCAGTATGACTATTATGGATTCAATGGCCTCTGGAAGATCGAGCGCCGATTTCAAATTGAGAAAATAACGACCACGCAGGATACTGACCTGGGTAAAAATAGTAGTAACAGGGGGCTAATCTGAAGTAAAAATAATAGGAGGTGGTCAGTCAGGTTGTCAGTTTCCCGCCAAACTGACATTAGAGAGTGGAGAATGCAGAGTCCACTTCGACGATAAGAGCTTGCAATTTCGTCCCAGTAGCTCAACGGTAGAGCATCGACTGACTAGTTCGGATATCCAGTGTTGGATTCCCAGTTGGGGTAGCTAGGGTCTTTACAATGCTTTTGCCCTTTTTATACATTGTCTTGGGAAATTACCGTTAAATGTTTTCAGATGAAATGTCCCCTGGTTCTTTTTCGTTGAACCACGTATATTACTACATAGTTTTGAACGTAAATTTGATAAAAAATTTTGAATTAAAGGTAAAAATTATGTGAAAAAAAAACAGTTTTCCAGTGTCTTTCCCTACACAGCAGTAGAGCACAGAAGAGCAGAAAATAAATTTTAATCACACACGAATTTAAAGCAAATTGAGGATATAAATATTTAAATCAAAACAATATTATATGAATCTTATCTAAAAATGATATTACGCAATATTATCGAAATCATAACTTATACACTTTATAACAAAAAAATCGACGCACCAAGAAGGAGTTGTAAGATTGGGATAAAAATTGGTGGATGTGAAGAACATACATAGAAAAAGAAACGATAAAAATTTCAGAACAATTTAATGATTTAGAGTTTGACCGTATAGAAAGAAGTCAATAAGGCGTTGGTCCACTTCTGGTCTGGATGCAAGATGTCACCCGGCGTGGCGTAGACTGATAAAGTTCACGGATGGTGTCTGCGGAATGTCTTGCCAAATTGTCTACGACTGGCGGGCTAAATCGTCAACATTCCGGGATGGTTGCAGTCGCCTTCCCATAACGTCCGAAATGTGCTCTATGGGAGAAAGATCAAGAGACCTAGCTGGCCAAGGAAGTGTTGGGCAAGCTTGAAGACAATTCATAGCAACACGTGCCGTGTGCGGCCGGGCATTATCTTGTGAAAAAGTAAATACGAGGTGTCACAAAAGGAACAGTAACACAACCGGTCGTAGAATGTTGTCTACGTACCGCTGTGCTGTCAGTGGGCCAGAAATAACTACCAAAGACGTAAGATATCCGCAGTCAAAATGCAACAAAACTTTTGACCACAGATTCAGAATCTCTTCTTATATACACCTGCTGAATGCGCAGTTACGATGCGCTGAAACTCCCACTATTTATTCATTGGACACCAAATTTTATTCATTTGCACGTTCGCTCAAAATGTCTTTGCATACGAAATTTCATTACAATCGGACAACTCCTTCTTGGTGCGTCAATTCTTTGTTATAGAGTATATTTCACCTGCCTACACCCTCATTTCTCTGACAATTTTGCATAATATCAATTTTGGATGATAATATTTATATACACTGCCTTTCAACAGTTAAGCACGCGATGCAAATTCTCAAATAGCGAACACATCCTCGGATTATCTTGGGTGAAAGTTACTGCTGTGATCGATAGGGAAGTGGGAATATCATATGCCATATCCAATAACGATTTGCTTCTCAAATAATATGAAAATTAAGTGTTGGGTGAAAACGACTGATTTGCGCCTAAGAATTTCAAACCTCAAAAAACATTTTCAAGGAGAATTAGGGTTGATGTTTAATTATACTAACTTTGTTATGACACAAAGAATACGTTTAGAAGATTCTCATGCTAGCATGTTGCTGGGAGATTTGAGGCAGGACAGTACTTCAAGGAAGTCGCCAATTTCTTTCCTGTGGACCATTCTGTCATTTCTCATTTATGGGAACAATTTCAAACAAGTGGGACAGCTATCCGGAGACCCGATTCTGAGGCTACAACATTGTCTACGGACCAGTACATCGCATTACTGGTCAAACGCAATAGCCAAGCGACCGTACCAGCTCTCCGAGCAATGTCTACCACAGTAATAAAGCCGATATCAGCCTACCACAGTATTGAAACCGATACTTTCAATCAAAAATTGGGGGAAAATATTGCGAAGAAACTTGTGAAATAGTAAAAAATATAGAATTTATTATATAATTTAATAAAAATTTGGAAAAGCATTTGAAATAAAAGAACTAATCCAAACAGTAGAACATAAACACAAAAAATAACATTTTAAAAAAGTAATTAAAACAAAGGAAACATTATAAAGTTAAACGCCAACATTAGCATTTAGGAGGAGTTTTAATGAATAAGTTAAAAAGAAAAGGTCATTCAATACCTACATGTGCTTCAATGAGTTAAAACAAAGTATAAATATACAAACAAAAAAGTAAATAAAACAACAGAAGAGCAGCAAAATGAATAAGTGTAAATAACATTGATAAGTAAGGAAATATTGAAAGTATAAATCAATTTCAGAATAAAATATTATAAATTGCCACTTTTATACACAGCCCTAAAGATCGAAACTTAACAAAGGCAGACTATGAAATATAGAGGAAGGAGATTCAAATGTAGAACCACACGCAGATCTATGTAAAATGAAAAAAATAATAATCAAACAGAAATCCTTTAACTGAGAAACATCACTGATTAAGGAAATTATATCCCCACAGTAAAGCTCTAGCAAACATATCCTGATAAAGTTATATTTTAAGCTAAATTACCTTTCCTCAAGAGGGACAAAGTAGAGTATAACATTTAAAACCATTAAATTAGACGAAAATCCAGAGCAAAAAGATAGAAACAGATAAATGAAGATAGAAACAAAACAAAAGAAAGCATATAACACTATATAGACATAAAATTATATACATCTTATATACAAAACAGATACTCTTTATTGAACTGTTTGTAATATTCTTATTCTTTTTAACTCAGGCTAATATGAAAAACAAATTCCTCTCCTATGATGTGTGAAGTAGCGAACTTTAAATTTATTATCAATCAGGTTAGCTTATTTATAATTAATAATTTCCTTGAGGTTGCTTTACCGATAAAATAAAACAGTTCGAAAATGCAGCATAAGGAAACACAGCGTGTTATCCGCTGAATAGCTTTTGCACTAATACTTAGCCAACAAAATTTGCTTATCTAAAATCAAGGTCTTCATGCGCCCTTGGCGAGACTTACATTTTGCGCCCCATAATAAACAAAATACGAGTAAAATTGTAGCGTTGTCAGAAAATGAAATTAGAAAGATATTTGAGATCGTAATTTAGTTGAAATAATGAGAATTTATTATTACTGGAGCCGGAAATGCATTTAAACAAAATAGTGGAGATAGAAAATAAATGCATGTTTGTAATTATATCTACAAGACACACACTTAATAGAAAATAAATGCTGAAAGAAATGAAAATTCTAATTGTCACCCCCTCCTTAATTAATGTGTGCAAAAATATTATATTTTCTTTCCTTCCTATTCTCTTAATATTTTCGGAAGCTTTTAATTATCAAAGTGGTGCTCCGACAAAGCGACCATGAATGTCATAAAACTGAAAAAGAATAATGTTGTAAATCAATATTTTTTATATTCTTAATATTGCATGAAATACTTTCAATAATAATTATTTAAATTATTGAAGTAAAACGATTTCCCAGAGTAGCTTCCTTAACACCGACTCAAATCTGATCGTGTACAAAAGCTTCATTGGCTCTCAACCGTTTCGAATAAAATGTTGTCCATAGCTTGAACTAATCATGGTTTAGGTCATGACAAAGCTTGAATTTCAAATTTCGATCTATGTACTGAGGTATCTGTGGTCAAAACTTAGATAATGCTAAGTTATTAATATAAAAAAAAAATTAATTTTGAAAGAATTGCGTGACAGACTGAATTTTCTATTTCTTTGGTTTAAATTGCGCAATCATACTCGTTACTAGGCTGACTTGCACATTAATTTACTATTTAAAATTTTGAATACAATATTTTCAGTTTTTATTATTTTTATGAAATAAACGTCTCAATTATTGAACATATAGCTCGATACTCTGCTTCGCTTCAGTTTCGGGTCGTGAGAGACAGCCTAGTTTATCCATTTCTTTTTAATCCGGGATAGCGTTCTGTTCATTGTAAATGTGATCAACTTATCAAATTTCCAAAAATAAATTGCTGGCGTACTATCATAATGAATGCATGCCCTAACTGGAATCCAAATCACTGGATCAGATATCCGTTTAACTACTAAAACTAGTGATTTCCAAACATTTTTGCTTGGCGGAATCCCTGAAATATTTCGTAAAATCTTGCGGAATATTAAAATATTTTGTAAAATTCTGCGGAACTCTTTCTTGGCCGACCCAAAATTCGACAAGGTTGAATTATAAAATAGACGTATAAAGCAGTAGAGTGATATAAAGAATAATTAATTTATACTTTAGGATAAAATATTAAAATGGTATTTACTGCCCATTTCTGTTTATAATAACTTAATAATAAAATTACAGACATATTTGCTTATATCGGGCTTATTTAGATACAAACAAATAGTGTGTATTATTTCGTAAGGATTTTGTGTGATAATAATTGCTTTTAATAAAACTTCACAAAAAACAAGTGGCATTTTATTGTTTTATGATAGATTTGCATCTTTATATAATGTAATTAAGAATAATATATTTTTACCTGGTTTCTCTTTCTTTCTTTTTAACTGTTTTTCAAAGCAAAAAATTATTTGGCAACCCAATGTGCAGTTTATGGGAGTGCTGCTGACGTTCATTAATGCTAACTAAAACTCTTGCCACTACAACAATTCCTCGCTTCAAAAAAATTTCTCTTCCCAAGTAAAATTTTCACTAATGAACGTTTAAATATCACGGGAGTTTAAGTATCACGAATATAAGTATCACACAAAGTTAAACTTTCTAAATTCTTTATTATGACTTTCCTTATATACATAATGTATAAGGAAAGTATTGTGACGGGATCGAAAATCCGAATTCGAATTTTTGACGGGAGAGCACGTTTCAAGCATCCCTGATCATGAATCAAACATTTTTAAGGTGATGTCTGTGTGTGTGTGTATGTATCAGTGAGTCTGTGAAGACGATAACTGACGAACAAATAGACCGATTCGAATGAAATTTGGTACAAAAATCACAATCCGTGAATACTGGAAACTTATTGTTTTTAAACGTAATCGGATGTTCAGAACCCCCCTAAATTATCGAGTGAAATTTTGAAAAATCATCGAAAAATCAAAACCTTTAATAAAGTTACGCAAATAGACATTTCTAATGTAAGTTTCCCTTAGCAAACGATTTACATAAACTTTAGAACGCTAGCATGAACCGTTCTCGAGATATTGCACATTTTTTAAATAAATTTATCAAAAATCTCATAAATTAAAAAAAATATATTAACTATTGAGAAACATCTTCACTTTTCATATGTAACATCATGCGATAAATTGGGTGACATCATTCTTGTGAATCTATCTCGTTCCATTCATGAGAAAAGATACTTTGAGTAATAATTTTGTATTTGAACGCCAATAGCCATTTATCTGCTAAAAGAATAACTCATTTCTCCCTCCATAACGCTTGGTGAGATTTTGACGCCGGATTTGGCGGAATGCCGCCCACGTGGCGACTTTTTTAAATGTTGCCAAATTAACGGAAATATCTCCAAATGGATAAAAATGACACTAAATCAGTGAAAATGACGACTAATTGACGAAAATTCAATTTCTTGGAAAGAATATAAATAGCTACTATAAGAAAAACCTATTTTTTTATTATAAAAATAGTAAATTCATTGCATTATATAAGGAAGGTCATGTATTGCCCACATCAGATTTTTTTATTAATGCTTCACACTAAGCATTTATAATTTACATTTTTTTACTCAATACAAAATGTTGGACATGTTGTACTTTTTGCACAAACTTTTGAAGGTTTCTGGGAAAATCCCTAGCGGAACCCTGGTTGGTTATCACTAACTTAAATGATAGTCTTTTTCCCCCTTGAATTCAAGTATAGGATACACTGTTAAACATTTCCTTGAGATTGCTTCGCTGATAAATAGCTTGCAAATGCAGCCTAATGACATGAAGCATGTCATGTGCAGCATATATTTTCCTCCAATATCTAGCTAACAAAATTTACTTCTCTAAAATTTACTCGAGACTTAAATTTCGTGTCCCAGAATAAACGAAATACAAATAAAATGAAAGTGTTGTCAGAAAACGGAATTGAAAATATATCATTTGAAATAATGAGAATGCAGTACAAAACAACTCGGAAATACGTTTAAAAACGGGGGGGGAGGTAAAAATATAAATGTATAGCTGTAATTTGATTCCCAGATATGCACTGGTTTTGCAATATCAAATGCATGCTGAAAGAAATGAAAATTCCAATTGGCATCCCCCTCCCTTAATTAATGTGTGGAAAAATAGTTTCCCTTTTTTACTTCCTTGTCTCGTAATATTTTTGGAAGCTTTTAATTAATTATCAAAATGATGCTCCGACAAATCGATCCCGTATGTCATAAAACCAGAAATAGAATTAATTATGTTGTCGATTAAACTTTTTATATTTTTAATATTAAGTGAAGTATTTTGAATGATAATTATTTAAAATATTAAGTGAATATTTTAAATAATAATTATTTAAACTGTATAAGATAATATTAGACAAAATATTCGATTTTATAATTTAAATATTTATATTTTAAACATTGACAAATGATTGTGATACTATTGATACATAGAAATGGTACCATTTTTAGCTTTTAGTGGATTTAGATAGTCGTGTGGAAGCGATTTCATTATTCTTCGGGTGTTGCCAATTTCAAGAAACTGAACTAATGTTGAAAAGAAAAAACGTATTTTCATTTAGAATTCAAATATTATGGTTTAAATAAAGTAATTATGAAAAAAAAAATGCAAGTTTTTCAATGTCCAACAGTGACATACTATAAAATAGAACATAAATTTGAATCACACACGAAATTGAAAGAAATTGGTGACGTAGGCAGATTCAATTTAAAACAATAATATATAAATCTTATCATTATCCAAAGTTGATATTATGCTAAATTGTTGAAACTATTTCATCTGCCTACACCCTCATTTACATTCGACAGTTTTGCATGTATCAATTTTGGATAATAAAAAAAATTATATATTAGAGTTTTGAATTGAATATGAATAGACCACCAATTCTGTGTGTGATTAACATTTATTTTTTACTTTACCGAGCACCAGTGTTGTACAGGGGAGAACATTAAAGAACTTTTTATTTTTTTCATACATTATTATTTACTTTCTAGTTTGAGGTATTTTGACGTATTTAAGTTCAAACCTATGCAGTATTATACTTGTATCATGTCATTAAAACCTGAAGAACAAACATATCATTTGAAAACGTTGAACCGTAATTCGCAAAGAAAATGCATGAGCAAAAACATGGTCATGACTACGTACATGACTTAACCACGTAACGTAATGGCGTGAAAATTTGACAAATGCTCAGCGAGATGAAATTTTTTTGCCGAGTTTCAGCTCTCTACTTGTTATGGGGGCGTATTTTTCAAGCCCCTATTCCGTGCATTTGCTGCATAGGAGCTCCAAAAATTTCTGCTGGACTTCGGCCTATATTTGTTGTTTTGCAACTTATGTTTGCACCGCAGAAATTGCTAAAACTGATTGCTATGAAAACTGGTTGTTATATTTAGGGACCGCTAGCTGCGGGCACCCCAGCAAGTATATGTATAAAATGACCTATTATGTGTTTTGCATGATAATGTTATTACAAGTAATGTTATCTCTCTAAAGAAGTATATATATATATATATATATATATTGGGAGGGGGAGAGATCAGAAGAATATATTTGATCTCTTATTAGGCTACTTTATACACATAATGTTTTCTCTTGTGAAAAAATTTAACAAAGATGAATCAGCATTATGCAGAAATTGTGTGTACAATAATATACGATTTAAGATTACGTATTATAAGTCATTTAAATGATTAAAGATTCATTATTCTGGTACAACTTTGTGAATAAGGGTTTGTTTTAAAGCTTAGATAATAAGGTTATTTAAACGTATAGTAACTCACAATTTTTGTAGTCCAAAAATTTTGAGCAGTTCGAAACGGAAATTTGTGCAGTGTGAAAAATTTACCTTTTCTCAAAAAAGTTTTCAGTGTTGTTATTGAGGTTCAGTGAATACATATTTATTTTCATAATGATCTAATTTGATTATTCTAATGACCGGAAATGTTTATTAAAACTGAAGATTTCGAGTTTAAAAACTTTTCTTATAAGCTAAGCCCTTTTATTTACTGAAACTGAGTCTGATTTGTGTGCATGAAATAATGATTCATCTCCAAAAAGAAAAATGCAGGTACATAAATATATATATTAACATCTTTATCATTTAAATATTTAAGCTTTATATGAAGTTGTTCAACTTCTTTAAAATAGAGTAAAATTTTCGATTAAAATCCAGTTGAAGATACTTTTAGTAACATTTATTCATCACATTTCATGACAGTTACGTATTTCATAAAGTATTAATATTTTTTCGTTTTTTAAAACAAATTTTAGTAATTCTGTTAATTTAAAATGCATTTATACGCATTATTCTTGTGCGAAGGTCACCAGTTAGAGATCTGCAAGGGCCGAAATTTCAGACTTTCACCCGGACCGATCCAACAGAACAAGTGCTTAAACCCGGACCAAGCCCGCAGAAATGTATAGATGTAGAACTTGACCCTGGCCCGATCTGAAGACCATTGAATCCGGTGTGGAATGATTTGTATTCAAATGTGTTAAAAACATGAATATGTGAAATTTTTGTACAAAGAATTAAGTTAAAATTTTATTCATTTCTAAAAATTTATCTTTGCATAGCTGAAATCAACACAATTTCATATAATCTATTAAAATTTATTTAAAAAATTTTATAATTGAATATGTTCGGCCCGGCACTACCTGACTCTAAAAAAAACTAAACCGTCCCGAAACAGTTGAAAATTCAAACCCGTCCAGCCCACGGGTTGGGCCGGACCTAAGCCCATGGGTGAGGTCCGAGCCCTTGCAGACCTCTACCGCCGGGGCATGATAGTCCAGTGGTTAAGGTACGTGGATCGCACTCTGAGGACTAGAGTTCTATTCCCGGATCTGCCCAAACTATCCCCGTGTTTACGCGGAGTATGAAAACGTTACATCTGTTGGTCCGGAAATCCTTCTGAGAGGTTGCTGGCAGAGGCAGGAGTATACGACCCCTGTGGATGTAACTCTACTGGGTTCCGATCTAAATTGGGTGTCACTGCCCAGGCCGTCCAGACAAATACCTTACACCTTCGGGTAGGTCGAACGGTCCAGTCGGACGGTCTAAAGAAAAAAAGAAAAATCTCTACCGCCAGTTGAGAAATTATGCATTAGAGCTTGGATATTATGGTAAAGTAGAATGGTATCTTCCTCTCCCCCCCCTCCCCCAAGATTGAAAAGTTAGGATATTTTATAAAATTACAAAAACCATATTTTGAATCCACACACACAGACACACACACACACACACACACACACACACACATATATATATATATACCGGATAACCGTATTTAAATGACCCCTATTCAACGCTCTCTGGGGAGATATTTAATTGTCCAAATGCAACCCAAATTGGAGATTGTCAAATTTAAGGGCATTTTAAACAATTTTATAGAAAGAATAATTTTTAAAATATCACCTTGATCCAAAGGTGCTAAAACGCGCCTAAAATGAGTGATCACGGTGTGTGTATTCTTTGAGTTGAATAAACCAAAAATTTAAATCTGAAGTGTGATCAATAAATCGTATTGATTTTCTGGGTTAATTTAACGAGCACATCCCTATAATTGCCAATGTCTTCATTAAACAGATTCCCAAGCAAGGGATTTTCCCCTATGAGAGTCATCCTGCTTTTCCTGAAAGCAAAAATAGCTTTAAAAGTATCTAGAGGGTTTGTAAATTCATGAAGTGGTCCATTAAAGTTCTGTTGCATCTAAATTCTTGTCGCAGTGCTAAATTGATATCTGGGAACATTTTTAAAACAAATATTTTTTCAAGTAAATCGCTTCTCATGGTTTGAAGAGTATTCCTATCAAGTTTGCTTGATTTTCGACTGATTGTATATCCTAGAAGGTTATGAACAAGGGAAGTTCATAATTATGATATTGCTTGAGTCTCATTTTATACACCTCAGCTTCCAGATCAAAGACAAAATCGAAAATGTTTAAAATTCGAATTAGAGGTGATCGTGCAAAGGTACTTAAAAAAAAAAAAGAAACGTACACCACTTTGCCTGTCAAAAATGCGCGTTTTTTCACATTTATGCTTAAATGTGAAACGGATTTTATTATGTTTCTGTCATAAACTTGGCGACCACCAACCAGTGAAAACGCGTGGAGCGCACGTGATATGGTTACTATTATAATATTGTTGGTGGTAAAAATTTTGCCATACTATTATTTCTTATAAAATACTTTGCTTGAAACATCTATTTCTGAAAATCTGCGTTAGATAGAGCTCAGATGATGCCTTATTTGGATTCATCATTAAATTCTGGAGGAGTTAGGTGGGTTCACTAAGGATTTTACTTCCGGTTAGCTTTCCGTTTCAAGTTCAAAAATTGTTATTTAACTTAAAACGCCTATATCTCAAAATTGGCTATAGATAAAGCTTAGATGGTAATGAATATAGATTCAGCATCAAATTCTGAAGGAGACGGGGTGGTTCACTAAGAATTTTCATTTCCGTTTTTTTTTTTTTCAATTTCCGGCTCAAAAATGTTACTTGAAACATATACTTCTCAGGATTGGCTGTAGATAGTGCTTTGGCGAGGGGAAATTGATTGAAAAGAGGAAACAGATTGGAGAGGGTATATGAACTCACTAAGAACTCCCAGTCCCGGTTCTAAAAATGTCCCTTCCTGTTCAAAAATTTCCCTTTCCCTTTCAATATCTATTTCTCCAAATCTGCTATAAATATAACATGGATGATAACTGATATGATTTCAGCATCAAATTCCGGACGGGGTTGGAACACTATTAACATAAAAATATAATTATGGAATAAAACAACATTTAGTGTTTAAAATACCTAACCATACTAGTTTTCGGACAGCTACAGATTTTCAATATCCCTTTTACCGAAAATACTTTCATTCGGTTAACCGGTTAATCAAATCAGTATATTTAGAATAAGTATAAAAGTGTTCCTCTCACAGAAGAATCAATTCGACTGTCTCAAGGGTGTGCTTTAGATAGATCTTGGCTACAACAGTTTCATATGAGAATTCGCTTTGAATAGGAATATCACAAGTATAGGAAAATGAAGTCAGAATGTTTTTTGTACAGAAAACAATCACATTTTAAAATATAATTTAACCCTTTCTTCATGGTTGCAGAAAATCTGCAGTTTAAAAACGTTAAAACGTTAAACTTGGTATAAAATTTAATACATTGAAATAACTTATAAATAAGCTAGAAGTCTGTCAAGAACAGAGAAGCCAAAACTTAAAAAATTACATATCAATATTTTTAACAAGCTTTATCTTGTTTAACAATGCTTGAGTTCTAGAGTCAAAAATAATAGTCTTAATCCAAAAGTGGCTTCATTAGGTTCTGCCCCGTAGACAGTACAATAAGTGTGCAAAGATTCAGCAGAATTCTATTGGTCTGAAAAATCCTCTTTGAAGACCCTATTTTCTCCTCTCACATAGTGGAGGAATCAAAAATTCAATTTTGTTAGGTTCTGTCCCGTGATCTATACTACAAAGATTTAGCATTCTAGATCCGAGGGGTGGATGTCTGGCAATATTGTTTATAACCCCCTTTTCTCCGCCTCCAGGGAGGGGTCTAAAATCCAGTTCTTCTAGGTTTTGTCCCGTGTTCGATAATACAAGTGTGCAAAGATTCAGTCTTCTAGGTCATCTGTGGGTTACTGGAGAATCTGGAAAGACGCAAAGTGTTAGATAATTATAATATAGATTATTGCAATAATCAATTTCTCGAAAATATTACAAAATTCTCTCTCAATTTTTACATTGGACATAATGGAACCCAAATGTTTTCAATTTCCTTCTTTAAGAGACAATGAACAATTTAATAGGTTCAGCAATAAATTAATTATATTTCCTGTTAAATAAATAAATTATATATATATATATATATATATATATATATATATATATATATATATATATATATATATATATATATATATATATATATATATATATATATATATATATATATATATATATATATATATATATAAATAACGCACTGTATTTCGATGAAGTGTAATAGTAGTATACCATTGAATATAATGGAACCAAATTGTTTTCGCTTTCCTCTTTTAAGTGATAATGAACAAAATAATAGGTTCAGCAATAAATCTATTATATTTCCTTTTAACTGGATATATATATATATATATATATATATATATATAACGCATTGTATTTCGATGAAGTGTAATAGTAGTATACCATTGAATATAATGGAACCAAATTGTTTTCGCTTTCCTCTTTTAAGTGATAATGAACAAAATAATAGGTTCAGCAATAAATCTATTATATTTCCTTTTAACTGGATATATATATATATATATATATATATAAAGATTTAAAATGAAAAATATAGGTGGAATGATTGTGTTTACAGGGTTGCAGAAAGGTCAAGAGGGATTGCGACCCCTATTTCCTGGTTAGAAGCTAGCTTTGACTTCATGAAAACGCTCCCAGAGACTCTGCACGCCCGAAACAACAATCGAACATGTCCGTGGGGAAAAATGGCCGAATCCCAGACAACATAAAAATGATCAAAATAACAATAAAATTGGAAATTTTACAAACCAGCAAGACGAGAATCATGGAAGAGTAGCATTAAGCGTATAATCTTCGGATAGGAAAGCATACATAAAAAAGTCGCGTCTAATATATAGAGCATTCTGGATGTGAAACAATCAGATAATCCTAGTTAAGAGTTGAGTTGTATTCCAGGATGTCGGATAAATTAACATAATTTTTATCACAATATTTTCTGCAAAAAACATCATAATAGTGCTGGACAAAGCGGAAGGGATATGATTGTTCCCGAGTTCCGTTGATTAAATGCATTATGCATTTATTAAATTCTGTAATAGATGAGTTTAATAATTTGTATCTGTTCAAGTGATTTACGATTAATTACGTTGTACGTTTAAACTCAAGTTGGTATTCCAGTGGGTAAAATAATTGATCTTGCAGTCATATTGATGTCTGTTGTCAAATAATTTATAACATAATTTCTGTTCCAAATCATAATAAATAGTGATATCAAGGAAATCAACTGTTCCTACTTTCGTTGATTCCGATTCGATTAGTTCAAGACACGGCGGGTAGAATGTAAAATCAAATGTAGTATATTGATTATCCACGCCAATCATGACGTCATCAACGAATCTAAAGAATGGAATTTCACTGATTAAATGAGTGCCTTTCTCATAATGATGTAAGTAAAAATCCGCTAGTAACGAGAAACACCCTCCTCCCATTGGGATGCCTTTGATTTGTCGTGATTTTATACTTCATGGGATTGTATTTCATTATATATATATATATATATATATATATATATATATATATATATATATATATATATATATATATATATATATATATATATATATATATATATATATATATATATATATATATATATATATATATATATATATATATATATATATAATTGATGAATTTTAATTTACTTGTATTATATGTAACAGAGATTGATCATATATTGAAATGTTCTGTATAGCACAAATGAAAATAAGATGGTCTGAAGTGATTATTTGATATCAATAGTGACTATACTACAAGCTTGTGAAGATGATAAAAAGAACATTATAAATAGAACATTATAAATAAAACAGGTACTATATTGGTATAAAATACCCCTTTTCCCTGTTCTATATATAAGTTAAGAAATTGAAAAAGAATGACATGTGGTAAAGATTGGTTAATATAATCCCTTAACTACACCCTTAGATTAAATTTTTATTTGTGTTATAAATCATATATGTAATACAGGCACCTAAGATACTAATCCCCTTGTTCCCTGCATAAATACCCATGGTGTAAATCAAGAATAGCATATAAGATGAAAAGTTGCAATTTTTTTTTATTATCATTATTACGTGGACTAGGTTCTGTCTCTCCAAAATGTTTCTGAAAATGAATAAATTGAAAAAAGTGAAAAGCATTTCCGAAACCATGTACATTATCAAGAGCCATACCTGGTTCGTTAATGCTGATTCTACTTTTCTGTATACATTACTATAAATTGCATTACAGAAATAATGCATAATATATATATATATATATATATATATATATATATCAGAAACCGGATAATCAACAACTCAGTCAGTTATACGAATAAAAGTCCGATCACTAACGTACTATATTTCGATGAAGTTTAATAGTGATCCATTGAGCATAATGGAATCAAATTCTTTTCGCTTTCTTTCTTTAAGTAATAATGGACAAATTAATAGGTTCAGCAGTAAATCTATTATATTTCCTATTAACTGGGTATATATACATATCAGATACCAGATAACCGACACCACGGTCGGTTAAATGGGTAAAAGACCGACCCCAAATATACTGGTATTTTGAAGATTACATTGAACATAATGAAACTCAGTTTTTTTCTGCCTTCCTTCTTTAAGTGATAATGGACAAAATAATGGGCTCAACAGTAAATCCATTATATTTCTTTTTCAATGGGTAAAAGCAAATCCCTAATATAAGATTATTTTGATGACGTATTTGAGATAGGGCATAATCAATATAAGCCTTAACTTGCTGATCAAAGATTTGGAATAAATAATTTATTAGTATTATATACTTTTAGAAAATAATTTGGATGAATTCAACAAACCGATATGAAATGAAAATTCCCTATATTTCTGAGATTCTAAGCTTATCTTTCATAAGAACGGATCAGAACAAGCTCTCTCCTTCTGAAGCTTTCTGGGTCTTTGTTCGAGCATAGCACATAAAGACCTCGTTCCTTTTGTGTCCAATCTAACACACATGTTAATTCCGCACTTGTGCTAAAATTGCGACATCTGTTATTGGAAGAGTTTATGAGGATAACTCAACTACGGTGTTCTTTTCTTAAAACAAATTGTATTGAAGACTAGAATCATACCACGTTCTTTTACGGAATATATAATATAAAGAAACTTAAAAGTCAGTTATGTGTAAATCTCTGTAGTATTCCAAATGACATTGTTAGTAAAACATTCAATTAATATATTTAATTTAATTCTCCTAAAACGCAGTATAAGAATTTATGTTCTCGATATACTAATTTATCTTTAAAGGCAGATGTGAAGAACAAAACGACCTGGTCTCGTTTTTATGCAAATTTACAAAAAATATGAAATTGGATCAATATATGCTAAAGTGAAAGCACTATGATATTGAATCAACATATGCCAAAATGAAGGCACTAAATGGTATTAGCAGATATATCCGTACCATTTTTATTCTGTTTCAACAATTGACTAACGCACAATATATGAGTTTGAAAATTTTTTGCCAAAATAAAACAGAAAACATAAATTTAAAATATCATTAATCCCCGTTACCTTTCAACCCAAAAATTGTAATTGATATAATCCAGTCAAAAATGTAATTCCCATAAAATTTATATATATATATATATCTTAATTATTTAAATGGCAAACAACTTAATAAAAATCGTCTGCTATATAAACTCATTGGGTTTAGTATTATTGCTTAGGAATATATTTTTTTTCAAATAAATTTACAAAAAACTATTGTTTACATAATGCTATCTTTATGGGAGGTTCATTTTTCATTAATATCTCGACAATCCCTATTCCTAGAAACTCAAAACATAGACTAATTTTTAAATGAGGCTATTTTACGGCTACCCACAAAATTTCATGAAATTTGGTTCAGCTGTGATGATGAGACAAGCACATACACACAAACACACATGTCTTCAATTTTATTGCTATAGATAAAATGAAGATTATACAGCATTCCCAAGAAAGTCTTTAAACACCCAAATCGGGCCCTATCGAATAAAATTGATTGCAGAGCCCCTAGCGGAGACTTAAAATATCAGAGAAAGTAGAGACTCGTAAACAAAGCGAGATAGACGAAAAAGCAAATTACACACTTGCAGAACATCATCTAATGAGTAAGATCAAACATCAAACTGTTACAGAAAGCATTTGTTTGACAATAAATTTATTGGCGAATGGCTGTAATATTCCGAAATGCTTAAATATACAACATCCGTAACCTTTCAACACGCACAGTAATCTGATATATTGCCTGTTCAAAATGCCCTCTAGCAGCAAGAATGCGCATTTAATTTCAGGAAATAATTACTGCATAATTTGACAAGCATTTGATAGGTGTTACGATGTTATAGGCCCTGGTGATACGATTTTTCACAGGTATTTACTGCTTTCCATATACCCGTTTAAGGCGTGATGTCGATTACTACTCATTAGACCAGCGTTTTTCAAAGTGTGTTCCGCGGAACCCTGGGGTTTCGTTAGTGTTCCAGGTGTTCCGCAACATGAGAGTTTCGTGGAAATGCTTTAAAAACGAAAAATAATACGTAACATTTTGAATACATAACTCTATTCTAATGAGCCCTAACTTTGATATTTAAAAAATCTGATGTGGGCGGCACGTGACTTTTTTTATATAATGCAATGAATTTACTACTTTTACAGCAATAACAAATAGGTTATTTTTATAGTAGATACTTATATTCTTTCCAAGATATTGAATTTTCGTCAATTAGTCGTCATTTTCATTGATTTAGCATCATTTTTATCCATTTGGCAAGATTTTCGTTAATTTGACAACATTTAAAAAAGTCGCCAAGTTGACGACATTCCGCAAAATTCGTCGTCAAAATCTCGCCAAGCGTTATGGACGGAGAGATAAGTTATTCTTACAGCATATAAATAACTATTGGCGTTCAAATAAAAAAGTATTATTCAAAGTATCTTTTCTCATGAATGGAACGAGCTAGATCCACAAGAATGGTGTCACCCAATTTATCGCATGATATTACATATGAAAAGTGAACATGTTTCTCAACAGTTAATATATATTTTTTTATTTTATGGGATTTTTTGATAAATTTATTTGGAAAATGTGCAATATCTCGAGAATGGTTCATGCTAGCGTTCTAAAGTTTATGTCAATCGTTTTCTAAGGAAAAATTACATAAGAAATGTCTATTCGGAATAAAGGAGAAACGCCCCTTTTAAAACATGATAGAGGCTTGATATTTGGTATATGGGCGAATCATCTGATAGAAAACACAAGAAGAATAAAGTTTTTCGAAAATGTATATTTAAGGGGGTAGGCACTCCACACAAAAACATTCGAAAGGTGAAATGATAGAAAAAGAATGCTTCAAGTTTGGTGTACGGGTAAAAAGTTGAAAAAGAAAGAAGTGTGCAATTTCAATTTTCCAACATTTGCTATTGTAGGGAGTACCGCTCACTAAAATATTCGATTTGCCGAACAAATGAAAAACCTCCTTTGCAATGTGATAGAGGCTTGAAATTCAGTATATTTTTTAATCATTTGATAAAAGAACCAAAGGTGAATACGGTTTGACAAAAATGTTCATTAAGGGGGTGCTACACAAAAAAACGTTCAAAAGGTGAAGTGATTGAAAACATGCTTCCCGATAAGATAGGCTTCAAATTTGGTCTATGGGTAGATAATTTGAATGGAAGAAAGTGTGAAATTTCAGATTTCCAATATTTTCTACTTTAAGGGGTGCCGCACACTAATATGTTCGATTTTGCGAATAAATGAGGCACGCTTTCTTTTAAATGTGATAGAGACTTGATATTTGGTATATGGGCCAATCATCTGATAAAAAACCCGAGACAAACAGAGTTTTTTTAAAAATGTTCATTTATGGGTCTCCTTCCCAGAAAAACGTTCGAAAGGAGAAATGACAAAATAGCAATGCTTCGAGATGAGATAGACTTTAATGTGGAGTACGGGTAGATAGTTTGAAAGGAAGAAGTGCGTAATTTAAATTTCCCAATATTTTCTTTTTTAGGGGGGTTCTGCACACCAAAATATTCGATTTGCCAAATTAATGTAAAAAGCGAATTATTCAAAAATTTACATTATTCAGGGGTCGCTTATTGAGAGACCGTTGATTTTCAACGGGTATTCGGCCAGTAATTAGTAAATTTTGCAACAAAAATGTTAAAATGTTTGAGAGTACTTACAAAATAAACTAGTCTATCTCTCACGACCTGAAAGTAAAATGAAGCAGGGTATTTAGCTACACATTTAATAGCTGAGTAATACAAAATATTAAATACTAAATATTAAATAATTGATATACAAGATTGCCTAGTGACTTATGCAATTGTACAAGTTATATCAAACAAATATAAAATTCGGTTTAGCGTAAAGAAAAATTTTAAATTAATTTTTCTCGATATGCTTAACACGAGTATTACGGGATCTTTCTTTGACCTCAGATCGAAATTTGAAATTCGGGCTCTGCCGTGACCTAAAACTTAATTCAAACTTTGGACAAGATTTTATTTGAAGCGGTTGAGTTTTAAACCTTCGCACACAATTAAAGTTGAGTCGGTGTTAAGAAGCTAGACCCTAAACTCACTTAGCATCAATAAAAATAAATATTTCCCTAGACATTTTTGCTTATAAGGTTCCGCCATCGAATTGATTTTCAAAACGGGTTCTTCAGCCAAAAATGTTTGAAAAACACTATATTAGACAATGCTATATAACTTTGTAATTGACTATGTCGTCTATCTCACTTTGCCGAGTTCTATATACACACTTCTCCGATAGAAGAGCTGCAATTACTTTTATTTGATCGGGCATGATCACTTCAGTATACACAGCCCTAACGTGTACACTTATTAAGCTTTCTTTATTGAGTTATTGGGGTGCTTAAGAACTTTTTAGGAACCCTGTATTACATGCGCTCACTCTTCAATTAAAAGTAAACATCTAATGTGGACAGCATATGACTTTCCCTGCAGACTCAAATTTATTTTCTTATTCCTTCTCTCATGATTCTTTAAATTGAGTTTCATTGCACAAAATGACACGGATGGAAAACGCAAAATTGCACTGAATTTACAGTTTTAATTCAATTTTCGTTTTCATTTGGCGACTATGCGTATTTTCAAAAGCGATTTTGCAAAAATGAAAATAAACCTAAAATATCTCGAGAACGGTTAGTCCTAAAGTTATGAGATTGGTCTTATTTTTGTCGTGAAAAATTGCGTATAAAACAAGCATTTGATTGATACATTTGAACATATGTAGTCTTTTCGTTTAGATTTAGACGATTATTGCGGGAAATTTCGCAAAACAAAACATGTTATTTTGTTTCGAATTGTACCAAAATCTAATCAGCGCCAGGGTAACCCGCAAGGGACTTATATACCAAATGTTGCAAAAATTGGTAAATTAATTTTTAAGCTAGAGTGAGTCGGTACATACATTGCATAGACACACAGACGCTATCCTAAAAATAGTTCCTCTTCGATTTCTAGAATAGTCGAAAACCGGAGTTCCCGATTTTCAACACAATTCCAATACATGCCCTAAACGAATATTATAGGAAAAGTAAAAATATTTAATTAGTTATGTCTTTTACAATCAAAAGCTCTCAATGCCTCACCAATGACACGTTATAGTCATGTAAATGGTGTTACTCGTTTCTACATTGACGTGTGGTTTTCATATAAAATGACAATTCATTTAATGCCATATAACAGAATTATTTTATCTGCATTTGAAAGAAATGTTTGAAATAACTAGGGCCTTCTTTAGTTTTATTCTCAATGCCAATAAAAGGGTGTTTTAGGAGTACCAATTAAAGTAATAGTTTCACGTTTTACTTGAGCTTACCAATTTTGTGAGATATCACGTATAGAGAGTTCTTAGACCTTAGAGAGATAAACAAAACATACACTCAGGAATATAGCTGTCATTACTTGCCCTACACACATAGTTTAATGTATAGGGAAAATATTATAAGTGTCTAGTTTTCGAAGAAGTGCCCATTTTAAGCATCTCTTAACTCAAATCTAAGGTTTATGAGGGTATGATTGTGTGTATGGGTATGCATGTGTACAGTGTGTGTGTGTGTGTGTACTCGATATCTCATGAACGAATGGAACGTTTTGAATGTAATTTGGTACGATTATTGCAATCAGTATATACTGAAATTTTTATTAAACGCAGTCGAACGTTCGAAAGACTCTCAAATTTCGAATGAATAAAAGAAAGGATTAAAAGGACCTTCGATGACGTTAAATGAATAATCATTGCATATGGATATTACAAAACAAATTACACAAATTTTAGAATGTAAGCAGGAATCGTTCTCGAGATATTGCAAGTTTAAAAAAATTACACAAAATTAAATAGTAAGTATCGTTCAATAGGTTTAATTTCCATATGCGACAAATTGTGCAACACATCTGTTAACATCATTGTCATGGATCTAGATCGTTCTATTCACGAGGGAAGATACTTTTTGCAATAGTTTTGTATTTTTTGACACGCAAAAATTCACCCATAGTCATTTTTTTCACGAGGTATAAGTTAAATGCCAATTTTATTTTGAAGCAGATTTTGCACTTGAGTATAAATCATTCTGTTTAGACTAATAAAAACGCCAAAAGCGCCAAATTTTCTTTTACGTGATGTTAATAATTTAATGTTAATAACATTGTGGTATGATTTTATTCATTTATTCACACATTTGGTGATAGATGGTTGTTATAGTAACGAGATTCGCCTTTCCAAATTAAATACCTTTTAGGAAGGGTTGGCGAGAACATAATGGTAACCCCCCATTGGCATACTTTAAAAATAAATAAATAAATTTTGATCATATTCAAAAATCAAAATAATTTTTTTCACTTCTAGAAGTTAGCATGCTTAATCAATTCAATCTTGTTCAAAAGTGTACCAAATTTCAAGATGATATTTTTATTAGGAACAGAATAATTACGTGAAAAATAATAACGTATATTCGACTTATCATTTTGTAGCGGAAGATTAAAGTTGGGAACCCAAAAAGTTCAAACACTAATTTGAAGTTATTAGTAGGGAAAAAAGTTGCTGTACCCGAGAACTAATTTTTTTTCCTTGAAAAGGGAAAAAAAATAATTTTATTTAATTTCCTTTAAGTGGACATATTAGCATCGGTTAAGCAGGTTTCTTTTTCTCCAACAACTGATGATTTAAGAGTAACGGTGTATAGGTGGTATATAATTTTGTAGAGACATGGCATCAGCCAATTTTTTCTGAAATGTAATTTTCCTTTGAACTGCGTAATGATTTTTTTAACCATTTTAGCCTTTTGACAGCACTTCCTTTTTCCTACTTTTGATCATAATTGATCTTTTCCTCCATTGAGATATTACTTTTGATCAGAAAAACTTAAAAAAGCTAACATGCATTTTAATGAACTGTGTTTTTAATTAAGTTTTTTCATTTGAGGAAATTTTTACATTTTTATTTTATATTTTACATTTTTATTTGAGAAAATGTTTTAGTTAGTATTTTTGTCTTCTTTCAGAACGCATTATTTTTAGTTTTACATTTTAATCTTAATAAAAGGAGATGTTTGTGTGTGTGTGTGTGTTTGTCTGTGGCAATGACATGTGTGTTTTGACACAGACAATGTGTTTTCATTATAATGGAAAATGCATCTGTGTGTGCCTGTGTCGCCTGTAACGAGAAATCTAAGCATCGTACGATCATGAAATATGATATAAAGGTACTTCATGGCCCGGAAAGATACGCCTATGCGAGATTTTCTTTAAATTCAAATTAGTTTTTTTAGTTATTTCATGTTTCAACACAATTTTGAGAGAGATTTTCATACAAATTTGTTCCTTAGCGACTAAAAATATTACCACAGAGTTTCCATTTTAACACCATCAAAAAGGTCGAAGAACGTTCTTTCCAACGATATTTGAACCGTATCCGTAAGACATTTCATTAATATTTTCTTCGTTATTCGTGCATTTTTTAGGTTATCTAATACTTATTTTACTGCATACAAAACGTAATTTTAGCACAACTCTATAGTTTGGCATATATAGTTGTGCATATATCTTCGCATTCTTAAAAAAATAATGTTTTTTGAATGTACACTTTATTTTAATTATGATGATTTTTTAAGCGAACGTATAAAACTTCAGATTATCGGTTACAAAAATGAAATCCGGTGGATTTTTCGATCTGTCGACTGCGCATGTCCAACTGACGAAAGGGTTTAAGTCACGCCTACAGAAGGGGGAATCCTGTCCTACAGAAAGGATCGTTTATTTTACTTATTTATTTTATTTATATATTTTGCTTACTACGATTGTGGAGCGGTGTGCTTTCAGCTTAAACTAATGATTTCTCATTCCTTAAGTGATTTGGATTAAAACTGAGGGGGACTTTAACTGTTTTGGCGATTTGAAACGTGTTTGGTGTTATCTGAAAGTATATTATTTTAGTAGCGAGCGCTTATTTAAGACCAAGGCAATGACGGGTGTTTCGTTCTAGTATAAAATATTTTCAATTAGAGCAACACAATGGTAAATTTAACAAGAAACAAAATATGTGTATAAGAGTGTATTAAGTATTAAAATCATTAAAAAAAAATTTTATTAAAATTATTTTAATATTAAGGAACACTGTTTTTATTGATTTGAAAGGAATTTTAATTAACGTTAAGGTCATAACATTAAGGCTCGACGTTAAGGTCATAACATAATCAACAACAAAACTTTGTGCCGTGGATCGGAAACATCGGTATGTCACTGTGAAAGAAGTAAATACTTTGCATGATGTTGGATGCTGTCTACATCAGATATTTTAGACATCTGATGTGGGAAATATCACTTTCTCTTACATCAACAAATTTTTAATCAAAAAGAAATCAATAAGATCATCTTTATCCGAATTTATCAATTTTACGTGTGTGCAGAATACCTTGCAGATTTTTCAAGCTGTATTTTCGAAACAGATATTACAGATAAAGTTTTTAACATTGCTGCTCTACCAAAAGGGACAAAATGATCAGGTAGGTCCGCTATAATAATATAGAAATTAAATATATATATATTAATATTCCTGTAACGCTTATTACAAGAGCTCACGCACTCTAAGCACACATTTTCGATCGCATCACACCATATATGAGTTTCATTCTTGTCAGAGTCTATTTTGTCAAGATTTGCAGTGCCCCAGTCTCCCAAACTGTAAAACTTAACTAACTCACCCAAAACTAATCATAATTATAACAATATTTAAAGCGGTATATGATTATGGCAAAAATGAGAAATCTGAAAATACAATGGCCCTCTATTTCGCAAAATCGTAAAGACGGTTCAGCGCTGGTAGTAATCCGCTATATATCTCTGAAAGTCATAGACGTACCCATTATCTCGGTAAGGAAGAAGTAATTAACAATCGAATAGGGTGATTTGCAGTGCTAGATATAGTTGTTAAATATGAACCCTATAGAGAACTAATTGTTCAGACTATGGAGGGCATGGCCTCAAGCACTCCTCCCAGTCTGCATCACTGCCCGCAAACGCATGCACGTCATTAATACGATTAGGGACTGATTTATAGCATGGTATTTAACACACTTGCTCAACGACCCCAAAAGTAATCCAAACTTATTCAACATGCTTTATCCTTTTAC
The DNA here is from genome assembly GCA_951213105.1 of Amaurobius ferox. Lineage (NCBI taxonomy): Eukaryota > Metazoa > Arthropoda > Arachnida > Araneae > Amaurobiidae > Amaurobius > Amaurobius ferox. Next base: position 120,911,288 of record OX578141.1, read on the forward strand.
GCACAGAAGGGTCCAAAAGCGCTGTTAAGAAAAGATAATAGTTATTTTAAAAAAAATTACGAAATATTGACGGGGTAAGGGAAATGGATCCCTTAATAATTGCAAACCTCTAGCATTTGCCTATTTTGTCTATGGTAAATAACAGCCCTATTGAGATTATGATCTCCCCGTTTGTGAATTGGTTAAATATTTATAGTACGCTGATTACATGCGTTCGCACAGCGGGCGTATTTACCGTGAAGTTTAGCTGCTAAAAGTGTGCCTGCTGAAAAGCCACCGTAATCAAAAGTGACAGATAGCAATTCAACCGAGCTACTGACACCACAACCAGTAAATACTACTAAACCATGTTTCAATTACAGATTAGAAGGGAAATTAAATAAGATATTAAAGTACAAATATATTTTGCAAACATTTCCGAAAAAATGTATTATATTTAATCACATGCCACAACACCCCTGCTAAAAGTCATGCTTAAAGGTTGTTATTTTATGCTAGAACGTAATTCGGGAATTGAGGAAAATTCAAATAAGTAAATTTGTTCAATTTAAAAGTTCGCAAAATGATTGCAACTGAATTGCAAATGAAATGCAACTAGACAGACCTGTAAAAATGCAGACTAATTATACATAATATTTGATAGTTTTTACAAAATAGCGCCCAACTACACCATATTAACATTAGGTAAATATACATGCTAATAAGTGCAACGCGTCGTCTTGCAGACAGCCAAAATTCCCTAGAGAAATTAGTGATTATCCAAGGAGGCTTGCTCCATTTATTTTGGTCAGCTATGGTTTTATTTGGCACAGCTTTCGAGATTGCCTTCGAGATAAAAAAAATATTCTTTTAAAATATTACTGGTACATAAATACAAATAGTCCGTAAAAGTTTTTTACCATGTCTGCCAACGGCCCTACCGTGCTAAAAACACCGGTTCTCGTTAGATCACCGAAGTCAAGCAGTATCGGGCGCGGTTAGTACTTGGGTGGATGACTACCTGGGAACACCGCGTGCTGTTGGCACTTTTCGGGCGCGGTAGCCCGGTGGTTTGTGCGCTAGATTTGCACGCTGCCACAACTGCTGCCGTGTTCATGCGGAGTACGATCACGTTAAACGTGCGGGTCCGTAAGTCCTTCCGAGAGGTTGGTGGTAGGGGAAGGAGGGTACGGTCCCTGTGGATGCCTCCCCCACTGGGTTCCGGTCAAATTCGGAGAATATGCTGGCCACATCAGGATATCAAAACCTTGTAGACTATTCATAGTTACCCGTGCAGTATGCGGCCTGGCATTACCCTGCTGAAAAAGCAGTCCAGGCCTGGCTGTACCACAGATATGGCTGTACCACAGGTCTCACAATGTCAGAGACGTATCGTTGTGCCGTGATACTGCCAGAAACGTGGACCAAAGGTGTTCATCCACCAAATGTTATACCACTCCAAACCATGGTACCACTTAGGGGGGCTGTGTGAAAGATGAATGATTGGAAAAGCTTTCTGGTGTCGTAGTTGAAAGCGCCGCCATACGCGAGTACGGCCATCTGGCATGCCAAAACAGAATCGTAATTCATCCGTGACAGAATGTTTCGACAGTCTGTCGACCAATTTTTTCTCATTTGACACCACTGGAGACGACGTAACCGGTGAAGACGTTGAAACGGTAGGCGTCGAAAAGGTCGTCTACCTCGGAGTTCTGCATCATGCAAACGTTTTTGAATTGTTTGCGCCGAACCTACGTTACCCGTAGTGTGGAATAAATGTTGTTGTAACATAGTTGCTGTGGTAAACGGCTCCCGTACAACGCTTCTCAGAAGACGCTACGATCTTCACGTGGTGTGGTACACCTGGAAGCTCCATTACCTGATCTTTGTGTCGTTTCGTTGTCTTTCACGAACCGTAACACACACCGCTGAACTGTGCTCACATCACGACCCAATAGTTCAGCGATCCTTCAAAGGCTCAATTCACCATCACGTAAAACAATGATTTGTTGCCATTTCGTTGACGACAACTCAGCGTATGCGGTACGTCGATGTACTCTTGGCATACTGTGATGATTTTTACCACCTGAAACCAATGACGCTACAATTTATTTATGATATCGCTCCTCCTTGACCTGACGCTTTTATGCTGCTCGGCAAGGTGTTGCGTAATGTTTGCTCACAATGCGTAACGAAACTGTGATCATTTGCATATCTCGCCTTTCTATTTCTATTGCCTGATTTACATAAAGCTACACCAACAACTTTATGGTGTTGCGGTTTCAGTTGTGAGCAGTGTATTATTGGGCTAACTACGGGCTCTCGAAATGGTTTCCGTCAAAAAAAATTTAAGTATGACTTATCCGACCATAATTAAATTAAAATAGACATTTTGATTTAATGTAGTCGAATTAGTTCCATTACGAAATACACAACGAAATACACAACGAAATATACGCACAACTCAAATAACTGTTAATGCAATAAAACTAAAAACATCGTTTATAGCAACATACAACACAAAATTAATAGGACACTATTAATTTTGTATTTTATCTTGATTTAAACGAAGTTTGTTTAATATTATTTTAATACACCGAACTGTTATTTTAATTTTCGTATTTTTCCTCGATGATTTTAACTCTTGGTGAATTATGATTTAAAGCGAAGCCATCTGCTTAAAAATTTACTGCTTATAATAATAGACCTAAAAGGAGAAATCTAGAAGGAGATGACTACTCCTATACAAAAGTGCATTTACTCTTATAAGGCTTTTAATGTACTTTCAATTAACAAAAATAGCGATACAAAGAAATGCAAATTTACGAAAGTAACGCTCAAGCTTCCGAAAGTCTTGTTTGCGTTTCCTTGTCGTTTGGATCTAATCACAAATATGGGCACACAAACCCATCCATGTTTTTAAAAATAACTTTTTTTTAATTTGTCTTTCGAATGAACTATTGCAATAAGAATATTTGAAATATCAGTCCATCTTTGAATGATTCAGATCCAAATAGAAATGCATGCAGCATGAAACGTATCCTGAGACAATACTGTTACGACCGAAATCTATTTTTATTTCTCAATTACTATTGGAGCTTGAAAATGCTAAACCAATTCCATCCCAAAAGGATGAATAGGAAAACTTTCTGAATATAACTCTCTTCAATATCAATTATTTTGTTCCAAATGTTGATGTCAGTCTTCAAACATTTCAATGACATTTTAGTCTATTAAATTTCCATTTTCAAAGATTTCTGTGTTCACGAGTATCATCAATTCAAATAAGCACGATATAAACATTTACTCAAAATTTATAATATATTGAATTAGTTCATAATTTGTCAAGTATCGAAGCGTAATAGTGAAATGGAACTGCAAAGCCTTTTATATATTCTTATAAAATAATATCAACATCATTATGTTCCTTAACATGAAAACTATGTCAATAACAGGAATTTAATAAATCTTTAATTGCTCAACATTTATCAATTTGACCACCGTTTTGAATTTTCTTCAGCAAGGATCATACAAAAATGCACGTCAATATATGTTCTTGACTTCTTTGAAGCCTTCCATATCCAGAAAAATTCCAGTAATTTAGTGAATGACTTGTCCAGTACTCCATTTTTGTCCGCGGTCTGGCGGAGTGCCCTGCAAATATTTTCACTTTCTTAGTTCTATTCCTTTGGGACTCTTATGTGTCATTTTAATCAATTTTTCGTCTTGTTGGGTCTCGTTTAAATTTGTTCGGATCTGGCTCATCTTGTGGGGAAACTCCTGTTGTGTTTTGGCTCTCATCAATCTTGTGTGTTACTTCTCGTTTCAGATTAGCTAGAGTGTTCTTCCTTCTGCTTTCTAATTGGCTCTCAAGTGAGCGCTTAATCCAGGTCTTGGGTGTATAACCCCCTCTGTTCCTTACTTTTTGCGCCCATTTCTCTTTCGGACTTCGGGTTTGTTGGTTCTCTTGCATTGATGAAGGGGAGCTATCGTATCCTCGAAATAGCTGTATGATGCATTATTGTGTTACTGATGCTTATATACGTTGCTCAAGTTTTCTTTATCCTTCGCACAAAGTGTATTTTACTTATTAAAATCTTGACATAGTTTCATTCACTTTCTTTCATGCACTTACATACAAAATAGCTGCTCTCTTAGTAACGTTAAACATTTTAAAAGCAATGCATGTAAAAATGGCCGTCATTATAGTAACATAGCCAATGTTTTTCACTGGGAGCATCCTCCAAATATTTTAGTACACTTAAGTCATAAAGAAAATTTGGTCGCGAAAGCATCGGGGGGGGGGGGGGGGATTACGTGGAGTCCTTTTGCCTGTCGGGCTATGCAGGGTGTCCCAAAAAGATTGAAACCCGCTTTATTTCTTTACCTGTTGAAGATAAGTGGGCAATGTAAAGTGCAAAAATATTGAAAGTAAGGTAAGAAATAAGACTACGTTAATGAAATAGTCCTCCCATTAATTTCCAAAAGTTACACTTTTAAAATTTTTATACGACCCCCTTAGACAAAATTGGTTAACTAGAATTTTTTTTATTTTTAATGCAACAAGATCATTAAATAAAACCGCATATCTGCATCTTTAAAACTGAGCGAGTTATATTTAATTGAAAATTGAACATTGTGAATGGGAACCATATATCAAATTAGAAATGTAAATTTGTGACATATCACAAAAAAGATAAAACTGGAGGATAATATATAGGAGACATTTTTACGAATTCCGCGTAGGTTAACAATGCAATCACGGATTCTTAAGTACTTTTCACATTGAGACATGCCATTTTTTATTTGAAACGATTAAAATAAATAAGTAAGCAAATGCAAGTATGTATTTGATTTTGAAATTTAACATAATTTTTCAAAACAAAGAATAGACGATTTTTTCTTTCCTTCAACTCTAATTTAGCCGTTTCAAATATTTATAGTAAAATAATTTAAAAAAACTGAAGAATGAAATGCAGACGATTTATTTTTTAATTTACGTATTTATTCCCAGTATTATTTCTATTCAATACAACTAAACTTTTTTTTAATATTATACCAAAATAAAGAAGATTAGAAATCATTCAGTGAATCGTCAACATGTTTCGTTCTGAATTGACGAATTAAGAACACGTAACTGGTTGTGCATTTTGATATTTTTAACAAATAACGAGCTTTTAGAATTAGCAATGATTTATGCTCCGTGTAATAAAAATATTTCAGAAACTGCTCGGGATTTTGGACGGCGATGTCCAAACTTACCTGAAATTGCATGCACATTTGTTTATCGGATGATGATGAGATTAAGAACTACGGATTCATTTCAACTACCGATTCAATCCAGAGCCTGGAAGAAATCGTTTGTACACGAACGACCAAGAAACTGACATCCCGCATATTTTTCTTTCAACCCACGAACAAGTATTCAAAAAGCAAGCGAAACTTTGGGGCTATCTAGGATGTCAATTGCTAGAACACTTAGAAAATACCATTGAAATCCATTTTGTATTCATGGACTTCAAGCACTTCATCCCTCCGATTTTGCCCGGCGTGTAGCATTCTGCAACTGGTTGTTAATCCAACAAGACATCAATTCGAACTTTGTTAAGAACATTCTGTGGACTGATGAATGTTTGTTTACGGAAGCTGGAGCAATCAATACTCACAACGATCATTATTGGGATAATACGAAACCATTTTTTGTCCGTGAAATACATCACCAGAGAAAGGTTTCTGTGTCTGTATGGTGCGGAATTTGGAATGGGAAAACTGATTGGTCCTGTGTTTTATGAAGGGACTCTTACAGCTGAAAAATACATGCAGTTTATTTTAAACGGTACTGTAACGGTCGCTTCTAAAAAACATGTATTATTAACAAGATGGCGCGACTGTACACCAGACTATAATTATGACAAACTGGCTCAACAAAAACTTTGATAAATAGTGGATTGGTTTGAAAGGAACCACAGAATGCCCCCCCCCCCCCCCCCCAGATTTAACCCCTCTCGATTTTTACTTATGGGGTCGTCATCGAACACTAGTTTATAATACTCGCCCACTAAACGCAATTGACCTTAAACAAAAGATAATTGATGCTTGCAACAATATTAGTGGTGAAGAACTCCAAATTATTTACAGAAGCATTATTAGAAGAGCCCAGTTATGGAGTTGAAGGAAAACATTTTGAGAATGCTTAATGCATTGCGTTTTGTGAATTGTATTTCTAGTATTTATAACGAAATTTGTCCCTTTGTATCAGTGGTCTTCTATCAATGTATGCATATTTTAATTATGTGCCTCAAATGCGTAGTGAGTATCACTGCATTATATGATCTCTGTCAGTGTAATGCTTTATTTAGATGCATTTGTGATAAAAAATTTTGACACATATTAACGCATTTTTGATCTAAACAATTTCCATCGTCAGTTTGTTTATGATCCCTATTTTCACTGATGAAACAGCCTTTCACATGGTACGGAAAAGTGACATAAGTCAGATTCTTTCTTTTATCATAATTCAGTTGATTTTAAAGATACAGATATGTGGGTTTTTTTAATGATCTTGTTGCATTAAAAATAAAAAAAAATTGATCGACCAAATTTGTCTAAGGGGGTCATATAAAAATTTAAAAAGTTTAACTTTTTGAAAATTAATGGGAGGAATACTTCATTAACGTAGTCTTGTTTTCTACCTTACTTTCAACATATTTGCAATTTACATTGCCCACTTATCTCAACAGGTAAAGAAGTAAAGCGCGTTTCAATCTTTTGGGACACCTAGTATAGCTCATTATCAACTGACGTCAAAGTGAAGTACAAATCAAGGATGCAAGGGAAAAACAACAGAATACAAAAACTCAAATTTTCCAGGAACGAAAATATACTTTGAAACTCTAAAATCTAAAAACTTTACCATTCCCAGTGAAATTATTTTTAAACGTTGATTCAATGTTTGCTGATTTCACTTAAAACTAAAATAATATTAGGTTTTAATTTATTTGCGCAATTAATTTTTTATTCCCATGTTTCAATTGGACTCTTGAGTTTCCCCCTGTACCCGGTAAAAATATTTAATTATTCTCCCTCAGTAGACTGCTTTCCTTTATGAGATTCTGTAATTAAATTACCTATGAACGCTATGCAGTGTTATCATAATCTCATTTTTACATTTTTTGAATATGTAGATTGTATTATACTGTTCGTGTTTTGTAAGGAAATAATTATATTTTTAAGTATTGAAAACTGTTTTACATGATAAGCCATCTTATAACAGAATCAAATTTCATTTAAATTTCATCTCAAGTTCTATTTAATGAATTTAATACTTTATAATTAATAAATACATCATATAGTAATTATTAACTATATACCAAGGGGCTACACTTCATTAAAAGCTTCATATAAGAATCTCGAGAGCCGCAATACACAACGATTTCAAAAATTTTAATCTGTTTATTATATAATTACAATTACTTGATATCTATACGGCATTTTAACGTCTTGGTTTTATTGAATTACCAACAATTCTATTCTCTAATGCCATCATAATCTCAATTTCACTTTGCTCTCTTCAAATCTGAATCACGAAAACGCTTACTTCAGTGCATCTACTCTTAAAAGATTTTTAATATACTTTCAATTAACGAAATTAACGATAAAAGAAAATATAAATTAAGTATAAAATTCATCAAACATTTAACAATATGAGCGATAATAACTTACGATTGCAGAAAAATAAATTTAAATAGTAGAATACATAAAAATATATGGGAAGACCTTTATTTGTCCATCTTTGTTATTTACTTCCAATCTGGAATATTGGCACAAAAGCTATTCGAAATGTTTTTCTAGTATTTAAGCCTGTCAAAGATAGAGAAACTAATACTCTTAAAAAATTAGGTTGAATTTTTTTACAAGTCTTTTTATTTAACAATATATGGTGAAAATATAGTTGTCTTAACCAAAAGTTGACTTAGGCTGTGCTCCATGACCGATACCATAAAACCAAAGTTCCAGTCTTCTGGATCATCAGGGGCTTACATATGGAAATACTTTTAGACCCACCCCCTTTTATAAACTCCCGAGGGATTAATCGATAATATAGCTCTATTAGATTCTGTCCTGTTGTTGATACTACGAACGTGCAAGGTTTCAGGCTTCTAAATCACCGGGTCATTTAGAGAAAATTGGTATTTAGATTGTTAGAAAATTATTTATGTCACGTTAGAAAATTATTATTTAGATCTTTGAGTGCTTCAGGTCCCAAGTATGCAAAGACCCAGCCTTCTAGGGCACAGAGTGGCTCCTGGAGGGTCTGCAAAGACGGAAACACTTTAGAAAATTATTATTTAGATTTTTGAGAAATTCAGATTCCAAGAGCAGCCCACGCAGCGTGAAACATATTCTAAGCCAATAACTGAAATCTATTTTCATCCCCCTTTATTACTATTGGAGTTTGAAAATGCTAAACCCAATAGGATAACTTTCTGAATAGAACTTCTCTCTTCAATATCACTTTGCATTGTTCCAAATCTGATGCCAGGCCTCAAACATTTTCAATAGTATATTAGTCTGTTAAATTTCCATTTTTAAATATTTCTGCATTCAAATGCTTCAATCCCAATTAACATATAATTATTTACTGAGAAATTGTATTATATAGTTCTTATTAGTTACTAATTTTTTTAAAAGTTCTTATTAGTTGATAATTTGTTAAGTATCGAAGAGGAATAGATATGTTAAAACCAACATGACTTTCATATATTTTTGGCAAAATTATATTTGTAACTAATATATCGATGAAGGAATATATGTAAAACCACCCCTACATATTTGTAAAACTAAATTTTTTTAATTTGTTTTAAATAAACCATTACAAAATAGAACATTCGAAGTATTGTTTAATTTTTGAGTGATTCAGGTTCCAAGAGTAATCCACGCAGTGTGAAACATATTCTAAGACAAGAGCTTAAAGGCTGAAATCTATTTTGATTCTTCCTTATTGGTGACAAAAATTTTACCTTATTGTTTTTTGTTTGTTTTTTTGTGTCAAAAAATTGTCCTTAGAAACATCTATTCCCCAGCATCTATTATAGAATTCAGATGATAACTGTTTCGTCATCATATTCTGGAGGTGAATGTGGGATCGCTAAGAATTTCCACTTCTGGCTATTTTTCCTTTTCCAGTTCAAAATGTTCTTTTCCCTCTAACATCTATTCCTCAGAATCGGTTATGAATGGGGGGGGGGGGAAAGAACATAGAGCTTAGATGCTGACTGATATAGATGGCAACAGCAAATTCCGAAGGAGGTAAAGGGAGTTACTAAGTACTTTTACTTCTGGTTTTGTTTTCAATTCCAGTTCAAAAATTTGGGGTGATGACTGATATAGGTTTGGGGTGATGACTGATATAGGTTTGGGGTGATGACTGATATAGGTTTGGGGTGATAACTGCTATAGGTTTGGGGTGATGACTTATATAGGTGATGACTGATATAGATTCAACGTCGAATTCCAGAGGTGGTTGTGGTGGTGGTGGGGGGGGGGGGCGGTGCTTCACTTCCAGTTCAGAGGATCTCTTTGCCGATTTTACGAAAAATTCTTATGACGGTACGAAATGAGAATGTAAAAAAAATAAAAATGCTTAATATTGCTATCAAATGTAAAGTGTACACACCATTTGTCACCATATGAAGACTCCTTTATACATTTCTTATTCCTCTTTAAGTTCGAAAATGCTAAAGCAACTGCATCCCAATAGGATGAATAGAATAACTTTCTGAATAGAACCTCTCTCTTCAATGTCATTTCATTTCATTCCAAATGCTGATGTCAGGTTTCAAATATTTTAATGTCATTTTAGTCTATTAAGTTTACATTTCCCAAAATGTCTGTGTTTGCGAGTTCCATTTCCACTCAACTCAATACAGACGTTGACGGAATATTAGCTTGTCTAGCATCGAGGCGTAATATTGAAAAAAAATGTGGACAGAATATGACTTTCACAACATATTACATAATGCTACAATAACTTTTATATTTTAATACCATTTTGTTTGGCATACTTATGTAAAGCAGGATTATCCTCAACACTATACTTGGAAAGCAATAGAATAAAACTTGACTTAGATCTAAATTTACGTTTAAAATTAAGTAAAATAGAACCAGATATATTTGTTTGACAGAAGTTGGTGTTTTTATAAGTATCAGATTAAATCATTTTGTTAATTAATAATCAAATTTCTAATCATATTGTTAATCATATTTTCTGATATTTATTAATTTTGTTCGTTTTTTTAAACGAAATAAAAGTATGTGACAATAACTTAATTAACTTAATTTCATCTTGACTTCCTACTTGTATTCAAGACATATGTTTGTTGGTAGTATTGAATTTTTTAATTTTGATTTTAGTGGTAAGTATTTAGGAAAAGATTGAGATCCCTGGGTCTGAGAAGTAACCAAACGTTTTTGAATCGTGGGGACAGTCCCCAAATTTCACCCCTTGTCCCCTAAATGTGTACAACTGTTTGGGTACATAAAATGTCCCCAAATATCCGCAAATACTGCCTCAGTTTATTCTCGCATCTTGAAAAAGAAAAATCATTATAAATATCATTAAATGCACTAAAACTTTAGTAACTCAGATTTTTCAATAACTTGGACAAAATCAAAAATATTCATGTATAATTTATATTAATTTTCTATTGTAGAAGATATTACATATCTTCTACAATAGAAAATTAAACAATTACAATAGTTTGTGGATAAATAAGTTATTATTTATCCACAAACTACAAAATAAGAATATATTTTTCTTGAAATTCAAAATTTGTTGTACCGACATCGTGATTGGAATTGAAAATTTAGTACGTCATTTGATAAGGTGACATTATTGGTCCATTCTAGTTATATTTTTGGTTCATATCAGCACATCTAAAGTCCGTATTTTTTCTGAAATTTAGATCACATTCTTCCCATTTACCCTCATTTAGTAATATTTAGCTGCAAATTATTTTTAGATTAATTCACTATGGCGTATGTAAAACTATATTTGTAAGTTGAATATATGGCTGGATAATTTCTGCTTTCGCAGTTTATAAAAATTTGTAAAATACATATTCGTATCTGTTTTAAGGTACATATTTAGGTAAGTCCTAATATTAAGGTCCTAAAATGTCCTCAAATTTGTGTCCCCAAATCATTTTTAAAAATCTGGTTCACTCATGGCCGAATCATGGGGACTGTCGTGGATTAAGAGCCCCCTTGAAAGCGTCCATTTCAATGCAGAAAGAAGAATAACCCAGCTAATCCAAAACACCTAAGTTTGGAGTGCCTTTCAGATGCAACATAAATGCCTCAACAAAGCCAAAAATTACGAACAAGATTAAACGAGTCCACAAAAACGAAAACAGAACACACAAGAGACCCAAAAGCTAAAGAATAGATAAAAAAAACACCAATGCGTTTTAATTGCGCCCATGTGTTTCAAATACCGAGATCGTTGAGCTACGTAGTCGATTTATAATTGTCCAAGTTGTGTACCAAAATTATACTGCGCTTCATTTGAGGATAACTTCTATAAAAAAAGCAGCATATTTTATCAGATTTGCAGTGAATTTCAGACCGCATATGTTACCGAGCAAAATCTATAGAATATTACTTATGCATTGCACAAAAAATGATTGACACTGTTAAATAGATGCTCTCTGACTTTGCAAATCCACAAATGTATGAATGGCATTTTTTGACTTGGCAGTGTCATTGCTTGAAAATTGTCGAAGCTGTGTATTGAAAACTATTGCGCATATTTGGCGATATGTTTCAAAAGTAGCCGAATTAGCGATATTTTGCAATATTATATGGTATACTAGAACGAATTACTCGGCGTTGCTTGGTCCTACATATGGACCCGCTATTTAACTAATACATTTAGAGATAACAGCACGCCTCCTCAAACCGTAGATATCTTCAATCCGTATCTATGCTACAAACCGCTTACATTTCAATATCATTTCCTCCTTCCGTTCCACCCCCACTCAACCGTGGAAAGAAAAAAAAAAAATAAAAGGAACAGAATAGAATCCTTTCTCTAGGATCAAAGACGTGACTTAAACTGCATAGTGATTCCAAGGCATGTTTCGGCGGGCCTGCCCAGTAAAATCCACCAAAGAGAAATGTAAACCGCACTTCATTAACGGAATGTACAATTTCAACTTTCATGAGTTTACTTTAAATTATTATTATTTCTAGGCCGTTCAGCTCTTTCAAAGGTCGTAGAGCAGTTACAACGGCCGGCCGGGAAAAACACAGAAATAACAATACACATAGATATACACAGACAATGCACATAAAACTTCACAGGTACATCAAATTAAAATTTGGAAAGAAACACAAAATAGTGTTATAAATAAACAGAAAACTCCAATTTAAATTGGGGAATAAAAATCAATTTAAAACCATGTAAAAGCCAAATAAAATATTGAATTTCTGCAATATCGGTAAAGAAATCAAATAAAAAAAAATAAAACAACAAATAAAAGAGAAAACAAAACAGTTGGAGTAGTAAAGATAGTATTGACCAGAAAAATTTTAAAAGCAAAAGTAATGTCACTCATGCGCAGAAAACCACTTGACTAGTTCTGAAATTTCTTTGCCAATTATAATACAGTTTTTCAATTGCTCCATAGTTTATTTTTACAGACATTAGAAAACCAAATATATTGGTTTGTAGTTGTTGGCTTAGTGAGGTAATTTTTTTAAAATGAGGACAACCAATAGTGTAATTCCTCTACATTATCCGTAACATTACAGATAGATTTAATATTAAATCTAGAGATATTTTAACAAGAAAGATCAATCATGCGTAAAGCATTGGTTATGAAACACTTTCCAACTTCAATGCAATTTTATACAAACATCTTTAAAATACGATTCATTCCTCGGTAATATTTTTAAAATTATCACAATACTACATTAATTTATTGTATTTGAAAACTTCATCGAAGAAATGAACTTTATTCAAATGATGTCATCGAAATATTAATCGCCTCTATACAAAAGCAGCATTTCTTTCATAAACATTTTTCTAATCGTTTCATTCATCACAATACTATAATAATTTATTTTATTTAAAAATTTGAAAAATTGTTATCTACCATATTTATTTTAAAATGTGAAACCTTTCTCATATGTAAAATAATTAAACTCTTGGAAAGATATTTATTATATAATATATCTCTTTTTTCTTTCTAGAGGATATAACGAGAGTCAGAATTTAATTGAATTTGTTTTTCTCCCTATATTAAATAATTTTTATTTAAAAAAACTACCTAACATATTTTAATGATTTTTTTTATATATTTTATGGAACAATTTGAATATTACTTAAAATTTTCGAAGCAATTTGGGAATTTTAAATTCGCTTAAAAAATGTTTGAAAAATTAGGTCCCATAGGGTTCAATGTATTTCATTTTTTCAACCCGGGTTCAATAAAAACTAATTGGGTGATATTATTCATTTATATTCCCATAGGTCCCACAGCCCGTCTGAAAAACATAGTAAAATTTCATTTTGATAAAGTCATTTTTACGGCAGTTATCGTGCTAACGGACAGACAGACAGAATGGACAAAGTCATAACCACTTTCAACTATGTTGTAGTGTTAAAAATGGGCCATGATTGGTTAAAAAATAAACAAGGTATTTATTTTAAATTTGAAGATCTAAGCTAACAATGGGGAGGAAATATTTAATTCTAACATGTTTATTCTTGCGGAAAGAAACGGAAGTATTCAATGGATGTTGCCAATTGCCAATTAAAATATGTTTGCAAAGTGTTGATAAATAGGATAAAAGGGGGGGGGGGAGGGCATTCATCGGTTCTCTTTCTGATGAGACAATTTTTACGTAATGATCAGCAAGTTCTTTTTCCGCTAGGCCAACATGCGATTTAACACTTTGCTGACCAGTCATATGAGTATACTCGTGTTTTCATGTCACCATAGTTTAGAAAAAATAGTTACTAACGGGAAAAAAATCACACTAGTGTATGTAGAGTATGCTCTTTCAAAGGAAAGTGCAGCAAACCGCGATATGTTTGTAAAACTTGTGTACCATTGCAAGTAGGTAAATGCTTTACAGTATACCATATACCCGAAAAAATTATTAAACTTATGTAGTAAGTTCCATTTCAACGTATGCTGTGTAGATAAAGTTTATTAAAGCTTATTTTGATGTTTTCATTTCATATTCAACTGCGGAAAAATAATCGGCGGCACGGAATAATTTTGGCTTGAAATAGTCTGTCAACGATGTGTTAACCCAACTGATATGAGCATAATTTTTCCTGTAATAAATTGAATCTTTGATACTTTCAATATAATTGCATTTGTTACAGTATTTATGAAATTTAAAGCAAGGATTGAAGATATGCTATCAGTTAATTATTAACAAAAATTTTATTATCTAAAACCCAGTCAACAGCAAATGTTATTGCAGTTATTTCCAATTGAAAAACTGTATTCATTTCGTTCAATTTATAACAAGATACCTTTACCAATTCTTGATTCTTGAAGATACCTACCAAATATCCAACTTTAGCATCCATTTTGGATCCATCAGTATATATTTTATATGTGGGGATAAAATAATTATCATAATCGGGAAAAAAATTAAACGTTTAGCCGCGGAAATTTGAGATAAGGGATAATTGGAATCAAATGAGATTGGAGAAGGAAAATTATATTCGGAAATGGTATCAACTTTTTTCAAAAATAAGTATTTTTTTATTTAATATATTAATTACAATATGGATAAGAGAAATTCCAAGCATAAAAAAAAGAGCAACGTTATAGTTGGCTGTATAACCTGCCGGAATTTTAAAGAGAAATTGCCTTTGTAATGAAATTATTTCTTTAATTTGTACCATAGTTAAATTACCCTTTTCCTGACACCAGAACCATAAACAATAATTTTTTCTATTACTTTGAAACCAATTTTTTATTATTTTTAATAAATTTTTATTATTTCCCCAATTTTTCCCAGAAATGTTACCAAAATCAGAACAGAAGCTGAAACATTTTTCCTTTAAATACTAAATATGCGGCCTCCAGGAAAATCTATTATCTATAATAAAACCGCGAAATTTCGAATGATTAGTAATTTTAATGGATTTACCTTGTAACCCAAAATTAAGATTTCTTTTTAATTCTTATTTATACCAAAAACTATAGAATTACTTTTATCTCTTAATATTTCTAATTTAAAAAAATTTAAAGAATTCAAAATTGAATCCAAAATACAGTTTGTATTGTTTTCCAAACATTTCCTATTATTGCCAAAAATAATTACCGCGTGGTCACCTACAAAGGCTTGCAAGTAGTATATATTACTCGTATTATTCAATCTTAAAAGTTGATCAAAAAATAAGTTCCATAATATCGGAGCAATTACTTACCCCTGAGGGGAACCCTTGGAATTATATTTAGCAAAAGGTTGTTTTGTGAGTATGTAATTGTTCTATTTTTGAAGTACGAGTATATAAAGTTCCAAAGAGGTAATTATACATTTAATCTATAAACAGTTAATGGATGAATGTTTCAGTTTAAATTATCAAAAGCTCCTGGAACGTCTATGGCAGTCAGTGAGACATGATTAGAAGTTTTGAGACATGAAATATGATTAACCAGCTTATGAGCAGCAGCATCGCAACTATGTAATTTGCGGAAACCGAATTGATTGGACTGTAGAACGTCATTAGTTTCGAGCCGGAAATGCAACCTTTTAATAAAAATTCTTTCAAGGATCTTACTTATTGTTGGAAGTAAACAGATTGCAAGGTATGAAGAACACACAGTAGGGTCTCCTCCAGATTTCAATAAGTAAATTATCCTGGCAAATAAAATTTAAATGAAAAAATTATAAGCGTGCTTGAGAACATCACAAAAATAAAATAATGTAGTAATTCAAAAAACAATTTTTACGTTAGAATGCAAAGATGTACACTCAGCATTTTGCCAAACTATAAAATTGTACCAATTTGATACTTACTTCGCCGCATCCGGAATAATTAGATAACTTTGAAATGTGCATCATTATGTATTTAAAAATAAATATGAAAGCATTGCCCTACGGATTTGGTTAAAAAATCGTCGGAAAGAAAGTTTTTTAGTCTTTCCAATGGTGCTCAGATAGAAAATTTGTGATAATATTTTCTGTTGCTGAGGAACAGATTTGTGTAAAAATTACTCAAAATCGTGCTAAAACATAAAGTAATTAAATTAATTAGAATTTTAAAAAAATCTCGCCGAGGCGTATTTTCTCGGGTCCTGAAGTTCAACGCTTAGACTTTTAGTTATAGACAATACACAGAGACACGTCTTTTATTATGTACTAGAATGAATTATTCAGAGTTATCCGGGTCGTGAACAAAGGCCCGTAACAATTCAATTTACCAAATACACGTTCAAAAACACACTTTCCGCAGCTTCCAGAAACACACTTTCCGTAGAACAGAAAATATATAAAAGATTCAAAACCTTTCACAGGAATTTTCTTCCGAATACAAAGAACCTACCTATTATGTCCAGCCCGCTGACTCCTCTTTAAAATAGATCGGATTCAGAGTGGAAGAACATGGAATCTCCATTGGAGTGCAAGATGGTCCATTTTGATGACTGAATGCGATCACTTAAAAAGTACAAAAATTAAAAGTACTTATGGAATCGAAATTTTTTTTAGAATATTGAGATATATGACGAAGATTTAGACAAATTATAAAACTGTAATAATTTTAGGTTTTCGGGTGCGATGATATATATATATATATATATATATTATACAGACATTTTAAGCTTTCCTCAATAACGCTCCCTTTTCTTTCACAATTATTATTCCATATTCCTATTTCATGTCAAGCACGTATTGCAACTATATTAAATTCCATCCCAAGCCACTGAAATTAACAAAGTCTGCCAGCACTTCCGCTTTTCCTCGACCATACCATATATGGTCACTAATCTTAACCTCTACGCAAACTTTCTCATATGAAACTGCTTCCCCATCACATCTTTAAAGCATAATAACGCGAAGACAGCATGTTTCTCATGTCGTCATATTCCTTCCCCTGCGATGTAACTGTACATTGTGTGAACCAGCGCAGACGTCATTGAGATTTCTTGAGAGCTGGTCGACGATCAGGAGTTCAGCCTATGTAACAAAGTATGTTTTACGAGTGTCATATAATAAAGTAGATTTTTGGTAGCATGAAAAATCTTCCCTGGACTATTGCAACTGCCATTATATATTTATATAATGGCTGTTATAATCTGCCATTATATGTTATGGCTGTTATAGTCTGCCATTATATTGGACTATTGCAACTGCCATTATATTATGCAACTGCCATTATATACTGCCATTATATATATCACGTAAATAATGCACATTTCAATGTATTTAAAAAAATAAATATGAAGGAATTATCCCACGGTTCATTTCAAACATTGTTGGAAAGAACTTCCTTTTTTTTTTCGATGGTGTCAAGATGGAAACTGTGTGATAATATTTTAGCTCACTGTGGAATTTATTTATGCATCGGGTTAAACTATAAAATAACTAAAATCTAATTCGAAATTAAAAAAGGAATAACGTCGAAGTGCACCTTTCTGGGTACTCAAATATCTGTGTACCAAACTTCATGACCGATGACGCTTAGATTTCCCGCAACAGACTGCGAGCACACACACATAAAGACATCACCTCAAAATCGTTCGGAGTTCAAGGATCCTTGAAGCCTGCTCTTCCGTTGGAAACTCGAATTCAAATTCTGGACCCAGTCACAATACTTTCCCTATACATTATACTATGTATATAGGGAAAGTAATAAGTATCTATTTTGTTTTATACAATGAAACCCAATTTAATGCAATATGAAAGAAATAGAAAATGAATTTGAACCCGTAAAGAAAAAAGAGCGCCCCCTTCCCCCCCACACACACATACACAAACAAACATCTTCCTGTATATGTAAGAATATTTATTTTAAGAAATATATTTTAATTTTTTGGTTTATGTAAATAAAAATGGATTAAAAGTGTATCCAAAACGCTGATAAAACGCTGATGCCACGTTACACAAAATAAAAATTATACATTACGAAGAAACAAAATATGACAACGTCATAGGGACTCCTAATATCTGTTTGGCCTAGAGCAGGCCCTAGATCATATAAATCCGCCTCCGAAAATAAAAAATAAATTAATTTTTCTGCTTTTCCGGGGAATAATTTAAATGATAACATGAAAAATAAATGACTCGATTACTCGCAGGAAACATGTGTTTTGCAATCTTAAGAGAAAATGTCGCATCAGAAACAATTTCTGAAAATTGGGTTTCTCGGGGAATGAAGCGCGCATAAAATGCAAATTCAAAATTCCAGTGCATGCGAGAAGTATTTATCTCGGCTAGTTTGAAGGAAACTAAAGAAAACTTTATTCACAAAATGTTAATCTCATTTTCTAGCAGAAACAAAAGAAGATTTCAGTTACATTATTTTAAAATAAAATTAAAGTTTCTTGTGCATTTAACGGTTTAAGTGACACATTGTGTATCTGAAATATTAAGTCTTATATATTTTCAACGCTACTTTGGCTGCGATTTTTCACTCGCACATTGATGAAAATCTAAAGATAAAAATTAATTTGCATTAAATCTGCAAAATCTGAATTTTAAAGAAACTCGTGTAAAGAAATTACGTTGCCATCGAGACTCAAACCATGGATCTCTGAACTGTTCACACGACACTCTGTGCATTAAGTTACTGGGACAAAAGCAGCAGAGGATCAACTGATTATTTATCACCGCCATTAGACCATCTTTTCAAAGTTTTTGCTTATCAGCACCGTGCAGACGATAGCATGATCAGTGAGCACAAAATTCCTTAAAACAAATAGTTTTGTGCTCACTTCTTTCTTTTATATAGCGTCCTGTTATAGGGCAGAAGTTGCTTAACTGTATTAATGAGCGCTTGGAATGCAATTAAGTTTTGGCGGAAAATACAATACTTCTACTATAAAGTTTTCAAATCCTTCTATTATAGAAGTTTGTACTCACTAATCATCTCATCGTCTGTATTGTGCTGGCGAATTACAATAACTGTGAAATCATGTCTACTGGAGGCAATGGATGATCAGCTTGCTTGATTTTCTTGCTTGCTGGAAGGCCCTGTTATAGAGTAGAAGTTGCTTCACCGTATTACTGGGACTAAATTCTTATTTTCTAGAAGTCGATCATACTCCTTCAGATTTCATATCCAAGTAAAATTTCCTATCTGAACACCCTCCTTATTTTCTACTTTGCTTTTCCTACAAACATAGTGTAATGTACAGGGAAAGTATTGCGACAGGGTCAGAAATTCGAATTCGAGTTTTTGAAGGAAGAATACGTTTTAAGCATGTCTGAACTCGAATCGAACGGTTTTTGAGTGA
The DNA here is from genome assembly GCA_951213105.1 of Amaurobius ferox. NCBI lineage: Eukaryota > Metazoa > Arthropoda > Arachnida > Araneae > Amaurobiidae > Amaurobius > Amaurobius ferox. The sequence continues at coordinate 120,930,754 of OX578141.1, forward strand.
TGTCTGAGTGTGTGTTCGTGAGACTGTGGATGCGATATTTCACGGACAAATAAAGCGTTTAAAACATGATTCGGCACGGTTATTACAATCAGTGAATTACTTGAACACTATTAATTTTAAACGTAATTTAATGTTCAACCCCCCCCCCCTCCCTCATTTTTCGAAATATTTTTTTAAAACAAATCATTAAAAATGCAGGACCTCTAATCATGAAAAATAAATGATCATTTCAGATGTAATTTTATATTAGAAAACGAATGACAAACTTTGGAACGGTAATATAAACCGTTTTCAAGATATTGCAGATTTTTCAAATAAATGCTAATTTCACTAGCATTTTAATAACTTTATAATGTTTTTTAATACTTCTCTGTTAAATTTTTACTTTCCCTGCATACATTGAATAATGTATAGGGAAAATTTCGTAAAGGGGTCGAAAATTCGAATTTTCGACGTAAATGCGCGTTTCATCATCCCTGAACTCGAATCGAAGGTTTTCGAGGTGATGTCTATCTATGTGTTTCTATGAGTTTGCGGATGCGATATCTCGCAAACGAATAAAACGTTTTAAACGCAATTTGGCACGATTATTACAATCGATTAATATTGGAACCCTATTGATTTTTGCGATTGAATGTTCTAGAAAATCCTCCAAGTTTTGAATGAATTTTTGAAATCATTAAAAAATTAAGTATTTTATGAATAATAAATAAATAATCATCCCATGCGTAATTTTCCATTAGAAAACGAATGACACAATCTTTAGAACGCTGGCTTGAACCGTTCTGGAGATATTGTACGTTTTGCAAATACATTTTTCGCAAAAATTACACAAAATTAAAAAAGCAGTAAGTATCGTCAATAAAATCACTTTCCATAATGCAATATTATGCAATAAATCTGTCAACATCATTCTCATGTATCTAGCTCTTTCCATTTATGAAAGAAGTTACTTTTTGTAATAGTTTTGTATTTTGCCTCCAAAACATTCGTCAATAGTAATTTATTTCACAGGATGTTCATTAATTGACAATTACATATAAATAACGATTTTACACGTGAATATGAATTAAACATTCTGTTTGGACTCATAAATTGTCAAAAGAGACAAATTTTCCATTCATGTGGTATTAATTCAATGCCAAAATCATTGTGCTGTGGAACTTACTCACCATTATTTTGCTGCAAAAGAAGTGACGTTATTGCATTGTGTAGGGAAAATCATGTGCTGCCCACATCAGATTTTTCTAATCCTGTCGTTTATAATACTCCTGAAATGAAAAACGTTTCTTGAATCGTAGTGATGACTCTCTGCGTATAACTGACAGGATGAATTTGTTCAGGAGTCATTGTTCGTTACTAATTCCCCCGTGGTGAAGGGGCACCTACGCACCACGTCCACAAGACCCCCCAGCCCATGGCGAAGGGGAGAAGATTTGCAGCTTCACTTTTATAGATGCTCCCCGAAGGGCGGAAGTATGACTTGGCCTCGACATGACAACATCCATGTCCGCTGGCGGGATTCGAACCCACAACCCGGTAATCCAGCGATCAGACGGGATCAGACGGAAACGCATGCCCCTGACCGCTCGACCACCGGATCGGCAGCAGTCATTGTAAAGAAACTAAGTCCTAACCGGATTCAATCCACGGATCTTTACACTGGCCAAACAATGCCCCTTTTACTTTCCCTACAATTTATCGTAATGTATAGGGGAAGTATTTGAATTGCGTTGAAAATCGCAACTTGAATACTCCAGAATCCTAAAAATATTTTAGTGTGACGACGTCTATGTCTGTGCAATGTATGTATCCACTCCAACACAAAAACTAATAAACCAGTAGTAGGTAGATCACTTGTTAGGTGACCCTGGCATTGATTCCAGTTTGGTATGATTGTGGAAAAAATCTGATGTGGGCAACACATGACAGGGTAATTACACAAAATAGAAGCCATAATTATTTTAAATTACACTGAATTTGCACTTTTAATTCAATTTTCGTTTTCATTTGGTAACCGGACTTACTTTCAAAGATGGCGTAGCGAAAATGCGAAAAAAACTAAAATATCTCGAGAACGGCTAGTCCTAGAGTAATGGGGTTGGTCTTATTTTCGTCGTCAAAAATTACATGTACAATAAGCATTTAATTGATATATTTGAGCATACGTAGTTTTATTTTTATATTTACCGATTTTTGCGGGCCGTTTCGCAAAAAAAGCAGGTTCATTTTTTCGAATCGTACCAAAATCTAATCAACACCAGATTAACCTACAAGTGATATATCTACCAAATGTTGTGAAATTTAGTCTATTAGTTTTTCAGCTAGAGTGAATACAAGCAATTTTTGCGGACCATTTTGCAAAAAAAGGCAGGTTCTGTTATCCCCAATTCATACCAAAATTTAATCAGCACCAGACTCACCCACAAAGGACTTATCTGCCAAATTTTATGACATGCTGTCGATTAGTTTTTCATTTAGAGTGGATATAAAATCTTCAGACAGACAGACACACACACATCACGCTAAAAATAGTTTTTACGTGTTCTAGAGGTCCCAAAACGTGTAGAGCCGTCGAAAATTCGAATCGCGATTTTCGGCAATCCTTTTTAATATTCTCCGTATGCATTACCGTGTATTGCAGGGAAAGTTAAAAAAAACCTACCTTGTTTTGCGAAATTGTGCGCAAAAATCATCAAGAGTACATATGTTTAAATGTATTAATTAAATGCTTGTTTTATAAGTCATTTTTCATTACGAAAATAATAAGACCAACCTATTTATTACTCTAGGACAAATTGTTCTCAAGATATTTCACTTTTTTCAATTTCCAAATAAGAAATGAAAATTGAATTAAAAATACAAACTCAGTCTAATTTCAAGTAGTAATTATCCGAGTTATCTTGTAAGATTAAAGCCAATTTAATGGATTATGAAAGAAATAAAGAGAAATGCACGAGTCTGTAGTGAAAGTCATGCGCTGCCCACATCTGATTTTTTCATCTTTTATACTGGGTGTTTCCCCAATAGGGAATACAAAATCACCGGTTAACAATATAAGTAAAGTGAAATATGAAAATTAATCAGCAAACAGAGAATAATTTACCTACGATAGTTCCCCGAAATTGCTAATTTAATAGAAATGCGAAATTCATTTATATATACACGCCCCTCTCTCCCCAATCAAAAGAAATATTTATTAGTAAAATTTGCCCAAATAAGTTATTCAAAGTTTTGCAGCAAATATGTTGCTCAAAATTATATTGTTTAAATTGATTTGCAGATGCCAATTATATTTATACTTCCAGAGTGAGGTAAACATTCATACTTGCAGTTCAGGTAAGCTGGAATAAGTCAACAAATCCAATTATCGGTATTTCAGCGAAATTTTCATCAAAAAGGTACCAAGTAAGATTTTTTTAACCCAAATTAAATGCGGCGTAACTTTTACTTATTGACATTTTTACTCTCCCTTCATAATAGGATAACGTATAGGAGAAGTACTGTGATTGGGTCGAAAATTCGAATTCGAGTTTTGACAAGAGAGTACATTTCAGGCATACCTGAACCCGAATCGAACATTTCTGAGTTGATGTGTATGTGTGTATTAGTGCGTGTGTATCCCCTTGAGTCTATGAAAGCAATAGCGAATGAACTAATGAATTGTTTCGAAACAAAAATTGATACAATTATTACAATCAATAAATACTGGAACCCTGTTGGTTTTAAACGCAATAGAATGTTCGGAACACCACCTAATTTTCAAATGAATTTTTGGAAAAAATCATTAAAATCTCAAGATCTGCATAAATAGTGATAAATAAGGATACATAACGATAAATAAGGATACATATTCATCGCAAACTTAATTTTTCAGTTTAAAATGAATGAAACAAACATTAGAACGCTAGCATAAACCGTTCTCGTGATATTGCACGTTTTCAAATACATTTACTAAGAATTACATAACATCTATATAACTCTTTTCATATGCAATATTCTGAAACAAATCTGTTAACATCATTCTTGTGAATCAGTCTAGTCCGTTCCATTATCTAGAGAAGGTACTTTTTGTAATAGTTTTGTCTTTTGGTACTAACGAATTCGCCTATTTCACAGGATATTAATTAAATGTGAATTGCATTTTGCGCGCAAGTATGAATAAGTTGTTCGTTTTTTTACTAATAAGCTACTAAAAGCGTCCAATTTTAATTTAAATGCTGTTAATGCAATGCCATAAACTTTGTGTTTGAATATGGTAAACCATTCATTTGCTGTGAAAGTAAAGTCATTGCTTTTGTAGGGAAAGTCGTGTACTGCCCACATCAGATTTTTTTATTGGGGCCTGTATAAAGAATTAAATTTTGCTTTTTTAGAAAATTACCAATGCTGGGGAGTGCAACTATCATTTCTAAATTATCCTCTGTTTGCCTATTCCTTTTTTATATTTCACTTCACTTCTCCGATCAACCATTGGTTTTATATTCCTTACGGATACTCTTTATGAAACACCCAGTAGTGGAAGTGTACGCCCACATTTTCTCTTCATTTAGAATAACTGAAATACACATTTCATTCCAAAATATCGACATATTCTGCTTAACACATTAAATTGGGTACAATACAAAGACAAAATGATGTGGGCAGCACATAACACTTTTTCTGTATAATGCAATGGTTTTATTTATCTCCCAGCAAATAATGGTGTATAAGATTCATGGCACAATGTTATTAGAATTGAATTAATGCCAAGCCAATTGAAATTGAGCGTTTTTATATATTTACTAATCCAAACGAATGACTTATTCATACTCACCAAAATGCAATTGACATTTAATTAATATCATCTGCATGAAATAAATGATAGAAGTTTTAGGCGTCAAAATACAAAACTATTGCAAAAAGTTTTCTCTCCCGTGAATGGAACGATCTAGATTCACGAGAATGGTGTTATATAATATTGCATATGAAAAATTAACATATTTGACAATACTTACTACTTTTGAAATTTTACATAACTTTTTGATACATTTAGTTGAATAAATAAGTTGGTATCACGTCTGACTTCAAATAAATAAGATTAAGCACACAACTTTGATATAATAAGTGTAATAAAAACCTTATAAGACGTACAAAATGGAAAAAGGCCAGCGCTCTTCATCAGTGGCTACATGGAAAGTAAAAAGGATCGTTCATATATAGACCAATAAAGATGACAAATTTGCATAAATACAATCAGTAAATGAACATTCAATTATCTAAGGAAAAATACACAAAAAAACATAAAATATTTTTAACAGATTCAAAAACGAGTATATCTCAAGAAAAGTACAATTAAAAATACTTTTCTAATACAGGAATGCAAATTCAGATAGGACAGCCAAGCCCAATCCCCATGAGGATGACGTCAAAGATTACTATGGAACTTTCTCTCCATAGTTATCTTTGACGTCATCCTCATGGGGATTGGGTTGGACTGCTCTTTCTGCATTTGCATTCCTGTAATAAAATAGTATTTTTAATTGTACTTTTCTTGAGATATACTCGTTTTTGTATCCGTTAAAAAATATTTTATGTTTTTTGTGTATTTTTCCTTAGATAATCGAATGTTCATTTACTAATTGTATTTACGCAAATTTGTCATCTTTACTGGTCTATATATGAACGATCCTTTTTGCTTTCCATGTAGCCACTGATGAAGAGCGTATTAGCGCTAGAAAGCGCTCAGGTCTTTTTCCATTTTTGTACGTCTTATAAGAAGTGTAATAAAAGACCTTCTATCAAAGTTGTGTGCTTAATCTTATTTATTTGAATAGTTTGATAAATATATTTGGATTTTTTCGATATAATCTTTCCCCAATTTTTGATTGGAAATCAATATCTCGCAATAATAATATTTCCCAATAGTGCTCTGAATATAACTGTTTACCTCAATATTAATGCCTTTACTTGCCCAATTAAAAACCCATTTTCTATACTTGATTGATAATATTTACTACCCAATAATTTGGATGTCCCTACGAATATACAAATAATTTAGATGTACTACTGTTTTGTCCCACTTAATATACTCTTCTGCTGCTGTTTCTTTCATTTTTTTTTCTTTTTTTTTTCAAAGTTTAATAAACTTGTTCCAACACTCCAGTTAGCCACTCTACACCTTTGAGTGCGTTGGACGGTCCGAGTTGTGCAGCTTACAGGGTATATATAATCAGAAGAAAAATTGCAAGTTGGGGTCTGTATTTTGAGTTCGGCATTTCAAGTAAAGTGGTAGTTCATTTCATGCCTGCTGCATTTCTTTCTTGATTTACTCAAACACTGACGCATTCAAAAATAACTCTTATAACGCCAACAACCCAACTGAATGATGATGGGCTTATACACCCTCATTCTTCTTCTCTTTCGACCCAGACTGTCAGACCTACCCGAAAGTATAAGGGATCTGTTTGGACGACCAGGAAGTGTCACCCAATTTAGACCGGAACCCAGTGAGGGCGACATCCATATGGACAGTACCCTCCTTCTTCTACCCCCAATCTCTCGAAAGGACTTACAGACCCACATATTTAACGTGCCCGTACTCCAAGTGAAAATGGCAACAGTTTGGGTAGAGGCGGGAATCGAATTCATGTCGTCCGAGTGCAATCTCCGCACGCTATCCACTGGGCTATCACACCCCCTATACACACTCTGTAGAAAGTTTTGGAAAAAGCAAGTAACCCGTTCAGTTCTTAGCCTATCTACAAAATTCAAGAAGTTGCCTAAACTCTCTAAAAGCCGCCAAAATTGCGATATTTTGTTTACCAAGATCACATAATTCGCGCCGATGTCAAGCAATCCGGAACAAAAATATGACAATTTCCCCAGATTCTTGTTAGGTATTCGTATCATTATAGTGGCCCTTTCGTAGATATTTAAGTTCCACCCCCTTCTCATTTCTTTCATGATTTACTCTGTACTCCCGGGTCTTAATGTATTTCACATAACAATGTTTTACTAAAAACTGTAGTATGGCAATATTTTTGTCCTCAATAAAATAGCTGTAATTCTTCGGAAAATGTTATAAATAAAAGCAAGTAAATATAAATCGAAAAATGTTTCATTATCTACACACCTTTAATTCGAAAAGGAAAAGTATTATTAGACCCGAAGATAGAACGCTGCTATGGACGTATTTTCATTTGCACCATTTATCGTTTTCCCATTTAGTTTCATAACATCATTGAAATCTGCGAAAACACCCACAGTTTATTTCATCATATTTCTTTTGTCGGAACTGTTCCGTATATTATATATTTTTTAATTCTGGCGGTAATGATTGTTGATAGACAGAAGGGACCGTTTCCACGAACAAGTGTTATCTTTATACAGGGTTTCTAGGAAAGTCCAAGTACCCCAATAATTTTACACAGAAAGGTCCATGAATGTACCAGTTAGGTCTATAGTAAGGTGAACATGGCCGATCGAGTAAGTGATTGCAGCGTTCCTACCGGAGAATTGAGAATGCTAAGATAAACTCTGCAACAAAGTGAGATAGAAAAACAATGCAATTAAAAAGTTTGCGTAGAAATCGATAGCAGGAACAAATAAAACGCATAATAGAATGCAATAAATAACTGTCAAAAATTCGTATCATCAGGGTTTGTAACACGGCAACATCTGTGCCGCGTTCATTATCCTAACTTTTTTAACACTTTACAACAAAGTTGAAAAGTGTTTATGACTTTGTTCATTCTGTCTGTCTGTCTGTCTGTCTGTCTGTCTGTCTGTCTGTCTGTCTGTCCGTTAGCACGATAACTGCCGTAAAAATGACTTAATCAAAATGAAATTTTAGTATGTTGTTCAGACGATCTATAGGACCTATGGGAATATAAATAAATAATATCACCCAATTAGTTTTGGATTGAACCCGGGTTGAAAAAATGGAATACATTGAGCCCTATCAGACCTAATTTTTCAGGCATTTTTTAAGCGGATTTAAAATTCACAAATTGCTTCGAAAATTTTAGGCAATATTCAAATTGTTCCATAAAATATATAAAAAAAAATTCAGCGAAATATATTCAGTAGTTTTTTAAATAAAAATTAAAATAATAATAACACCTCTTATATGAAGCGATCACGTGTCCATGATATGAAACGATCACATGACCAACTTCAAAATGATATATCGCATCCATCTTGTCTCAAAATCGTGATTTTTAAAGTTCTTTTTAATTCATATTGAGTGTTGTATCCATCCTAAAACTACTTTATTTTTGCCTAAATTCTGTGCATCTACATACTTTAACAACGCAATGACAATATATTTCAGTTTAAATGCTCATACAAATTTGATTATTTCTACTATTAAGCCTATTTTTCACCTATGTAAAATGTAAACAGCAAAATATGTAGAATGAGTTGTATTAGAATCGCTGTAATTCTTTAACACAAAATCATTTAGTCCATGGAGTCTGCATGGCTGATATGAATGAAATATTCATTGATTTTAGAAAGAGAAGGACGATAATTTTCGATGAAGTTTTACGCATTGAGTTTTACTTACTTGTAGCTCCATGGTCTTAATTTTTAAATAATATAAATTATTATATAGTATTGTGATGAATGACATGAATGGGGGAATTATTTATGAATGAAATGTTGCTTTTATAGAGAGAGCCAGGCGTGTTATTTTTTTATGACGTCATTTGAATGAATTTCAGTTGTTTTCGATAAAGTTTTCAAATATAATAAATTATCGTAGTATTATGATAATTCTAAAATTATTACCAAGGAATGTATCACATTTTAGAGATGTTTAAACCAGGCAATTTATATTTTAATGCCGTCATTTGAATGAAGTTAATTTTTTTCGATGAAGGTTTAAGGTTTCAAATATAATAAATTAATGTAGTATTGTGATAAGTTTTAAAATATGTATTGCATTTTAGACATGTTTAAATAAAATTGCATTGAAGTTGGAAAGTGTTTCATAATCAATGCTTTAAGCATGATTGATCTTTCTTGTTAATTATCAAATAGGGGCGCTGAAGTCTCTTTTATTCGATCGGGCATGGTCATTTTACAATAAATAGACCTATCGTATATACTCAGCCCTTTTCTTCAGCCATGGTCATTTTACTATAGACAGACCTAACGTGTACACTCAGACCTTTTTTTCGGGCATGGTCATTTTACTATAGACAGACCCAGCGTGTACACTCAGACCTTTTCTTCGGGCATGGTCATTTTACTAAAGACAAACCTAACGTATACACTGAGACCTTTTCTTCGGGCATGGCCATTTTACTATAGAGAGATCTAACGTGTACACTCAGACCTTTTCTTCGGGCATGGTCATTTTACTATAGACAGACCTAACGTGTACAATCTGACCTTTTCTTCCGACATGGTCATTTTACTATAGACAGACCTAACGTGTACACTCAGACATTTTCTTCGGACATAGTCATTTTACTATAGACAGACCTAACGTGTACACTCAGACCTTTTCTTCGGGCATGGTCATTTTACTATAGAGAGATCTAACGTGTACACTCAGACCTTTTCTTCGGGCATGGTCATTTTACTATAGACAGACCTAACGTGTACACTCAGACCTTTTCTTCTGGCATGGTCATTTTACTATAGAGAGATCTAACGTGTACACTCAGACATTTTCTTCGGGCATGGTCATTTTACTATAGACAGACTTAACGTGTACACTCAGACCTCTTCTTACAAAGTTATTGAAGTGCTTAAGGACTTTCCTAGAAAACCTGTATATTACGTCTGTGTCGCTATAATGATATCTCACGATTCACTGATTTTTCTGATTTTTGAACTTGCATATAATAATATTAACTGCTTCTGAGTAAAAAAGTAATCGATTCGCATTGTATCCTCTCATTAAATGTTTTCAGTCTAAATGAGTGGTGTGGTTCATAGTCTATAACGGTATGTATAAAAAAAATCCAGCTGTAAAATTCAAATTCCAACTTAACTATTACAGTAGAATCTCAGTTATCCAAAAGTATGCGATTGAAGTATTTTCGGTTGATCGAGTTTCCATAGGAATTTTCGGATAAATGCGAGGGCGTAAATTATGACCCGGTGATGAGACAGCAGTATTTGAAACAGAGTTCTAAAGTGCGGGAGTTGATTTGGTAGTAACTGTGGACAACAATGACGTTTTTAATACAGTAGTGTTCCTGGACATGTTTGTGTGGCTTCCCAAGATATCAGACGTTAACTAGCTTGCCCCAAGCATTGATGTGCAGGACTTAGCGAATGCGGAAATGGTTGCTGCAGTGAATAAGGAAATGCTGCTGTTGAAGAGCCCGACGAAATGAAAAATATCAGCATTACGCATACTGAGATTGCAAAGATCATAAACGCAACACTTCGCTATATTGACGTGCAAGATGATACAATATATTTAAAAGGGCTATTGTTTAAAAGAGAGCATTGGGAGGTAGCTCTAAAGTGATGCCAAATTGGTCAGCAGACGAAAATCACTATATAATTTGTAATGAAATAAAGTGATTGCGTACACACAATGGTTAAACTAAGCAGCCTCTGTCTATTTATTTACTACGTACTAAGTATCTCACATATTTTATTAAAATCCCCACTATATCACCTATTAATATATCTCACATTTACGTCAATCAATTATCAATGCACGTTTAACAATATTTTAATATTAAAAATGCTAAAAAAATATGTGTAGGTAAAATATTAAATAAGTACAAATCAAATTAATAATGGATAATTAAATTAATAGATAACTAAATTGATAAATAATTACACAACTAAATAAAGTTAAATTGAAAATAAAAATATAAAGATAAGAACTCTTTCGATTAAGCCGTTTTACAGATAACTGGGTCTGTGCTCCATTCTCATTCAAGATATAAAGGGAATTTTTAACCACTCATAACATTTTTAACACTTTAACCGTCATGTGAGCCATCTGTGATTCACAATAACATTATTATTGAGTATCCTAACAGCCAACGTGTCAAGCATGGACGGTCTTAAAGAGATCCTGCATAGCTGGAAACAATTAAAACTGTCAGTTCGAGTCAAAGTCACATCGGCAAGGAACGTTTCTATCGATTCGTGCATGTGTCAGCTATACCTGAGTTAAGGAGCATTTCAACTGAAGTACGTGGGGCGGTAAAACTAGATAAAGGATAACACTTCTCATTAATGTCAGCCACAAGTAAGGACTATTGGCAAACGATGATATGCGATTTCGACGTGTTTAATTGAGACTGGTGGGGAATGGTAAAAATGAGAGAAACATTTGAGTTGTTATACATTATGTTAAAAGAAATGTCGGAATCTTTTGATGAACTCATGTGTAAGTCCTAAGGCCAGGTTGTAGGCCAAGTCAATGTGTTGTAAGCCGGGGCTCGAAACGCAGACATACGTATTGGCCAACCGACAATTTTACAATTGAGAGGGGTGCGATAGCCCAGTGTTTAGCGAGCTGGGATCGCATTCGGACTACCTGAGTTCGATTCCTGCCTCTACCCAAACTGTTATCGTGTTTCCGCGAAAAACGGGTACGTTAAATATGTGTATCCGTAAGTCCTTCCGAAATGTTGGTGGTAGGGAAAGGAATGTACGGTCCCTGTGGATATCTCCCCACTGGGTTTCGGTCTAAATTGGGTGACTCTCCTCGTTCGTCCAAACAGATACCTTACACCTTCGGATAGGTCAAACAGTCTGGGTTGAAGATGAAGAATCTTCCAATGGAGCTACTGGGACGGAATTGCAAACTCTTATCGTCAAAGTGGACTCTGTATTCGCCTCTCTCTAATGTCAGATGGACATCAACTCGACAATCTGACTGATCTCCTGCTATATTTACTTGAGATTAGCCTTCTGATGCTATTTTTATCCTCCAGGTTACATCCCTGCGTGATTGCTGGCTTCCCGTTTTGAAATTGACGATCAATATTTTAGAATCTTCTAAATCTGTGTTAGTCGTACTAGAGCTACATTCAGACCCCCCCCTCCCCACTGATACCATTGCCCTTGTAGAGTTAATTTGTTCGGGCGGCATTGTAAAGAACCTTGATCTCCCAGATGTGCTCGAATTGTGGATCTTCGTGCTGGCTAACCGACACTCTCCCAATTGAGCTGTAAATATAATAGATACTATAAAATATATTGTTCAAGTACGACCACGCACATGGATGTGAGCATATCCATAGTATAATGTATATACTCACACCCATAAATGTCTCTATATACATAGAGACACAAATAAATGTCCCTATATAGTCGTCGTCCCTATTTATATATAGTATAATGTATAGAGAAAGAATTGTGACGGGGTCAAACATTCGAATTTGAGTATTCGACGGAAGAACAAACAGGTTTCAAACATCTCTGAACGCGAATCGAACGTTTATGAGGTGATGTTTGCGTGCATGTCCGCAATCCTGTGGGTCATGATGAATGGAACACGAATATATCTGGGATATATCCCAAATGAATGGGATGTTTAGAATGAAATTTGGTACAAATATTACAATCAGTGAATACAGAAAGTCTATTGATTTTAAAAGCAATAGAATGTTCGGAAGACCCCCAAATTTTCGAATGAAATTTTGAAAAAATCATTTGAAAATTATAATCTACAATAATTGTATGCAAATGATTATTTCTTATGTAATTTTTCATTACAAAACGAGTGACGCAAACTTCAAAGCGCGAGTATCAACTGTTCAAGATATTGCATTTTTTCTAATAACTTTATCCAAAATATTACGTGAAATTGAAATATAATATTAACTATCATAAAATATATACACTTTTCATGCAATATTATGCGAAAAATTTGTTAACATCATTCTCATGAATCTAGTTTGTTCCATTTACGACAGAAGATACTTGCGAAAAAATTTTATAATTTTACGACCAACAATTCACCGATGACCATTTATATACATGAAAAGCTCTCCTCTCCGTTTGTGGGTAACGCTTGTGGATAAATTTGGAAAACTTTAGGATTTATTTAGCGAAATATCGCCAACTTGACGACATGTTGTCCCAAATTGACAAAAATATAGTTAAAATTACAAAAAAAAATACTAAATTAACGGAAATTAAGTTAAACTGATCAATTAATAATTAAAATATTTTAATATATGGACTATTGCTTGTTGCGAATGCTATAAATATTGATAATTGTCAATTTGGACTTGCACGAAATATAAGTTAATTGGGTATTTTGAAATAGATTTGCATGTTGTTATCCGGAACAGCGCCCAATGTACAATTCAATGTTAAAAACATTGTGCTTTGGATATTATACATCATTTTTTCCTTGTGAAGGAAGTAAATTCATTACATTATATAGGGGAAAAGTCATGTGCTGCCCACATGATAAATGTTTCTAGGGGACCTCACAATTTGTATGAACAGCCCTGGTTTATAAGTATGTAAATTCAATAAGTTTTAGATAGTTGATGATACCACAAATTACGAAATAATCAATTAGCCCCATTTTAAGTTTTGATTAGTTTGATGTTACGATTTAAACTTCAAACAAAATCATTTTTTTGGATGAAATATTAAAGACGTGACAACTTGATCCAAGACCTATGCGAACCCGTTAATCCCAAAACTTGCATTTTTCGCGAAATTAAAGAAGTTTCTGTGATAATCGGTTTTTATTGCGAAAATTTTCGATGGACGAATCGACTGCATATGAAAATGAAAGGGCTTTTTTTTTCTGCATTTCAGATTAAATGTGCAGAAATAAAAATACTTTATTTTAAAGTAACTAGCAAACAAAAATGGAACTGAAAACCACTTTATCGAGAATTCGTTGAACATTCTGTTTTATTAGATTTCCTATTTCTTCTCCTTTTGATTTAGTCTGGTACTTAAAAGGATTACTAAGAATCCCTCTGCTTTCAAATGGTATTTTTTAAGCCAAAAAAAAAAAGTGCACTTGCGACGTAAAGGATTTTTTTTAAGACACGGTATTTTTTAAGAAATGAAAAGGGTCAAATGCCTTTTTACATGAAATTCATTTTAGACACTATTTTTTGAAGATCATTACTTGTTATAGAAGAATTTTTCTGTAGATACAAGATTTTTCAGTAGATACAACCAATAAATTTCCAAAGAATTGATCTATATCTAAGAAGGATTTTTATTTCCTTAATCAGTTGCCATGAATTTTATATTAGGAAACCTTAAATATTTTATTTTATGAGATGAAATATTATTATTATTATTAGGAATGTGCTCACACTGAGGATAATTAGTGCATGGATGCTATCTGCAACCTATCCTAATATTAAACGTCTTAATTTAATCCTACTTTAAAAGTCCCTAATATCCAAATTCTGCGATTATTATTATTATTATTACTTCCCTACAATTCATGGTAATGTATAGAATTATTGGAATCATGTCGAAAATCGGAACTAGAGTTTTAGACGGATTTAGATTTTTCAGGCAGTCAAGTACACTATCCACTCTAGCTCAAAACTATTCAATGAAATTTTACAAAATTTGATATATAAGTCACTTGTAGGCAATTCTGGTGCTGATTAGATTTTGGTACGATTCAGAAATATAAAACCTGCCATTTTTTGCAAAATGGCCTGCAAAATTCATCAAAATCTGAAATAAAAAGTATGCTGATAACAATCATTAAAATAAAAGTATGCAATTATCAATACTATATATGCAAAATATTATGTAATAATATAATATTATATAATATATAATATAATATATGCAAAATATGCAATTATTATACATACAAAAGTATGCAATCATTAAAATAAAAGTCACAAAATAAAAGTATGCTGATAACAATCATTAAATGCTTATTTTATACGTCATATTTATTTAATGTCGAAACGAGTAAAACCAACTCCATTACTCTAGCATGCACAGTTTTCGAAGTATTTAAATGTTTGTTTGCTTTTTAATTTCGAGGATATGGCGCGACGTTTTAAAATGTATTAGATTGTCTAATAAAAAAGACATTAAAACTTTAAACTGGATATAATATCAAGCAAGTATCCATCTCAATTTGAGCAATGAAACTCAATGGATTATGAATTTGAATCTGTGGGTAAAGTTATGTACTGGCCACATCAGATTTTTACTTTCCCTACAATACATGATAACGTATAGGGAACGTATTGGAATCATGTCGAAAATTGGACGAGTTTCCGACAGTTGTACACGTTCCGGGTGCTCTAGAATACGAATCCATCATTTTAAAGTGCCGTGTGTGTGTATGCGTATCTGTTTAATATATGTATTCAAGCTAACTCAAAAGGTATTCAACGAAATTTCACAAAATTTAGTACATAAGTTGCTTTTAAATCACCATGGTGATGACTAGATTTTGGAACGATTCGAAGAAATAGAACTGGCCCGTAATAATTCACAAAGTCTGTAATTAAAGACTAAGCATGCATCATACGCCACTTTCGACGGAGAAACGATTAAGATGAACCGTTTTCACTACATTTAAGTTGTTTCGGATTTAAGGAGCTGGTAACGTTTTAAAACATTAAGTTCTCAAATTAAAAAGGTCATACTAAAACTGCAAATTAAATATAATGTCAAGCAATTTGATGTGGGCGACACTTGACTTTCCCTGCATAATGAACGTACTTTACTTCTTTCAATGCTTAATGATGATGGACAAGATCCACGGCACAATGGTTTTAAAGCTGACATTTGGCGTTTTTATGGATAATAACATCTAACATTATTTTAAAGTGCCAGATTAACTTATATTTCGCACCAGATTAAGTTATATAATTTCAAATCTAACTGGAGAATTGAAAATATTGTTATTATCTGCCAAGCAATATGAAAGCAATATACTCCATTATATTAAAATATTTTAATTATAATTTTGTCAATTTTGCGATATATGCGTCAATTTGGCTCCACATTAAAAAATGTGATGTGGGCAGCACATGACTTTCCTTATATAATGCTATGAATTTACTTCTTTCACAGTGAAAAATTATGAAAAGATCCACGGTACAGTGTTTGTAACGTTGAATTGCGCATTTAGCACATTTCCGTATGACAACATGGAAAGCTGTTTCACACGAAATTAACTTACCTTACACCTTTCTGGTAAGTCGGACGGTTTGGGTCTCAACACCAAATTGACTTATATAATTTCAAATCCAACTTGATAATTGAAAATATTGCTATTATCTACCAAGCAATATGATAGCAATATACTCCATTATATTAAAATATTTTAATTATAATTTCGTCAATTTTACGATATTTGAATCAATTTGGCCCGACATTAAGAATGTGATGTGGACAGCACATGACTTTCCTTATATAATGCTATGAATTTTCTTCTTTCACAGTGAAAAAATGAAAAGATCAACGGCATAGTATTTGTAACGTTGAATCACGTATTTGACACTTTTCTGTGTGACAACAGGGAAAATTATTTCGTACCCAATTAACTTATATTTCACGCAATTCTAAATTAACAATTATCAATATTGATAGCATCCTCAATAAGTAATATAGTCCATATATTAAAACATTTTAATAATAAATTTATCAATTAGGCGTCATTTTTAAAAACTTGTCGACATTTTTGCAATTTTGACGATATTTTGTTCAATCTGGGGCTAAGCATCACCAAGGTGGCGATATTTCGCTAGATTATTCGCCAAATTCGCCATATGTATGACAAACAAACGGAGAGAAGCGCATTTCTTATATACTACAAGGTATGTCCGCCATATGACGGGATTAAAAATTTGCAAAGCGTTGCCTCCTATTTAGCGTCATTTTTATCAAATTGGCGACATTTTAGTTAATCTGGCAATATTTTAAAAAGTCGCCTAGTTGGCGATATGTCGCTAAAATTTCGAAAAGCGTTACAGACGAAGAAATAGATTATTTATATTAGATTCTTATATTATTCCCAAAATATAGAATTTTCATGAATTTGTCGTCATTTTCATTGATTTAGCGTCATTTCTATCAATATGGCAACATTTTAAAAAATCGCCAAGTTGGCGATATTTCGACAAATTCGTTACTAAAATTTTGCAACGTTATGGACGAGAAATATGACACTCTTATAGTAGATAAACGACTA
The DNA here is from genome assembly GCA_951213105.1 of Amaurobius ferox. Taxonomy (NCBI): domain Eukaryota; kingdom Metazoa; phylum Arthropoda; class Arachnida; order Araneae; family Amaurobiidae; genus Amaurobius; species Amaurobius ferox. The sequence goes on from OX578141.1 coordinate 120,947,876, forward strand.
ATGGCATCCAAATTCAAAATGATCACTAAAAGTGTCTTCTCTCGTGAATTGAACGATCTAGACCTACAAGAATGATAACAAATGTATCGCATAATATTTCATATGAAAAGTGAACATATTTCACAACAGTTAATACTATTTTTAACACTTTACAACAAAGTTGAAAAGTGTTTATGACTTTGTTCATTCTGTCTGCCTGTCTGTCTGTCTGTCCGTTAGCACGATAACTGCCGTAAAAATGACTTAATCAAAATGAAATTTTAGTATGTTGTTCAGACGGTCTGTAGGACCTATGGGAATATAAATGAATAATATCACCCAATTGGTTTTGGATTGAACCCGGGTTGAAAAAATGAAATACATTGAGCCCTATGGGACCTAATTTTTCAAACATTTTTTAAGCGGATTTAAAATTCACAAATTGCTTCGAAAATTTTAGATAATATTCAAATTGTTCCATAAAATATATAAAAAAAAAATCAGCGAAATATATTCAGTAGTTTTTTGAATAAAAATTAAAATAATAATTACACCTCTTATATGAAACGATCACGTGACCATGATATGAAACGATCACATGACCCACTTCAAAATGATATATGGCATCCATCTTGTTTCAAAATCGTGATTTTTTAAAGTTCTTTTTGATTCCTATTAAGTGTTGTATCCGTCCTAAAACTACTTTATTTTTACTTAAATTCTGTGCATCTACGTACTGAAACAACGCAATGACAATATATTTGAGTTTAAATGCTCATCTAAATCTGATTATTTCTACAACTAAGCCTATTTTTCACCTATGTAAAATGTAAACAGCAAAATATGTAGAATGAGTTGTATTAGAATTCCTGTATTTTTTTAACACAAAATAATTTAGTCCATGGAGTCTGCATGGCTGATATGAATGAAATATTAATTGATTTCATAAAGAGAAGGACGATTTTTTTCGATGAAGTTTCAAGCATAGAGTTTAATTTTTTGTAGCTCTGTGATCTTAAACAAAATGTTTAAATAAAATAAATTATTATAGTATTGTGATGAATGACATGAATGGGAGAAATTTATGAATGAAATCCTGTTTTTATAGAGAGATCCAGGCGTGTTATTTTTTCTATGACGTCATTTGAATTAATTTCAGTTTTTAAAATATTACCGAGGAATGTATTGCATTTTCGACTTTTTTAAATAAAATTGCATTGAAGTTGGAAAGTGTTTCATAATCAATGCTTTAAGCATGATTGATCTTTCTTGTTTTATTTTATGTGATTTTTTGATAAATTTATTTGAAAAATATGCAATGTCTCAAGAATGGTTCATGTAAGCACTCTAAAGTTTGTGTCAATAGTTTTTAATGAAAAATTACATAAGAAATGGTTATTTACATAACTTTATTGATAGTTTCGACTTTTTGATGATTTTTTCAAAATTTCATTTCAAAATTTTGGGAGCGTTCTGCACATTCGATTGAGTTTAAAAACAACATGCTTCTAGTATTCACGGATTGTAATTTTTGTACCAAATTTCGTTGGAATCGCTTCATTCGTTCGTGAGATATCGCCCCCGCCCCCCCCCCCCACACACACACATCACTTAAAAAACGTTTGGCTTATGTTCAGAAATGCTTGAAACGTGCTTTTCTGGTGCAAACTCGAATTCGAATTTTGGATCCCATCACAATATTTTCCTTATACATTATAATATGTATATAAGGAAAGTAAAAATCTAATGTGGGCAGCCTGATATAATGCAATGAATTTACTTCTTTCACAGTAAAAAAATTATGTATAAGATCCATGGCACAGTGCTCTTAATGTTTAATTGTACATTTTGGGCTTTTCTGAATAACAACATGTAAAGCTATTTCATACCCAATGAACTTATATTTCACGCAACACTAAATTTACAGTTATCAATATTGATAGCATCCTCAATAAACAATACAGTCCATGTATTAAAATATTTTAATAATAAATTCATCAATAAGGAATCATTTTCAATAACCTGGCGTAATTTCTGCAATTTGGCGATATTTTTTTCAATCTAAAGTGAAAAATCGCCAAGTTGGTGATATTTCGCCAAATGTATCGGTAAGTGTTAGAAGCAAACCGAGAGAAGAACATTTCTTATATACTAGCAGGTATACTCGTCATATGACGGAATTTAAATTTTGCAAAACATTACCTCGCATTTAGCAACATTTTAAAAGTTGCCAAGATAGCGATATCCCGCAAAATTTATCGCCAAGCATTATGGACGGACGAAGAAATGGGTTATTCTCATAGTCGAATCTTATGTTCTTTCAGATATATATTAAATTTTCATCAATTAGTCGTCATTTTCATTGATCTGGTGATATTTATATCAGTTTGGCGATATTTTTATCAATTTGGTGACAGTTTTAGCAATATGGCGACATTTTTATCAATTTGGCAACATTTAAAAAGCCGCCATGTTGACAATTTTTACCAAAATTTCGCTAAACGTTACAGACGGAAAAATTGAAAAATTGATTATTCCTATAGTAGATTCTTATATTCTTTCCACGATATTGAATTTTCACAATTAGTTGTAATTTTCATTGATTTAACGTCATTTTTATTAGCGACATTTAAAAAGACTCCAAGTTGGCGATATTCCACCAAATTTGTCGCCAAAATCTCGCCAAACGTTAAGGACAGAAAAATAGGTTATTCATATAGTGGATAAATCACTGTTAGCGTCCAAATACAAAACTATTGCCCAAAGTATCTTATCTCATGCATGGAACAAGCTAGATCCACGCGAATGATGTCAACAAATTTATCACATAATATTACACATGAAAAGGGAACATATTTCACAAAAGTTAGTATTTTTTATTAATTTTATGTGATTCTTTGATAAAAGCATTTGAAAAATGTGCAATATCTCGAGAACGGTTCATACTAGCGTTCTAAAATTTATATCAATTGTTTCCTATTGAAAAATTACATAAGAAATGATTATTTTAATAACTATATTGAAAGTTTTGATTTTTGGAGGATTTTTTTCAAAATTTCACTCTAAAATTTGAGAGGGTTCTGAAAATTCGATTACATTTAAAAACAATAGGCTTCCAATATTCATGGATTGTTGATTTTGCACCAAATTTCGTTTGAATAGCTCCATTTGTCCGTGAGGTATTGTCTCTCTCACTCACACACACACCTCAAAAACGTTTGGTTCGTGCTCAGGAATGCTTGAAACGTGCTCTCCCGTGGAAAACTCGAATTCGAATTTTCCACCACGTCACAATACTTTCCTTATACATTATACTATGTATATAAGGAAAGTAAAAAGTCGCCAATGTCGCAGCGTTACATATTTCATGATACTTACTACTGTTCATTTCATGTATTTTTTTTTCTAAATACATTATTCAAAAACTTGCACTATCTCGAAAATAGGTCAAGATAGCGTTCTAAAGTTTGTGCCATTCGTTTTAAAATAAAAAGCATGTGCAAAATGATCTTTTACTTAATATTATTGAAAGTCCTGATTTCTTTAAGATGTTTTTAAAAATTCATCTGAAAATTTATGAGCTTCCAAACGTTCAATTGCGTTTAAATTCACTAAGGTTCCAGCATTCACGGATCGTAATAATCATGGCAAATCAATTTCGAAACTCTCCAATCACTCGTGAGATAGTGCACTCTTCCACACGCATACGCGAAGACATCACCTCAAAAACGTTCAGAGCTCAAGGATGCTTGAAACGTACTTTTCCGTAGAAAACTCCTAATTCAAATTCTCGACCCCGTCACAATACTTTCCCTATATATTATATTATGTACATAGGGAAAATAATAAGCATTCGTTTTATTTTATGCAATGAAACCCAATTTAATGCAAAATAAAGAAAATAGAAAATGAATTTTATCCTGTAGAGAAGAAAGTCATGTGCTGCTCGCGTCAGATTCTTACTTTCCCTACAAAAATTGTCACAATATGAAATATAAAACTAAATACACTGCCCGACATAGAAAATGCAACACCATGAAGTTTTGGTCGTATAATTACGCAAATTGTGAGACAAACACAGCTGGCCGATGTATGCAAATGATCTGAAATGCAAGTAGGTCACGTCATTACAGCGCGGGATAAAAGGGATGAAAACGGCAGATGAGCCAGCAGTTGTTACTGTTTGTAGCCTACGAAAACCCGTGATTGTGCGAGAGGATTCATTTCAGGCCTGCGTAGAGCTGAGTGGTCGTACTGGCGTATCGCCGCTGAAATACGCGTAGATGCGTGCACTGTGTAAAGGATTTGGGGAAGATGGATTGAAGAAGGGCATGTGAATCGTTGCAGTGGTACAGGTCCATCCAGATGTACGTCAGCTCGCGTTGATCGACGCATTTGAAGTCATGCGGTGGCGGCCCCACAAACGACGACTGTTGACCTTTTGCAGAATTTACAGGGTACATTGAATGTTCCAATATCAGTTAGAACAGTTTCTCGACGATTGGCCGAAAGCGGTTTGCACTCAAACAGTCCTTTACGAAGACTGCCATTGATGGCATGACACTGACTTGAGAGATTGCAATGGTGTAAAACCCGATCCTCTTGGTCGACTGAATAGGATAGGGTAGTGTTCAGTGACGAGACTCTTCTTCGACCCAGACCGTTCGACCTACTCGAAAATTTAAGGTATCTGTTTAGACGGCCAGGAAGTGCCACCCAATTTAGACCGTAACCTAATGGGGGAAGCATCCACAGAGACCTTACCTTCCTTCCTCTACCACCAACCTAGTGACGAGTGTCGTTTCTGTTTGTCGAATGATAGTCGCTCTGTGAGAGTCTGGAGGCGAAGTGGAAACAGATACAATCCTGCGGCGAGTGCTGAACGCCATACTGCTCGACAACGCGGTTTGGGGTGCCATCGGCTTCGATAGCCGTTCACCTCTGGTTCGTGTCAGAGGCACAATGACGGAACGACGATATGTGAATGGTATGCTGTTGCCGGTTGCACTACCATACCTTCAGCGGTTGCAAAATGCTGTTTTCCAGCAAGATAACGCGTGAACGCACACAACAACTATCAGCAGACAAGCCTTGTAAGGTATTCAGGTACTTTCTAGGTCTCCGCTGTCTCCAGATCTCTCACACATTACTTATTTATATATGCCATCGCTATCTGTGTGTCTTTTATCATCACACTATTCGCTCTTTCATGGTATTGCATGTTCTGTGTCGGGTAGTGTAGTAAATAAATGGGGAATGGACAACGAAAGGAATGAAAGAAAAACTTAAAGATGTATGGGGCGGCGGATTAACACCAGGCTTTGGACCCCAGTATGGCTTGATCAGGTCCTGCATAGGCCCACATTATCTGTTGAAAACGAAACAAATGAGACTGAAAACAATGGATAATTTTATTGGACTTTATTGGAATTTTGTATCAACAGACGTCATTCACGCAAATCATTTCAGCTCCATTGGGCTGGAATCACCTCTGATTTTTTATTTATTTTTTTATCTTTCACTTTTTTTGGTGACTCTTTTCTTTTTAATCCAATGTGCACCAAACATTTCAATGCTTAAAGAAATTTTTTCGAAAAGTGTTAGGGTTGATTTTGGATTCTATTAGATTTGGTATGACAGAAAAGTACATTTCGAAGATTCTCAACGCTGAGGTTCTTGTTCTTTTGGGAGTCTTAAACAGAACAGTTGCCAATTTATTTTCTGTGGACCATTTTTTCATGCCTTGTTTATGAAAATGATTCCAAAAAAGTGGGATAGTTATCCGGAGGCACGTTCAAAGACTAAATTATCCTAAAATGACCAATAAATGCATCGCATTAATGGCCAAACACAATCGCCGAATGACCGCACCAGCTCTCCAATCAGTAGCTACTACAATAAGAAAGACTAAAAAGCAATAGCTACCACAACAATAGGCTAAGGATACCCGTCAAAGGATTATGACCAGATACCTGGAGTCTTTGTCCTTTTGAGTACTAAGGCCAGAGAGCACGATTAAAGTGGTATCTTCAGCATCATACTTAAACAGAAATGTAATGATCCAATGTACTTTTTACATCTAAGTCACGATTTGGCCCAGATTTAGTCAACTGTGTAAGCAGCGGAGCGACTTTGAAGGTTCGCGACACTTCATTAACCCCCAATAATTTTGTTGTGAGTTCCTCGAACCCCTAATATTTTAGTACGTAGTTAGTAGGGGAAATGTACGCATATATATATGCATAAATTTTGTTACCAATTCTTCAAGATTTCCATTATTCGTTCCCTGTTCACTATATATAAAGTGTGTATAATAATTTACTCCTCAGACTGTTTATTGTATTCTGAATACAAGATTTTAACACAGAAATGATTCAAAGATAATTTTTTGACATTTTTAACATTGGTAAAGATGCCTAAAAATAAAATTTACTTTTTTCTGTTACTTTTATAAAGATAATTGAGTTGGAAATTCACAGTATCTGTATATTATATATAAAATATGTTGCTGCAACAACAGCAAAATAAATAAAATGAATAATTTTATATACAGAAAAAACATATTTTTCTGCACTTAACTATAATTTGCTGCATCTTATTGTGAGACCAGAAATTGTTCTCACATGATACACTTTTATTTGAGTATTTATGGTGACCAGAACGCCAAACAAAGCGTGCAGTCTGGCTGTCGCCGGGGTTTATGAGGACTTGAACTTTAAGGTCAAAAGGACTATAAATTTAGGTGTGCAAGACCAAAGGGGCTGAGAGGGGCCTTGCTATATGCGAAATAATGCCATTGGGTTGCGAAGAACCAATGAGCGCCAAGGGGAAGAAGGGCGGAGCTACCCCCCCCCCCCCCCCCCCCGCCGAAGGAACCACAGCTTGGATCAGAGGAAAGAAATCAGAGTTCGGAGTCACACACCCTAGAGTTGTGGACGAAATACACGAATTTCAGTTATAGACAAAATGAGAGTGCAGTAGCATACGAAAGACAACGAGAAGCAGAAATGGAGATCAGACATGAAAGGAAAATAATCACGAATTTTGACTTAAAGTACGAGTTGTTGTTGAGTGTCCAGTAGAGGTAATCTATGTGCAAGTGCATTATAGTACGAGTAGGAGCCACACACCCCAGAGTTGTGGCAAGAGTGATGCAAACCTTGGAGAGATAATAAGCCCAAGATTAAACTGGAAGGTATGTGCTTTGATTGTGACCGGTCCTAGACACCATCGTAAAACTAATAATTCTAGTCGCATATGTCCCCTCGCTAAAATAATTAAATGAAAATTGATACTAATGAAAATTGATGTTATTGATAAGTTGATGTTGTTAATAAATGATATTTTTAGTTTTAAATAGTCTAATCTTTTTATATTAATTAATGAATTCCTTTACAGGACTCACACTTAAGTTAAAAATAATTGGAGGGTTTATTGCGGCACAACAACGAGCAATGTACGTTTTAATGTTAATTCCACTATATATGAATTTACGGCAATGCTAAGGTGATTAAAATTAAGGAATTTATTAATTAAAGGTGTAACTGTAAGTATCTTTCATTTTCGGTTGCCCCACTTATTGTGCTAAATGCATAGGTCATTCGATTTAAAATTTCCCAAATCCCCAATAAATAATTTTTAAAGTTGGCGCCTGTATGTGAGTGTCTTAAGAGAACGAATATGACGCAATCCACACAGAGCATCCACACAGAGCAGAACCGGAATGCACCGAGAGCGAAGGTATTACACGCATAAATTGGCCAGCGTATTTTCCAGACCTCAATTTCATCGAAAATCTTTGAGATGACCTCTTGAGTCGTCTCCTGATGAGTCGTCTCTGCCTGTATAACCTCCAACTGCTCTTCAAAAGCTGAAAAAAGCCCTTGTACATAAATAGCAGTTATTTCCCTCTGTGGCGCTGTATCATCTAGACTGAAGGGATGCAACGTCGGTGTGAAGCTCTTGTTGTTGTTGTTGTTGAGACCCAGACCGTCCGACCTACCAGAAAGGTGTAAGGTAACTGGTGTGAAGCTGTGTCAAAGTCAAGGAGTCATCCCATATTATAGCTTGTTTTGTTCGTTTGGGTAGCACACAAATCTTCTCTCGAATGTACTATGTTTGAAGTGAGAATTTAAAGCGTAAAAATATGGTTAAATATGTGTTCTTTAATTTTATTATTATACTTATTAACATATTACTGACTTGACTACATTCTCGTAAAATTTGGAGTCAATCCAAGCAGGACGTTGAGTTATGCCTCACTTACTGCAGCGTGCTTCACTTTTGGAAGGCAGTGTTTTAATTTGCCTACACTACATAGTATATATAACGATGAATTTAATCGCAAGGCTGGGAAAATCAAATGCTTTTCAAATACAAAAAGAAATACAAAATATATATTTATTTTGTCGCATTTTGCAACTCATTAACCTATCAAAAATATTTCGTATTTCCTACAATTTGTAAAAATATATTTATAAAAAAAAAATACTCTTATATAAATCCATATTTTAATTTTGTTAAAAATATGTTAAAGATAAAATTTATTTCTTACTTATGAAATTATTTAACAATCATGATTCTACAACAATTGTTAATAAAATATTATCTTTTCATCTATAGAATAGGCATTAAAACTACTATGACGCATAAAGTATTGATCCCCATAAAGTAAGTCCATCTATTAAATTTGCAAACTATTAAGTGATTTTGATAAAATTTCCTGTCCACACGATAACGCTCGGCTACATACGAGATAAATATCCCAGGAATGTCTACGAGGCACAGTAAATGTTTTCATTTACTAAAATTCTATCCTGGCTTCTATACCTACTAACTAATCTTGTGCAAAAGTATATTACGTATTTTTATTTACATATATATATATATATATATATATATAGTATATATATATGTGTGTGTGTGTTAATTTTTTAAACTATATAATATGACTTTGGCAGCTGTATGTTTTTCTGCTAGTATATTAATAATTTCATTTGATTTCTGTACTGAAAAGGTGAAATTTATTCAAGATTTACTTTATTCAGAATAAAACCGTTATTGAAGCCTGCAGGAGCGTGCCCATGAATTCCTGCATCAATCATATTTCTTACGTGACCGGTGAAGGCCCAGGAAGCTACAGATTGAAAAGTAAAATAATATTTGCAAATTCGGTAACGCGTCAAAGATTGCACATTTCTTGGAATAGAAAATTCAAAGAAATTAATATTTTATTCCCTGGGGTATTTCTAAAAAGCGATAAAATCATGGGGAAAAAATGTTTTTTTAGTCTTTCAGGTTTCCTTATGCTAAGATTTTCGTTTCTCTGTAAAAATGTTTAAATATTCTATCTATGAATATATCGAAATATTATGATCAACTAAACTTCCAGATTTGAGATGAATTACATGTTAAAGAAAATTATTGAAAAGAGAAATAAAACTAATTTTATGTCATTAACTTATATGATAAAAAAAATTCATTTAAATTCTAATATTAACAGATTTTTATCGCTTAATTTATGTAATTCTACTGATGTGTTTCGAAATATAATTATATTAATTGGCTTAAGGAATAACTAAAATTGCATAATTAAGCACCGATTAATAAACATTACAGCATACAGCTGTTTCGAGGACACTTTGGGTCTCCTTTTTAGTTCAAGACTAACAAACTCGAAACCGAACAGAGGACAGGGGCACAAATAGAAGGGAAAGAAGGGTGGGTATACTCGTACACAAGGTTTGATTGAAGCTGGAGCTACAGAAGCGGCTATGTGCTATCGATTGAGTAAGTGGACAGCTCCTCTAGCGACGAATTGAAGAAGTTAGAATTCATTCCTATCTCGAAGATGAAGTAAGGTTGTTGTTGTTGTTGTTGTCGTGTCCCTAACATTACATTTAAGGAAGAATGAGTGCACTGCTTCTGTTTAGTCTAATGATCCGGGGCACCCGAAGGTAGAAGTCTGACTTCTGCCCCAAATAAGACATTACAACATTCATGCCCGCAGGCGGGACTCGAACCCGCAATCTGGCAGTCGAGCCATCACGAGGAAACGCCTGCCTCTTTGACAGCTCGGCCACCACTTCGGCAGATGAAGTAAGGTAGATGAACTTTTTGCACAGTTGTAGAACGTACTCTGTTTAATAAGGGAAGCTGTTGGGTTTGCACATAACATGTACACAAACGATAAAATGAGGTAAATGAAAAGAAATGATTATGCAAATGTCTCGTTTACTATTGATGTACTTCTTTAGGAAATGGAAATAAATATGCATGGGAAAAATAATCCCTGTAATAAGATAATCCTAATTTATTTATAATTTTCCTTTTTTCAGTAAGCAGTACATGTTGTATAAAAATTGCAGATATATCGTGCAGCATAATAATTATCGCCTTTTTGCTGATTTCATTTTATACCATCTGTGAGCATATGTGTAAGCCGCATGTCTTACCATACTAAATAGAGAAGCATCTTCTACTTTGTAATCAAAAGTTTGAATATCTTACTTTGTTTTTGAGAAAGGAATTCTAGCTTCTTCAATTCTCCGCTAGAGGTGCTGCAAACTTTCCCAAACGATAGCGCATAATCATTTTTCAGGTAAAAGACTCTTCCACAACGCTAGCACACTTCAATCTAAAGTTAAAGAGATGCACAAGGACGTAATAGAGAACGCTGTATATCAAAATTGTTAGTTACACAACTCCACATGAGCCAAGCAGAAAACAAAATAAGAACGGACCAGTTAATCCGAAACAAATATTTAACACACAAGATTGGGGTGCCCCGAAAAACATAACATATCCGGACAAGAGTAAACTAATACCAAGACGAAAACAAGTCAAACTAGACACAAAAGTCCCAAAATAAAGAAATAGGTCAAAATGGATCAAAATTAACCAAAATAGCATTAAAGGATATTAAAGGGCACCCAGCGATACCGTGGGAATAAAGGAAATAGTGAATAATAACTAATCATTAATCAAATTTCTTGTATTTCTCTGAATATGGATGGCTTAAAAAAGTCAAAGTCATTGATCGACGTGAATAATTTTATTATCCTTGCATAAGAAAATTCGAAAGAGTGATCAAAATTATAGCATTGTTAAGCAATTGCAGATTTCTTAAATTTCTGCTTTTTTGAGACCATTTATACATTCCTTAACGCGAAACTTCAGAGCACGTTTAGTTTGGTCAATATAAGAAAGGCCATATGAAAAAGAAGTACTGTATTTTCCTTCTTCCTCTTGCTTATCCCATTTAACCTAGTCCGTGTTAGACCAAGTCAAAAGGACCATTAGCCTTGAGTTTGTTTAGAACCAGCATTGAATTTTTCTAGAAAGCCTCTCTGCTAGAATGAATACAGAAATTAATATGCCTAGGCTAGGCAGGAGCAGCCGTGCATTTATGGTATCATTATCTTACAGGGAACTTGTATTGAGTCTTACGCGTAAATGCAGACAGTGGCGTAACTAGTATTAAGCTCAGTTGAGAGATGCTTAAGGACCCAGAAAACATAAGTCTGAGCATAAAATGAGAATATCTTTTCGTCCCTTACCACCTTCATAGTCCTCATTCCCATTTCTGAATCTCTAAAGGGCAGCCTATTCCCTCCTGTCTCCAGAGAACTCAAGGACTGCACCGAGTTGATGTCCAAAAACCAGTCCTGGGCAGGAGACTTCCTCCCAACCTCAAAGACCTTTGCTCTTGTATACGTATATCTACTCAAAAGTTGACTTACAAGTCGATGGTAATGGTTTTAAACAACCTTCTTTTGCCAGTTTATACGCAATTTCATTTTCTTTAAGATCACTGTGGGGGTGATCCACTGAATACATATTTCACAGTTTTGAAAGGACAATTGCTTTATTGTTTTCATGATATGTACACTAGTTTTATAGATAGGCCTCTACCAATTACTCAGATGTTGAATTGAACTTCTGCTGCACTGCCTGTATTTCCTTGCTCCTGTCGATGAAGATCTGTATAGCGTCACTAGGGATATTATTGAACCCCATTTAAGGTCATTTGTCTTCAAGCAACATTCTGATTACCTATTTGTTGGAGAGAAAGTTTGTGTGAAAAAATATGCCAGAGGGGGTTTGTTTATAAAAGGGCCAGGCAGCAACTCAGAGAAGAATGCCCTCAAATTAACCAGTCCCATTTTCTCCACATATCCGAGAGGGCTGTCTTTCTTTACTGTTTGATTGATAACATACTGCCATATAAATCTTACCGTACTTTGCGGATTACCATTGCTTATAATTTTGCTCATGTATTTTGCCAAGTTAGATTTTCTCCTCAAAGGCTCTCCTCAAGATCAGCCTCATACAAAACAATTCCAATTGCTTATTTTCTATGTATTCTGAACAGCAGTTTTGTTAACTTTAATAGTATACTTTCGTTCTATTAATTTATCAATACTATTAGTGATTTTTCGCAATCATGCATTTTAATATTTAACTAGCGGGCTTTGACTGCTAGAGGTCATTAAATTTATAGCAACCATTTTTTGTAGCAATCAGGTTAGCAAGTTCCGAGCCAGCTGCACCAGCGCAAAAGTAGCAAAACAGCAAAATTGGTATCAAATTTAGTGTGAGCAAGCAGGTAGAGTAGGTCCATTGCAAATTCAAAAATACAGCGAGAAAATTACATCAAAATCGGAGCAAGCGTTGCCTAACAAATAACTTTATAAAAATAATGATTTTAAAAACAGTCCCCCCCCGGTCGTTTCAATATGAAGCGATTCTTATTGAAGCAGAATATTATATGAACTAAATCTCAAGCTGTTAAATTCGCAAAATTAGATTTTTGCATTTTAATCGCTTTTTCATCAGTACGCTTTTTCGCTTTATCGCTTTTTCAGTACGTAGTGTTACATGACTTCCACTCTCCGTTGTGAAGCGGAAAGAAATTCCAGTAAAAAGACATAGCGACTTTTTAAATCAAAGTTATCAAATGATGAATTTCGTTGTGAAATAATAACAAATAAAGTTACAACAAAAGGAATTGAAGTTCTGCAGAGCTAAAATATGACACTTCACGATAGCAACATTTGAATACCCTACCTGGAATAATTATTATTAACGTAATTTTAATTCTGAGCACTACATCATTTTAAAATTAAACTTATGGAGTGGTTAATTGAATTTTGAAAAATTAACAAATACAGTTACGATAAAAGTTCTGTGGAGGCGAGACTTAACACTTCACGATGTAAATGTTGAAGACCATAACTAAGAAATGTATATTTTATTTTTATTTTGAGCAATATGTGGAAAAAGTATAAAACTCAAAGTTTTCGTCGGAACACCGCATTTTTTCCCCGGAAGTTCTTATAAAAATCGTTAAAATCTTATATTTAAAATTCCTATCTATAAAACTGTGGATTGCGGCAATTTATATTTTATCCCTACTTTGACCGGCACTTGCTGTCTGGCCTTAACAACAAAAAGCAGCAAATGAATCGATAAACAAAAATGGAAATTGTTCTTTGTTCTGAAAGGGATTTTATCGTATTTTTCGGGATATTTAGAAATTTGTATAAAAAACTGTCGACTTTATCGAAAATGCAGCTTATAGCTTCCTTCGAAATTTATATGTCTATCGTTAAAAAAACTGAGGTTCTAACTTTATTTTTGAATGAGAAGATAGATTTTCCGCACAGCCTTCGTTTTACTTCCCAAAAATTAGATTATTTTTTTACAATTATTTAAAAATCTATCAAATTTTCGAAAATCTCGGGCCTTTCTTCGGCTCGATATCTACGTTTCAAAAGAAAACCGCGCGCTTTTTGGCCGAGTAGGTGTCTTTGGAATTTCATTTACATACATACAAACGCAATATATATATATATATACATATATATATATATATATGAGTAATAGTATAAGATTAATACAGGTAAGAATCCAATTTGTGGTTTGTCTCCAAATTCATATCCGATTTTAAATTGTCATATGTTGTCAATTTCTCAATCGATGGAAACCTGGCAACCTCATGAGTATAACTGAATCTTATTATTTAAATATTCTTTCACGCAATTGAAATCTTCAGCTAAGTGTCATTTCCGTTCGAAGTTGTGAGTTAATTAACCGAAAAACATAATTAAACGTGAATAATAACTTACTGAAAAAAAAGTAAAAATTACAAGCAGAATTTAATGGTGGGGAACTTTTGAACACGCAGCAAATGGATTTCTATTTATAGAAACGATTGTTAAAGCAATTAATGTGACTTTACTTTATCATCAGCGATTATTTGCATATTACTTACAGTTGAAATCGATAAAGATCTCGCTGCGCTCATTTTAAATATTATTAATTCAAAAGTATATCTGGCCACAGATTTTTGAATGCTTCGAGTGAGGGTTTTATATATGAAGGAAATTATTAAAAATCAGCAAACATCTTTTTAGTCCCAATATTTTATTTAAACATTTTCTAAAGCGTACAATATATTCACATATAAAACGAAAATATTTAAATCAAATGTTTATCCCTGGCTGCAACGGCTCTCTTCAAAGCCTCACATTATTATCTTCCCTCATATTTTTCTTACTTCTAAATAATCAAGTATGAGGGAACCTGTGACTTCTCGAACTCATAAAATACCTTCTTTAGCATTCGTTGGCTTCAAAATAAAACATAGGAGGTTGGTTTAGAAATACATCAAATATCTTGACTACAATTTATTAAAATAACTAAAACAAGATAGCCCCCAAATCACAGGTTTATCGGCTACAAGAATATGTATACTAAATTAGGATTGGTAAAATACTGTTTAGTTGGAAAATCCATAGTCTAAAGTTATGCAAATTGTTCGGTAGTGCCGCAGCACAGGTTACTATGGAACACAAAATGGGGCACAATGAAACAAGTCTTTAACGAAACATTAAATTTACTATGTTTAAGAAATTTAGATTTTGAATTACAACCTAAGATTAGTCTACTTTGTAATACGTATGTAAGCTACATATAGATTTAAAAACAATCACACCACTAACGCAGTTCTTTATCGTAATCTGAGAAATCCGCATTTAAAGAATACTGCAAATACGATCTCTAAGTTCCACTTTATGTCATCGGTTGAGAAAACTTCAGTACAGCATCTGAAATAAATACAGTGGACCTATCTTTATTATTTGGAAATATAAACGTTAAAATATCCATGTTTTTACGTTTCATAAAATTCACTTTTCTTTCGACCCAGACTGTCCAATCTACCCGAAAGTGTCGGATATCTGTTTAGACGGCCGTAACAGTTCCACTCAATTTAGACCGGAATTCGGTGGGGGTGGCATCCACTGAGACCGTAGTCTCCTTCCCCTATCACCAACCTCTCGGAAGGACTTTTGGACCCACAAATTTAACGTGTCCGTACTCCGCGTACAGCTCGCCATACAGTTCGCGAACCACCCAGGACACCAAGGGGACATCAGATCAGCGTTCAGCCGAACAAGGCCAACCGCCACCAGTCCCAGCGAGGGACTGGTGTTGTTATATGAAATTCACCTGTAGTTCATCACCTTCTACTGTTGTAACCAAACCCACATAATACAAAGATGATATTTTCAAACAAAATTTAATGAAAACGTAATCCCCATGATCTATCGAAACGAAATCTAATGCTGATGACTTGGAGGGTCTTCTGGTGCAGAGTGTTTGCACATAAATGTCAGCCACATATGAGTTAAAAATATCATGGGGCCCAAAAATGTTAAATGAAAAATTTCAAGAAATAGAAACTCTACAAATTCATCTATAGCAAATTTGTAATAAATATTTAATGACCTTCATTAGTATTAATATAAAAAGCTTGCATGTTAATCAGCTGTATGGCTTAGACCTGCATCATTAGATCCAATAACCAATTTATGCTTAATCAGTTTTGACAGCATGCCAGTCTGGAACATTTATATACGGGTAACAGAGATGTATTAATTTTGTTAAGTTATAGATTTTGCAAATCAATTACATTTTATCGTAGCATTTAGAAACAATGTTCCATTGTGATCCAATGTACAATTTGCATTTAAAAAAATATTTACATCATATATGCACATTTTTTGTTTTAATTCTTATATTGTATTGACAGCTGTACTTACTTTGTTCAGTGCAACAAGAAGCATGAAGTTTCCAATTATCATTGGAATTTCATATAATATATATATATATATATATATATATATATATATATATATATATATATATATATATATATATATACATATATATATAACACTTGCAAAACAGCTTGTCAAAAATTTACTTTACTAGCCTACTTTTACATTCGATGTCGCATTGCAGCCTGTACATATCCAACTGGCTAGGAAATTTTATGGAATATATGTGCATGGTATAGAGCAATTTATTGACGTCAAAAATAGACGTTAACTTTGGTAAGAGACATTAACTTGTCTATTAACTTTGTTAATAGACATTAACTTAGCAGCTGTTTGTACTCCAGTGTTCCACTGTACTCCACTGTTCCACCACTGTACTCCAGTGTTCCACCACTGTACTCCAGTGCTCCACCACTGTACTCCAGTGCTCCACCACTGTACTCCAGTGTTCCACTGTACCCCAACCTACCCTATTTATCTCATTTGCAACATTATAAAAACCTAACTGCGCTATTAAACCATACTTTTTATTTGATCGCTTGCAGAAATACCTTACCGGAAAATGTTTAATATTTTAGGAACGTGGGTGGCAGCGCTCCAACTCGTCATGTCTGGATCCGTAGCTACAATTTGTATATTATAGTTGACATGACAAACCTCGATTTTTAGGGGTCTGTAACTCAATCCCTAAAAAAGATAAATACTTTGATTCTATTTTCTCAGTAAATCGTCTGCAAAGTGAAAAACGAAATTACAATTTGTGCGGTAGCACCTGAAAACATAGAACTTTAAAGTGATATTTTCTATAATTGTCGTTCCATCCTTTTTACTTTCTCATACGTAATATTAAGAAAGTATTGTTTATACGAAAATTTTCGATTTCAAGATTTGGATGCCAATATATGTTTTAAGACCTCCAGAACACGTTTTAGCTATTTTTCCTTTTTTATACAAGGTTTGCGTAGGAAAATCGTTAAGCACCCCAAAATGTGGTTAGGAAAAGTTTGTGAGTGTACACGTTAGGACTATCTATAGTGAAATGGCTATGGCCAGTCGAATAAAAGCGATTGAGAAACCTCGATATGCTCAGCACATGACTTTCACTATAGACCCGAATTCATTTTCTCATTCTTTCTTTCATAATTCATTAAATTGAATTTAACTGATTATTAAACAAAACTTCACATTATTAAAATGTTATTGAGACGAATATGGATTTCTTATATCGATCAATATTAAATTAATATGAATGAATTAATCACTTGGTAATAAATATTTTATCGTTCGAAATGTTCTTATTTTTAAAAATATTTGCAAATAAAGTTACAATTTATTTCTGAAATTAATTTTCAATTTTATATATATAAGAAACGCACGGATCTAACAAATCTCTCTCAATTTTCCATGCTTGAGCTATTTACAACTCCGAATGCACAAAAATTAAATATTAGTTTTGGGTCATACACATTTCTTTTACAGTGCAAAATAAAATTATTGAAAATTCTCACTTTTTGGAATTCCCAATTTCTTCAGAATTCCTTCCTAAAAAACCCGATTTATTTCCGGAAATAAAACTGGTTTTCCCCCGTTTTTTCAACTCTACATGTATGTGTTTTAGTATTTGTCTAGTGTGTTTTTCAGTGTTAATTATGTATATGCTATCATATCATTACTATCCTTTATATGGCACAACAGTTTCTTTTATCTAAAATGGCATTTATATGCTATCATATCATTACTATCACTTAACTGACACCTACAAATTCTTTGATCTAAAATGGCATTTATATGGTATCATATCATTACTATCATTTAACTGACACAACAGTTTCTTTGATCTAAAATGGCATTTATTACTATCATTTAACTGACACGGCAGTTTCTTTGATCTAAAATGGCATTTATATTTGTATGCTATGACATCTTCCAACCGTCTTCCAACATGAAATCATTATTATCATTTAACTGATACGACAGTTTCTTTGATCTGAAATGGCATGTGAACAAAATCTGCAAACCAAGAAAAAATTTGGTTGCCCTTTAATTGGGAGTACGAAGGACTTTGATATAGGAGTTCTACTTACACATGGAGATTTAATTAAACGATATCTTCAAATACAGCATCTTCATATGTGGACGTCTTCCAACAAAGAGGCTTTTGGATGCCCCTAAAGCTGGCGTTCAAACTTTTACCTGGTCGAACATTTTGTTTCATGAAATTTTAGATAAAAAAATAACCTGTTTGTTTGTCAGTCAGTTACATAGTAATGATATAATGGCATATAAATACTAATAACCAACACTGAAAAACACACTAAACCAACACAACTGGGAACAAGTTACATTACAGTTGACATAGTAAAGGACATTGTTAGAATCAACTGTACTGCACTTACAGTAGCTAACCAAACACTGACTTACAAATATACGGCGCCCCTGCCCCTTCTATATGAATGACGCCTGTCTAATATCTGTACATGAATGAAACCTTCATGATTATTATAGTTCTACTGTATAAGTGTTGATTTTAATTAAAATTGTAAGAATTTCAGGATAAATGTAATGTGAAATGTGACACTTCTATTCAATGTAACAAGGCCCGGAAAAATTATTTTTTATTATTAAAAAAAGTAACTGGGCAGTAAACTATGCATTTTTAGCAACCGATGAAGTTACATAAAATGAAATATGCTACCAGGAAAAAATCAGAAATATATTGGGTTTTGTTTATTAATTTATTTATTTGTTTGTATGTTTGGCAATTTTCAACTCTTTTGTGATAGAATAAATACTGAAATTATTTAAATTCTACAAGAGGATATCTTTTATCTAAAGGCAACTTTTGCTTCTGTCGCATTTAGTTAATTAAAAAATAATTTAAGAATGGCGTTTCTTTTTCCAATTTCAACATCTTGCTGCAAATGCAAATATTAATCAAAATCATTCAAATTTTACATAAAAACATCCGATATCAAGAGGTAGCTTTTGCCTCTACTATGAAAAGTTTGAAGAAAAAGAGGTTTTTTCATTCCACCTTAATGGGCATATTAATATGACTTTACGATACATTGCCATTTCATATCGATACTATTCATAGACATATCGATATAACCTTATAATGCATAAATATTCCGTAGTGATACTTGGCATGGGCATGTTGATACGCTTTACTATACATCCTTATTTCGTATCAATACACTTGCATATGATACTTAACATTGTACCCATATAATAACTTCCGATATGTATCGTATCTACAATTTTCCTCAATTTGTTATCATATTTTTCAGCAGTTTTTTCCTTACTTTTAAAAAATTATAAAGGTTGATTTTGTAATAAAGAAATTTGACAAATGACCTTTTTCGTTAAAAAGTATTCATTTAGCCTGTAAAAAAATACTGCAAATGATGAAAAATATACAGTAACTGCATTAGAAAAATGCATTCAAAATAGCTAGATTAAATCGAGTTTTCATCCTAGTGTAACCGAGTAATTTTATTAATTTCTACAAGTAACAGTTAAATTAATATTCATTATTCAATTCATAGATTATTTTGGAATATTGGAAATTGGTTATTCACATCCCGCCTTGTAATTGGATCAGCGGAAACGGGTTTCTACTGTATTTATATTAGTTTCATTAAGCTAATTTTGTCATAATTATCATCTTGCTTATATATAATTTGCATATAGTCTGTTAAAATAAAAATTATCTCTCTACATTATGAAAAATCTGATGTGGGCAACACATGACTTTCCTTACATAATGCAATGAATTTACTACTTTTACAGTAAAAAAATAGGTTTTTCTTCTAATAGATACTTATATTCTTTCCAAGATAGTGAATTTTCGTCAATCAGTTGTCATTTCCATTGATTTAGCGTCATTTTTATCCATTTGGCGAGATTTTCGTTAATTTGGCAACATTTTAAAAAGTTGCCAAGTTGACGACATTCCGCCAAATTCGTCGCCAAAATCTCGACAAGCTTTATGGACGGAGAAATAAGTTATTCTTATAGCATATAAATGATTATTGGCGATAAAATGCAAAAGTATTACTCAAAGTATCTTTTCTCATGAATGGAGCGAGCTAGATCCACGAGAATGATGTCACCCAATATATCGCATGATATTACGTATGAAAAGTGAACATGTTTCTCAACAGTTAATAGATTTTATTTAATTTATGAGATTTTTTGATAAATTTATTTTAAAAATGTGCAATATCTGAGAACGGTTCATGCTAGCGATCTAAAGTTTGTCAATCGTTTTCTAAGGAAAAATTACATAAGAAATGTCTATTTGCGTAACTTTATTAAAGGTATTGATTTTTTGATGATTTTTTCAAAATTTCGCTCGAAAATTTAGGGGGGGGGTTCTGAACATTCGATTACGTATAAAAACAATAGGCTTCCAGTATTCACGGATTGTGATTTTTGTACCAAATTTCATTTGAATCGCTCCATTCGTTCGTGAGATATCGTCTCCACAGGCTCACTGACACACACACACACACACACACACACACACACAGACATCACCTCAAAAGTGTTTGATTTGTGATCAGGGATGCTTGAAACGTGTTCTGCCGTCGAAAACTCGAATTCAAATTTTCGACCCCGTCACAATACTTTCCTTATACATTATATATATAAGGAAAGTAAAAAGTAGCTTATGTCGCAGTCGCCGCCGATGTTCTCTGTAAAAACTGTAGCATACAAAAATATGAAATTTGGCAAATTTGTAAAGGAATGTTAGGAGAAAATGCTGAAATAAACAGTTTTATGATTTAAACTTTAGTTTAAAAGATATTTAATGCCAAAGTCAAAGGGGCTTCGACCAAAGAGTATTTCAGCTGAAAGTTCGCATCCTGGACATACGAGTAATAGCAAGGTTACGAATATTTGCTGGCATGTACCTACATAATCGAATTTTTCCATGTGTTATTCTATTATTGAGTTATTCTATTGTTTATTTATAAGTTATAAATAAACAATAGAATAACTCATAAATTAATAAGTTATTAATTTATAAGAGTTATTCTATTGTTCATGAGTTATTCATTTATGTGTTATTCTATTGTTTATGCATTTCTGGAGTGACATTTTTTCTTCAATATGGGCAAAGATTTAATTGGTTGAGCCGATTGGTAGCACAGACGCAGTCTTGTACGCCAGCCAAATTGAAAGAGCTTACTAATCGAGCTTAGGGATTAAGAGGTGCCAGCAAGCAAGGAAAGGGCCCCTAACCAGGCGTATTAAATCTGCGTAACAGGCGGCACGAAGGAGAGCCCGAAGCGAGCTCACCGAGTGTCAGCGAGTAGAAGGCAAAGCCTTCCGACTTGTGGATGAGTTATGGGAGTTGGCGAGCGTAGCGATGGAAATTGTTTATTCATATGCCCAATGGCATTGGATCAACATAAACAGATTCCTACTGCATATACTACATTACTTTCATTAATCTAATTGCGTTATAATAGTCATGACGCTGTAGAATTGTGTATACAATTATTTTTTATACATATACATAATCTCCATTAGTTTGTTAAAATAAAAATTATATTATTGGAAATTGTTTATTCAGATTACGCCCAATAACATTACACCAGAGTAAGCGCTTTCACACAATCATTCCTATTTATAATTCTTTAATGTCCTCTAAATTCTTTATAAATCAAAAATGCAGACACTAATTTTGACGAAATTCGAAAATGTTGTTATAGCCTTGTTTCTTTTATATTTTTCAGGAGAAGAACTTGACTGGCTCCTTTGGCAGTAGCTACGTGGTGTTGTCGATCCAAATGCAGATCGTATGTCTCAGCAATTCCATATTGGTTCCCCCAAATCCTCGTTTTTGATCTGGTTTCCCCGTAAAGCAGAATGGCCCGATTTTATTACTTCCGAGCTCCCATACAAAATGACTCCATTGATGATTTCAATCAAACTGTATTCCAAATCGCATGCTATAACTTGACAAACCAATCCCATGATTCAAGCGAATGCCAAGCAGAAGCATCAACAGAAGCCACAAAAGAATGGCTTATGCCATTTTCTTTAGGGTTCAGTATTTTTATAGGAAGCATGATCGGATTGTGCATCATTCTCACTATTGCTGGAAACATTCTAGTTCTGACAGCTTTCGCGGTGGAGCGCAGCATACGGCAGCCAAGTAATTACTTCATAGGTTCTCTCGCAGTTTCAGACTTGTGTATTGGAATAATATCCATGCCCTTTTACGCCGTATATGTTCTCATGGGTAGATGGGACCTAGGTGCCATCCCTTGTGACTTGTGGCTGGCAACCGATCATACAGTGTGCCTCGTATCAATATACACTGTACTTTTGATCACCATAGACAGGTTCTGTTCTGTGAAATATGCAGCTCTGTATAGAAATTGGAGGACAGAGAATAAAGTGATCTGGATGGTTGCTGGAACGTGGATCATCCCATTTTTGGTGTTCTTCATTAGTATAATGGGTTGGGAACATTTTATAGGGTACAGAGACTTAGCTCCAGGAGAATGCGAAGTGCAATTCCTCAAGGATCCTGTATTCAACACCTCTCTTATCATAGTCTATTTCTATGCTACATTGGTTATACTCATCATTCTTTACTGCTTCATCTACAGGTAAGTATTATCTGATGATTTATTTTGCAATTACCTTTTCAGATAAATCAATTACCTATTTATGGGACCATTAATACCATTACCCATCTACGGGATTGATACTATGTTTTGAGTGCATCCTCTAGACAGTAAAACATGGCTTACAGTTGAAATGCATTAGTTGAAAGTTATGCGTATGATGAATACATTACGCACAAAATATAATTAATGTTTGAGTATTGTCAATTTTGTTATTCCACACACAGTAAAACCGACTACCTGGGAACACCGCGTGCTGTTGGCACTTTTCGGGCGCGGTAACCCGGTGGTTTGCGCGCTGTATTTGCATGCTGCCACAACTGCCGCCGTGTTCATGCGGAGTACGATCACGTTAAACATGTGGGTCCGTAAGTCCTTCCGAGAGGTTGGTGGTAGGGGAAGGAGGGTACGGTCCCTGTGGATGCCTCCCCCACTGGGTTCCGGTCTAAATTGGGTGGCACTTCCCGGCCGTCCAAACAGTTACCTTACACCTTTCTGATAGGTCGGACGGTCTGGGTCTCAACAACAACACACAGTAAAACCTGTGTATAACGCCCACTTGCAAACAAGTGGCAAATGACCTTTTAGACAGGTGGTCTATGAATACAAGTATATCGTCAAAAAACTTAAAATATGTCTAAATTTTGCTGCATCTAATTAACTATTCATAGTCTATTGAAGTTCAAACTGAACATTTTACCTTATAGATGATCCCACCGTAACGCGTGTTGTTGTTGTTGTTGTTGAGACCCAGACCGTCCGACCTACCAGAAAGGTGTAAGGTAACTGTATGGACGGCCGGGAAGTGCCACCCAATTTAGACCGGAACCCAGTGGGGGAGGCATCCACAGGGACCCTACCCTCCTTCCCCTACCACCAACCTCTCGGAAGGATTTACGGACCCACATGTTTAACGTGATCGTACTCCGCATGAACACGGCGGCATTTGTGGTAGCGTGCAAATCTAGCGCGCAAACCACGGGGATACCGCACCCGAGATGGCCAACAGCACGCGGTGTTCCGAGGTGGTCACCCACCAAGTACTAACCGCGCCCGATGCTGCTTGACTTCGGTGATCTAACGAGAACCGGTGTTTTCAGCACGGTACGGCCGTTGGCCTTACCGTAACGCGTGTGACATTTTTTACACAAATTTTGCTATTTGCATTACTTATTCATTTTTATTGTGTTTTCCACATTTAAAAATAATTTTCACTTTTGTAAGTTATTACTAATCTATATAAATAAAATTGAAAATCTGTATGTGTGTAGGTGTTTGTCTCATCATCACGGGAGAACGGCTACACTGAATTTCATAAAATTTTATGGGTAATCTTTGAAGAGCCCCACTTAAAATGTAGTTCATGTATCAAGTTTCTAGGGTCAGGGATTGTCGAGATATTAATAAAAAATTATCCCATAGTTATAGCATTATGCAAACAATATGTTTTCCGCAAATTTACTTGAAAGAAAAATGTTGCTAAGCAGCGGAATTGAATTAAACTGAGTTTATACAGCAGACTATTTTTATTAAATCTTCAGTTTTAAATAATTAAGAAGAATGAATTTTATCGTAATTACATTTTTGATTGGCTTATACCAATTACAGTTTTCAGGTTAAAAGATTATGGCATCTTCCGATTCTTATATTATCGATATTTTCAATTTCTTAAGTCATCTGTTTTATTTTGGCAAAGATTTTTCAAACTCATTCAATTTTGATAATTGTTGAATCAGAATAAAAATAGTACGGGTATATATTTTCTAATACCATTTTAGCACTATCATTTTGGCGTATGTTGATTCAATTGTATAGCGCTTTCCTTTACATATATTGATATCCTCGCATATATTGATCAAAGTTCATATCTATATAAATAAAATTGAAAATCTGTCTGTCTGTCTGTTTGTCCCATCATCACGGGAGAACGGCTGTACCGAATTTGATGAAATTTTGTGGGTAGCCTGGAAATAGTCCTACTTAATCTTTAGTCCATGTTTGGAGTTTCTACTTTCAGTGGTTCTTGAGATATTGATAAAAACGAAATTTTCGTTAGTCTCATCATCACGGGAGAATGGCTGAACCGAATTTGATGAAATTTTGTGGATATCCTTGAAATAGCCCTCCATAAATTTAGCCCAAGTTTCGAGTATTTAAGACCAGGGATTGTTGAGATATTAATGAAAAACGAAACTTTTCCCTAGGAGTTCTACTATCCGTGGTTTATCCAAACGAAAAGCTTGAAAATCGTTTGAAAGTGAATTAAAACTTTATCTCTGAGTTTGATGGGAGATTTTTTGCGCTAATTAGTCACGTTCTGAAAACATGAATTGTTTGAAACATGATTTAAATGGGAAGTCTATCACCATGGTTTATTTTTCACAAGCTTTTACCGAACAATGAAAAGTATAAAGAAATCAAAATAGTTATTTAATTTCGCAGTTTATGAGGAAGATTCTATCTTATGTCATGTTGCTCAGAAACGCAATTAAATTAAATCTGTCTGCTAATTTTAATTATTATTTTTTCGATTTGAATAATAAATAAATGGATATAAAAATATATTTTGGAAAAGAACGATTTAATTTTTCTTATAGCATTTTTGACTAGATAATATCAATTACGGTCTTCAGGTTTAAACGTTATTATTATTGATATTTTCGGGGATTATTGATTCAGGATTTATTGATATTTTCAAGTTATTATGCAATTGTTTTATTATGACAAAAATTGTTTAAACTCATATATTGTACGTTGTACGAGTAATCTTATACAAATACACGGGTATATATTCTAATCTACGAGAATATAAGTAGTGCAGGTATATTGGCATATGTTTTGATATATATTGGCATATATTGGAATTAATTACGACCTTCTGGTATAAAAAGTACGGGGATTATTGATATTTTCAATATATTACGTCATCTCTTTTATTTTGGCAAAGATTTTTGAGACTCATATTGTAATACGGGTAATTGTCTACTAACACACTGGCATATTTTCTAATCTGCGACAATATAAGTAGTACGGGGTTGCGTATATTGATTCAATTCCTTTTTTTTTTTTTTTTTTTGTAAATTTGCTTACAAAAGTGGCCAGGTTGTTTTATTCTTCAGATCTGCCCGTGAAGATAAAATGGCATAGTGAGACCAGATATTCTTAAGCTTCTCTTTAGGAGCAATAAATTTAATATTTTAACAAAATTTGCACATGATTGCGAATTATAAGTTTCTTTATATTATATACTCCGTACGAAGAACGGGTATGCTGCTAGTTTATATAAATAAAATTGAAAACCTGTGGGAGTGTTTGTCTCATCATCAAGGTAAAACTGCTGCACAGAGTTTCATGAAATTTTGTGAGCAGCTTTGAAATAGTCCTACTTAAAATTTAGTCCATGTTTCTAGCTTACAGAACGGGGGTTGTTGAGATATTAATAAACAAGAAAGATCAATCACGCATAAAGCATTGATTATGAAACACTTTCCAATTGAAATGCAATTTTATTTCAACATCTCTAAAATGCGAAACATTCAGCGGTGACATTTTAAAAACTATCACAGTACAATAATATATTTTACTTGGAACACTCACCAAAAAATACAATCCTATAAAATCGTCCTCTTCTCTATGAAAAGTCAATGAAAATGTCATTCATATCACTTATATGCCAGACTCCAGAGCTAAAAATTTTTTGAATTAAAAAAATTTAGGAATTCTTATACAACTCATCTTACAATCGCTTGATTTGTTTACGTTCTGCATGCATCAAAATTAGGCTTCGTTGTAGAAATAATCAAAGTTTAGTGATCATTTAAAATAAAAAATAGTGTAATTGCATAGGCACAGGATTATCACTTATATGCCAGACTCCAGAGCTAAAAAATTTTTGAGTTAAAAAAATTTAGGAATTCTTATACAACTCATCTTACAATCGCTTGATTTGTTTACGTTCTGCATTCATTAAAATTAGGCTTCGTTGTAGAAATAATCAAAGTTTAGTGATCATTTAAAATAAGTTTCTACAATCAGTGGTTCTCGAGATATATAGTAAAAAATAAAACTTTTGTTTGTCTCATCATCACGGAAGAACGGCGAACGGCTGAACTGAATTTAAGGAAATTTTGTGGGTAGCCTTAAAATAGCCCCCCATAAATTTAGTCCAAATTTCGAGTTTCTAAGACAAGGGGTTGTCGAGATATTAATTGAAAATCAAACTTTTTCCTAGGAGTTCTGCTCTCTAACTCCGTGGTTTATCCAATCGAAAAGGTTGAAAATCGTTTGAAAGTGAATTAAAACTTTTGGTGGGAGATTTTTGCGCTAATTAGTCACTTTCTGAAAACATGAATTGTTTGAAACAAAAATTTAAATGGAAAATTTATCTCCATGGTTTATTTTTCACAAGTTTTTACTCAACAATGAAAAGTATAAAGAAATCAAAATGGTTATTTAATTTCGCAGCTTAGGAGGAAGATTCTGTGTTATATCACGTTGCTCAGAAACGCAATTAAATCTGTCTGTTAATTTTAATTATTATTTTTTCGATTTTAACAATAAATACATAGATATAAAAATATATTTCAGATAAAAACGGTTAGATTTTTCTTTTAATTATATTAATTGCGGACTGCGTACATCATTTCTATTTATTTTGGCATAGAAATTTTAAACTTATATATTATGTTTAGCTACTAAACTCATATATTGTGTTTATTCAATAAATTCATTCATCCGATTGATGAAACAGAAAAAGAGTAGAACTGCTATATCTTTTAATACAATTTTAGTGTTTTCATTCATTATATACAAACGGGATCAAGATGTTTTATTCAGAGCTACGAATTTGGCGGAATATCGCTAACTTGGAAACTTTTCTTAAACTTTGTCAAATTGACGGAAATGTCACCAAATTGATAAAAACGACGCAAATCAATGAAATTAAATTTGTTTTTTTAGAAGAGAGTACTGAAATGATGTTTCGGTAGCATTTGTCGGCCAGTCCATCCATCCTACTTAGTAACACATTTAGCGAATTTTTAAAATATCACAAAATTGATAAAAATATTTGTAAATCCATAAAATATCATGAATTTGATAAAATTACGCTTAATAAAGAAATGAATTGTGTTTTATTACGGAATAGTAATGTGATGATGTTTCGTCAATTTGTTGGAAAATGGGACTATCAGTTCTACATTCCCACTTGGCGATAAATTTGGCGATTTTTTAAATTATCGCGAAATTGACGAAAATGTCGCCAAACCTTCCATGGAGATAGCATTATTCAGACGATATGATTTTCATCAATTTATTTGAAGCAAATGATATCATGTCGTTTAGAAACGGATGTAAATCCAATGTGTTATGCGGCATACGATTTTTATTTACTCTTATCCGATTTGAATAATAAAGATATGTATATAAAATAAATTTCATTGACATTGCAATTTTGATTGGATAATAGCAATTACAGTCTTCAGGTTTAAACTTTATTGATATTTTCGGGGACTGTTGATTTAGGGATAATTGATATTTTCAAGTTAATATGCCATTGTTTTATTATGGCAAAAATTGTTGAAACTCATATATAGTACGTTGTATATAAACTCATATATAGTACGAGTAATAACTGATATATAGTACGAGTTCAACAAATTCACGGATATATATTCTAATCTACAAATTCACGGATATATATTCTAATCTACGAGAATATAAGTAGTACAGGTATACTGGCATATATTTTGATATATACTGGCATATATTGGAATCAATTATGACCTTCTGGTATAAAGATTATGGGGATTATTGATATTTTTAATTTATTAGGTCATCTGTTTTATTTTGGCAAAGATTTTTAACCCTCGTATTGTAAATACGGGTGATTTTCTACTAACGCACAGGAATATTTTTTAATCTGCGACAATATAATTAGTACGAGGATGTATATATATATTCCCATATAATTTTAGTGCTTTCATTCTGACATATATTGGAATCATTTACGGGTTTATTGATATTTTCAATTTATACATGTAATCTACTAATACAGGTTATATCTTCTAATATTCGAGTATATAACTAGTATGGGTTCCATACAATTTTAGCGCTTTTATTTTGTATATATTGATTCAATTTCATATTTTTTGTAAATTTGCTTTCAAAAGGGGCCAGGATGTTTTATTCTTCAGGTTTTCCCGTGAAGATAATTTTGCATAGTGAGAACAGAGATTTTTAAACTTCTCTTTTGGAACAATAAATTTAATATTTTAACAGAATTTGCACATGATTGTGAATTATAAGTTTCTTTATATTATATACTCTGTACAAAGAACGATTAAGCTGCTAGTCTATACAAATAAAATTGAAAATCTGTCGGTCTGTCTGTCTGCTTGTTTATCTCATCATAACAAGAGGACGGCTGAACCGAATTTGATGAAATTTTGTGGGTAACCTTGAAATAGCGCCACTTTAAATGTAGTTTCTGTATCGAGTCTCTACGACTAGTGGTGGTTGGGATATTAATAAAAACCGAAACTTTTGTTTGTATCATCATCACGGAAGAACGGCAGAACCAAATTTAATGAAATTTTGTGAGCAGCCTTGAAATAGCCCCCCCCCCCTTAAATTTAGTCTAATTTTCCAGTTTCTAAGACCAGGTGTTGTCGAGATATTATTGAAAAACGAAACTTTTTCCTAGGAGTTCTACTCTCTAACTCCCTGGTTTCTCCAAACAAAAAGATTGGAAATTGTTTGTATAAAACGTGAAAGTGAATTAAAATTTTATCTCTGAGTTTGGTGGCAGATTTTTGCGCTACATAGTCACTTTCTGAAATTATGAATTGTTTGAAACCATAAATTTAATTGGAAAATCTATCAGCATGGTTTATTTTTTGCAACCTTTACTCAGCGATGAAAGTATTAAGAAATCAAAATGGTTAAATAATTTTAACATTTTATGAGGATATATCATGTTGCTCGGCAACACAATTAAATTAAATGTATTTGTTAATGTTTATTATTTTTTCGATTTGAATAATAAATAAATGGATATAAAAATATATCTTATAAATGAGCGGGTTGATTTTTCTTTTAATTATATTAATTGCGTACTGTGTACATCACTTTCATTTATTTTGGCAAAAAGTTTTCAAGTTTATATATTGTGTTTATCTACTAAACTCATATATTGTGTTTAGCCAATAAATTCATTTAGCCGATTGTTGAAACATTAAAAGAGTAGAAGGGGTATATCTTCCAGTACAATTGCAGTGTTTTCATTTAGTATATACAAACGGGATCTGGGTCTTTTATTCAGATCTGCAAATTCAGAGCTACGAATTTAGCAACTTATTATGGCTAGTGAATTAGTATAAGGGGAAGGTGGAAAGCGACCCCCGCTAATAAAAAATCCTTTCTTAAGAATATTTATCAATTTAAAAAATTAAAATAGTACCACTTAACCAATATAACCATTTATATAGATTTATGTTTTTTGTGAATTTAGTGCTGTATTGATTATGTGTCTTATTAAACGTGAATGAATGCAGTCTTATCAAATGGTTGCTTTACTCAGCGTAGAGTCATAAATGCTGTTCATTATAAGTATAGAAACAGTATAAGCTTTCAACTTTTGAATATAAAGTGACAATGAAATAAATCCATAACATTTTGTTTAGAGACTAAATAAATAAACATACATTTACTCATAAATAAAATATCAACAAACAATCTGGTAGCTGTTTCTTTTGCGCAGTGGGTTATTTTCATCAGGTCTGAAAAGAAGTTCAGTGTCATCCATATTGCTGGTCACTTTACCTGTCTGGAAGCATCCTACAAGTCACTAACATTTTATCCCGGCCTTCTTTTGCAACTGCTCTACTCTCTTCGGGTGAGCTGGACGACCTGGGTAATAAAAAACAAGAAAGATCAATCATGCATAAAGCATTAATTATGAAGCACTTTCCAACTGAAATTCAATTTTATTTAAACATCTCTAAAATGCGATACATTCGACGGTGATATTTTTAAAATTATCACAATACTACAATAATTTATTATATTTGAAAACTTCATCGAAGGCAAATGAACTTTATTGAAATAGCGTCATCGAAATAAAAATCGCCTGGCTCTCTATATAAAAGCAGTGAATATTTCATTCATAAACTTTTTTCCATTCCTTTCATTCAGCGGCGATATTTTTAAAATTATCAGAATACTACAATAATTTATTTTACTTAAAAACGTAAATGCAGGTAAATTTACTTCCTAACTCCATGCTTGAAACTTCATCAAAAAAGCAATAATATAGAAATGGCTGCTCCTCTATGTAAAATCAATTAATGTTTCAGTCATATCAGCTATATTGCAAACTCCAGAGCTACATAATTTCGCTTTAAAGAAATTCAGCAATTCTTATACAACTCATCTTGCAGTTTGGTGTGTTTACATTCTAAATACGTGAAAGTTAGGCTTCTTTGTAAAAATGATCAAAGTTTGATGATCATTTAAACTCCAAAATATTGTAATTGGTATATAGATGCACAGAAAAAATAAAACATAAAGCGGTTTTAGGACGGATGCAACACTAAATATAAATTAAAAAGAACTTTAAAAAAATCACGATTTTGACACAAGATGGATACCATATTTTATTTTGAAGTGGGCCACGTAGTCTTTTCATATAACATGGATGCAATTATTATTTTAATTTTAATTTGAAAAACTACCGAACATATTTTGCTGAATTTTTTTTATATATTTTATGGGATAATTTGAATTTTTCCTAAAATTTTCGAAACAAGTTGTGAATTTTAAATTCGCATAAAAAATGTTTGAAAAATTATGTCCCATAGGGCTCAATGTATTTCATCTTTTCAACCCGGGTTCAATCCAAACCTATTTGGGTGATATTATTCATATACATTCCCATATGTCCCACAGACAGTCTCAATAACATACTAAAATATCATTTTGATAAAGTCATTTTTACGGCAGTTATCGTGCGAATGGACGGACGGACAGACAGACAGACAGAGACAGAATGAACAAAGTCATAAACACTTTTCAACTATTTTCAACTCAGTGTTAAAAGCACTAATATCTTTATGGATTACTTCTAAAAATTTTAAATTAAAAGTTCTTTCTGTTACTCATGTTTGCAGGAAGATATCGTACATCATTACGCTTTTAACTGTAAAATTGCAAGAAATTTCCATTTGTCGGAAGCTAGTAATGAGCACTGTGCTCTATCGATTTCAAAGATTTTTGAAAATGTCAACTCAATTTCCAGGATTAGAGAATGTGTAATCATTGCTGAGCGAATTTCGGAGAGTTTAAGTTCATTTGTGTTTTTTTTTTAACTTGCCTATCTTTAAAATGTTACTATATTTAATATGTGATAAATAATATTGCATATAACAATTTATATAATGTCACGATATCATGATATCCATAATTTTTTTAGTTAAACAAAACAGTTTCTATATCTTTATATGTTTCGCAATTGATTTAGGGAATATGTAAAAAATTGTTTGTGTTAAAAACACATTTCTTCTGTTTCATTTTCCCGATTCTAATAAAGTTTTCCGCCGCCCTTTCCAACTCAAAGAAATACAAGAAAGATCAATCATGCTTAAAGCATTGATTATGAAACACTTTCCAACTTCAATGCAATTTTTTTTAAAACAGTCGAAAATGCAATACATTCCTTGGTA
Organism: Amaurobius ferox; assembly: GCA_951213105.1. Lineage (NCBI taxonomy): Eukaryota > Metazoa > Arthropoda > Arachnida > Araneae > Amaurobiidae > Amaurobius > Amaurobius ferox. The sequence goes on from OX578141.1 coordinate 120,980,345, forward strand.
ATATTTTAAAACTTATCATAATACTACATTAATTTATTATATTTGAAAAATTAAACCTTCATTGAAAAACATGAACTTCATTCAAATGACGGCATTGAAATAAAAATTGCCTGGTTTAAATATATCTGAAAAGCGATACATTCCACGGTAATATTTTTAAAACTATCATAATACTACGATAATTTATTATATTTAAAAACTTCATCGAAAACAACTGAAATTAATTCAAATGACGTCATAGAAAAAATAAATAAAAAGAACGAATATGAGTCTGCAGCGAAAGACATGTGCTGTCCACATCAGAATTTTTAACAATATTACAACAATGATTTATAGAAGTGAACGGGGATTATTTTCAGGCCATTTCGAAAAAAATGTATGATCTATATTTAAAGATCCATCAAATTTTTGTCGAATAAAATGTTCAACAAATTTAAGCTGTGTACCAAATTTTAACTCTCTAGGACGTAGGAAAGTGCATTAAAAATGCCATCAAATAAATTTATCATGAAGAGTTATATAAAATTTTAAAAAAAATGAAAAATTGTTATCTACCAAATTTATTTTAAAATGTGAAGCCACTCCCATATGCAAAACATTTAAACAAATGGAGAGATATTTATTATATAATATATCTCTCTTTTCTTTCTGGAAGATATCCCAAAGTCAGAATTTAATTGAATTTGTTTTTGTCCCTATATTAAATAATTTTTAATTAAAAAACTACTTAACATATTTTACTGAATTTTTTTTTATATATTCTATGGGATAATGTGAATATTTTCTAAAAATTTCGAAGCAATTCGTGAATTTTAAATTTATTTAAAAAATGCTTGAAAAATTAGGTCCCATAGGGTTCAATGTATTTCATTTTTTCAACCCGGGTTCAATAAAAAACTAATTGGGTGATATTATTTATTTATATTCCCATAGGTCCTACAGACCGTCTGAACAACATACTAAAATTTCATTTTGATAAAGTCATTTTTACGGCAGTTATCGTGCTAACGGACAGACAGACAGACAGACAGACAGACAGACAGACAGACAGACAGACAGACAGACAGACAGACAGACAGACAGAATGAACAAAGTCATAAACACTTTTCAACTTTGTTGTAAAGTGTTAAAAACCACTAACACCAAACCTAGGAACATTGTCATTGCATTAAAAAAGAATTCCCGTAGCATAAAACATGAACTTTCTATAATTACTGGTTAAAAACAAAAAAATTGAATGTTAAATCAATAGTAAACATAAAAAATCACACGTAAATTACATGAGTCCGTGAAAAACACTTTTTTTGTAAAACATTATTAAACGAATCTATGGCATTCGGGGTTAGCCTAAAAAATATTTAACTCAGGCAAACTTGCTTACCTCGTTTCCGATATGTGACAGCACATTCAAGATGAAAAATAGCACATAGCCCTCCGAAGCCAATATACTCAACCCCAGGGGGGGGTCACTCCGCTGCCACGAACACTATCTGTGACGTCAGATGGAGTCAACTTGCAGTAACGACACAAAGTGCCACAAGATGGCGCGGCAATCGCCGCCTGAGATTATATATATATCTCGCCTGAGAGTGCCGGCGAAATATTTTATTATTTCTCAAGCTGTTTCAATCTGATCGTTTGTTGCGGTTGTTGTTTCTTACGTATCTTTTTACGTAAACTTTGTTTGGTTTTAAATCAATCCAGTCTTTATTAAGGCAATGAAGGTTTGAAAGACATAAAACTTAGTGTTAGCGTTTTATTTATTGTTTTGATTTAATCTCGCACATTTTGTATTAATTAAATTTTATTACATTACATTTTATTAATTAAATTTTAGTACATTCAAAAAATTAAGGGGGGGGGGGGGTACGATTTAAGAAAATAAACAGGCGCTTGCTCGTATATTTTTCATCATGAATCAATATTCTATAATACATTTAATTTATTATTCTGAAAGTATATCATAGTGAGCAGGGTTCCCATTTCAGCGCGAACCCGCGAGATTCTCGCGCAATCCATGAAAAATCTCGCGTAAAAATTTAGACTGCGCGAGAATTTCTCTCTCTCCAGTTCCGGCCTAAAATTATTTTTTCCTTCAAATTGGATACCGAGAAATCCGATGGCCGAAGCAATCGGCCCGATCCAGATCGGGCCGATTGCTTCGCGACCGCAAATCGCGATCAGTTGAATCGCGGGCCGATTGCCGAGCGGTCGCGGACCGCGATTTCGTAGCTACTTCTGAATCGCAGTCAATCGCGATTTGGGTACACTAAAGTACTACGTGTTTCTAATTAGAGAGATATTTTATAGAAAACTATAAGTGTCCCCTCAGCTTGCGCGGGTGGCAAATTCGATCAAATAAAATTTTGCTTTTTTTTTTTTATAGGATTCTTTCACGGATTTGAATTATGCTCTTTCCGCGTACTTCCCGCATTTTTTGTGTTTTGCTCGAGAAATTTTCTTCTTTCCGCGGACGAAAATCCTTTCCCCCGTACACAGTATGTCTACAGGTTTCAAAAATCCCGAAAATGTCGTGAAATTGGCCATATATGCCCAAAAAATGTTACAAAATTTGAACAAAGCAACGAATTTTTTATCAGAGACAATCCTTTCTTACATGATCTGAAAATCTGTTTCTCCGCGATTGCGAAAACGACGTTCGCATACGGCGATTCCCACATTTTCTGAGGAGAGATGACCAATGAATATCTTTTTGCCATTTTCACAATATATTTGCATCGGCTGAATTTTTTTATAATTATGTCGTTTAATATACAAATAATAAAAACCAAGCCATTTTTCTACCGTATTATTAATAAAATGAAAGGTTATTTTGCAGCAGCATCACGAAAATCTGCATTTGTACGCTATCCTCGGCATACCTCGTTTAATTTGAAAAATATTTCCCACTTTTCCAATCTGTTTGCATCGACTACAGTGTTTGTAATTGTTTCGCGTTTCATACAGAAAAATTATTTTACAAACGTATTATTTATGAAATAAAGGGCTATTTTGAAAACAAAAAGAAAAAAGTCGAGTCAAACAAAATAGCTAAAATCACATGACTGGCTTGAGATTCAACAAAAGGACGATGCAATCCTTATGTTCTGCAAGTTTTGTAAAAAAAAAAAAAAAATCCATTTTCAAACATAAAGTCAAATTTATTACCTAATTCTATTTGCCTAGTGAAATAGTTTTCGGCGATCAAAAATCGTTAAAGTTTTTAATTGCTATTGCTGCATGAAAATTGATCATAAAATGATTTTAAAAATCAAAATATAAAGTAAATACAGTCGGCCCTCGACTTTTGCAGTTTACAGACAAAAAAATCGTAAATTCGCATGTGAGTCATTTTACATAAAATAACCCATGTAGACGTTTTTATGTCAGCAAATAAAATCATAACGTAAGCATGGGGGAAGTCAGTAATTTTGAGTATTTTTGCTAACAAGGGGGGGGGGGGGGGAGCTATGAAATTACCAAAAATGTGCTTACTTAATACTTAAACGACTCCTAATTAATTTTTAAAAGGAATGTTAGTAAGAATGTTAAAAGAATGTTAGTTTTAAGAATTAAAAAAATTAAATGTCGAAGAATATGAGTTATAGTTAATGCTTTCTTTTTTATTACTTTCTAAATTAGCATGTTAAAAAAAAATGAAATTTTAAGTGTCTCTCCTTATAACAGAAAATCTCTCCCAAAATTTTTTGGAAGGAGAGAAATTCTCCCCCACTTTTCCTGACTTAGTGGGAACCCTGATAGTGAGTGTGTTAAACGATTGGTTTCTATATTTTTATATGTTTACATTGCATTTCGATTTGATATAAATTCTCTTTTTGATCTAAAAAAAACTAATAAAATCAAGTGTTTAGCAATAATATAAGTTCTTCACTATAAAAGCATCAATTAAATTGTTTACTAGTTAGGCATAAGTATATCCCCCCCCCCCCCCGAAAAAAAAGAAAGCCATAAAACTCTTAGTGTTAGCGTTTTATTTATTGTTTTGATTTAATCTCGCACATTTTGTATTAATTAAATTTTATTACATTACATTTTATTAATTAAATTTTAGTACATTCAAAAAATGAAGGGGGGGGGGTACGATTTAAGAAAATAAACAGGCGCTTGCTCGTATATTTTTCATCATGAATCAATATTCTATAATACATTTAATTTATTATTCTGAAAGTATATCATAGTGAGTGTATTAAACGATTGGTTTCTATATTTTTATATGTTTACATTGCATTTCGATTTGATATAAATTCTCTTTTTGATCTAAAAAAAACTAATAAAATCAAGTGTTTAGCAATAATATAAGTTCTTCACTATAAAAGCATCAATTAAATTGTTTACTAGTTAGGTATAAGTATATCCCCCCCCCCCCCCCGAAAAAAAAAGAAAGACATAAAACTCTTAGTGTTAGCGTTTTATTTATTGTTTTGATTTAATCTCGCACATTTTGTATTAATTAAATTTTATTACATTACATTTTATTAATTAAATTTTAGTACATTCAAAAAATGAAGGGGGGGGGGGTACGATTTAAGAAAATAAACAGGCGCTTGCTCGTATATTTTTCATCATGACTCAATATACTATAATACATTTAATTTATTATTCTGAAAGTATATCATAGTGTGTTTGTTAAACGATTAGTTTTTATATTTTTATATGTTTACATTGAATTTCGATTTGATATAAATTCTCTTTTTGATCTAAAAAACACTAATAAAATCAAGTGTTTAGCAATAATATAAGTTCTTCACTATAAAAGCATAACTTAAATCGTTTACTAGTTCAGCATAAGTACATCCCCCCCCCCTCCCACTAAAAAGATATACAACTCTTAGCGTTTTAATTATTTTTTTGATTTTCAATTATTACAGATAACATAATCGAAAATAACTTTATTTATATGCATTTAGAAAGAAATTACGCGATGTTTATTTGTGTATAATGAAAATTTTAGAATGATTGCTTGTTTAGAAAACTTTCCGAACATATTTCTGTAAATTCGTGTATTTAAAACAAAGTTCATTAATAAAAAAAACATCGCCTCCTGTAATAACAATGACAGGTGTCAAAAAGCGAAACGAAACTTTCAGATGATTTACATTTTTCAGAAAGGGAAATAACGTTTTATTATGTATGTACCCTTCCAAAAAACCCCAATACTGCATATTTAAGTTGTGTTCACGTGAAATTAATGTTATTTGAGTATTTATTTTATATTTTAAATTAAAAAAAATGATTAAATTAATTTTATTACCACCCTTTAACATTGGAGTCTACCGGGCCGTTCCTGATTTTCGACTCCAAGTGACGTTGCGTCTTTACGTGCTCTCATTGGCTAGAGGTGAAGTGGCGCAACCTTATAGATATAATAACCTTGACTCAACCCTCCCCTAATAATTTACAAAGTGTTATTTTTTCTAAAAGTAGAAAATACAATAAAAATTAATGACAGACAGAAAAGGTATAAATAATATAATAAATTTTCTGAATCTATATAAATAAAATTGAAAATCTGTCTGTCTGTCTGTCTGTCTGTCTGTCTGTCTGTCTATCTGTTTGTCCCATCATCAAGGGAGAACGGGTGAACCGAATTTGATGAAATTTTGTGGGTAGCCTAGAAATAGCTCCACTTAAAATTTAGTCTGTGTTTTGAGTTTCTACGACCAGTGGTTCTCGAGATATTAGTAGAAAACGAAATTTTCGTTTGTCTCATCATCACGGAAAAACGGCTGAACCGAATTTAATGAAATTTTGTGGATAGCCTTAAAATAGCCTCCCATAAATTTTGTCTAAGTTTCGAGTTTCTAAGACCAGGGGTTGTCGAGATATTAATGAAGAACTGAACTTTTTCTTAGGAGATCTACTCTCCAACTCCGTGGTTTATCCAAACGGAAAGGATGAAAATCGTTTGTTTTAAACGCCAAAATGAAGTAAAACTTTATTTCCGAGTTTGGTGCAGGATTTTTGCATTAATTAGTCACTACAGGAAAACATAAATTGTTTGAAACATGAATTTAAATGGAAAAATCTACCTCCATGGTTCATCTCTCACAAGCTTTTACTCAACGATGTAAAGTATAAAGAGATCAAAATGGCTATTTAATTTCTGCATTTTCTGAGGAAGATTCTATCTTATATCATGTTGGTCGGCAACGGAATGAAATTAAATGTGTTGTTAATATCTATTATTATTTTTTTTATTTGTATAATAAATAAATGGATGTAAAAATATATTTTATAAATGAACGGTTTGATTGTTCTTTTAATTATATATATTGCGGACTGCGTACATCACTTTCATTTATTTTAGCAAAGAGGTTTCAAGCTCATACATTGTGTTTAGCTAATAAACTCATTGTGTTTACCCAATAAATTCATTTAGCCGATTGTTGAAGCAGAAAAAGAGTAGAACGGGTGTATGTATCTTCTAATACAATTTTACTGTTTTCATTTAGTATATACAAACGGGATCAGGATATTTTATTCTTCAGATCTGCAAATTCAATGCTGCGAATTTAGAGGAATATCTCTAAATAACTTGGAAACTTTTCTTAAACTTTACCAAATTAGTGGAAATGTCTCCAAATTGATAAAAATGACCCAAATGAATGAAATTAAATTTGTTTTTTTTAGAATAAAGTACTGAAATGATGTTTCTGTAGCATTTGTCGCTCAGTCCATCCATCCTACTTAGTAACACATTTAAGGAATTTTTTTAATATCACCAAATTGGTAAAAATATTTCTAAATCGATAAAAATATCATGAAATTGATAAAATTGCGCTTAATAAATGAAATTAATTGTGTTTTGTTAGGGGATAGTATTGTGATGATGTTTCATCAATTTGTCGCAAAATGGGACTATCAGTTCAATAGTCCCACTTGGCGATGAATTTGACGATTTTTTAACTTATCGCTAAATTGACGAAAATGTCGCCAAACCTTCCATGGAGATTGCATTATTCAGACGATATGATTTCCATCAATTTATTTGAAGCAAATGATATCATGTCGCTTAGCAACGGATCCATTGTGTTATGTGGCATACGATTTTTATTAAATCTTTTCTGATTTGAATAATAAAAATATGTATATAAAATAAATTACATTGACATTGTATTTTTGACTGGATAATATCAATTACGGTCTTCAGGTTTAAACATCATTTTTATTGATATTTTCGGGGACAGTTGATTCAGGGATTATTGATATTTTCAAATTATTATGCCATTGTTTCATTATGACGAAAATTGTTGAAACTCATACATAGTACGTTGTACGAGTAATCTTCTACAAATGCACGAGTATATCTTCTAATCTACGAGAATAAAAGTAGTACAGGTATATAGGCATATGTTTTGATATATATTGGGATATATTAGAATCAATTACGACTTCTTGTATAAAGAGTACCGGGATTATTGATATTTTCAATGTATTATGTCATCTCTTTTATTTTGGCAGAGATTTTTGAAACTCATATTATAATACGGGTAATCTTCTACTAACACACTGACATATTTTCTATTCTGCGACAATATAAATAGTACGGGATTGCATATATTGATTCAATTCTTTTTATATTTTTTTTTGTAAATTTGCTTCCAAAAGGGACCAGGATATTTTATTCTTCAAATCTGCCCGTGAAGATAATTTTGCATAGTGAGGACAGATATTCTTAAACTTCTCTTTATGAGCAATACATTTAATATTTTAACAGAATTTGCACATGATTGCGAATTATAAGTTTTTTTATATTATATAGTCCGTACGAAGAACGGGTATGCTGCTAGTAAGTAATATAAATAGGAAAATTTGTGTAAAAAAATGTTAGACACGTAACGGAGGAATTACTTTAATTTGAAAATCTACAGAAAGTCATGCGAAACTTTTCTGAAAAGACACTTATTCAAAAATATGATGTGGGCAGTACATGACATTCCTTATATAATGCAATGAATTTACTTCTTTCACAGTGAAAAAATCTATATAAATAAAAATGAAAATATGTCTGTCTGTCTGTCTGTCTGTTTGTCACACCATCACGGGAGAACGGCTGAACCGAATTTGATGAAATTTTGTGGGTAGCCCAGAAATAGCCCCACTTAAAATTATATCTGTGTTTTGAGTTTCTACGTCCAGTGGTTCTCGAGATATTAGTAAAAAACGAAATTTTCGTTTGTCTCATCATCACGGAAAAACGGCTGAACCGAATTTAATGAAATTTGGTGAATAGCCTTGAAATATCCCCCCATAAATTTTGTCCAAGTTTCGAGTTTCTAAGACCTGGGGTTGTCGAGATATTAATGAAAAACGGAACTTTTTCCTAGGAGTTCTACTCCCTAACTCCGTGGTTTATCCAAACGAAAAGCTTGAAAATCGTTTGAAAGTGAATTAAAATTTAATCTCTGAGTTTGATGGGAGATTTTTTGCGTTAATTAGTCACTTTCTGAAAACATGAATTGTTTGAAACATGATTTAAAGGGGGAATCTATCTCCATGGTTCATGGGTTATTTAAAACAAGCTTTTACGGAACAATGAGAAGTATAGAGAAATCAAAATCGTTATTTAATTTCGCAGTTTATGTTATAAGACATGACATATTTAACATGTTATAAGATTCTATCTTATATCATGTTACTCAGAAACGCAATTAAATTAAATCTGTCTGTTAATTTTAATAATTATTTTTTCGATTTGAATAATAAATAAATGGATATAAAAATATATTTTAGAAAAGAACGATTTGATTTTTCTTATAGCATTTTTGACTGGATAATATCAATTACGGTCTTCAGGTTTAAAAATTATTATTATTTATATTTTCGGGGATTATTGATTCAAGGATTATTGATATTTTCAAGTTATTATGCAAATATTTTATTATGACAAAAATTGTTTAAACTCATATATTGTATGTTGTACGAATCTTCTACAAATACACGTGTATATCTTTTAATCTACGGGAATATAAGTAGTACAGGTATATTGACATATGTTTTGATATATATTGGCATATATTGGAATCAATTACGACCTTCTGGTATAAAGAGTACGGATATTATTGATGTTTTCAATTTATTACGTCATCTCTTTTATTTTGGCAAATATTTTTGAGACGCATATTGTAATACGGGTAATCTTCTACTAACACATTGGCATATTTTCTGATCTGCGACAATATAATTAGTACGGGGTTGCATATATTCATTCAATTCCTATTTTTTCTTCTGTAAATTTGCTTACAAAAGGGGGCAGGATGTTTTATTCTTCAGATCTGATCGTGAAGATAATTTTGCATAGTGAGAACATATATTCTTAAACTTCTCTTTAGGAGCAATAAATTTAATATTTTAACAGAATTTGCACATGATTGCGAACTTTAAGTTTCTTTAAATTATACACTCCGTACGAATAACGGGTGTGCTGTTAGTGGTTAATAAATTTTAACATTTTAGGAAGATATATCATGTTGCTCGGCATCGCAATTAAATTAAATGTGTTTGTTAATGTTTTTATTATTTTTTTTCGATTTAAATAATAAATAAATGGATAAATGGATATAAAAGTATATCTTATATATAGACGGTTTGATTTTTCTTTTAATTATATTAATTGCTGACTGCGTACATCAATTTCATTTATTTTGGCAAAGAGTTTTCAAGCTTATATCGTATTTAGCTACTAAACTCATATATTGTGTTTAGCCAATAAATTCATATAGCCGATTGTTGAAACAGAAAAAGAGTAGAGCGGGTATATCTTCTAATACAATTGTAGTGTTTTCATTTAGTATATTGAAACGGGATAAGAATGTTTCATTCAGATCTGCAAATTCAAAGCTACGAATTTGGAGGGATATCGCTAATTTGACAACTTTTCTTAAACTTTGCCAAATTGACGGAAATGTCGCCAAATTGATATAAACGACACACAAACAGCTGCCATAAACCTTCGGGTTGGTCGTGTGGCTTGGGTCTTCTACATATCAATGAAATTTTTTTTTGTTTTGTTAGAAGAGAGTACTGAAATGATGTTTGGTTAGCATTTATCTGTCAGACCAACCATCCTACTTAGTAATACATTTAGCGAATTTTTAAAATGTCACCAAATTGATAAAAATGTTTTCAAATCTATAAAAATATCTTGAAATTGATAAAATTGCGCTACATAAATGATATTAATTGTTTTTTGTTAGGGGATAGTATTGTGATGATATTTCGTCAATTTGTCGCAAAGTGGAACTATCAGTTCTACAGTCCCACTTGGCGATAAATTTGGCGATTTTTTAAAATGTCGCTAATTTGACGAAACTGTCGCCAAATGTTCCATAGAAATATAACTATTTAGACGATATTTTTTCTACCAATTTATTTGAAGCAAATGATATCATGTCGCTTAGCAACGGATTTAAATCCAATGTGTTTATGCGGCAGACGATTTTTATTAAATCCTTTCCGATTTGAATAATGAAGATATGTATATAAAAAAAAATTTCATTGCCATTTCATTTTGGACTGGATAATATCAATTATACTCTTCAGGTTTAAACGTTATTATTATTGATATTTTCCGGAATTATTGATTCAGGGATTATTGATATTTTTAAGTTATTACGCCATTGTTTTATTGCGGCAAAAATTTCTGACACACGCATATTGTACGTTGTACGAGTAATCTTCTAGGAATGCACGGGTATATCTTCTAACCTACGAGAATATAAGTAGTACAGGTATATTGGCATATATTTTGACATATATTGGCATATATATTGGAATCAAGTACAGTCTTCTGGTATGAAGATTAAGGGGATTAATTATATTTTCAATTTATTACGTCGTCTGTTGTATTTTACCAAAAAACTTTTGTGACTCATATTGCAAAACGGGTAATCTTCTACTAATAATCGGACATTATAAGTAGTACGTGTATATCTTCCCATATAATTTTAGCACTTTAATTTTGACATATATTGGAATAAATGACTGTCTTCAGATTTAAAGATTACGGGTTTATTGGTATTTTCAATTTATACATGTAATCTACTAATACAGGTTATATTGTCTAATATTCGCGTATATAATTAGTACGGGTCCCATACAATTTTAACGCATATATTGATTCAATTCCATATTTTTTTTTATATTTGCTTACATAAGGGGTCCAAGATGTTTTATTCTTCAGATATGTCCATGAAGATAATTTTATATAGCGAGAACAGAGATTCTTAAACTTCTTTTTGGGAGCATTATATTAAATATTTTAACAGAATATTTTGATTAAACATGTCATTTAGTATACTATAAGAATTTGGGCATGATTATGAATTTCAAGTTTCTTTATATTACATACTCCGTACGAAGAACGGGTATGCTGCTAGTAATATATAAGATTCACGACACGGTGCTTTTGACGTTGAACGCTTGGCGCATTTGGCGCTTTTCCGGGTGACACCATATACGTAGTTAAGACCATTTCGAAGTACTCAATTAACTTATATTTCACGAAACTCTAAATTGGCAATTATCAATAGTGATCGCATCCTCAATAAGTAATATAGTCCATATATTAAAATATTTTAATAATTAATTCATTAATTTGGCATCATTTTCGCTAACTTGGCTTCATATTTACAATTTTAACGAAATTTTAATCAATCTGAAATAAAATATTGCCAAGTTGGCGATATTTTGCTAGATTATTGCCACATTTGACAGATATCGCCAAGAGTTACTGATAAACGGAGAGAAGAGCATTTCTTTTAAATTGGAAGTTATACCCGTTATATGACGGAATTCAAAATTTGCAAAACATTTCCTCCCGTCAAAGTTATTTTTATCAATTTGAAGACATTTTTATAACTTTTGCAACATTTTTGTCAATTTAGCAACATTTTACAAAGTCGCCAAGTTGACGACATCCCGTTAAATTCATCTCCAAATTTTTCGCCAAATGTTATGGACGGATGGAGAAATGGGTTATTCTTATAGTAGATTCCAATAACCTTCTTTCCAAGATATTGAATTTTCATAAATTAGTCATCATTTTCATTGGTTTAATGTCATTTTTATCAATTTGGCGACATTTTCGTCAATTTGGCAATATTAAGAAGGTCCCCAAGTATTCATCAAAATTTCGCCAGGAGCAATAAGTTAGTTTTATAGTAGAAAAATGACTATCGACGAATTGTTAGGCGTCAAGATACAAAACTACTACCCAAAGTATCTTCTATCTTGAATGGAACGAACTGGATCCACGAGAATGATGTAATATTATACGATAAATTTAACATATGTGTGAACATATTTCATAATAGTTAATACTGTTTAATTTTTTGATATTTTGATAAATTTATTTGAAAATGTGCAATATCTCGAAAACGGTTTATACTAGAGTTCTAAAGTTATGCTAATTGTTTTCTAATAAAAAATTACATAAGAAACTATTATTTACTTAACTTTATTGGAGGTTTTGATTTTTTGATGATTTTTGTCAAAATTTCATTCGAAAATTTGGGGTCTACCGAACATTTGACTGAGTTTAAAAACAATAACCTACCAGTGTTCACTGAATGTAATTTTTGTACCAAATTTCGTTCGAATCGCTCCATTCGATCTGTATATATATATATATACAGGATGTCCCGAAAAGATTGAAATGCGCTTTAATTCTTTACATGTTGGAGATAAGTGAAGAATGTAAATTGCAAAAATGTTGAAAGTAAGGCAGGAAATAAGACTGCGCTAATGAAATAGTCCTCCCATTAATTTTCAAAAAGTTAAACTTTTTAAATTTTTTACGACCCCCTTAGACAAATTTGGTCAATCAGAATTTTTTTTATTTTTAATGCAACAAGATCATTAAAAAAACCAGCATATCTGTATCTAAAATCAACTGAATTATGATAAAGGAAAAAATCTGACTTATGCTATTTTTTCATACCATGTGAAAGGTTGTTTCATCAGTGAAAATAGGGACCATAAACAAATTGACGATGGAAATTGTTTAAATCAAATATACGTTAATATATGTCAAAATTTTTTATCACAAATGCATCTAAATAAAGCATTACACAGACAGAGATCATATGAAGCAGTGGCACTCACTACGCGGATGGGTATCCTATGTATTGAATAGAAATAATACTGGGAATAAATACGTAAATTAAAAAATAAATCGTCTGCATTTCATTCTTCAGTTTTTCAAAATTATTTTACTATAAATATTTGAAACGGCTAAATTAGAGTTGAAGGAGAGAAAAAGTCGTCTATTCTTTGTTTTGAAAAATTATGTTAAATTTCAAAATCAAATACATACTTGCATTTGCTTACTTATTTATTTTAATCGTTTCAAATAAAAAATGGCATGTCTCAATGTGAAAAGTACTTAAGAATCCGTGATTGCATTGTTAGCCTACGCGGAATTCGCAAAAATGTCTCCTATGTATTATCCTCCAGTTTTATCTTTTTTGTGATATGTCACAAATTTGCATTTCTAATTTGATATATGGTCCCCATTCACAATGTTCAATTTTCAATTAAATATAACTCGCTCAAGTTTAAAGATAGAGATATGCGGGTTTTTTTAATGATCTTGTTGCATTAAAAATAAAAATTTTCTGATTGACCAAATTTGTCTAAGGGGGGTCATATAAAAATTTAAAAAGTGTATTTTTTTTTTTAAATTAATGGGAGGACTATTTCATTAACGTAGTCTTATTTCCTACCTTACTTTCAATATTTTTGCACTTTACATTGCCCACTTATCTCCAACAGGTAAAGAATTAAAGCGCGTTTCAATCTTTTTCAGACACCCTGTATATATAGACACCACCTCAAAAACGTTCGATTTGTGTTCAGGGATGTTTGAACCGGGCATTCCCATCGAAAAATCGAACCTTCGACTCAGTCACAATATTTTCCTGATACGTTATTCTATGTATATAATGAAAGTAATACCGTTAGTAGTGGCTTATCAAATCAGAATAAAATACTGCGGGCATTCAAGCATGAAGTCTTATTGGGCTGTGAAATATATGTCCCAATCACATAGATATGTCTCAGCTTTACAGTCATTTCACCGGTCATAATAGTGGCGCTAAAGAGAACAAATCTCGTCTGACACGAGTCGATGAGAGCAATAACATATTTCATTCGTATTTTCATGATATCTTATTAACATAATATGGGAATTGTAAACTACTGATTTGTAAAGTTTTTATTTTAAATTATTAAAAAATATACTATTTTTGGTATTCAATTAGTATTAATATTTAGTATTAATATTTGAGCAAATTAGTATTAACATTAATTAGTATTAACATTTAAGCAAAATAGTTTCGAATATTTTTCTACCTCAGTCATTCATTCGCCACCTGAGCCATATTAAATCGACGTCAACATAGATTTTTTTTTTACTTTATTGAAGTTTAGCAATTCTAATAGTTCATTTAGCGCAGAATGGCAAACTCGAAATTGATCATAAAAAACACAGTAATTTGTCAAATTTTATAGTTGAATCTTTCCTTTTTTAACACTTTACAACAAAGTTGAAAAGTGTTTATGACTTTGTTCATTCTGTCTGTCTGTCTGTCTGTCTGTCTGTCTGTCTGTCTGTCCGTTAGCACGATAACTGCCGTAAAAATGAGTTTATCAAAATGAAATTTTAGTATGTTGTTCAGACGGTCTGTAGGACCTATGGGGATATAAATAAATAATATCACCCAATTAGTTTTTTATTGAACCCGGGTTGAAAAAATGAAATACATTGAACCCTATGGGACCTAATTTTTCAAACATTTTTTAAGTAAATTTAAAATTCACGAATTGCTTCGAAATTTTTAGGAAATATTCACATTATCCCATAGAATATATAAAAAAAAATTCAGTAAAATATGTTAAGTAGTTTTTTAATTAAAAAAATTATTTAATATAGGGAAAAAAATAAATTCAATTAAATTCTGACTTTGGGATATCTTCCAGAAAGAAAAGAGAGAGATATTATATAATAAATATCTCTCCATTTGTTTAAACGTTTTGCATATGGGAGTGGCTTCATATTTTAAGATAAATTTGGTAGATAACAATTTTTCATTTTTTTTAAATTTTATATAACTCTTCATGATAAATTTAATTGATGGCATTTTAAATGCACTTTCCTACGTCCTAGAGAGTTAAAATTTGGTACACAGCTTAAATTTGTTGAACATTTTATTCGACAAAAATTTGATGGATCTTTAAATATAGATTATACATTTTTTTCGAAATGGCCTGAAAATAATCCCCGTTCACTTCTATAAATCATTGGTGTAATATTGTTAAAAATTCTGATGTGGACAGCACATGTCTTTCTCTGCAGACTCATATTCGTTCTCTTTATTTATTCAATGATAATTTGAGTTTATCTGCACAACATAAGTATTTTAAATGACATTGAATTTACACGTTAAACTTAAATTTGGTTCTCATTTGATAGCTGGACTTATTGTCAAAGGTGGCGTAGCGAAAACGCGAAAAAACTAGAATATCTCAAGAACGGCTAGTCCTAGAGTAATGGGGTTAGTCTTATTCTTTTTGTTGTCAAAAATCACATATAAAATAGGAATTTAATTGATATAATTGAGCACACGTAGTCTTTTATTTTTATATATAACGATTTTTGCTGGCCATTTCGCAAAAATAGCCCGTTCCTTTTTCCCGAATCGTAGTAGAATAACCTACAAATGATTTATATACAAAATTTTGTTCAATTTGGTATATAAATCACTTGTAGGTTATTGAAATATTATACACCAAATTTTGTTAAATTTGGTTCATTAGTTTTTAGCTAGAGTGGATAAAGGCAATTTCTGCGGCCATTTCGCAAAGAAGGCAGATTCTTTTATTACGAATCGTACTATAATCTAATGAACATCAGGATTTCCCACAAAAAACATACCTACCAAATTGTATGAAATTCGGTCCATTAGTTTTTCAATTAGAGTGGATGTAATATCCACACGGACACACAGAAACATACACAGATACACCCTTACACACACAGACGTCTTCCTAAAAGTAGTTTTTTCGTGTTCTAGAAGTCCCAAAACGTGTAGATACTTTGAAAATTCGAGTTCCGATCTTCGGCACGATTCCAATACTTTGAGTACATACACATACACATATATATTATCTGTGTATTATCTGTGTATCTAAATTCCGTGCCTATGCAATTACAATAGTTGTGATTTTAAATGATCCCTAAACTTTTATTATTTCTTCAAAGAAGCCTAATTTTAACATATGCAGAATGCAAATATCTCAAGCGATTGTAAGATGAATTACATAAGAATTGCTGAATTTTTTTCACACAAAATTATTTAGCTCTGGAGTCTGGAATACAAGTTATATGAATGAAATAATCATTGATTTTGCATAAAGAATCAGATGATTTATATTTCGATACAGTTTTAAATATTTAAGTATAATAAATTACTGTAGTACTGTGATAATGTTAAAGATATTACCACTGAATGAATCACATTTTAGAAATTTTTAAATGAAATTACATTTCAGTTGGAAAGTGTTTCATAATCAATGCTTATGCATGATTGATCTTTCTTGTTATTAATAACTTTTTTTAAATGGCGAATTTTGTTTCAAATTTCAACTGTTATACTTTAACTGAAATCTTAAAATATGACCAAGCCTTTCTATATTACCTGTATGCCGGTATTCTTAGCTTTAAAATAGAACGTTTTTCATTTTGTTTTAACCAAGTTCAGGAAATTTTCTGTATGAAAAATCTGAGTATACATTAAATGAAATTTGAACTTGAACAAAGCTTCAGAAGGCAAAATCTCTCCTACTCAAAATAAAAATATTTAAAACTTTATATCTTGCTTCTTTTTCACATATATTAGTTAGTGATTATTACAGACTGCAGAGTTCACCTCTGTGTTCATTTTGCTTGAAATGTCCTACAAACTGATGTCACGAAGAGAAGTAATTTCGTGTTAAGGACATCAAAGCAATCATTCGCTTCACCACAGCGAAACATTTTTAAAGCTTTTTTTTACTAAGCTTTTAGTATAAATAAATACTAAAATGCAGCGTTTACTTATGTATTTTAGTATAAGTAAATATCGAAATGCATAAGTAAATACTGAAAAATAGGAAAATGTATATACAGATAAATAGTGTGTATGTAAAATATAAAGTGCAAAAATTGAAATTTGTTAAGGCAAATTTCTATATACAGTAAATAAATAATGCATATAAAGCAGAATAGGATAAAATTGTCCGTTAAAAGGTGGACTAGAATTGCATGAAAAATTATTAGAATATTAAAGAAATAAGAGCAGATGACAGAGATAATCATCAAAATGCTGTCGATAATAAAAGGACAGAAATCGCTAAGTCAATAGACATGGCGAAGTTTTCGAAGACTTCAAAAATGTTTTATTTCTTAAAATGTTTGCATAGGAAAATCTTCTCTAAGTTAATAAGATGTTTCTAATAAAAATGGTTTCCCATCATAAATTTGCAAGAGGAAAAGAGGTATAAATTATTAAAATTACAAAGAGTTTTAAACTAGAACTTCAAAAAACGTTTATCAGTTTGAAAATAAGAATTTCGACACTAAATATAAATGAATCGCTATTTGTTAAAAATGCCTTAGTCGAGAAATATTTTGCTATGATTTCTCAACTGGCTAAAAACCATTACTGGATATACTCGCGGCCCCATTTCGAATGACACTTTAATTAAGATTTCCTCACCTTTAAATAAGCTAACATTGACTAAGCAACTGTAATTAAATAAACTTTGATTAAATTAACTTTAACTAAGCCAACTCTAAGCAACTACATCAACTTTGGCTAAACCATCTTTGACTAAACCAAACTGGGCTAACTTTGATTAAGCCAGTTCTTACTAAGCAACTTTAACTAAGCCAAATATGACTGACTCAACTTTGACTAAGCCAACACTAACTAAGCAACTTCGACTAAGCCAACCCTGACAAAGCCAGTTTGGATCCAACTTTGACTGATCCAGCGTTGACCCAGTTTTGACTAAAACAAAGTTGACCCAGTTTTGACTAAAACAACGTTGACCCAGTTTTGACTAAAACAACATTGACCCAGTTTTGACTAAAAAATGTCATACCTGTGCATAGCCGAAGCCATACTAAGAGGAGGCGAAACCTCCACTTCTATTCACAAACAACCAGATGAAACTCCGGTCTGCTAGCCTATTGGTATTATGCCATACGGGCCACTTAATATCTATATATGAATTTTTGCCTCCAATTTTAAGTAGAAGACAAAATCCAGAGAAAAACCAAAACTTAACATTTTCCTCAAGCGAAAAGAATATTCCATAACTCATTTCATGGCTAAAAAATACTACTTATTTTAACAATTTTTTCTTAAATTTTTTATGGATACACACTACTCCACCATACGAACATCACATGCCAAGGAAATCACTTTAAATCCTGACATGCGCAGGAGAGGAGTCGGCTATATTAGATGCGGAACGACATTTTATTCGGAAAGTTCACGCTTTTTTCCTTGCCCTGCTTCAGCCGTATGCACTCTACTTATACTCTAAATGGACATCTATCTTGCTCTACTCTCAAATCACCTTCTCTGCTTCCCCCATCTAAGAAACTTTACAGAATTCCATTCTTTTTTGGAATAAATTCGTACCCTATATTTTTCCTCATCTTATTCACTTATATTTGCTTAACTGGGCGGGAGTTGTATAAAAAGGAGTGCCCAACATTTATTTTTGAATCCTTATTGCGTTCTTTAAAGTTTATGCAGCATTTTATTGTTTTTATGATCTTTAGCAATATGACCTGACTTACTTCAATTGCTACAAGTATCCTCCGTTTCCTCACTATTCATTTAAGCGTGTCCATATCTTAAGGCATTTAAATCGCTGAATGAAGTCAGTCTGTATCTTCCTTCCTCATAGCAAATATTTTCGTTCATTATACTATCCTTCACTATACTTTCCGTTATTATGCTATCTAGGCCGTCTGGTGTTAGTTCTAGTACTCAATAGTCCGTTTTACCTTTCTAATATGAAATATTAGCTTGGTGTCATCTTTAGTTAGCCCGTTTTGGTTTTGCAAATTTCCAATAATTTTGCTTACATTGTGTGTCTCTTGAACATCATAGATTTTAAGCCTGGGGTTCCTCTTTTTAGATTGTACTGCCTAATATTTATCTTTCAATTTATCATTAGTTTTAGGCTTTTTTCTAAGTTTATTATCTTATTATTTACACCTATTAGGGCACTACCATTGGTTACCCGATTTACTTGTTTGAATCCTACTTGTTTAGCTGGGTTAATAGAATTTGTAAGATGGCCTTCACTATTGCAGTTTGTAATCGTTTTAACTCCTGAAAAAGCCATTACAATATGCCTATTATTTTTTTATGCTCTCTTGGCGCTCTGACTTTATCTGCTTTAGTTTTTTGGATACATTTTCTTTTATACTCTCAATTATTTTATGCAGCTTTTCACAATTTTTGTCATTACTCTCAGCTTTGAGTATACTAGCAAGGATTTTATCTAGTTTGGCATCTTGCTTATTCATACATTCTTTCATTAGGTTTACTTTTTATTTTTCCTCCAGTCGAGCCTAAAGGGCGTGCATCTTCATCTGGCAAGATCTGAGGAAGTCCTGTCTCTAACACCATTCTTTCCGCTTGTAGTTTTTCATTGTCTATATAAGTCGACAACTATCTCACTTAAAATTGTCTCATTGCTTTGGATATTCTTAATTGCATTCCTCCCTAAGGATTATGACCTCCTACTCCCCCTGCCTACACCCTTGCTTTTGTAATTAATTTCTTTGAAACACCAGAGTTAATATTAGACGCGGCTTTTCGGCGTGTCAAATCAACACGGCCTCATCAGATAAGCCGGGTCGGGCCTAAGATCTCTGAAAACGGTTTGGGGTCGAAGTCAGTTTTGAAAATTTCTGGTCGGGTCACGCTGGACATATTTAATGTTGGAAAAGAATTATAAATGGAATTTAATAGAATACTAAATGAAATTATTTTCTAATTTCATCTATGTAAATATACGTTTTAAAAATATAACTTTTATTTTAATTCTTTGCACAAAAATTGCACAAATGAATGTTTTTCACAAATTTGAATAAGAATCATTTCGGACAAGACTGGACCGGGTTGAGAATTAAGGATCTTCAAGCTGGTCAGGTTTTACATTTGAAAATTTCTTTGGGTTCGGGCCGAGTTTGAGCACCGAAAATACCAGGCTGGGCCGAGTAAAAATCTAAAATTTCAGCCAGTGCTTCTAATGCCGATGTGGTGGCCGAGCGGTCAAAGAGGTGGGCGTTTCCTCGTGATAGCTTGGCTGCCAGATTGCGGGTTCGAATCCCGCCTGCGGACATGGATGTCGTTATGTCTTATTGGGGCAGAAGTCAGACTTCTACCTTCCGGTGCCCCGGGTCTTTGACTAAACAGAAGCAGTGCACACAGTCTTCCTTAATAAATATGTTAGGGACACGACACCAACCAAGTGCTTCTAATACTCTAGTCCCTAACCTGTCGAGTAAGCAGAGTCCGTATAACAGCACAAGTTATTAGACAACGCTACTTAAGACAAGTCAATATGACACGACACGTTTTCTTAACCTGTAAGCTAAATTTAATAGACTAAGATAATCAATTCACAGATAAAAAAAACCATTCCGCCAAACTCGAATTCTTCCCTGGTCGTTTTGACACACGCATATGCAACGCTAAAAGGCGGGAGCCTGTGTTGCCATATAAGACTTATCTTTAATATTTAACTTGTCAGGATAATTAACGTTATCAGAAAAAGTTGTTTGCTGTAAAGTAACATAAAATATAGAAATAAAAAGCAGAACACTTATAATCAAACTCATTGAAAGACACAATTTTGGTAGCATGTCTATGCCTGGTAATTGCATAATTAATATCCCTTCTCTTTATTGATCTGCCTCAGTTACGTATTCAAGACAAATCGGATAGCATAGTAGACTCTTCATGGATTTTTTCCATATTATTCCTTGCGCAATGAATGTTCGTGATCGAAACAAGCCACAATTTCTTTCGTGTTTCATTTAAAGCTTTTTTCCATACGCACATATATAATATGCTTAATTCTTCAGTATAAAAAGCAAGACCGGCCTGGCTCTTAAGCGCGTTGCTTTTCAACCTTTTTATCCCACACCGTTGCGTGATTGCCTGACATTAGGAGTTTTAGGTGGAAAAGCTCGGGGACTATCAATCTGAGCTCTCCGCTAGAACATGAACTAATATCGAAAGAAATCCATTCCGCCAGGTTGGTGCTTTTTGACTGTCTACTTGAATGCGCAGTCGGATGGGATTTTAATACCACAGATTGGCACCCATTTTGGTAAATTTTTGTATCGAATATGTATTAAAAGAAGAATCTATATACTAGATAATATGTAAGACTGTTAAAGGCAGGGAGACCAAGTCTTAAAAAATTATATTCCAACTTTGTTTTAATAATAAATTTTATTTTATTTAACAATGCATGACGCTTAGTGTCAAAAATAGTCGTCTACTGAAGTAGATGCTGTTCCGTAGTCGATACTATTTGTGTAGTCTTTTAGCTTTCTAGGTGACGGGGGGGGGGGGCCTTCTGGAGGGTCTGGAAAGATGTTTAATAAACCCATTTTTTACGTCCCCTTTGGGAAGGGGAAATTAAAATCCTGGCTCCATTAGCTCCTATCCCGTGGCTGATACTATGTAAATATTCAGTCTAAGTTATCTGTGAGCTTATGGGGAATTTGGAAAGCTTTTTCGAAAAACTTCTTCACCCCCGGGATTGTTTGCACGCTACCACAAATGCCACCGTGTTCATGCGGAGTACGATCACGTTAAACATGTGGGTCCGTAAGTCCTTCCGAGAAGTTGGTCGTAGGGGAAGGAGGGTACGGTCCCTGTGGATGCCTCCCCCACTGGGTTCCGGTCTAAATTGGGTGGCACTTCCCGGCCGTCCATACAGTTACCTTACACCTTTCTGGTAGGTCGGACGGTCTGGGTCTCAACAACAACAACAACCCCCGGGATTGTTACAGGATCAAGGATACAATTCAGTTATAACTATGTGTATGTATGTGTATGAAATTAGATACCATGAAACCCGACAATGAGGCTAGGGGGAGAGAACAGAGCTGTTGGAAGGATGAGGACGAGAAAAAAAATACATATATGATAATAAAATCACAATGTTTTT
The DNA here is from genome assembly GCA_951213105.1 of Amaurobius ferox. Taxonomy (NCBI): domain Eukaryota; kingdom Metazoa; phylum Arthropoda; class Arachnida; order Araneae; family Amaurobiidae; genus Amaurobius; species Amaurobius ferox. Next base: position 121,002,617 of record OX578141.1, read on the forward strand.
AGTAAAATTATTTTTCTCTAAAGAAGTTTTTGTCAATATATTTAAGGTTAGTGATTACAAACGGCTTGGAGCAAATGACTCTGTTTACCAAATCCAATCTGCAGCAAAACTATTCATAGAACTTATGCGATATCACGAACAAATATATATGTATATAAATACTAGTAATTAAGCCTATCATAGACAGGGAAACTTACACTCTCCAAAAATGGGGTTACAACTTTTTTTAATAAATTTCATTTTGTTTAACAATGTATGGCGTTTATCATAGAAAATAGTCATTTTAATCAAAAATTTGCTCAGTTAGATTATGCCTCGTGGTCAATGCTATAACTGTGCTAAGTTTCGGCATTCTAGATCATCAGGGATTTCTGGAGGGTCAAGAAATATTTTTTGACGCACTCCCTTATTTTGTTCACCCCTGGGGGAGAGATCAAAAATCTGTCTCTGTTTGGTTCTGTACTGTGGTTAATGCTATATATCTGCAAGGATTCAGCTTTCTAAGTCACCGAGATGTCTCTGGAGGGTCTGGAAATTCTTTAAAATAAACCATTTCTTCGCACCGCCTCCAGTAGGGCAAAGCTGGCCCAATTAGGTTATGTTCCGCTGCCTATGCTATAAGTGCTGTAAGATCCAGCCTTCGAGGTCACCGAAGACGTTTTAAGGGTCAAAATACTTTTCGACCCCGCCCCCATCCGCCACATTTTGCTCTAGATCTGTTGAGCCTATGGAGGGTATGGAATGTCTTTTCAAATAAACCACTCTTTTCTCTGCCCCCGAGAGGGCAAATCGAAAATTTGTCTCCATTGGATTCTGTCTTGTGGTCTATACAATAAATGCGCAAAGATTTAGTCTTTTATATCACCGGAGGGCCTCTAGAAGGTCTAAAGTATATCCGCCACCCCCCATTTTATCCTTCCGTAAGAAGGTAAATCGAAAATATTTTAGCTTCTTTATACCCGTGGTCGATACTATAAGAATATGCAAAAATTCAGTCTTTTAGGTCACCGGAGGGGGGAGGCGTCTGGAGATAAAACAAGTTAGGGAATTAAATATGGGACATATTATCTATATAATAAACAAGATTTAGGAATTTTAACTAAATATTTGAAAACAGAAATTATACAACTATATATATTAATATAACTTTATTAATAAATATGGAGATATCAGATTAATATATAAATTTTCATAATTAATCCTAAAGCAGAATAATGTTTAACGCTTCTTTAGAAAATGCTTAAAGTACGTTGTAATATTTTCGTTCATTCATTTTCTTTTGAATAACGCTTCTGGTGCTTAAATCTTTGATGTGACCCTCAACCTATTTCCATCTTCCAGATTTTTACATCTGCGCATTGACGAAATCATTTTCTTTTCTGTTGTTGGGATTTTTATCTTGCATTTTATCATTTTATTCAGTTTTAATACTTTTTATGCTCGTTAAATCTGGGAAACTATATAATCTTGCTTGTTAAAAATGTGAAAATAAGGCTGGAACTGACATTATACGGAATAAAAAAGCTCATAATTTTCTCATTAAATCGAGAATCTCGCTAAATGAGGGATTATTGTAAGTGGGTATACATGCAGGATGTTTCAAAAAAGAACGCATGACTAATGAAGAAACGCATGACGAAGAAGACGCTAAAAAGACGCATGAAAATCTCTTGATCGTAAACTTATGAATACAATTTAAGAAGTTATTCAATTGACTATACTATAATCGTAAACAAAATTTGATCATGTAACAACCTTTTAGTCAAAAAGTTCAAAATGTAACCTTTTATATGGACCACTTAGAAAAAAAATAATTATATTTTCCTTAGCCTAATTAGTCATTTTGAAAAAGTTCCATTATCATACGATCAAAATTACCTCCAAAATACCGTTAAAGTTTTCGACGAATACTTAGGAGAGGTATAAAACTTTAACTAAATATAGGTACTCAATGTAAGTTTTCGAATTGAAAATTTTGATGGTTTAAGTTCTACAACTTTGACAACTTTTTCACGGCCAATTTTGCATATTAGAGAACCGGATGTTTTTCAAAAAATCTTTATATAAATAAGGAACAATTTACTAATTGGGGAACTTCCTTTGTAGAAGACCCGTATAAAGAGTTACATTTTATACTTTTTACTAATGCGTGTCACGTAACGAAAACTGTCGTAGACTTAAAATCTACCTTCTTTGAAACATTTATTAAATTTAATTCATGGGTCTGCGGCCAATTGCTCAAAAGATATTAGTAATACAACTAGTCGAATAACCGTTGAAAATCAACGGTCTCACAATAAGCAACCCCCTAAACAATGTAAATTTTTGAAAAATTCACGTTTCACATTTATTCGACAAATCGAATCGAATATTTTGGTGTACAGAAACCCCTAAAGAAGAAAATATTAAAAACTTAAATTGCTCACTTTTTCCTTTCGAACTATCTACCCGTACACCAAACTAAAGTCCCTATCTCATCCCGAATCATGCTAATTTCATCAATTCCCGTTTCGAATGTTTTACTGTGGAGCAGACCAGTAAATGAACATTTCTGAAAACTTTGTTCATCTCAAGTTTTTTTATCAAGTGATTAGTCCATAAAACAAATATCAAGTCTCCATCACATTTAAAAGGAAGCGTGTCTCTTTCATTAGGAAAATCGAACATATTCGTGTGCGGCACCTCCTAAAGTAGCAAATAATGGAAATCTGAAATTGCACACTTTCTTCCTTTCAAAGTATCTACCCGTACACCAAATATGATGTCACTATCCTATCGCGAAGCATGATTTTCTATCACTTCACCTTTCGAACGTTTTTCTGTGTAGCACTCCCTTAAATGAACATTTTGGAAAAACGGTATTCATCTTGGGCTTTTTTTATCAAATGATGAGCCCATATACTAAATTTCAAGTCTTTATCACATTGTAAAGGAGGTGCTTACCATTTGTTCGGCAAATCGAATATTTTACTGAATTTTACGAATATTATCAGCAGATAAATGGCTATTGGCGTTCAAATACAAAAGTATTACTCAAAGTATCTTTTTTCATGAATAGAACGCGCTAGATCCACGAGAGTGATGTCATCCAATTTATCGCATGGTATTACATATAAAAAGTGAACATGTTTCTCAATAGGAAATATTTTTTTTCATTTTATATGACTTCTTAATAATTTTTTTGAAAAATGTGCAATATTTCGAGAACGGTTCATGTTAGCGTTCTAAAATTTATGTCAATCATTTTCTAATGAAAAATTACATAAGAAATGTCTATTTGCGTAACTTTATTAGTGGTTTTGATTTTTTGACGATTTTTTCAGAATTTTATTCGAAAATTTAGGGGGGTTCTGAACATTCGATTACGTATAAAAACAATAGGCTTCCAGTGTTTACGGATTGTGAATTTTGTACCAAATTTGGTTCGAATCGGTCCATTAGTTCGTCAGTTATCGTCTCCACAGACTCACTGACACGCACACACACACACACACACATACTTTCACACACACACACACACAGACATCACTTCAAAAATGTTTAATTCGTGATCAGGGATGCTTGAAACGTGCTCTCCCGTCGAAAATTCGAATTCGAATTTTCGACCCCGTCACAATACTTTCCTTATACATTATGTATATAAGGAAAGTAAAAATCTCTGCTGTGTAGTAGAACTGCGTGCTAGAACTACATTTGTCTGTCTCCAAAAACGTTCGCAATATTACTGTACACATTAAATTTTATTGCTGCCATTGCTGGTCGGAATGATGCTGTTAACAAGCCCATAATATTTATTGTAATTTTTTGTGTAGAACATAATCAGCCTCAAATACTGAATCGAACCTAATACATAAGCATGGGTGTGCCAATTAAAACCAGTAGAATCCACTACTACATGCAGAACAAACGAAAGTCTTTACGAAACCTGATTAACGATCGAATCAAGCAACTTCAGACATATGGACCTTGATTGCAAATATTGAATTTTCCATGCAGGTAATTTATGAAATATTCACAAGACTGGGCCATGGATACTGTTGTCTGCAACAGAAGTGCGATTCTAAGTTAAACCTCATTCTAAAAGAATTAAAACAGCTAAAAATATAAACACAGATTGCAATTAAGTTGCATTCTTTCATAGTATTCTAAAATATCGGCAGTTCGGACTCGACCGTACATTACACTTCATTTTGTATATTGATAATAAAAACAATTCTTGGAGAGCAATTCTAAGTTAAACCTCGTTCTAAAATAATTAGAACAATTAAAAAATATAAACACCGATTGGGATTGAGTGGAATTATAATTTCATAACATTCTAAAATATTGACATATTTAAAAACCGTACACATAAACTGCATTTTATGTTTAAAAAATCAGCATTTAAACTTCGTTATAAAAGAATCAGAATACGTAAAAAATGTACATGCTGATTCAGATTAAGTGTTAGTCTAATTACATAACATTATAAAATATCGACAGTTTTAAAGACTGTACACATACTGCACTTCATTTTGTATTCCCCAAAAAAGCAATTCTCGGGAATATTCCGTTTCTCACGTACAGATCTAATCTAAAACAATTTTGCAAGATATTTGCCGGGATTTCCTATTAGTCCGCAAGTTTCCCTGCATCGCTGGGACATTGCGCGCCTCCAGGAATTATCCCCGTATATTATCAAGGATGTCAACAAATTGGATTACTTATGCTCTATGCCCCCGCAGCTTATAGATTGAACTGGAATCTCGTTATGATATAGGAGGACATAAACCTAATACTTAGCCTCCCAAGCAGAGTTTTGGGGCCTCGCCTCCTTACGGAATGCCTGTTAAAGAAAATCTTAAGCTGAGATATGTGATCCATTGATATATACATAGTATACTAGATACCTCTGTAGTAATTTTTTTCCTAAGCAGTTAAATTAAGTATAGGAAATATAATGATTGATAAATTGAAAGTTTTATCTCATTTTTATATATGATTCGCGACAGATGACTAAATGAGAAATATCATTTTCAAATCTGAAACGGGTGACATAAAATTTACTATGCTCTTAATCGCTGATTTCTTTTCAACATCAAAACTAGTGGATGTTTCGCCAATTCCGAGATATTACACGCAAAACTAGTGGATGTTTTGTCAATTCCGAGATATTACACGCAAAACTAGTGAATGTTTCGTCAATTCCGAGACATTACACGCAAAACTAGTGGATGTTTCGTCAATTCCGAGACATTACACGCAAAACTAGTGGATGTTTCGTCAATTCCGAGATATTACACGCAAAACTAGTGGATGTTTCGTCAATTCCGAGACATTACACGCAAAACTAGTGGATGTTTCGTCAATTCCGAGATATTACACGCAAAACTAGTGGATGTTTCGTCAATTCCGAGATATTACACGCAAAACTAGTGGATGTTTCGTCAATTCCGAGATATTACACGCAAAACTAGTGGATGTTTTGTCAATTCCGAGATATTACACGCAAAGCTAGTGGATGTTTCGTCAATTCCGAGACATTACACGCAAAACTAGTGGATGTTTCGTCAATTCCGAGACATTACACGCAAAACTAGTGGATGTTTCGTCAATTCCGAGACATTACACGCAAAACTAGTGGATGTTTCGTCAATTCCGAGACATTACACGCAAAACAAGTGGGTGACCGACTTCTGAGTAAAAATTATTTTCTGCATTCAAATTTAAGCAATACACCCAGTACATAATCCAAATTGGATCCAAATAGCTTCAGCGTTTTTGAGATTAAAAAAGGTAAATGATTTTAATAAAATATTGTTTTATAGCTAAACTATATATATTTTCCGGAAAAAAAATTTCTGTGTTCTCATCCAGACAATATATATACAAATACCACACAAATTAGGTCCAAATCGCTTCAGCGTTTTTGAGATTACAAAAAGTTAATTATATTACGAAAATTACGTTTTATAGCTAACTATATACATTTTTCGTATTTTTAATACTTTACAACATACACTGGCTTCCAAAAGTTAAGCAGGGACGGTAAAATCAGCAAAAATGGAAAAATAAAGCTTTGATTAACTCAAAATTGTACATGAAGGTAGCAAATGTGTTTATACATCAATGAAAACAAGAATTACGTGCAAAGAGAACAAAAATATTTACTTTTCGTAAGTTATATGATGATGTCACATTTAGGTCATTAACAAAATTATGTTTAAAGGCAAACATACCAAACAAAACTTACATTAATATGGTATGTGACCATCCCGGACTTTCACACAAACTTTACAACGTTTTTCCATGCTTTCAATGAGCTGATCAACCATCGCAAATGCAAGCAATGGCCATTCCTCCAATAGGACAGTTTTCAACTCTCTAAGACTGGCTGGAGGAGGTAAACGTGCAAAGACAGCAAGCCCGAGGGCATCCCAAAGGATTTCAACGGGATTAAGGTCGGGGAAATACTCCGGCCGCTCCATACGAGAAATGCCCTCACTTTCCAAGTATTCGCAAACGATGTTAGCTCGATGGGGGCGGGCATTATCGTCCATAAGGAGGAAATCAGGACCAACTGCTGCAGAGTAGAGTCTCGCAATGGGGTCTAGAACTTGATCCCTATACCGCGCAGCCGTCACAGACCTGCCTTTAAAGATGCGCAGCACTATGCGATATCCCATTGAAATTCCAGCCCACACCATTGCGCACCACGGAATGCGTGATGGTGCACCACGGAATGCGTGCACCATCATGCGTTGCACAACGGAATGCGTGCACCATCATGCGTTGCACCACGGAATGCGTGATGTTCGATGATGTTCTTGGCCTGATTGCGTGTGCCTCGCTCTCTTCAGACCCTTACACGCTTATCATCTGATTCCAGGGCAAATATAGACTCGTCCGTGAATAGGACGTTGCACCAATCTGAGACAGTCCAATTGACATGTTGACGACGCCACTTTAATCTTGTCCTTCTGGCTTGGACGGTTAGTGGAACACAAAAACCTGGTACTCATGCGTACAGTCTCTTCACGTGGAACCTTCGGCGCACAGTACTGGTAGATATTGTCTTGCCAAGTGCCGTTGCAACCATGAATGTAACAGTTGTGGAGGTCGCTTGTCGATTCCACTTGGCTTTGGCTACTATAGCAATATACCGATCATCTGAGGGGGTGGTAACCCTTAACGACCGGATACAGGTCTCAGGACAACTGTTTGGCTTGTTTGAAATTGTTTCCATAATCGAGAAATTACCTAATGATTAACGCCAAAGAAAATATCGACATATTTAATTGATTGTCCTGCTTCAATGAGTTCGGCAGCACGCCTATCTGTCATTCGTCTTCTTTCAGCCATAGAAACACAAATATCATCAAAAATAATCCTACAAAAGTTATAAACACTTCGTATCAGTATTTAAGTGCACCTCCTCAAACCCTTCAGAATGCTGGCGTCTTCAACGATTGCCTAATTAGCATATATCCGGACAGTCAATCGTGATTTTCTGTACCATATGATATTTGCATACTGCCATCTACATCCGCAGCGATTTTCAGCCTCTCAAATTCAAATACGCTTTCGAAAAATGAAAATTTGCATTAAGTGCTTAACTTTTGGAAGTCAGTGTAGTTGAAAAGTGTTTATGACTTTGTTCATCCTGTCTGTCCGTTCGCACGATAACTGCCATAAAAATGGCTTTAACAAAATGAAATTTTAGGTTGTTGTTCAGACAGACTATGGGACACATGGGAATGTAAAGGAATAATATCACCCAAGTAGTTTTGGATTGAACCTGGGTTGAAAAAATGAAATACATTAAACCTTATGGGACCTTATTTTTCAAACATTTAAGCTAATTTAAAATTCACAAATTGCTTCGAAAGTTATAGGAAATATTCAAATTACTCCATAAAATATATAACAAAAATTTCAGTAAAATATATTCGGTAGTTTTTTAAATAAAGATTAAAATAATAAATACACCCATATTATATGAAGAGATCACGTGATTCACTTTAAAATAAAACACGGCATCCATCTTGTGTCAAAATCGTGACTTTTATTCTTTTTAATTTATATTTAGTGTTGTATCTGTCCTAAAACTGCTTCACGTTTGCTTAATTTCTGTGCATCTATATTCAGAAACAACTTAATTACAATATATATGTGAGTTTAAATTATCATGAAACTTTGATTATTTCTACAACGAAGCCTAATTTTAACGAATGCAGAATATAAACACATCAAACTGTAAGACGAGTTGTGTAAGAATTGCAGAATTTTTTTAACGCAAAATTATTAAGTTCTGGAGCCTGGAATAAAGCTGATATAAATGAAATATTTATTGATTTTACATAGAGAAGCAGGCGATTTTATAGGATTGACTTTTTCGATAAAGTTTTAAGCATGGAGTTAGAAAGTACTTTTACTTCCATGGTTTGAAGTTTCAAGTAAAATAAATTATTGTAGCATTGTGATGAATGAAAGAAATGGAATAAAAGTATATAAATGAAATATTTACTGCTTTTACATGGAGAGCCAGGCGATTTATATTTCGATGACGTCATTTGAATAAAGTTCATTTTCTTTCGATGAAATTTTAAATTTTCAAATATAATAAATTATTGTAGTATTGTGATAATTTTAAAAATATTTCAGCTGAATGTATCGCATTTTAGAGATGTTTAAATAAGATTACATTGAAGTTGGAAAGTGTTTCATAATCAATGCTTTATGCATGATTTATCTTTCTTGTTTTTCTATGTTCTCATCTAGACAGTATATGCATATACCACCCAAATTTGGTGCAAATAACTTCAGCTGTTTTCTAGATTACGAAGGGTACACTATTTCGACAAAATTCCGTTTACTAGCTAGACTATAAACAGTTTTACAAACTATTTTCCTGCGTTCACATCTACTTAATATATGAAACTTGCCACACAAATTAGATCCAAATCGCTTCAGTGGCTTTTGAGATTACGAAAGAGCCATCAATTTCACGCACGTACACCTTCAAAAGTCATTTCTGATATCTAGGGAGTCCACCTATGTATTTACGGTGAAAATTCGACTTCTAATTAAATCACGATACTTTTCTAAGGCTGCATCGGTTAAAGTAAAACGCTAGCTTAATGTACTGCTAAAAGCAGATCCATCAAGATAAGTGGTACAAGTCACAATCAATATCACCATACCTTCTTCTAGCTCAGCGCGAGAAAAGAAAAACGAGAAAGTAAACTTTTACATGTTTGAAGGGCCACAAATCAGTAGTAAAGATCAACTAAATCATATTTTTGTTGACATTCTTAACAGAATTTACGTTTCGTTGCGAGTTTCTGTAATTAATATTACTTACAGACTACAGGAACATAAATAACTTCAAATTTAAATAGAAAGCACCTATTGAGGTAATATCATCCATAGACAGTTTCGCGCTATTCTGCTATTGTCGGTACCTGCAATAGCAGCAAGAAAACCTGCTTGGGTCATAATATTGATGAAGTCTGCCAAATTAAGTCCTACCACGCAGTTGGCTTCACATTTCTTCAAAAATGATTGGACTTTGGCTGTACATCGTTACACTAGTCCATACACAAATCCCGCCAATAAGAGGCGTTCCCAAATTTCGAATGGTGATTTCATTGCAGATGAGAACATTTATGGTCCTGTTTGGCTCTTATGGGCTCGTCAATAAAGAACGGCCGAAAATTGTTGCAGAAGCAATATAATGTGGGCAGTACATGACTTTCTCTACAGGTTGAACTTCCATTTTTTCTTCACTCCTTTCATAATCCATTAAATTGTATTTAATTACACAAAAATGACAATTATATTTATTTGAATTTATATTCAATTACATATATGGTTTTAAAACTTTTTTCTTCATTTGGCGACTTATCGCATTATGAAACTTCGCCAGGTTGCAAAAATTACCAAAATATTTAAATATTTCGAGAATGGTTGATCCTACGGAAATAGAGGAAGTCTTATTCTTTTTATCGTCGAAAATTACTTACGAAACAACTATTTTATCAATACAGTTAAGCATATTAAGATTTGTGTTACATACAGATTTTGGTGCTTTTGCCGACCATTTGACCAAAAAAGGCAAGTTATTTTCTAAATTGTACCAAAATCTAATCAGCACCAGAAAAACCAATAAGTGACCTACCTACCAAATTTTATGAAATTCCGTGAAACAGCTTTGATACATACATTGCGCAGACACACACACCACGTTGAAACCAGCTTTTCGTGTTCTAGAAGGCTCGAAAGGTATAGATCCGTCGAAAACTCTAGTTCTGATTTTCGACACGATTCCTATACTTTCCATATACATTATCATGCTATTTTAAAGAAGTAGAACTGCGTGTGTAGGAGGAGTGAATTTAATTTTACAGAAAACAATTAGTTTCAATCGGTTTCGAAAGCAATAAATAGCCTTCTTCACCAGCACAAGCAAGACGCGCAACTTCAGTCATTGTAGCAAATGTGGTATCATTACCCTGTTTCGACGGCAGAAAACAGCCTTCTTCAAGACAAGCAAAAAGCGAAATATCACTTATTCAAGCATGCTCTTTATCTCAATAAGTGAGGTTGCACCTGTTGCTCGTCCTGAAAAAGACTATTTTTTGCCTTTGAAACTAATTGATGCTTAATTGTTTAATTATATTCTGTTATACAATGTCTCTACAAAATTAAATTTTACGAAACTTTTAAGCGTATTTTAAATAACTGCATTTGTCTGTCTTCACACAGTTCCGTAAAATTGGGACACATGGCAAGTTTTCTTGGTGCTATTTCAGGTATAGACTACTTCATGCTGACGAGTGTACAATACGCGCGAAACTGATCTGTGGATGGTGCTATCTGCAATGGAAGCCGTTAATCCTCATTCTAAAAGAATTATAACACGTAAAAAATATAAATACCGATTTGGATTGCGTGTTATTCTAATTACAAGGCATTTTAAAATAGCGAGAGTTTTAGACCCTGCATTTTGGGTTTCGAGAAAAAACAATTCTTGCGAATATTGCGTTTCCCACATACAGATCTAATCTAAAACAATTTTGCAGGATATTTGTCGGGATTTCCCATTAGCCCGCAAGATTTCCTGCATCGCTGGGACATTAAGCGCCTCCGGGAATCATCCCCGTATATTATCAAGGATGTCAACAAATCGGATTAATCATACTCGATACCTCCGTAGCTGATAGATTGAACTGGAATCTCATCATGATGCAGGAGGACATAAACCTAATACTTCACCTTCCAAGCAGAATTTTGGGAGGATCGCTTTTTTATGGAATGGCCATTAAAGATAATCTTAAGCTGAGATACGTGATGCATTGATTTATCCACAGCTTACTAGCTACCCCTGCAGTAAATTTCTTCCGAAGAAGTTAAATTAGGTACAGGAAATAATGACGACTAATGCATTAAGACCTTCGTTTCAATATTTTCATTCGCAACATATAACAAATTGAGCAATATTATTTTCAAATCTGAGAGGGGTGACATAGTTTAATTGTGGTCTAGATCAGCGTTTTTTAAAGTGCGTTCAACGGAACCCTTGGAGTTCGGCGGCAGTATTTCAGGGGTACCGCGACACGAGTTTCGTGTAAATTTTCTTAATATATAGAGGGTATTCAAAAATTAGAACTATGTTCTCATTGCAGATAACAAAATCCATGGATCGGTTTGGGTTTATTATGCTCTCGTCAGTATTGAATATTTTTTTATTGCAAATACACTTAGGCAAATACATCTATTAAGTCCCTCATGTCACTCAGTGGCAGATGAAGTTAGAGAAAAGAACAAAAAAATTATATAATGATCAACAAGAATCTAGCTGCTTCATTGGCTCTAACTCTCCAATAGCTCCAATAGCTATTAAGTCCCTCATGTCACTCAGTGACACATGAAGTTAGAGAAAAGAACAAAAAATTTATATAATGATCAACAAGAATCTAGCTGCTTCATTGGCTCTAGCTCTCCAATAGCTCCAACAGTGACAGAGGAAGTTAGAGAAAAAAACAAAAAAATTATATAATGATCAACAAGAATCTAGCTGCTTCATTGGCTCTAGCTCTCCAATAGCGTGCACGGATATATTTCCCTGATAATGCCGAACATTCTAAGAGATGGTCACTGTCCATATCAACCATCCTCAGCACAGGATACATTCCGAGCTATTGTAGATGTCAATACTATATATGTCTTTGGCTAGGCAATCATGCCCTGTCAATAATAAATGTCACCACCGCTATATAGCAATGGCTGGCAGGGATGTCATAAAGTATTAAATAATCGATACATGCAAGGGTATCAAGAAAATTTGCCCCACGATATTTCAAACCTCTATGGAGACCAGTGGCGTAGCGCCCATTGAGGCTTAGAAGCTAAGCCTCCCCTGTTTCAAATCTAATTTAAAAATACTTTTATTTATTATTTTTTTAATATAACTTTGTGAATATATATCTTTTTTTAGAAAACTATTACACTTTACCTGCTTAAAATGAGACGTTTCAAAGTATTTTCCCAATTAAAACACATATCTAGAAACTGAAATCATCTAGCTTTCAAGGTTCATTGAAAGAAGCATGGTATTATCCCTGCCCACCTGTTAAACTCCGCCCTGGCTGATAAGCTAGAACTAGGCTAGCTTACAGGAATTCGTGGCTATTTCTTCCCCTATTTTAACCCTTTATAAACAACGTAATGACAGACAATGATTGGATATGGGACGTAACTTTTCATGAATGAAAATTTCTGGGGCAAGGCAAGTGGATCCGCCATTTTGGGTCAAATATGGTTCTATTCATTAATCTTTACAGAAAAAGTCTATAATACTAAAAAATATAAATCATTTTCCATGAATAACATGACATTCGCCCAAATTTAAGCAATATCAAGACAAGGAAACTCACTAATAATGATTACCATTGAACTTAAGTAGTTTGTGAAATATACTTTGTCACAACAATAATACGGCGAAACATCCGTTTGCGTATTTGTGAGTTTTAGAAAGAATAAATCTGATTTCCCTTTAAAAATCACGTTACAGGAGACTCATTTAAACAAAAACCATTGATAATTTCCTAGCAGATTTTTAGCATATTGGGGTTAAGATATTTTTAAATTTTTATTTTTAAAGTATAGCATTTGTAAATAATTAATATACAAAATTATTTAAGTACATTGTTGACTACAGTGTTCTCACCCATTTTCAGTGCACTCCTTTGAATTGCTTTATTTCGTTAGTTCTAGCTGTTTATATTTACGAAACTGATATATTTTTTCGATCAATTGCTAATAATATTCTAATATATTTCTACTTAATACATAGGCACCTGTAAAACTTCTTCCAGGGGGGGGAGGGGCAAACTCAAGCCCATGATGTACAACATCGACAGGCCTGATGCTCGCCTTTGTTATATTAATGTCCAAAGGGAGGTGTACCCCCCCCCCCCCCTTTGCATCCCCTAGGGGCGACCATGACTTCATATTTAATAAAATGATTGCAAAAGTTCATCTAATTTAGAAATAAGAAAACATTTAAAATGTTATATCTTGTATTCATCTTACATAGGTAACATTTCTTGTTCATCTCGTGCATTCCATCCACTCTTTGCATTTTTATTTAAGTTATTTTATTTTATTCACCAATAAATAAAACTTCTTGAAATAAAACTTATGAAAATACGAATTTCAATATATATTTTACATGTAATACCAAATTTTTTGCCAAATTTTCAGCCTCAAAAATCTCGCGCTGCGCTACTGATGGAGACCGACAAAGTTCTTCCAACTACGCAGCCCATTTTAAATTTCTTGAAAAGATTTAATTTAGGCTATGCGGGGCAGCCGCGCTCAAGTTCATACGCAGACAACGCTTTCTCAACACCCAAGGACTAGTTTTGCGCTCGTCAACATATAATAGCCAATACGTGTAATAGAAGCAAGAAACTTATGCCACGATATTGCAAACCTCTGCTACGTACCCGAGTCGTAGGACTGAGTTTGTCAGTATCCATGCAAAATTGTGCAAGTTTTCTTAATGCCATTCCAGTAATCTACTATTTCATGCTGACAAGGACAAGAGTAAAAAATCATAAGCACAAAATTGCTCCAAGGATGCTGTTATCCGCAATGAAAAAGCGACCCTACGTTAAGCCTCGTTCTAAATGAATTGGAGCACATAAAATACAGCAACACAGATTTGGATTGAGTGGTATTCCAATTACATGGCATTCTAAAATAGCGACAATTTTAACAAGAAAGATCAATCATGCTTAAAATATTGATTATGAAACACTTTCCAACTTCAATGCAATTTTATTTAAACATGTCTAAAATGCAATACATTCCTCGGTAATATTTTAAAACTTATCACAATACTACATTAATTTATTATATTTGAAACCTTAAACCCTCATCGAAAAAAATTAACTTCATTCAAATGACGGCATTAAAGCATAATACTACGATAATTTATTATATTTGAAAACTTCATCGAAAACAACTGAAATTGATTCAAATGACGTCATAAAAAAACAAGAAAGATCAATCATGCATAAGCATTGATTATGAAACACTTTCCAACTGAAATGTAATTTCATTTAAAAATTTCTAAAATGTGATTCATTCAGTGGTAATATCTTTTACATTATCACAGTACTACAGTAATTTATTATACTTAAATATTTAAAACTGTATCGAAATATAAATCATCTGATTCTTTATGCAAAATCAATGAATATTTCATTCATATAACTTGTATTCCAGACTCCAGAGCTAAATAATTTTGTGTGAAAAAAATTCAGCAATTCTTATGTAATTCATCTTACAATCGCTTGAGATATTTGCATTCTGCATATGTTAAAATTAGGCTTCCTTGAAGAAATAATAAAAGTTTAGGGATCATTTAAAATCACAACTATTGTAATTGCATAGGCACGGAATTTAGATACACAGATAATAGATATGTGTATGTGTATGTACTCAAAGTATTGGAATCGTGCCGAAGATCGGAACTCGAATTTTCAAAGTATCTACACGTTTTGGGACTTCTAGAACACGAAAAAACTACTTTTAGGAAGACGTCTGTGTGTGTAAGGGTGTATTTGTGTATGTTTCTGTGTGTCTGTGTGGATATTACATTCACTCTAATTGAAAAACTAATGGACCGAATTTCATACAATTTGGTAGGTATGTTTTTTGTGGGAAATCCTGATGTTCATTAGATTATAGTACGATTCGTAATAAAAGAATCTGCCTTCTTTGCGAAATGGCCGCAGAAATTGCCTTTATCCACTCTAGCTAAAAACTAATGAACCAAATTTAACAAAATTTGGAGTATAATATTTCAATAACCTACAAAGTGATTTATATACCAAATTTAACAAAATTTTGTATATAAATCATTTGTAGATTATTCTACTACGATTCGGGAAAAAGGAACGGGCTATTTTTGCGAAATGGCCAGCAAAAATCGTTATATATAAAAATAAAAGACTACGTGTGCTCAATTATATCAATTAAATTCCTATTTTATATATGATTTTTGACAACAAAAAGAATAAGACTAACCCCACTACTCTAGGACTAGCCGTTCTTGAGATATTCTAGTTTTTTCGCGTTTTCGCTACGCCACCTTTGACAATAAGTCCAGCTATCAAATGAGAACCAAATTTAAGTTTAACGTGTAAATTCAATGTCATTTAAAATACTTATGTTGTGCAGATAAACTCAAATTATCATTGAATAAATAAAGAGAACGAATATGAGTCTGCAGGGAAAGACATGTGCTGTCCACATCAGAATTTTTAACAATATTACACCAATGATTTATAGAAGTGAACGGGGATTATTTTCAGGCCATTTCGAAAAAAATGTATGATCTATATTTAAAGATCCATCAAATTTTTGTCGAATAAAATGTTCAACAAATTTAAGCTGTGTACCAAATTTTAACTCTCTAGGACGTAGGAAAGTGCATTTAAAATGCCATCAATTAAATTTATCATGAAGAGTTATATAAAATTTAAAAGAAATGAAAAATTGTTATCTACCAAATTATTTTAAAATATGAAGCCACTCCCATATGCAAAACGTTTAAACAAATGGAGAGATATTTATTATATAATATCTCTCTCTTTTCTTTCTGGAAGATATCTGAAAGTCAGAATTTAATTGAATTTGTTTTTTTCCCTATATTAAATAATTTTTTTAATTAAAAAACTACTTAACATATTTTACTGAATTTTTTTTTATATATTCTATGGGATAATGTGAATATTTCCTAAAAAATTCGAAGCAATTCGTGAATTTTAAATTTACTTAAAAAATGTTTGAAAAATTAGGTCCCATAGGGTTCAATGTATTTCATTTTTTCAACCCGGGTTCAATAAAAAACTAATCGGGTGATATTATTTATTTATATTCCCATAGGTCCTACATACCGTCTGAACAACATACTAAAATTTCATTTTGATAAACTCATTTTTACGGCAGTTATAGTGCTAACGGACAGACAGACAGACAGACAGACAGACAGACAGACAGACAGAATGAACAAAGTCATAAACACTTTTCAACTTTGTTGTAAAGTGTTAATAACACGCCTGGCTCTCTCTATAAAAGCAATATTTCATTCATAAATAATTCCCCCATTCATGTCATTCATCAGAATACTATAATAATTTATTTTATTTAAAAATTAAGACCATGGAGCTACAAATAAGTTAACTCTATGCTTAAAACTTCATCGAAAAATATCGTCCTTCTCTTTCTACAATCAATGAATACTTCATTCATATCAGCTGAGCAGACTCCATGGACTAAATGGTTTTGTGTTAAAGAATTACAGCGATTCTAATACAACTCATTCTACATATTTTGCTGTTTACATTTTACATAGGTGAAAAATAGGCTTAATAGTAGAAATAATCATATTTGGATGAGCATTTAAACTGAAATATATTGTCATTGCGTTGTTTCAGTATGTAGATGCACAGAATTTAGGCAGAAATAAAGTAGTTTTAGGACGGATACAACACTCAATATGAATTAAAAAGAACTTTAAAAATCACGATTTTGACACAAGATGGATGCCATATATCATTTTGAAGTGGGTCATGTGATCGTTTCATATCATGGACACGTGATCGCTTCAAATAAAAGGTGTTATTATTATTTTAATTTTTATTTAAAAAACTACTGAATATATTTCGCTGAATTTTTTTTTTTTATATATTTTATGGAACAATTTGAATACTGCCTAAAATTTTCGAAGCAATTTGTGAATTTTAAATCTGCTTAAAAAATGCTTGAAGAATTAGGTCCCATAGGGTTCAATGTATTCCATTTTTTCAACCCGGGTTCAATCCAAAACTAATTGGGTGATATTATTCATTTATATTCCCATAGGTCCTATAGACCGTCTGAACAACATACTAAAATTTCATTTTGATTAAGCCATTTTTACGGCAGTTATCGTGCTAACGGACAGACAGACAGACAGACAGACAGACAGAATGAACAAAGTCATAAACACTTTTCAACTTTGTTGTAAAGTGTTAAAAACCATACAGTGTTATGGTTTTCAAAATGTATGGCATACACATACACTCCATTTTCCATTCCTACAAAAAGCAATTCTTGATGATGTTCCGTTTCCCACGTACAGATCTAATCTAAAACAATTTTGCAGGACATTTACGGGGATTTCCTATTAGCTCCTAAGATTTCCTGCATCGCTGGGACATTGAGCGCCTCCGGGAATTATGTAGTATGTATATTTATCAGGGATGTCAGCAAATTGGATTACTTATGCTCGATGCCTCCGTGCTGATAGATTAAACTGGAATTTCGTTATGATATAGGAGAACATAAAACCGATGCTTCGCCTCCCAAGCAGAGTTTTTGGGAGCTCGTCTTTTTATGGAAAGGCCATTAAAAGGATTCATAAGATGAGATCAACGATACATTGATATGCAGTTTACTAGTTGCCACTTCGGCAAATTTTCATCTAAGCAGTTTAATTAGGAGTACAAGTAATGATAATGATTAATAAATTAAAATCATTATCTCATTTTTATAGGTGATTCGCGACAGAAGACGAAATGAAACATATAGTTTTCATATCTGAGAGGAGGGAGATAAAGATCCGTCAGATTCTTAAGTTTTGATTTTTGAACAGTTGAAAATCTGATGTGTTCAACATATGACTTTCCTTATATATTAACACATTTAGATATTGTGCGGGAAATATAATTCAAATTAAAGCTTACCTTTCAAACGGTATTGCTGAAAATAAATATTTTTATTTTACATTCCATTTTTTTTTTATTTTACAAATTTTATTTATTACAAATAGAAATTAGATTACAAATTCATTTTAAAGATTATTTTACAGATTAATAAAAATTACTTTGCAGACTAAGCAAACATACTAAATTTCTTGTAATTCATTTGAATATTTCGAGAATTGCGCTCTTTTTGAAAAAAGCAAACTTCTATTATATCGAGAATGACTCGTAGTAACTAATAAATAAGAGTGTCCATTTATTTCTGCGTTAAAGTTAAAATTAAAGTTATAAGAGTGTCCATTTATTTCTGCGTTAAAGTTAAACTTAAAGTTAATTAAAAGTTTTTCAGTCATTTTATGGTTTAGCACACTTTTGAGCGATTTTCTCTCAAATCGGTTTCTTAGCAACCGAAAATATTATCACAGAGTTTCCCTCTTGACACCATTGAAAAGACCAAAGAACATTCTTTCCAATGATTTTTAAATAGAATCCGTAGGATAATTACTTGATATTTATTTATTTTTTATATACGCCGAAATTTACATTTATTATGTTATTCATTTATTATGTTACATTTATGTCGCATCCGAAAAAAGAAAAGTAGCACAATTCGCCATTTTGAATACGAATGGCAGGTTATTTCCTTCCAAACCGTAACAAAACCTAATCAGCACTAGGGTCACACACAACTGACTTATCTGCTACATTTTGTGAAATTTGGTCAATTAGCCCTTTAGCTAGAGTGAATACATATATTACACACACACAGACGTCAGCAAAAAATAGTTTTTTCGGGTTCTAGAGTACTGGAAACGTGTTAATCCGAAACGTGTTGCGATTTTCGATACGATTCCAATACCTTGAATCGA
This sequence comes from Amaurobius ferox, assembly GCA_951213105.1. Classification (NCBI taxonomy): domain Eukaryota; kingdom Metazoa; phylum Arthropoda; class Arachnida; order Araneae; family Amaurobiidae; genus Amaurobius; species Amaurobius ferox. The sequence continues at coordinate 121,021,785 of OX578141.1, forward strand.
TATCCATCAATCGTTTCCATCTTTACACGATTCCAATTCCCTTTACATTACCATGTATTGTGGGGGGAGTAATAGTAGAAAGGTATACGTTGAACACAGACAAAATTCACCCCAGCCCAGTGCTCAAATTTGACAATTTTTAACACCCAGACTTTGTATTAGTATGGATGCCGCCCAGGCGGTGAGGTAGATAGCGCCTTCGGCTGCTGTCTTGAGAGTTCGGGTTCGAATCCCGAATAAGGCATGGATGTTCCTTGAGGATAAAGTCAGTCTACCGCCTTCTGGGTCCTCGTCAAAAATGTAAAGCTGCACCCCCTCCGACCTTGGTCAGTGATGCATTCTTGTAATAAACTTTGCTCTCTCGTCTTGTGTCTTTCTTCGTTCTTTCCTGCTTCCTGCGTCACTGGTCCTGAATCGGCTCCTCTGAAACAGGAGGTCATCAGTAACAACAACAACATTAGTATGGATTAACAGTGGTCCGTAAACGTTATCCCTGACTTCTTATCCATCTATAAAACATGAATTAAAATATCTTAGATGCTTGATACTTGCTGCGGTTCCCTGCAGGTGTCACTTTTTTAGCTCACTGTTTCAGCTGTGACTTTTTTCACCAGCTATGGTTAACCATAGATTCGTCCGCTGAAAGGGTCCATGCTATTCGAGTATGATATATGTCATAACAATAACCCCACCTCATACAATAACAATACGCGGACAGGTTGCAGTATACTATATGGGAGTGTCTTTAGATACAAGTTTTCTTGCTACCATCGCTGATATTGGCTATTCTATGCTGACAAATGCAGAGTTTTAAGCGTAGGGAAAGCATTTAGCTTTCATATTTCGCCTTATAAGACTGAAAACCTTTATAAAATAAGGAAATCTGGTGTATAAATGTATATGATAAAACAACATTTAATAATGATTCTTGTTCCAAGTGTGGTCATGTGATCTGATTTTTTTACTTTCCCTGCAATACATGGTAATGTATAGGAAAAGTATTGGAATCATGTCGAAAATCGCAACTCGAGTTTTCGACGGAACTACATGTTTCGAGCACTCTAGAACCAGAAAAAAACAATTTTTAGCGTGTGTGTGTCTGTCCGCCTGCCTGAGTGTCTGTGTGTTTGTCCTTCTGTCTGTGCAATGTATGTATTCGCTCTAGCTCAAAAACTAATTGACAAAAATTTACAACATTTTGTAGATAATTTATTTGTGAGTTACCCTTGTGCTGATTATATTTTGATACGATTGGGAAAAAATACCTTATGGGGGGGGGGGGGGGGATGGCCCGCAAAAACCGTCAAAATCTAAAATTAAGACTACATATGCTCAAATGTATCAATTAAGTGCTTATTTTATACGTAATGTTTGACGTCGAAAAGAATAAGACCAATCCCCATACCTCTAGAACTAACCGTTCTTGAGATATTTTAGTATTTTAGCATTTTTGTCGGTTTTGAGAATATGTCCAGTCGCCAAATGTTCAGCCAAATGTCCAGTCGCCAATCGTCCAGTTCGCCTTATAAGACTGAAAACCTTTATAAAATAAGGAAATCTGGTGTATAAATGTATATGATAAAACAACATTTAATAATGATTCTTGTTCCAAGTGTGGTCATGTGATCTGATTTTTTACTTTCCCTGCAATACATGGTAATGTATAGGAAAAGTATTGGAATCATGTCGAAAATCGCAACTCGAATTTTCGACGGATCTACACGTTTCTTGACCTCTAAAATACGAAAAAACTATTTTTAGTGTGACGTCTGTGTGTTTGTCTGTCTGTCTGTGTGTCTGTATTATGTATGTATCCACTCTAACTCAAAAACTAATGAACAGAATTTCATAAAATTTGGTAGGTAAGATCCTGGTGCTGATTAGTTTTGGGTACAATTCGAAAAAAAGAACCCGCTTTTTTTTGCGAAATGGCCCGTAAAAATCTCATGTATTCACTCTAGCTGAAATACAAATTGACCAAATTTCCCAAAATTTGGTAGATAAATCACACATGGGATACTCCGGTGCTGATTAGATTTTGGTACGATTCGGAAAAGAACAACCTGCCTTTTTTACGAAATGGCCCGCAAAATTCGACAATAATTAAAAAAAGACTATGTATGTTCAAATGTATCAATTAAATGATTGTTTCATGCGTAATTTTTACGAGGAAAAGAATAAGAACAACTCTATTGCGCTAGGACTAATCGTTCTCTAAATATTTTGATATTTTTCGCATTTTTTTATGCCGACTTTGGAAAAATGTCCAATTTCCAAATAAAAACAGAAATTGAATTAAAAATGCAAATTTAGTGTCATTTTGTGCAATTAAACTCAATTTAATGAGTTCTTAAAGAAATAAAGAAAAACATGAATTTGAGTCTGCAGGGAAAGTCATGTGCTGCCCACATCAGATTTTTCTTTTTGTTAATATCTCAGAGAAATCGCTGAAAAATGAAGTATTACAGCATTAATTAAATCAACTCATAGTTAAGATCAGTATTTAGAGTTGTCTTCAATAAAAATACATATATGCACAGAGTGGATCTAAAAATAGGTAAAAGATATAGATAAGTGTATACTATTAAAACATTCAAATTGCACTAATAAAGATTTCCAAATAACGCAAATAATAATAAGTACAGAACCGGTCCATAGATGTTATCTGCAATGGTAGCAAAAATCGTACAAAACGTAGTTCTTTCAGTCTAACATATTCACACAATAATCTGAGATTTATTTAGTTACTGCAAACGATGTAAGTATATGAAATTGTCTTTCTTTAAAACAAATGGAAGTTGTATTTCACCTGAAGCTAAATTAAATTTGGGCAATAACACTTAATGTTTCTTGTAAGTTTCGCTTAACATTTCTGTGTGAAAAAAGAACCATTTGCAAACAAATAAAAATAAATCCAATTTTTTTTTTCGATCTGGTGACGTTTTAAAGGGCGTTAACTAGTAAAATTGTAGAGTTTTTTTCTTAGGGTATCAATTCTGTAAAAGTGTCGCAAGTCAAAACGCGATGCTGAATATAGCAAGTAATCAACTCCTAATAGCCATGCATAAACAGATATTAAGAAGCCACATTTGTTAACCAAATTTTACGAACTCCTCGTTTTGACTTAACGAAATAAAGTAAGCAGGACTTCTATCATAGACAGACCCTAACTACCCATAAATAATCACTAGACATGGTGTGGCAATACCCGTACCTAAATCCTTCTTCGTTACTACCCACGTGCAACCCACAAAAATCTGAATATTACCTTTTTACATGAGTAATTGGCTTTCAGCAGATCAGGATATCTCAGTTTCCGGGAATTACCATCGTCAACCGTCAGAGTCTAGGTATCCACCACTTTGTGTTCGATAATTAACTTCGCAGAGAGGACAACGTATATGGGACGCATCTCAAAGCAAGGATCTTTAATATAAGGTTGGGCACTCAGCTCGGCAACCAATGAAACATTTGTCAGCTTGACGTAATGGGAATTAAGATTCGTCACTCGTGGTGTCACCGTCCAGAATTAACTTTGAGAGGAGTTGCCAAAACACGCATATTATTACGGCTAAAAATAGTTTGTTAATTTTTAAGTGGCAATATCTAGGCGTAAACAACTTGCGCAAAGATTTTAAATTGTGCTCTGCACACAGGATCCAGTGACATCCAAGGAAATTTAGTGACATCGTTGGAGTAAGATGACAGTCACAGTTAACAAATTCGGTTCCTCTCCATAGCCCGAGAATAAAATGTTCTTAATTCCCATGTCGTCATATGCGCAGAGTGAGGTAAAAATAGTTCAATCAGTCATGCACCGGAAGCATATATATATATATATATATATATATATATATATATATATATATATATATATATATATATATATATATATATATATATGCAGAGAGGGAAAGAGAGGGGCTGGTTTCTACTTTAACATTACAACTATTATTCCTTTATTCCTTGCCATAAGATATTTTTTCAAACCCATAAAATCCATTAAATGTACACTTCGTCTAGTTTCATACATTTTCTTTTAATCATTGTTTAAATGGTAGTTTTAGGTGTATCTTATTTGATAATTATGGCAAAATAGTTAAATTGCAACTAGTACCCTTAACTACTTTGGTGGGAAAACAAACAGAAAAAGATTAAATATGCTAACGCGAAGAGCTAATTTTAACTCATCATTTCCCCCAAACGTAACATCATCATTTCCCGAATCATCGTCTTTCACTTGGGAGTTGTATTTCGTGAATGTTAATGGAGTGAAACATCATATGCAAGATATGAACTTGATTTTAACGACGCGGGCAAATTTACTGCTGAGAAAAAAGTACTAAGGGGACCATGTTACTCAATATTTCAACTAAATAACCTGAACGATAATGGTAAAGATTCAGATCCTAGTTAGTGACAGTCCTCGTGACAGTGAAACTTTTACGAACTGCAAGGTTAGCGTTTTTATGTTATTTTCCTTACAATACCTTCTTATTTTCCCTACAGACTGTAGCGGTAAATTTTAGCGTCATATGTCCATGAAATTTGGTACACAGGTACTTTAGAGTGTGGCGCACGAAAAATTGCACATCGGCGTTATTTTTTTTAAATTTCGAATTAGTTTTTTAGTTATTTTATGTTTTAGCTATTTCACACAAACTCCTTCCTTATCAACTTTATTATCACAAAGTCTCCCTTTTGACACCATCGGAAAAATCAAAGATCGTTCTTTTCAACGATGTTTGAACCGAAACCGTAGGATAATTCCTTCATACTTTTTTTATTTTTTATAAATATGCATCGAAATTTGAATTTATTATGTTACTTATATATATATATATATATATATATATATATATATCTTAGCATTCTAACAAAATATTTCGATTTCATAAGTAATTTTAATTTTTGTAATTTTAAATAATCGCAAGCATCTTCCGCGAAGCCCTCGCATGTTCCATGGGTATGACCTTCTACTGGGGGTAGTATTGAGTATGCCCGCCTATGCCAATCTTTACCTCCTCCTATTTTTTTTTCTTTTATACGTTTGCCGAGAACGTGCGATTTGGAGGGTGCAATTTCGAGATCGCAGCCATGTTGAATTATGTTCAAATATATTATTTAAGTAGCGGGCGCTTATTTAATTATTGATTAGTAGTGAGAACTTATTTAGGACCCGTGCAATACCGGATAATTAGTTCTAATGCAGTAATATTCATTCTCGAATTCAAATGGGCATTTTAAACATTTTGACAATAATCTGTATACTAGATTCCTCTGCATATAAGGATTATTTATTTTAGTATTGCTCAAGGCAAACATTCGGCTATAACCATATTATGTGAAATAAATGTCTTCTTTAGCAGGTTTATTGTCGATTTCTACTCATTACACAATTCTCTACAATTCTGTAATCGCCTTTTTTCCATCAAGATCCTTTTGCTGCCAAATTTGCTATCCTAACTTTTCAAAATCTCCGCTAAATAAAGTGCCTTCACGATCACTTTAATACAGATAGCCTGATGTTTACATTCATGGACCTTTCCTTGCAAAGTTAAAGAGGTGCTTAAAGACTATCCTAGGAACCCTACAATTTTCCGCATATGTAATAAGCCGCGTACCCGATTGGGACGGCTATCGCCTGTTTGATAGTTATACTATGTATTGAAATTGATTATGAAACACTTTCCAACTGCAATGCAATTTTATTTAAACATCTTTAAAATGCAATACATTCAGCGGTAATATTTTTTAAAATTATCACAATTCTACATTAATTTATTATATTTGAAAACTTAAAACTTCATCGAAAAAAAAATGAATTTTATTCAAATGCCGTCATTGAAATATAAATCGCCTGTCTCTCTATGAAAAAGCAGTAAATATTTCATTCATATACTTTTTTCCATTCCTGTCATTCATCACAATACTACAATAATTAAAATTTTACTTAAAAACTAAAAACCATGGAGGTAAAAGTACTTTAACTCTATGTTTAAAACTTCATCGAAAATGTCTGCTATAAAATCGTCTGCGTCTCTATGTAAAATCAATGAATGTTTCATTCATATCAGCTATATTGCAGACTCCAGAGATAAATAATTTTGCATTAAAAAAAGTCAGCAATTCTAATACAGCTTCATGTGTTTACATTCTCCATAAGTGAAAATTAGGCTTCGTTGTAGAAATAATCAAAATTTCATAATCATTTAAACTCAAATATATTGTAATTACGTTGTTTCAGAATATAGATGCACAGAAATTAAGCAAAAGTAAAGCGGTTTTAGGACGGATACAACACTAAATATAAATTAAAAAGAACTTTAAAAATCACGATTTTGACACAAGATGGATGGCATTGATCCTTTGAACTGAAATATATTGTAATTGCGCTATTTCAGAATATGGGTGCACAGAAATTAAGTAAAAATAAAGCAGTTTCAGGACGGATACAACATTAAATATAAATTTAAAAAAACTAATCCCTATTTTGACACAAGATGGATGCCATATTTTATTTTGAAGTGGGATCTCTTCATATAATGTAGGTGTAATTGTTATTTTAATTTTTATTTAAAAAACTAACGAATATATTTTGTTGAATTTCTTTTTATATTTTTATGGGATAATTTGAATATCTCCTAAAACTGTCGAAGCAATTTGTGAATGTTAAATTCGTTTAAAAAATGTTTGAAAAATTATGTCCCATAGGGTTCAATGTATTTCATTTTTTCAACCCGGGTTCAATCCAAAACTAATTGAGTGATTTTATTCATTTATATTCCCATAGGTCCCACAGACCATCGGAACAACATACAAAAATTTCATTTTGATAAAGTCATTTTTACGGCAGTTATCGTGCGAACGGACAGACAGACAGAATGAACAAAGTCATAAACACTTTTCAACTATGTTGCAAAGTGTTAAAAATGACATGTATATATTTTGTTATAAGTTTCGCACTTTCTCTCATTTTCACATATGTTGATCCAATTTCATAGCGATTCCGTTTTGACACATATTTATCCAATATCATATTTTTGTAAATTTGTTTACAAATGGGATCTGGATATTTTATTCTTCATATCTGCCTATGTGATAAATTTGTATAGCGAGAACAGAGATTCTTATACCTCTTTTTAGAAAATGAAATTAAATATTTTAATAGAATGTTGTAAGTAACAATTTCATTTAGAATACCATAGGAATTTGTACATGATTGTGAATTTTAAGTTTCTTTACATTATATATTCCGTACGAAGAAAGGGGTATACTGCTAGTTTTAAGGGAAAATAATTAAAAGTAACAATATTAACTTATCGTATTTCTTTAATCGTAGAAGTCTTTTGAAAATTAGTTGTTTTGACATTATGAGCTTCGAAAGGTCAGAAAAGCAGTCTGCAATAAACGAAACATTAAATATAACTGCAAAAAGAGGAGAAAAAATTAAACCACGAAAGAGAAATTGGAAAGGCTGACTACTGGTCTTTAAAAATGATTTAAATGCATAAATACAGCAGTTTTTTTTTCAAGAAAGCCACTTACGTTGAGCTCCTCATCCCTGTTGAAAGAATAAAATCAAGGTCTTTTATGATTTTTGTTTATATTCTTTTGAAGTTTTATTTTCATTCTAATATCAAAATTAAGAATTCCGATTTTTTTCCCTTGGTGCTAAGAAGGTGGAATCTGTTTATTTTATTTTTTCTTATTATCATCATTACTAGCATTTTAACAAATTTATGATCTTTTTTTATATTTCTCTGTCAAGTTTTTACTTTCCCTACATACATAGTATAATGAAAAAATATATATAGCACTCTCCATATTGAAAAAAGTAACCGACGATGTTGTCGCAGCTGATGACAGATTTTTCGTTCCTCTACTTCGTACCTCAAAAGCTATAACATACAAAAATATAAAATTTGATGCACGTGTAGAAAATGGTTTGGGGAACACGCTGAGATAAAACGTTTCTCGGTATATATTGTAGTTTAAGAAATATTTAATGTCAAAATGAAAGACAAAATATTTGAGCTGCAAGTTCGCGTCATGGATAGATTAACAATAACAAGACCACGCATTTTTGCAGGAAGATACCTACATAGTTGAATTTTTGTAAGACGGGACCTATTTTTTAATTTCGATGTAGTTTACTAGATACTTTACTTTTTATGCACTTCTGAAGAAAAAATGTTCTTTCATTACGACACGCCCATCGATTTTCTCTGTCACGTACAGCAAAAACTATACTATACAAAGTTTGAAATTTAGTCCATTTATAGAGAAGTAATAGGGTAACACGATAAAATAAACCGTTTACCGATTTGAACTTTAGTTTGACTTGAAATAGCCTTCCAACTCACGAAGCGATTTACGGGTGTTGGCGAAGCGTAGTGAGCAGAGGGCAGAGTGCCCTAGTATATGGAAAATATCGTGAAGGAGTCGAAAATTCGAATTCGAGTTTGCGACGAAAGTGCACGTTTTGAGCATCTCTGAACTCGAATCAAACGTTTTTAAAATGATGTCTGTGTGTGTATGCAGTGTCCGTGAGTCTGTGCATGAGATATCTAGCAAACGAATGGAACGTATCAAACGCAAATTTAGCACGATTAATACAATCAGGAAATATTAGAACCCTATTGATTCTAAACGTGATCGTATGTTCTATAAACTCTCCAATTTTTGAATAAATTTTTGAAATCATTAAAAGATAAACATTTTCATGAATAAATAAATCATATAATAAATAAATCATCATTCCATACGTAATTTTCTATTAGAAAATGAGAATAAAATATGTAATATAATTCCCCTACAAAGAAGCATTCTCATTTCTGGTCTAGTTATACAAAATTATCTGCACAGGCAGATCAGAGAATAAAACACATTGGTCTCGTTTGCAAACAAATTTACAAGAAATATGTAGTTTGAATTTACCATAGGCTAAATTAAAGACGGTAAAATAATAGAAAATATAGGCATTTTTGTTGTTTCAACCATCCGTTAAACATAATATAAAATCTTATGTGGGCAGCACATAACTTTCTGTACAGACGCAAATGTATTTTCTCTTCAATTATTTCATAATTTATTAAATTAAGTTTAACTATACGAAATAAAAGCAATAATTATTTAAAATAACAGTTTTAATTCAATTTAAATTTTCATTTGGCGACTGGACACATTTACATTTGGCGACTGGACATATTTTCAAAGGCGACGTAACAAAATTACGAGATTATACTAAACAAGAAAGATCAATCATGCTTAAAGCATTGATTATGAAACACTTTCCAACTTCAATGCAATTTTATTTAAGTATGTCTAAAATGCAATACATTCCTCGATAATATTTTAAAACTTATCACAATACTACATTAATTTATTATATTTGAAACCTTAAACCTTCATCGAAAAAAATTAACTTCATTCAAATGACGGCATTAAAGAATAAATTGCCTGGTTTAAACATCTCTAAAATGTGATACATTCCTCGGTAATAATTTTAGAATTATCATAATACTACGATAATTTATTATATTTGAAAACTTCATCGAAAACAACTGAAATCCATTCAAATGACGTCATAAAAAAATAACACGCCTGGCTCTCTCTATAAAAGCAACATTTCATTCATAAATAATTCCCCCATTCATGTCATTCATCACAATACTATAATAATTTATTTTATTTAAAAATTAAGACCATTGAGCTGCAAGTAAGTAAGCTCTATGCGTAAAACTTCATCGAAAAATATCGTCCTTCTCTTTCTAAAATCAATGAATTCATATCAGCTAAGCAGACTCCATGGACTAAATGATTTTGTGTTAAAGAATTACAGCGATTCTAATACAACTCATTCTACATATTTTGCTGTTTACATTTTACATAGGTGAAAAATAGGCTTAATAGTAGAAATAATCAAATTTGGAAGAGCATTTAAACTGAAATATATTGTCATTGCGTTGTTTCAGTATGTAGATGCACAGAATTTAGGCAAAAATAAAGTAATTTTAGGACGGATACAACACTCAATATGAATTAAAAAGAACTTTAAAAATCACGATTTTGACACAAGATGGATGCCATATATCATTTTGAAGTGGGTCATGTGATCGTGTCATATCATGGACACGTGATCGCTTAATATAAGAGGTGTTATTATTATTTTAATTTTTATTTAAAAAACAACTGAATATATTTCGCTGAATTTTTTTTTATATATTTTATGGAACAATTTGAATATTGCCTAAAATTTTCGAAGCAATTTGTGAATTTTAAATCCGCTTAAAAAATGCTTGAAAAATTAGGTCCCATAGGGCTCAATGTATTCCATTTTTTCAACCCGGGTTCAATCCAAAACTAATTGGGTGATATTATTCATTTATATTCCCATAGGTCCTATAGACCGTCTGAACAACATACTAAAATTTCATTTTGATTAAGTCATTTTTACGGCAGTTATCGTGCTAACGGACAGACAGACAGACAGACAGACAGACAGACAGACAGACAGAATGAACAAAGTCATAAACACTTTTCAACTTTGTTGTAAAGTGTTAAAAACTAAAATATCTTGGGAACGGTTAGTCTTAGAGTTGTGGGGTTGGTCTTATTATTTTTTTCATCAAAATTTACGTATAAATTAATTATTTAATTCTTTCATATAGTCTTTTCATATAGTCTGATCATATATTTCTGATCATATAGTCTTTTATATTATATTTTGACGGTTTTTGCAGAAGGAAAAAGGCAGGTTCTTTCCAAATCGTACCAAAATTTAATCAGCACCAGGGTAACTTACAAATTACTAATCTACCAAATTTTGTAAACTTTAATTAAATATATTTTGAGCGAGATTGGATAAATAGATTGCACAAACAGACGTCACGCTAAAAAAAGTTTTATGGGGTTCTAGAGCAGTGCTTCTCAACCTTTATGAAACCGCGGCCCAGTAAATAACTTTTTAATGGACGAGGTTCCTGTCCGAACAAATTTACTCATAAATAACTTTCTATTTTATTTTAAGCTCATGCATTAAACTAACAATAACATACATTAAACTAACATAAGAATTAATAATTAATCATGACATAATCATAAAGCGTGTTAGTACATTTACGTATACGGTGTGACACGTTGACAAATATAAGATTACATTTAAATAAGTTATCAGTCACTGGACTATAATAAAATCGCATAACATATTCCTTAGGCTAACATCATTAAATTAATTTGTGCTGATTTTCATTGACATATCCCATTCTGATCACCAAAAATTTATTATATTATTCAGTATAAAATATATTGTATTATTAAATTGATTTTACTGATGTTGGTTAAAAAAAAAGATATTGAGAAAAATATTTATCCATTGTAATTCACCATAGAAGTCAGCTGAGCAGTCTCTTATTATTCATATTAAAATTCAAATGCAGCCTTTGCTACACAGATTATTTAGGCACTATTATTTAGGCGTTCTGGTTCTTAGCTTGTAAAAATATACGAGTTTTAAAAATTGTTGCCGAAATAAAGAACATGACTAAAATTGAAAATGTCAATCGCTCCCTTACTCTCATATCCCCATGCCGTAATAAGACTCAATCAAAAATATAATACCGTAAATTTATAAAAATTTATTTTAACCATCCATTTCTTTATTATTTAAATAATATGAATTAGATAAAAATCGTCTGCCATATTAACATATTTCATTAAATTCCTTTACTGAACAGTATGATACCATTGTCTTCAAATACATTTTCGGGAAAATATCGTCTGCATAATACTGTTTTTATGGGTGATTTAATTTTGCATTTGTTATTAATATCTCGACAATCTATGGCCCTATAGGAACACAAAACATAGACGGGATTAAAGTAAAATAGAGAACAAACATACAAATTGGAAAAAATCTGATGTGGATAGAACACGACTTTCCCTATATCATATAATAAATACGTCTTTCAAAATGAAAAAATGCTGTATAAGAATAGTTTTTAACGTTGAATTGTACATTTGGCACATTCCCGGATGACAACCTGCAAAACTATTTCGTAATGCTAATTAGCTTATATTCCGCGCCACTTTAAATTGATCATTATCAATATTGATAACATCCGTAATAAGTAATATAGTCCATATATTAAAACACTTGAATAATTAATTCATCAATTTGGCGTCATTCTCATTAATTTTGACGATATTTGGAGTGCAATATTTCCTGGGTCACGATATGTCGCTGAATTGGTCGTAAAATTCGCCAAATTTATTGTCAAGCATTACCAGACAGGGAAAAGAGCTTTTTTTTTATATATATAAATGACTATTGCCGAATTGTTGGGCGTCAAAATACAAAACTATTACCCAGAGGATCGTCTCTCGTGAATGGAACGAACTAGATCCAGAAGAGTGATGTTAACAAATTTATCTGATAATACTACATATGAAAAGTGAACATATTTCACAATAATTAATATTTTTTTATTTTATGCAATTTATTATAAAACGTGCAATATCTCACGAAAAGGGTTCATGCTTGAATTCGTGCCATTCATTTTCTAATAAAAAATTGCATAGAAATGATAATTTATATAACATTATTGAAGATTCTGGTTTTTAATGAGTTTTTATTCTAAATTTCATATTAAATTATATATAAAATTATATATTAAATTATATACATATATATATATTATTTATATATATATATATATATATATATATATATATATATATATATATATATATATATATATATATATATATATATATATATATATATATATATATATATATATATATATATATACATATATATATATATATATATATATACATATATATACATATATATATATATATATATATATATTCATATATATATATATATATATATGTATATATATATATATGTATATATATATGTATATATATATATATGTATATATATATGTATATATATATATATATATATATATATGTATATATATATATATATATATATATATATATATATATATATATATACATATATATATATATATATATATATATTATTTATATATATATATTTATATATATATATATATATATATATATATATATATATTTATTTCAGACCTGATGATGGAGAACTGACCTCATAATACCCTTAAAACAATTGTCATCTAATACTGAGATGCCTCCTTCGTACAGAAAACAAAAACAGTTGGCATTCTCACAAGCAGCGCAGTCTCCTTTGTTATGTGTAACGATGCTATTTAGAGTCGTAGATGTGATTCTTTGCCTTAATGAGTCCGGGACACAAAATAAATTAATTTTTGTTTAACCGTTCTATTAGTAAAGAATACTAAGTATTGCCATTTACGGTTGCGTGAAATGTATATTAGATATCTGATAGGGCTCGGACTTGGTCGATAGGTATAAAGTCTGGTCCAATCTGTGTATTGGGTCGGGCCCGACTTATTTTAAATGATTTTGGGCCGGATCTGTCTCGGACTTAGTTTCAAAAAATTCGGATTTTGACGAACTGAGGAAGCAATTTTTGATAAAATGTCTAGATGAATGTACAAAGATAATTGTTTAAAAAACAATTTTAAGTTTCTTAGCCCAACGATTGCTCAAATTCATATTTTGACACATTTGATCAAACATCGTTTTGAGTCGAATTCAGAACTCGTTCAAGAATTTTCCGCAGGATTATGCTAAGCTCTACATTTTAAAATATATTTTGGGCTCAGGCAAGGTTCAGGTCTTTCCTTCGACTCAGAACGTCCAACCTACCTGTAGGTGTAAAATATCTATTTGGCGACCAGGACAGCGTCACTCAATTTTGACCGGAATCCAGTAGGAGTGACATCCACAGGGACCGTACCCTCCTTCTCTTGCCACCAATCTCTCAGAAGGTCTTTCGGACCCACAGATTTAACGTGTTCGTCAGCGATAGTTTGGGTAGAGCTAGGAATCGAACTTAGGTCTTCCGAGTGCAATCCCTATTCCAAAACCATTGAGCAATCTCGACATTCCTAAGGTTCAAGTCTTCTCAAATCAGGTAAAATTCTAAAATTTTGGTTAATGCATATCTTTAATGTAATCAGAGTTCCTAGGAAAGGCCTTAAACACGCCGATAAATTTGTATAGAAATGTCCATGAGTGTATTTATTAGGTGTATATGGAATAAATTGAACATGCCCGATCGAATAAAATATATTGCAGCGTCTGTAACGGAGAATTTAAAAAGTTAGGATAAGGAACTCAGTACCAAATTAACATAAAAGAAAAATATAAATGATGAAGTTGTGGAGGATTATCCAATTAGCAGGGATTGATATCAGTACGGCACAAAACGATATATGGACGGCAATAAATAACAGGCAGAACGTCGTATCATCAGGGAACGTAACTAAGTGACACCTGAAATGCTTGTCAAAATATGCTGCAATATTCTTTCTCGAATTCAAACGCGCATTGCCGCTGACGAAGGGCATTTTAAACAAGCTGTACATTTTATTCCTGTGTATGCAAATGTTGTTACTTTCTCATATGTAGTATTGAGAAAGTATTTATTTCATGAAATTTTTCGATTTCGAGATTTTGATGCCAATATATGTTTTAAGACCTCGTGAACACGATTTGACAATTTTGGAGTGATCACCGCGTGTCTGTCTGTCTGTGGTCGATTTCTTATGTCTACGATAGCGGCCACAAATATTAATGGATTTTCACGAAACTTTATACCCAGCTTTATCATACAAAAATATAGAATATAGAATTTTTTTAAATTCGAGCGAAAAATATTTGAATTTTATTCAAAATTTTATATTTTTTTACATGGCAGCATAGGACAAAATTTGACATGATCATGCATAAAAGGGTTTATTTATAGCTCAATGATCACGAGACTTAATAGTTTCAATCATTAATGTAAAAAAAAACTACGATATTTTTTTGTAGCCTCATTAGCCCACCCCCTTCGGGGGCAAGTTACCCTTTCCCCCGGGATGCATTGTCAAGTATGGTATCAATCGAAATAAATTTTAAGCACTTTGAAATGAAGTGTAACATGATATATTTATAATCATTTGGAGCCACGATATCGATATTTAAAATTTTTTCTTGTAAAATTTGAAAAAAAAATGGATTCTGATATGAGAAAGTTGAATGCGATAATTTTGTTTTGTTTGTAACGTCATTAGCCCCCTCGGAGTCAAGTTACCTTTTCCTCCCAGGTTGCATTGTCAAGTATGGTATCAATCGAAAAAAAATTTTAACCCCTTTAAAATGAAATGTAACACGCTATAGTTGTAATCATTTGGAGCTACGATATCAATTTTTAAAATTTTTTCTTTTAAAATTTGAGAAAAAAATTGATTCTGATATGAGAAAGTTGAATGCGATAATTTTTTTGTTTGTAACGTCATTAGCCCCCTCGGGGTCAAGTTACCCTTTCTCCTCAGGATGCATTGTCAAGTATAGTATCAATCGAAAAAAAATGTTAAGCCCTTTAAAATGAAATGTAACACGCTATAGTTGTAATCATTTGGAGCTACGATATCAATTTTTAAAATTTTTTCTTTTAAAATTTGAGAAAAAAATTGATTCTGATATGAGAAAGTTGAATGCGATAATTTTTTTGTTTGTAACGTCATTAGCCCCCTCGGGGTCAAGTTACCCTTTCTCCTCAGGATGCATTGTCAAGTATAGTATCAATCGAAAAAAAATGTTAAGCCCTTTAAAATGAAATGTAACACGCTATAGTTGTAATCATTTGGAACTACGATATCGATTTTTAAAATTTTTTCTTGTAAAATTTGAAAAAAAATAGATTCTGATATGAGAGAGTTGAATGCGATAATTTTTTTGTTTGTAACGTCATTAGCCCCCTCGGGGTCAAGTTACCCTTTCTCCTCAGGCTACATTGTCAAGTATAGTATCAATCGAAAAAAAATGTTAAGCTCTTTAAAATGAAATGTAACACGCTATAGTTGTAATCATTTGGAACTACGATACCGATTTTTAAACGTTTTTCTTGTAAAATTTGAAAAAAAAAATAGATTCTGATATGAGAAAATTGAATGCGATAATTTTTTTTTTTAACGTCATTAGCCCGCTCGGGGTCAAGTTACCCTTTCTCCTCAGGATGCATTGTCAAGTATGGTATCAATCGAAAAAAAATGTTAAGCCCTTTAAAATGAAATGTAACACGCTATAGTTATAATCATTTGGAACTACGATATCGATTTTTTTTCTTGTAAAATTTGAAAAAAAAATAGATTCTGATATGAGAAAATTGAATGCGATAATTTTTTTTTTGTTTGTAACGTCATTAGCCCGCTCGGGGTGAAGTTACCCTTTCTCCTCAGGATGCATTGTCAAGTATGGTATCAATCGAAAAAAAATGTTAAGCCCTTTAAAATGAAATGTAACACGCTATAGTTATAATCATTTGGAACTACGATATCGATTTTTTTTCTTGTAAAATTTGAAAAAAAAATAGATTCTGATATGAGAAAATTGAATGCGATAATTTTTTTTTTGTTTGTAACGTCATTAGCCCGCTCGGGGTCAAGTTACCCTTTCTCCTCAGGATGCATTGTCAAGTATGGTATCAATCGAAAAAAAATGTTAAGCCCTTTAAAATGAAATGTAACACGCTATAGTTGTAATCATTTGGAACTATGATACCGATTTTTAAAAAAATTTCTTGTGAAATTTGAAAAAAAAATAGATTCTGATATGAGAAATTTGAATTGAGCCACACTCCAGTTTATTTACTCTGGCATTACTACGGACATTAATAGGACAGTCATTCACCAATAATTATATTGTGTCAAATAAATGCCTCCAATAGCAGTTTTATGGCCGATTCCTACTCACTGGCAAAAAGCCGGGCTTTGAATGGACTTAAGCATATGAAGTATACAAGCTGTGAAATATTTTAAATTACAGCTTAATTATTTAACAAATAATTATAAAATTAGAATTATAAAAAATTAATTTCAATATTTGAAAATTCTAATAAGTAAAAGCATATAAGTTTTTAGAGTTTGAATATTAAATTAAACAAATTGAAATATAGAAAAACAATTAAATCAAATTAACATATTTAAATCGCAAAACCGTATTTAATATACAAGAGTATATTTAAATCACAATGTGTGCAAGTACACAAGCTTTGATTAACTGCTTAAAAGTTGTTGTTTACTTCTTATTTGTACCAAGCGAAGTAAGCATGTGCGATTTAAAATTGTGTGTTTCGCTTTGCTCCAGTTCATTTTAATTATCGAAATTGTGATTTTGCACATTTGTGGGCAGTTTTACCATATGTGTGCAAATTTTCAGCTTCCTACTTACCTAATTATCGAGTAAAAAGTATCACAAAATTCAAACAAATGCTGATTTCGCTTTGTTTGGAAGGAACTTCGCTTCGCTCGTACATAATTAGAGAATGCTTTAAAAATTTGTGAGTTTTTTCATTGTCCAGCTTTTTTGCCGAGTTCTCCATCCTAATCTTTTAAATTCTCCTCTAAGAGCTTTTCAATCGCTTTTATTCGATCGACCATGGCGACTTCACTCTCAATAGACCTAACGCGTACACGCACGGATCTTTCCTTTCAAAGTTATTGAGGCGCTTAAGAACTTTCCCATGAGCTCCATACTGTATATAATCCAGATTTGAAGAAATATTTATTTTTATCTCGTAGCCTCCTTTCTAAGAATCCATCTCGGTAAATAAGTCTAAAATAAAAGTAAATACTGCCCAAGCTTTGGAGATTTAGGAATTGGAGGGAACTCTGTCCAATCTATGTTCTTTTCACTTCTTTAATCTCTTTTCCGACATCTTATTTTGAAATTTCTATAAATGAATTGAATTCTATTATTTGTCATTGCTCGTCTTTCTATTGTATCTTTATGAAACGGAATTATCTCAATAAGTATTTCTTTCCAAATGGATACTCAAAGGGAAGGAAAACACAATTACGCGGATATATCGTCTCAAAGGGATTTATTTTCAATATTTTTTTATTCAATTTAATACCAGGGTTTATGATATCTTTATGAGCTACTCTAAACTGTAAAGTACCAGGTGTTTCTGAAATCGGATACGTGACGTAAATTTTAAGGTGCTTCTACATCGAAAGGTGGCCATGCAATCTTATGACTATAGTAGAACGAATTATCGGGTGTAATTCGGGTCCTAAGTATACACCCGTCGTGTAAATAATACAGACGAGGATAGAAATAACACAACTCAATTTCCGAAATGCCTGTTTCGAATAAAAAATCGTTCCCGGACTCATTTTTTTCCCAATCGCATCTAAGTCAATTGTATAGCGCAATGAGATAATGGCTATATAAATGGCTTACTGATTGCTGAATATCCCCTGTGCATCGTATTTAAAGTATGAGACAGCAGACACCTGGGAGTGGCCTCAGTAGATGGAAAAGCTCGTTCCCCGGTGCTTGAGAGTGACTTCAATGGGTAGAAGAGCTTCTTAATACGTACATGAAAGTGGCCTCAGTGCGTAGAAAAATTTATTTCCCCGCACTGGAGAGTGGCCTCAGTAGATAAAAAGCTCCTTCCCCGTACGTGCGAATGACGTCACACGTAGATAAAACAGCTTCAGAGATGGGCCCGCTTCGTAATGGGGAAGCGTTCGGTTCAAACATTAACTCGGTTAAATCATTTATAACCAATCAAAGGATGGGTTTATGAAGTTATTTTTGGAGTAGTCTGTGACATATTTAGGAGCTGTTGTTAAATGATAAACGCTGACTGGCACCTCAAATTTTGTATCTTAATATAAAAATGAAAGAGAGTTCAAACGCATGAAAAATATATATAAGTTTTTAAACTCACGAAAATTCATCTATTAATCATTTACAGTTTGCTCGAAAGAGAAGTTTTCGATCTTTCCGATGGTGTCAAGAGGGAAACTCTACGATAATATTTTAAGTCTCTAAGGCATCGATTTGTGTGAATATCGAACATAAACGTTGTAATTTAGGCTAAAAGGTAAAATAACTAAAAAATTAATTTGAAATTTAAAAAAATAAGAAAAATGCGCACCTCTTCGAGTCCTGAAGCATCTCTATACCAAATTTTATGATTGTACAATGCTTAGATTTCACACTACAGACTGCACAGACACACACACAGAAAGACATCTACCTTTACTGTGTTAGATTTAAAGCAGAAATTGGAGGGAGGGGGGCGCTTCTCTGTTGGAGAGGTTTTGGACGTAGAATTCACTTTGGTGACTTTCGTGACGTTGGGTGTTGCAAACCCAGACCACTCGACTGACCCAAAGGGTTTGTAGCAGCTGTTTGAGTGGCCGGTGATGTTGGGTGTTGTTGTTGAGACCCAGACCGTCCGACCCACCAGAAAGGTGTAAGGTAACTGCTTGGATGGTCGGGAAGAGCCACCCAATTTAGACTGGAAACCAGTGGGGGAGGCATCCACAGGGACCGTACCCTCCGTCCCTTACCACCAACCTCCCGAAAGGACTTACGGACCCACATGTTTAACGTGCTCGTACTCCGTGTGAACACGGCGGCAGTTTTGGCAGCGGAGGGAATCGAACCGTGGCCTACCGAGTGCAATTCCGGCGCGGCCGGAGTGATGTTGGGTGTGTAATTTGTTTTAATGCTTGAAAAAAAGAATAAGCCAGTTTAAAGCTTGGCCTAAAGTGATGTTGGGTGTGGAATTTTTCTTAATGCTTGAAAAAAAAGCCTTTTTTTTTACACATTTGTACAATAAATACATTTCACTCAAGTTCTTGCAGTTGAGATGTCGAAGGCGCTTGCTCATCGGTGGAGCAGTGGCACACCAAGGTTCTTTAATACTATATCTATCGCAAACCTAAAAATAGGCTTTTTGATGCCAAAGCTTATTTACCGCAAGACTAAAACTGGCCATTTAGGTACCAACGCTTATCAACCGCGAGCCGATTAATAGGCTTTGGCAAGTTCTGTTTTTTACAGTAACTTTTAAAGCGTAGTTGTGCAGTTTCATTAGTGGATTCCAGACGACGTGAGTGTTGGCCTCGTGTCCTTGTGGATTTGAATAACTTTTAGTTTTCTTGATCCAAAACCCAGATAAAAGAATCCTAATAATGAAAGCAAATAAACGTTCCTAGATTCTGTGTCAGTGTTCTAATTGTTCTTTGAACAATGATGGCAGCGATTGCAGTGACGATACTGGATATACAAAACACCATTCGGGATTAAAGATGAAATATCTCATACCATAAGAAAAAACTAGCCGGTATTAGGCGAAAATCTGCACTCAAGTTAGCCGGTTTTTTCCATATAAGTAATGAAACCGTAGCCAGTTGATTAAGTGTTAATATAAGGTTGGGCAATCAGCCCGGCAACCAATGAAAATGTTGTCAGCTTGACATAATAGGAATTAAGATTCATCATTCATGATGTCACGGTCCAGAGTAAACTTCGGGAGGAGTTGCCAAAAGACACACATTATTACAGCTAAAAATAGTTTATTAATTTTGAAGTGGCAATATTCAGGCGTAAACAACTTGCGCAAAGATTTTAAATTGTGCTGTGCACACTGAATCCAGTGGCGTACAAGGAAATTTAGTGATGTCGTTGGACTAAGATGGCAATCGCAGTTAACAAATGCGGTTCCTCTTGAGAGCGCGTGTTTTCAAACGCGCGTTCCCTTCGCGTATGAACAAAATACGCTCGCTCTTAATTCCCATGTCGCCATATGCGCAGAACCAGGTAAAAATAATTAAGCCAGTCATGCTCCATAACGACCCCCCTCCCCCTTCCTGTGGCTCACGATCTTAACACGTTCGTTGTTGTATACAGTCATTGTTGCGCTTTTAATATATAAATTTTGAAAATTACATTTTGCATGCACAGATATTCTTAAAAAAAATACTAAAATGTACAAAATTATATAGTGTATAACAGGAATGACCAAGCTATTTCTTGGGCTAAACGGATTATTTTCGAATACACTTCTATTACAGATAGATAACAGCATCCATGAACCGATTTCGCGCTTATTATGTATTCGTCAGCATAGACTATCCAAAATCTACAATGGCAAAGGAAAGGGCAGCAAGTTTTTTTGCAGCCATTGCAGATATATAGGCTATTTATTGCTGTCGACAGCACAATAGGTGCAAAACCGGTCCATGGATGATGTTATCTGCAAGTAGAACAAACTAATGTAAAAATACAGTAAATAAAATTTTTATGCATCTTTCATAAATGTTCTACGGGTATAATGCAATTTAAGTTTTTCTCATAGTGAAAATCAATCAGAAATAGACCTCTGTTTCTCTTTTAAAGAGATAGCTTTATTATCTCTAAATTGAAATTGCTTTATCACCTCTTAATTGTCTGAATACACGTTCTCAACGAAATTCAATGCTTGCTTTGCCTTTTAAAATTATTTTTTTGCCATAAAATTAGTTGCCCGTTCTCTGAGTCATTTTTACTTTGACAAGCAAATATCTCATGAACGCTTCCTATTGAGACAATTTGTTTTATTTATGAAAGTAATTTACATTAAAATTACAACAAAAAATACCTTTTGAATTTTTGACATTTTAGAAATTAACTCATGTCAAAATTTAATCTCAAAATCAAATATAAACACTGAGTATGTGGATTTTAGTAATTATCTCAGATAGTGTTGTTTTAAACATCAATTTTAAATTTGATATAGTAGATATATGTATATCTAATTATAATATACACAACAAAACCCAATATGTCTGCCACACTTGGCAACCTCTACGAAACATTTTATGCAGTAGCTGCTGGGCAACTTTTGGAAAATGTTGCCACTTTGATGCTAATTCAATATCTTTGAAAATAAAATTTTATTTATTTGATAATCCCTATCGCTTGCAAGGAATTTTTAATTTAATTTTCTTGATTTATAATATAGGAAGCACTGATCATGGGACAGACTGTAGATGCATTTTTAGACACAAACAAAAATCGTGCTATCGAAATGTGAGCGATTGAGAATTTTATTTAGCAGTAGTAAATACCTCAGCATATAAAGATTACTATAACACCAAATAAAGCTAACCCAAACTCTACACAAAACTACGAAAATATACCTTATCACATTTTTTAGTATAATGTGTGTTAGAATAGTTATCGCCAAACACTGCGTATAAATTTCAATGCGTTATATTTGCATACTTATCACATTCAGGAATGAATTCGGTAAAACTTTTAATATAGGGGAGAGGGCGGAAGTCCCGGACAGACAGTATTTCAAATACTATATCTAGAATTGATTGAATATATATACAAATGATTGTACAACTTGTTTATTATAAACAACGCTATGAATACCCCAATGTTTATTTACAGCTTACGGAAGAAAGGCGTTTTTTACTTTCCCAACAATACATGGTAACGTATAGGAAAAGTATTAGAATCGCGTCGAAAATCGCAACTCGAGTTTTCGACGGAACTACATGTTTCGAGCACTCTAGAACCAGAAAAAAACAATTTTTAGCGTGACGTTTATGTGTGTGTCTGTCCGCCTGCCTGAGTGTCTGTGTGTTTGTCCTTCTGTCTGTGCAATGTATGTATTCGCTCTAGCTCAAAAACTAATTGACAAAAATTTACAACATTTTGTAGATAATTTATTTGTGAGTTACCCTTGTGCTGATTATATTTTGATACGATTGGGAAAAAATAACTTATGGGGGGGGGGGGGATGGCCCGCAAAAACCGTCCAAATCTAAAATTAAGACTACATATGCTCAAATGTATCAATTAAGTGCTTATTTTATACGTAATGTTTGACGTCGAAAAGAATAAGACCAATCCCCATACCTCTAGAACTAACCGTTGAGATATTTTAGTATTTTAGCATTTTTGTCGGTTTTGAGAATATGTCCAGTCGCCAAATGAAAACGAAAATCAAATTAAAACTACAATTTTATTGTAATTTCAAATAATTACCCGTGTTATTTTCTGCAATTAAACTCAATTTAATGAATTATAAAAGATATAAAGAGAAAATGAATTTGAATTTGTAGGAAAAACCATGTGAAGTCTGCCCGAAACAGATATTTTTCATTTCAAGAATGTTGGCGTTGGTGTTTCTTGAAGACAAAGTGTTTTACTTAAATTTTAAACCAATTCTATACTAATTAGGATAAGTGCTATGATATTTCATTTTATGCATATATTTAGAACATTTATTTGGTAAACTTATGGATTATTTTATTATATTCAAAGAACGAGAGTTTGCTATTATCATAATATTTTTGAGAAAAATATGATACGGTATTTTCACTTATGAAAAAATCCCCCAAAATAAAAGTATTTTCTTAAATGCTCTTGTTTGGAGGTACAAACTAACTTTAAATTTTGGTCCTAAAATTTTAGTTCTCCCTAAAAAATCTTTTGAGGGGTTCAAAATTTTGGAAATCTCTAAAACTTTGGGCCCAAAAGATTTAAAAACTGCTTTTGGGGGACTAAAACTAAGACTTTGACCCCAAAATTTTTGTTTTGGGGAAAACTAAAACTAAAATTTTGGTCACAAAATTTCTGTTTTGGGAAAACAAAAATAAAAATTTTGACCCCAAAATTTTTGGGAAAAACTAAAATAAAAATTTTGGCCCCAGAATTTTTGGGAAAAACTAAAATAAAAATTTAGGCCCTAAAAATTACCAATTTCCAAGCCCCCCCCCCCCCCCCCCCAACAGCGTTCTCTAGCACCAAAGGGTGACGTCTGCGGACTTATATTTTTATACGGAAAAGATTTGCTTTGGTGTTCCCTATCGCCCATTAAAATTTGTACAGAGAGTTTCGAATTACCCTGTAGATGTCGTCTATGTAGTACAGAGGTTGAATACCCATTTTCTATACGTGTAAAGCTCAGGATTGCCCCAATCCTCTAGTAACATGGCAATATTGTATATTTTGGCATTTTATTGGAAATATTTACAATGTTTCATTTTTTGCCCAATATCTAGTTTATATTGCCGGCCAATATTGGGCCAATACTGGCATGCTCCTATGGTAGTTTAAATGTTATAAAGAGGTAATCAGAATTTAAAAGTATTTACCTTGCTCAGAGGAAATATTTTCTAAAATTACTACTTTTGACCAATTTAATAGAAATTAAGTGGCCGCTATTAGCAATGGATATTGGGCGAAGTTGTATTTTCTGTGTACCATATTTTTTTTATATTTTTCCTAATGCATTTGTAAAGATTAGTTATAGTATATGTAAAGAATATGTATAATATATATGGATAATTATTGTTTAGGTCGAGTATAAGTATTGTATATGCAAATGTTTGTTTTAGTGTTCTCTATCTCCCATTAAAGTTTATACATAGAGTTTCGATTCACCCGGTAGAGCTTATTTATTTGCAGGAAAATTCACTTCAGGATTTCTTTGACCTATGATCTTTGCAAACATGTTTATGCAGTGACGACCCTTAGAAGCATTTTTGACAGGACAAATTTATCTATTGATTTGTATGTCCAACATTCGTCATAACTTTTCCTGATCTATCTCTCAAATAAACGCAAACTCGAGTTTGAAAGTAGTTGCGAATAAATCTAAAAATATGCAATGAAAATATCAGAAACGGAGCTAAGCGGCTCTTTCGACATATTCTGAAAAGTATGCTTGAGATGCAAATATTTAAATATTATATTCCAATTTATGAACTTTTCTAAACTCAATATTTATTTTTAATGGCGGCGAAAATTTAACCATACTACTGTTTTTACTAAAAAATGCTTTGAAACATATATTTCTCAGAATTTTCTATATATATAAATTAAATGATGACTTAAATGGATTCAGCCTCGAATTCCGGAGGAGACAGGCGGTTCACTAAGGATTTCTACTTCTGGTTTTCTTTCCATTACCGGTTCAAAATTTTTCATTTTACTTGCAATATATCTTTCTCAGTATCAGCTATAAACAGAGTTTAGATGATAACTGATATGAATTTAGTATCAAGTTCTGGAGAAGATAGAGTGGTTTACTAAAGACTCCCACTTTATATCCTATGTCCACTTTCGATTCAGCAAGTTTTCTTGAAACGTCACTCTCTCAAGATTAGCTATAGATAGAGCTTCGATGATAATTGATATGGATTCAGCATCAAATTCCAGAAGAAGTAGAGAGATTTATTAATGATTTTTGCTTCCTACTTCAGGAAATATCACTTCCAATTCAAAAATGAAGATTTTCCTTACAACATCTATTTCATCAGCAACAAAAACTGCAGGATGTAGGAGGTTTACTAAGGATTTCTACTTCCAGTTCACAAAATGTCCTTGAAGCATGATTAGTTATAAACGGAGCTTAATTAATAACTGATATAGATTCAGCATAAAATTTCATAGTATGTAGAGAGGTAGAGTCAGTAAGGATTTTCACTTCTTGTTCTAAATTTTTCTTTTCCGCTTTTTCCGGAAATTAGTATGACTGTACAAAATAAGTGTGCAAAAGAAAGAGAATAACAAGAAAGATTAGTCATGCATAAAGCATTGATTATGGTACATTTTCCAACTGAAATGGAATTTTATTTACATTTTAAGCTGCTTTAAAAATTAACATCGACAAAATTAATCTTAAAACTTCATCAGAAAAGACAATGCTAGTAACACAAAATGAACTTTATTCAAATTAAGTCATTGAAAGTATAATTTGCGAAGTGTTTACGATGTTTTTCAGTTAATATTACGTCAAAATCGTAATATTTCATTATTATAAATATACACCCACTTCTATAGTTGTTACGAACGTATCCTCTAAAATCGTGAGTGTATACGCAGGATATAAAAACGAATTCAAGTTTCTTGATAACTTACTTTTACTCACAAGCACAAAGTAAGCGGGAACAATATACAATCAAGCAGTACTTAAATGCTCCACTAATTTCATAGAATAAGCGATATCATTCTCAAAACAGTGACAAAAATCACAGTCCAATGTAAGTATTAAGTCACAGTCCAATGTAATCACAGTCCATCGTGTCACTTCCATTCGTCAACCCTTGTCAACTCATCAACTGAACTCCAAGAGTATGATGAGTCTTTTTATAGTCTCTCTATAGAAACTTCTGGAAATCTCACTCTCCATATCTCCCAGACTAATAGTAATTTCGTGGAGTTTCTCGAAGATGCGAGGAGTCGCCAAATGTCGCCAAATTGGCCATAAATCGCCAAATCTAGAAACCCTTCTTTGACCTGGAAATCATGGAAACTCTAAAACCATGTCATAGGGGGAAAAGTCCGTCGGTTGTTTCCTCCTTCTGGTCTGTGTTTCAGAGAGAGACGAATAGGGGAGGAAATAGTCCCAGGAAAAAAGAGAATATTACGAGTTCGCAACAATATAAAACTACATCTGTAATCAGCTTTACATATGATCTACTGATAATAGCGAACAGCACGAACGATCTAGTTTTTACATATACTAGATGTTTTTGAAAGTCACGATCCAGCTGTAGAAAAATGTCAAAACAGCTTATTGCTGAATGACCGACCAAATATTTCGCGTAATCCAGTTAAGTGATATCGAAATTGAGTGTGCAATTACTAGAGAAAATTCACTAAATGAAAGTCAAAGGCCAATTTAATTTTGTGTACTTTTTTTTTCACTGACACTGCAGATACAGGTGATGATCTCTTAAGTAAGAACAGGAATTTCACCCGCTCCTGCCAAAAAATATTTAAAAATTTAGAGACACCTTACAAAAATAGAGATAAATAATAAAAACAGAAATGGTCATTCATTACATTAGCTTCTTTGGATCTTAGCAATTGCATTTTTATTACTTTCTTATACCAGTGTACAGAGAGAGTATTGTTTTCACAAACATTTTCGATTTCAAAATTTTGAGAAATAAACATGTTTTAAGACTTCCTAAACACAATTTAACTCTGTTCTTTTTTTTTTCAAGTAGGTCATCAGTAAACCATCCTATTTTGCTGAACATCCATTGTTATTGCTGGGACTCATTCCTCTGATTTTTATTGTGCTTATTTTTGTTATGCCATCGCTCTGATTTTTGTTGTGCACAAATATTAAAATTTGTTCATTTGCAAGAAACGTCATGAGTTGAATTTTACAAATTTTTATTTACTTTTTATACAGTTATAGAACTAAGAAGGTATTATTTCTTAAACTAAAATAACCAAGATAAATCCTAAAATCCCGGGATTTTAGCGTTTCTATTCCCGGGATTTCAGAATCAATTTTTGCCCGGTATCCCTGGATTACCATCCGTTGTGAAAAATACAATACCACAAAATGTTTCAGGCAAAGAGCTCTTTCGTGAAATCTATAAAGTTTTGAATTGGTTTGTCTCCCATGGGAACTCGCATTGTAAGACATAGGAAGTAAAAAGTGCAGATCGATATTTTCTTTCAACATAGTCTGCAGTCTAATATACCCCTAGGAAGAATAAAATAATAAAGGTTGCTTTTTATTTTTCCTACAGTACAAAGGGTGTTTCCAAAAAAATAAACTGTGGAAGTTTTTTGAACCATTGGTTGTTGCCACATAGTTCCAAATACAAAAATGCTTTAAATAAAATTAATAAAATTATGAAATAGTAATTTAAACAATGTGCAATGTTTTTATAAAAATAATTAACAAAAATTAAATTTTGCTACAGCCCTTCTAGGGAAAACGGTTGAATTACAAAAATGTTGCCAATTCTTCATTTAATCAAACTAAAAAAAATTGGATCTTAAATATTTAAATTCAAGACGAAAGAAAATGGCAAACTTCTTGACTTACACCACTTTACCGTGGCTTTTCGATTCCCGTGTAATCACCCTAATTCAAAAATCCTGAGAGACGTTAACAAATTGAATGGATTCACAGAAATTATAGAGTTATAAATAATTAATATATATATATATATTATTTTTTTCAGCAGTATGCCTTGTCTCTCCTATTCTTCTTAATCTTGCCTAATAATTATCTCTCCCTCTTATTCTTCTTAAACCTACCTAATAATTATCTCTCGCGCGTTGAATGGGTTCCTAGGAAACTCCTTAAGGACATTACAACCATAAAAATCCATGAGTGCACACATTAGGTCCATCTATAGTAAAGTGACCATGCCCAATTTAATAAAAGGAATTGCAACACCCCTAGCGAATTTAACATCTTAGAATTGGGAACTCGGCAACAAAGCAAGATAGACGAAAAAAACCAATTACAGAGTTGTAAAGCATTATCTAATAAATAATAATCGACAATAAAATAATTAGAGAAGGCATTTATTTGACATAATTGGGTTATAGGCGAATGGGTGTCATATACAGGAACACTAAAAAAAGCAACACTTACATGCACAGGAATCTAGTGTACAGAATGTCTTTTATCTCACAAATAAGTACTACGCCACTAGTATTATTTGCATATATTAGTAAATCGTTCTACAATATTTAAAAATATTGTGTCGTGGCTGTGCATCCAGCAACCGATTAAGTATGACTGGTAGTCATGGCTTTTGGGGCATACGGGTTTTGTTCATTCCTAGTGTCAATTTCTACTCCTTAGACAATGCTATATAACTTTGTACTTGGCATCATCTATCTGACTTTGTTGCTGAATTCGTTATCCTAACTTTTTAAATTCTTCTTCTTAGGAACATTGCAACCATTTTTATTCGATCGGGCTTAATCACCTTAACGTGTACACTAATGAACCTTTATCATAGATCTTCCCTTATTAGGATACTTAAGGACTTTCCTAAGAATCCTGTATGAAATATTATATGAAATATGCAATATTATATGCCATATGCAATATTATATGCAATATGCAATATTTGATTGCAAATATTGCCTTATATGCAACATTTAAACCCACCTCTATAGGTTCGCAACATTTACACACGAAACCTCATTTCCATAAATCATAAAATAAAGCATTCAAAAATCACAAATCAAAGTTCAAGTTGTTGTCTGCGAAATGTCGAACCCAAATCAACTTTCTGGTTGCATTTTCTTTTAAATGACATATACCGCTGCTCTTAATGTTGGTTTTAATGGCGGGGAACAGTCATTTTCTAGGTTCGTAATCGAAAAAAAACCGATTGAGAGAGAATTTTCAATTTGTCATTTGTATTCGAAACAAATACGCAATTATTCGGAATTTAATAAAAACAGGATAAGGTTGCTTGATTGCGGTTAGTGGATCATTATTGAGGTCTGTGTTGGCGAGATAATAGTGTCTCGTTCATTGCATTTTCTTCTGTCAGATTACTCAATACGTGAATTTTCCTTTCTGTGTAATTTTATACTAACTAAACTTGTGTTACTTTACAAAAACTTTACTTTTTGGCAAACATAGGTACTCATTTTATTAGTTTTCCTCATTTTTTGTTTATTTATTTATTTATTTATTTTCATTTTACTTTTTATTTATTTGTTTATTTATTTATTTATTTATTTATTTATTTACTTCAAAATATTTTATCATGTGTTTTAAGTGCGTCAAGGAGATGAATTTCTTGACCATCGCCCCTTTTGCGATCGTACATATAATACAATTTTTAAAAAAAATTAACAAAAATATTTATATTTTTAAAACTACAAATATTTTATTTAGCTTTAAACGCACTAAACAGCAAATTATCATCTATACCAGCAGTTCCCGACCTTTTTCCACCCAAGTGCCCAAACTGACAATTTATTTCGATAGTTCCCTTGATTGTCAATTTTTTTGCATTGTACCTATTATTTTTATTTTTCCTTAAATTCTACCTTCTAATTCAATTTCACCCGTTGACTCAATATATTTCAATTGAACTCCACACCCAAGTTTTCAATTTAATAAATATTGTAATTGTTGTAATTTGTATTTCCAATAAATAAAAATATTTTAAAAATTATTACAAACGTCCCCAGAAAATGTTGAAAATAATACTGAATTGGCTTTTGGAGCTTAATATAAGCACTCTTCCTTAAGAACGATAACGACTAGTTTTTACCGAACGCTACAAACGCTAATATGACCAGTGCCAAATCGACAAACCTATAAGAAGAGAAAACGTGCCGGGAACATTTCCTTTTACTCAGTTGATTCTTTGAACTCGTTGATTCGGCGCTTGTCGCGTTTGGCAACCCTGCTTAACAAAACTTGGGAGTGGAGATTGTAAAGTGAAGCATACTTTATAGAATTCCATAAAATTTCGCGATGTGCATGTGGGATACTTGAAATCAGAATAGGTGGCAAAAGACTAAATCAATTGTGTGTGATTTTATATTTAGAACACGATTTTTGTTTTTATATGTAGAATTTTAAATTAACTTTTTGTTAGTTGTATAAAAGAAAATTATCTGGTTTAAAAAATTTGCTCAAGTTCGCTTGCGTATATAGTATGTGTGCGTGTGTGTTATTTTAAATGCAAGAGTATGGGGGTACTATCAAAGACAATAAAATTGTGATATCCATTTTCAGAAATTAACACATCCTCATATAAACTTTCATATAAACACTTTATTATTTTTTATGAGGGATTTAGTAATCAGAAATTCTTATATTCTCAGCATCAGTAGTTCAACTCCTGTACTGCTAATTATAAAGTAAAAAAAAGTAGAAACTTTTCAAAGCAGATAATGAGCCATCTAATTACTTACAGAAATGTGAGCAATTTTATATTTCGTCTAGCAACGAAAGAACCAAAAGCAGAATACTGTCCATTTATTTCAATCATTTCTAAGAGATCTTTTAAAGAATTAAGTCTGTTTCCCGAGATATTATTAATTTTCTGATGTTTAATTTGCACTATTTGCAACAGTTCAGAAAGTACCGTAGTTTATGCCGTAGATTGAAAATCTGGAAGCAAGAAATGTTCTTAAATATTAAAAAAAAATGAAATTTTTATTTTGTATATTTTAATACTATATGTCCTTTGTATGAAATGTATTCACTTTTGTACTTGTAATTTGCATTAAACAATGTAATAATATAACAAGAAATAAAAATTAAGAAATTATACTGATGGCTAAAAATATTTATTGCTTTTAAATCAAGATCTAAGCATTTTGGTCTATTCTAGAGATACATTAATATTAATTTTTCCTGAAATACAAACATACAACTGTTTCGAGGATACGTTGGATGGATACCTTCGTCAGTGCAAGAAAACCAAAACACTTACTGATTAATGTGATGGGGTCAAAATCCAAGCTTTCAATTTGTCCAACATTTTTTTTAAATAAAATAATATTGCAAAAATATAAATATGCTAAAATATATGCATTTTTTTAGATCCGTGAAGAAATATTTAGCAGCCAAAACTCAACCAACATAGTAAATATTCATAGAACAGGCCTACTGGAGGCTTTCCCAAATTTGGCATCCCACTCCCATTGGAAATAATAGAATTTATAGACCGGTTTCACACTAATTATGGCTCGCCAGCATAGAGTAGCCAATACCAGCAATGGTAGCAAAAACCTGCTATGTGGGAAAACGGGCGGCAGGTGGGTATAAACTTAGCCATTGCAGGGTCATGATTCTTTAAAAAATTTAAAGCCGTCCTCATTGTAAGACTGGATTTGTCTATTCCAATTGAGATTCGCAAAATCATGGTACATAACCGGTTTTCTAACTACCAGTGCCGGTATTATCTATAAAAACTTAATAGATGTTGTCATCCTTAATAGGCGAGCGATCGTAACCTTGGAAACTTCACCTGTTAGTATAGTTAGTTCCCCGGGAGTATAAATTATTCTTCTTCAGAGTTTTCTGAAGAAACATCTAGCAACTGAAACTCAAATAAACTCAGTAGGTATAGAATACCTGTACAGAGTGGCGACAAGGGAGATACTACGCATGCTTCGCCGCCATTTAAGCACCAGAATAAGATAACATATGTCTTGGTTACCATAAACTGGCGAAAATCGCTAAGCTGTTTGCTCCACGTCAACTATTTTATATTTACTAGCTTGCTATATGGAAAGTAATAAAAAAAAAACTTAAAAGATTTCCATGGTAAATAATGCCTTGTTACGTGAACAAAATTTGGGAACACACAAATTACAGCAATGGTTCTTATAACTCCGTATTTGTTACAAAACGTTTATGCATGGATATTTTTCCTTGAATAAAAATTAACTTTTCATACTGCAAACAAATTTTGCTAAATATTTTCTAATGATTCCATTGAATAAATTACCAAATTTACCTCTAAATAGCATACATGTATATTAAACAACAATGGCAGAATTTCAAATTCGCCCTCCACCAGATTCTGCTCTGGGATCCAAACACTTATAAATTCCTAAATACTATATCCCATTTACTGATACCTGCCCCTCCCTCTGCATTGCGATGTTTAGCGCTTTGATTTGATAGTTCCACTTCTGTGAAACAGCCGAATTAAAACGTTGCGCTAAAATAAAAAATACTCCACTGCAAAAAGCTTTTAACATCATAATGACATAGCAAATAATGAATTTTCACTTCCTCATATTATTATAAAAAGTATTGTTTTCCAGAAAATTTTAGAATTCTAAATTTTGACGGAAATTTTTACTTTAAGACACTTTGTACACATTTTAAAAGATATGTCTATTTCTGAGTGTATAAACACAAATTATTCGAAGTTTAAAACTTTCATAGCATTATTTACAATGGTGAGTAATAATTCCCTGAAAAATGATCGTAGTGAAGTTAATATTTATAAAATTGCTAATTTAAAATCCGTTATGAATGAAAAGATAGCAAGTTAGCAAGTATTAATTATGTAAATCAGCAGGATTCATCAAATGTATTGACTTGACTAGCCTATTGATTATACTTTAAAATAATTAAAATGTATAAGAACAATTTTCAAACAATAGCTCATAAAAATATACATCTTTTACCGATTAAACGTAAAAATATGAAATATGAGTATATGAAAAAATTGAGTGGAATATTTTTCATCATTCAAGTAAAGCCTATTAAAATTATGCCTGGTAATAAATATCATAAATAACAAGAAAGATCAATCATGCATAAAGCATTGATTATGAAACACTTTCCAGCTTCAATGCAATTCTATTTAAACATCTCTAAAATGCGGTACATTCCTCGGTAATATTTTTTAAATTACCACAATACTACATTAATTTATTATATTTGAAAACTTAAAACTTCATCGAAAAAAATGAACTTCATTCAAATGACGGCATTGAAATATAAATCGCTTAGTTTAAACATCTCTAAAATGCGATACATTTCTCAAATATTTTTTAAATTATCATAATACTACAATAATTTATTATATTTGAAAACTTCATCGAAAACAAATGAACTTTATTCAAATGACGTCATCGAAATATAAATCGCCTCTCTATAAAAGCAACATTTCATTCATAACATTTTTACATTTCTTTCATTCATCACAATAGTACTATAATAATTTATTTTATTTAAAAACTTAAAACCATGGAGGTACAAGTAATTTAACTCTATGCTTAAGACTTCATAGAAAAAACGCGTGCTTCCCTGCGGTAAATCAATGAAAGTTTCATTCATATCAGCTATATTGCAGACTCCATGAGCTAAAAAATTTTGCGTTAAAGAAATACAGCAATTCTAATACAACTCATTCTACATATTTTGCTGCTTACATTTTACGTAAGTGAAAAATAGGCTTCTTTGTAGAAATACTCAAAGATGGATGATCAGTTAAACTCAAATATATTGTAATTGCATTGTTTCAGTATGTAGATGCACAGAATTTAAGCAAAAATAAAGCGGTTTTAGGACGGATACAACACTAACTATGAATTAAAAAGAACCTTAAAAATTACGATTTTGACACAAGATGGATGCCATATTTTATTTTGAAGTGGGTCACGTAATCTCTTCATGTGAAAGGTGTAATTATTATTCTAATTTTTATTTAAAAAACTACTGAATATGTTTTGCTGAAATTTTTTTTATATATTTTATGGGATAATTTGAATATTTTCTAAAACTTTCGAAGCAATTTGTGAATTTTACATCCGCTTAAAAAGTGTTTGAAAAATTAGACCCCAAAGGGTTCAATGTATTTCATTTTTTCAACCCGGGTTCAATCCAAAACTAATTGGGTGATATTATTTATTTATATTCCCATAGGTTCTACAGACCGTCTGAACAACATACTAAAATTTCATTTTGATAAAGTCAATTTTACGGCAGCTATCGTGCTAACGGACAGACAGACAGAATGAACAAAGTCATAAACACTTTTCAACTATGTTATAAAATGTTTAAAAGCTTTCATTTCTTTAACCTTTCAATAAAAATTACTGTAATTTAATAATAATGTCAGGGAGCTCGCAAGTCTTTCATTGTGTTGCTAAATTTAACTGTGTTATGGTTGATTAGGACAAAAAACTTGATAATTATTATATTCAAGGAAAGTGTGGCGCAACCTTAATATATAAGATTCCACCTGAAAAAATATATGGCGAAAAGCACCCTAAACTATGGTAGAGGTTTTACCAATATTTTAATAATTACCACTCGATGTATAGCCAAATTTAATTTTAGATCGTAGAAACGTCCAAAAGCTGATTTTTGATAAGATTTGAAATGCATACTTTACTGAAGTGACAGTAAAACGATTAACATAAAGCATGCCAAATACCGCTAAATGAGTAACTAACTGAACAAAACCTTCGTTTTATCTATTATCATGAGCTTTTTAAACAGAAACAGTGCAGGAATATACTGTTTTACGTTGAAAACTTATCATTAAAATAATTTATCATCTGTATTTTCGCTAAAAATTCAAATCTTTTCTGAATCCTTTTTTCCCTCAATGCTAACCCTTTCCGGACGATCCACACGCCCACGCATCGATTGATAACGTGTATTCAAGACTGCCGTCCGGAAAGGGTTAATGGAGGTAAACCCGAATATAGCCTATGGTGGTGCACGGCGCTTCCGACCAATCGGAATTGGGTACCTTGTATGTTAGCACTCTCTTTTACTATAGGCACTCTAAGTAGTTATGGTCGGTCCACAAAACATAATCGAAACCTCTAAACATAGGAATCGATTTCCCTGAAAGAATATTGGTTTCAAAATTTTCCACCAGGAGTCAATTTAACGCTACATGTTGGGAAAATGAGAAACATTGCATGCGGTACAACGTCGAATGCTCTATTTACGAATATATCAGCTCATTAGTAACGTTTCATGATATTCTTGCTTGAAGAAAAAGCAGAATGGCTGCCATAAAACTTAAGGTGCATTGTTTGAAAAAGCATTCAATAAAATAAAGGCAACAACAATCTTATGAAGCTTTATTTAATAATAAACGGTGTGTACTCTTCATTTGGGACAAAGCTTTTTCTGAGAGATTTTGAAAATTCTCTTGCACATTTTTTCCGTAAA
This sequence comes from Amaurobius ferox, assembly GCA_951213105.1. NCBI lineage: Eukaryota > Metazoa > Arthropoda > Arachnida > Araneae > Amaurobiidae > Amaurobius > Amaurobius ferox. The sequence continues at coordinate 121,057,165 of OX578141.1, forward strand.
GTAAGGCGAAATTTTGGACAAACCGAAAGTAACATCTCCTGAACAGGAAGTAGAAATTCTTAGTGAATCCTACTATCCTCTGAAATTCGATGCTAAATTCATGTCAGACCATATATAAGCTCTACCTATAGTCGAATTTGCAGGGGTTGACTGAATTCATTCATTCAGTTTTTCAAAAGACGTAGTCAGCTGCTGCGTGAGCGCACGTGCGACTGCTCCTCGCCCGTTATGCTGACGTAAAACGCTCTAAATAAGCGCCTAAACACGCCTTAGCCCGTTGCGCATGCACATAATAAGCCTTGGGCCCTTTGCTGGGCACACCGACCGCTACGTCCTAATACGACAGCTCATTGTGCCCTGTTGCCCTCCACGCGACTGTTATACACCTTAAATAAGGTTTGATACGACCTAATTAAACTCCTTTAATGCTTCTTCCGCCCTCTGCGCGAGCGAATTTTGATACGCCCTAAATAATCTCCTTTAATACGCTCTACAAAAGTTCATTTGATACACTCTACAGAAGCTAGTTTAATAAGCCCTATATGCGGCTTTCGACCTCTACCCTACATAAGTTTTTTTGATACGCACTAAATACGCATTTCGACCTATGCAAGGGCGTAATACATCCTAAATAAATTTTTTGAAACAATCTAAATAATCTCTTTTGCTACGCCCCAAATAAGATCTTGTGATATGTCCTAAATAAACACGCGGGTCGCATTTAAATGGAGGGTTGTTAAACTTACCTAAAACCAGTAGTACAATTAAAATACTTGCAATCAAAAAAATCCCTCGGAACATCATATTTGTATTTTATCATCCAGTTTGTTTCTTACCGTGTTTCGAGGACCTAAGAATAAAACTTTCCCGTAGAATATCTTTAAGGGTTGTGTCTGAGAAATTGAGTGAGGTCACATCTTAGCAATTTTCATGCCGAATTCTAAGAAAGGGAATCGTCACATTGCAATCTTCGCCTATCTGTGTTTATGCTCCTACACGAAAGAGAAAACTTTCGATGTGATTGTTTTACGGAATTCCAAGGTTTGTTAAAAATAAGCGAAACATCTTACATTATGAAAAGTATAATTACTAAACAAGTGGGTTAAGTCAGAAATATTTTTGTTTTGAAGCAGTGCATAATATTTAAAGAAGCTGCTGGTCAATTATAAATATTGGATGGTCAATCGGAATTTCAATATTGGGCACATCTTCAAAATACAAGAAGTATATATTTTTTAAAATAGTGGACAGTAAAGATTACGCAGTGCGGGTCAACTTACGGAATGAAGTTGTATTCTTCTAGTCATAACTTCCGTTCTGTAGAAATTTTGCATAAAGTTTGTTTTAAAATGCTGATAGGACACTCATCTGTAGTATTAAATCATAAAAGAAAATCCAGCTTTTATAAAAGTAGAAAGTTATAATTCATGTTTAAAAATGTTTAAATTAAAGATTATATTTAAAGGTTGTAAATGTTATACTCCTTAATTGTAATCATTCTGCTATGAAAGGTTATCTTTCCGTTTCATTTTTAAGGCAGAACATAACTTTCTTGAAATCTCTTAATGTTCCTTTTCCTCTAAATTGAAAACTCAAATTTTTATTTTTGTATTTTCAGGACAGCAAGCCAAATGCAGAAGAGATCTATGGAAAAGCAACGAAAATTGCAAGCGCTTGTTGCTTTGGGAAAGGCTCGAGCAGAGAATAAAGTACCCTTGGCTGTCTCCAAAACTCAAAGTACCCTATTAACTCAAGATAAGACAAAAAGTGATATGAAGGGACTGACTGTGAATCTTGGTTTCAGCTCAGCCATTAGTGGTGTGGCTGGTGCTGTCATTGGATCTATCGCTGCTGCAACGTCTACAAGTGGTCAACCCTTTCCATCTTCCAGATCCGGAGATCTAAGCCCTACGACTGTATCTTCCAAAACAGGCGCCAATACAAAGGAAGATTGTAATAAGCCAGAAAATAATTCGGATGAGCAAGATCGCTCTAGCAGTCCTGGATTTGATTCAGATGATGATAATGTCGAACAAGTGGAAGATGAAATTACATCTAAGGAAACAAAAAAGAGAAAACGAGAAAAGAGTTTAAGACTAAGAAAACGGTCACCATCATTCGGAATCCAGATTCCCATTCCTCGCCTGGATCCTCCAACTCCCGTTTCAACCAAAGAGAAACACTTCATGCAGCTCGTTCTTCCCACACCCAATTTGGTTGATACATCATCAATGGTTGCAACCAAAGTCCTGTTGCATAACTCGCCTGATTCAAGCCAATGCTCTCGCAGTGTTGAAAAGTCTCCGATAGAGGAAACAGTTATATGTACACAAACAACGGCGCCAAAATCTGAGATCATCTCAGCATTAAACATATCAACACCATTTATAGATCAAGATAGTTCATCTTCCATTAGTAAGGATAATTTGACTTTAGATTGTTTGAAAACATCCATATCTGAAACAAATATCCAACACAAAAGAGCTCCCCATTCTACATTAAGTCTTGAGACCACATCACAGCAGCAAACCTGTGATATTTCTATATCTTTCAATCAGCCAACTCGTAATACTTCGCCAAAGAATTTAGTAGTAGAAGCCCAGAATCAAGATACAGTTACTAGAGTTGCCAAAGATAGTGAAGCAACATGTAACATAGATCATAATGTTGTGAAAAAATCAAACTCATCGGATGCACAGACTGAGGGAGCGCATAGAACTCTTGTTACGGCTCTCAGCAAAAAAATCAAAGTGGTGGGTAAAAAGAAGAAAAAGAAAAATGATAAGAGGCACAAATCAAAGTCTGAAAACCGTGCTCGTAAAGCCCTGAGGACAATTTCATTTATTTTAGGTGCATTCGTTGCATGTTGGACCCCATATCATATTGTAGCTCTAGTAGAAGGATTTTGTCGAGACGAAAGAGGCTGTGTCAATCATCATCTCTTTTACTTTACTTATTTTCTATGCTATGCTAACAGTCCAATTAATCCTTTTTGTTACGCAATGGCAAATCAACAGTTCAAGAAAACTTTCACTCGTATCTTGAAAGGGGATTTTCACAAGACGTGAATGAAATTTAAATATTTTAGCATGTTTTTTTATTTTAGTTACATTTCTCCTTTTTTAACGAATTTATATATTTTATTATTTTTCTGTAGTTCTAAATACCGTGTGTTTCAAGAAATGTGCTTGAAAGAAAAAAAATCCACGGTTGGCCATAGAAATAAAGGTAAATATGAAAATTAAACAGTAAACGAGAAGAATTTAGCTATGATAGTTGCAGCTCCGGAATTACTAATTTCAGAAAAATTCAAAATGTAATATTTTATACAGCCCCCCCCCCACACACACACAAATCAAATACATTAGAATTAGCAAAATTTACACCGTTCTTTATTATTGCGAAAAAAATCACCTGCCAACTTTTTATAGAATATTCGATGCGATATCCAATTATTGTTATTAGATATTTTTTATTCGATTGCAAGGGAACACCAGCAAATAAAGTGCTCAAATTTAAATGGTAACAAACTTTAATTCCCGGTTATCCTGTTTTAAATAAATTTATAGATGTCTCCCATATTTACTTCCAGGGGAGGTTAAATATTCACACTTGCAGTTCAGGTAAAATGGAATGAGTCAAGAATTTCAGTTATCGATATCTCTGCTAATTTTTCATCAAAACGTACTGACGTACTGGGCAAATTTCTTTAGTCTTAATTAAGCACGGTGTAAATTTTATTAGGGGGGAGGGGGTATAAAAATTAAATTTTGCATTTTTAGGAAATTATCAATTCCGGTGGGTGCAATTATCATAGCTAAATTCTCCTCTGTTTGCTGATTACTTTTCGTGTTTCACGTTATACTCATACTTCTACGATCAACAGTTGATTTTCTATTCCTTTCCGACTCTTTTTGTGAAACAACAGTTAAAAATATTTGTGCGAAATAATGATTATAATGATCTGAAAAGAAAATATTTAAATCGCAATTGAAGCCGATTTCCTACTTAAAAATAAAAAGTGATTTGTGAATGTTGTATGTTTCTAGACTTAAGTCAGAATGGTAGATTTAAGGAGGGATGATTTTATATAACCATGTCTGAAGCTAATTCATTGCATGGCTATATCAGTGGCTTAAATTTAATGCTTTATTTTATTTCATTGCAACAGCTTCTTTTTGAAAAGCTATAAATTTCAAATTAGTGCATGATATGTGTGTGCTTTAGAAGAAAACTCTAAGCTAAGCACTTGCATAGATTTTGTCAGACATCAATATATAGTCTAATATTCTCTGTTTTATCGTATGTCATTGTCAGTTTTGAAAATGTCAAAGCCAATTTTTTTGCAAGCAGTTACTCATTAGTTAAAGCGTGCTAATATTGATATACATAAACAAAGTTTATGAATGAAAACAAAATACTTCAATTAAAATGAAACTTTTATGTAATACCTGAAAGAGAATAAAATTTAAGTATAAGCTAATATAAGCTAAAATAGTGTTTAACATATTTTTAAACTAATTATTTCATTGTTTAGTTACAAATATCTAACGTTGCGCATTGCATTCCTGGTGATATTGTATTCAAAATAAATCATTATTGAAAACTGCATCTTATTATACATTCGCCATAAAGGAATCGGGGAAGAGACGTGACACTTATCAAAATAGTTTTCATGTTGTGTTAATGTTGTTGATGATCGAATTGTAACTTAGACTATCGTAATATATTATGTGCACGATTCTTCCTCCCCCAGGAAAACAATTGCTTGGGCAAAATGGAATTCGTAATATTTTATAAAGAAATATTTAGTTTACGAATAAACTATACAGTGGAGCCGGCATATAGCGAAGTTGCAAGGACAGGAAAAATTATTGTTATAACCAAAATGTTTATATATGACATAAACAATAAGAATGACTTATCTGTCTGCATAGAGTGCAACAAAATATCATTATTGCTTAAATGTGCAGCTCTTTTATTTACTCTGAAAAAATCCGTAACTTTCTTTTGATTATTTCAATTTACAACACATTTGTATAGCACTTTTTCTATTGCGCCTACACTGTCACTGTAATTAACGTTGTGGGATTCAAAATAGTCTTGCAAATTTTGGAACCTTTTCACAGCATTTTTTTTATGTTATCCTCCCTCGTTTTAAATCAATTTCGGTTTTTTCGGATTCGGATTCATAGAATGTATTGTTAGCAATTGTAGCAATAATTTCATTATCGATCTCTTGTACTCAAAAGTAAAATCTCCTGGGAAAGCTAATTTTTCTCGTAACCTTTTCCATATTAAACTACTATCTTCATACACGGGATCGGAATTGAAGGATTGTAGGATTGCTCCTACTAAGTTTCCAGCCCACCAAATACCCACCAAGTTTTCAGAAGCTTTTTCTCTGCGCATAAACATCATGCCAGGCATCATTTAAAAATTCGCAAGCAATTTTCACGTATTTAAGCGATTTCGATATATATGGGGGATAAATCTTTGTTACCAAACTAATTGTTGCTCCTAGAATTTTGCTTTTACTCCAAGAAGTTCCATGAAAATAATTTCTTTACCTCCCCCACACTAACAACTTTGCAATATCCGATGTACCGGTATCTAATTGTTCACTATACGCGATAAGTTTAACATTTTGAAAGTATTGCAGATCCAAAATGACAGAAAAAAAATTCGCGATAACCGATACTCAGTTGCATTCGAGCTCCCTGTAAGTGGGCTCCACTGTAATTTCTAGTTTTCCTTTTAAAACTTTTACAGAAAATATTCCTCAAAAACTAGATGCAACCAAAAGAAAAATAAAATTGTATTACTAAAATATCGGACTATGTTTTACATAAAGTTTCATCTCGGGTTGAAAATCAAGAAAACTATAGGAAATACTCAAAATGTGTGTCATACTAATGTTGTATTTCAAGTAAAGATTAAATGTTATGTCAATTTGTTGTATTAATGGAACTCTATATGAGCAACGCAGAGAATATGGCCAATGTATCCAGAGCTTTTGCTTATATGTAGCCCATACCTAGTTTTCTATAAACTCCTGTTGCTTTACAGTATAAACCTTGTTAAACTTTCTTTTATAATGAGATTTAACAACTTTAGTGTACAAATTTATTAATAGCATTTCATTTTAGTAGCTATTTTGTTATAGTAACTACATAAACTCCAATTACATTTATAACTAAGTTATAGCAACTGCATCTTAGTAACAATAACTATGTTCTTTGTCTCCCTCCTAGGCAGTTTCTCTGCCTAAACCTATACCATTATAATATTTCTTACTTACATATTATGTTTTATTGTCAATAAATTAATTTGATTGAAACAGAACAAAGAGCAGACTCCTATTTTGCTTTAGTAAGAATGTAGCTCATTTAGAGTGGCAAATGTAAAACTACAATATTTTTAAATAATGAAGTAGTTTGTGGATATATACGTTTTACTATAAAAGACGTCTGGAAAATGTTTTGGTACGTCGAACTACAGTTTCTTTGTAGTAGGTAAACAAAATTCCTGTCTTAGAATAAATTTTCTTACAGAACAACAAAGTGTTCTCCAGCTTCCCTGTGCGTGAATAAAATTTTCATGTTGGAGAAAAACTTTCTTACAGAATAATAAAATATCATCCAGCTTCTCTATGTTGAAAACATTTACCCTTCCGAGAAGAATTTTCTTACAGAATAATAAAATCTCATAGCTTTCCTGTACGGTAAAGAAAATTTTCCCGTGTGATAAAATGTATCTTAAAGAAAATTAAGTATCCTCAATTAATGAAGCATCTTTATTTTATTTAAACAGACATTTTCTTGAAATATAAAACTTTAAGTAAATCTTCCTTTACTTCTGTATGAAACTTTTTTTAAATTTAGAGTACATTATGTATACATAAAGAAACCTTTACTATTTATACTTATATTTATGTGAAATACAAAATCTTAAGTTATTCTGTGTTGAAAAACCTATACATTCTTTGCTAGTTAATACTTCTCCTCAATTAATAATCATATAACAAATTTCAGCTGCTAAGATTCAGTTGAAGCTTCACACACATACGCACAAAGTTTCGAAAAATGGATTTTATATCACTAGATTAACAAATTTACACCCATTCATTAGTTTATTAGTTTAAGATTTTCGTCCTAATTCAACAGTATATGGTTTTTTTATCACCATTTTTCGAAAATCGTACTCTGGTACAAGGTATTGGTACTTTGTGCATAGTTTCTTTGTACATAGTTTCTAAAAACAACTAATTTCTAAAGTTTCTTATTTTTGTTATTAAAAATCCACAGTTTTTGGCTAAAACACTTCAATATAATATTTTTCTTCTCTTACGAACTCAAAATTTAGGATAAGGATCATTCTACAGAATTTCGAATTTCAATAATGTTTCATATTTTGGACAATTTTCGATTTATTTCATACTTTGCACAGGGTTCCCTCATAAGTCCATATGCATTCCTTTAATTTTCGATTGAAGTGCTCTTAAGCTGCAAAGGCAGAGTTTACTAATAGAAATTCATTATCGATTGAGAAAGTTTGCAGCGAAGCAAATTGAAAAAGTTTGAATTCTGTTCTAGAAAACAAAGCGAGGTAGGCAAAAATTGTCAGATACAAAGTTGTTGAACGTTTTCTATTGAGTATGGAAAGACATGCAGTTAGCACATAATGTGTACACTGACGATAGAAAATGATATCAATGAAAATGAATAATTAGTGTACTACATCATTTGACTGCCATTTTTATAAAAAAAAATTACTTTTCACTGCAAAAAGAATAATTTTAATCAACTTATTACACGGATTATTTTCCATGAGTATTTCTTGCCATTTTTTTAAGTACTTCAGTATAAAGAGGCATTTGCGTAATTATCGCTTTTGATAAAACCCCATTCTTTATCGTCTGTGTACATTTTATGTGCGAACCATATCTTTTCATACTAAATAGAGAATATTACATAACTCTGCAATTGATAATTTTACTTATTTTGCTTCAGTTTCTAGATAAGAATTTTAACTTTTCAATTTGCCGTTATAGGCGCTGCAAACTTTCTCAATCGATAGAACATAGTCGCTTTCCTATTATCAGGCTCTCCCTTTGCAACTCTGGAAAGTTAAAGGCCTTCATATGGACTTATGATGGAACCCTGTATATTCAAATCTATAAATGTGAAAAGCGAAACACAATTTTAAAAATTTATTTTGAAATGTTTAGTTTTTACTATAGGGCATTAGAAAGCGGTTTTTTGCAAAACGCAGTAATTTACAAAATACCTTGTACTTTTTTAACAAACAAATATATTTCAAAATCCAAAGAGAACAAACACATAATAAAGATATTTCAAAAATTCAAATAGAATCTGCACATCTCATAGCATTGGATAAAGTAAATAAAAGGGTAAAGACTGATATTTCATGTGAAAATAACTGAAATATCACAAAAAAATTCAGCTTTTGAAAATTTTTCTACTTGAAGGGAGGAATAACGATGGATGATTTCCATGCATTACAACTGTTTTTAAGGTTTTGTTGCAAAAAGTTTAAGTTGCTCTTTCTTTACTTTTTGATATATAACAACTTGCATTTTGCAACTTTTCAAAACAGATGTTTTGACAATTTATAACTCAAAAAATTGAAGGAGTTAGAAAATCAAATTTGAAAGACAAGCTCTTCCATGTTTATTTGTAACCAGATACAGGGTCTTGATTCTATTGGTTTCACTGCAGCCTAATAGTTCCTTCTAAATATGTTTCATACAGATATTTTTACCCAAATCTATTAATACAGATTCTATTATCTAATCACACTGCAATATTATAGTGCCAAAATTATCATTTTTAAATGTCCTTGAAAACGTAGAATGTTTTGCAGCTTTGCAATAGAAGAGATTGGGACATAGAAGACCTAGTAAGAGAAACCAAATTATGTTTCAATTGCAAACAGTAAAAATAAAATAAAACTGCAATACTTTGCTATTTTACTTTTACTATGGATCAATCATTTTTTTGATAATTTCCTTTTATTTCTCTAAAAGACAAATAGAATGTAAAGTAACGTAAATGGTCTTATCTACCGCATAGGTTGAGACACAGAGGACTTTGTGGCTCGTCTGTTTTTTCATCTTTTGTATGACTTTTTACATTTTGTGCTTTTCATCTTCTTCAACTTTAGAGAATTTAAATAGAAAATTTGTCAATGCTTCTGCTGTCTGTGTTTCTCTTTCAGAAACTGATGATTTTGAATTTTTGTAAACTTAAAGGAAGTGAAGTAACGTAGATATGAATAAAAGTAGAGTAAATATGAAGTAACTTATATGGGATCATGTACGCTACTTCGTATTTTATTTGTTTTGCAGAGAATTTAAAAATGGTCATGGAGAATTGTCATTGATAGCTAAGATAAAAAAAAAGTTTCATAATTTAACAGGAATTAATATCGATAGGGACCTTGGAGGGGATAAGGTCAACGACCGAAGTCGTGCCCATCTTCGAGTCTTCATAAAAGGAAAATACTAGGACCCAAGCAGGTCCCCTTTTAAAGTGAGAGAAAAGTTAGTAGGAAGGATGGACGCCTCGAGGGGTGCAGGGCTTTGAGGTTGAGTAAAGGTGTTGAATCGGGAGGATGGGAATGTGAAGGAGAGCCAAAAAGAACGCAAATTCTCAAATGCCAATACGAGATATATAGTTATAGTTAAAAGTCAGATAACTAATAAACGGAGAGCATTTATAAAATTATGGTAGAGGCCTCCACATAAGCTGAGGAAGATATCCTTTACGATACGTCCACGCGAGAGCATTTTCGTGCCATGGATTGTCGAGAATCGTATCCAGGAATACCGTTGAACTTGGGTACAAACGCTACGAATTTACAAGATAACGTTTAAATTTAATGTTTACTCAAAACAGACGTCAATGGTGGAAAGAAAGTATTCACGTATTCAATATTTGTTACAAATATTTTAATAAAGTGCTTTATTTTTCAAAATAAGTAAAAGTGATATATACATTAACACAACACTCGACTTTCAAACAAAAAAACAGATTGACAGTTGATTTGATCAATGACACTGACAGAAAATGGTTAGAGGTTTTTATGAAGCATATTTGAATCCAGATGACAGAATATGGAGTTATGGTCGTTGTCAACAACTGAACCCCAATGGTCTTCTCTGCCCCACTCTCCCCTATGTAGTGAATATAAAATATGTGATTTACAACTATTTTTGTGAAATTTATGTTTTATGAATGTGTAAGTCCAATGTCTATGAAGATTATAGCTAGTTCCTTCCGTACCAACGGAAATGCAATGTATTATATATAATATTTCTCATGGTCAAAATAAAATGTTGCTAATGCAGTGATTGTATTGAATTTTAACAGAAAATGTAAGTTCACAGCATTTGAATTAATGCTATTAGTTAAATTGGAATAAGCAGCTATCAAATCAAAACATTCAATCAACGCCTACTAAAAAAATGCAATCATGCTAATAAAGTTACCAGTGCTAAGATTGTTAACATTCAAATCAAAAATCTTGTTGAAAAATATTATTAAAATAAAAATCATCCAAAGTACGTAAATTTCTTACTCAACCTCTCCTACAAGTGTTTTACAAACCCCCAGAAGATACGCAAATCACTGGTTTTACAAGAAACCAACAGAGAATTATACATAATTCATAAGAAAATCCTTATGAACCCCAATAATTCTGTAAGAAAAAGTCCATGAGTTTACACGTTAGGTTGATCTATAGTAAAGGGACCAGGGAAGCGTTAAGATACTCAACGAAAAAGTAGTATAAAAAAATGTCAAAATGTTGTAGAAGATTATCTAATTAGTAGGAATCGATATCCGGAACACGCATATCAAAAGCAATAAGTACCTATCAAAACGCCGTATCATTGGGGAACTGTAACACTGTGGTACATGCTATGCTTGACGGTGGGCATTTTAATCAAACTAAAACATTAGATTCCTTTGCAAGTAATTGTTGTTGAATTTAGCATATCTGAATAAAACAGTCATTTGCTAGTAGCCATATTCTGTTAAATAAAGGCATTCTGTTACAGTTTCAGTGTCGATTCCGGCTCAATATACAGTGTTCTATAACTTTGTAGTTGGTATTTTACGTCTATTTCGCTTTGTTACCGAATTCGTTATCGCAACTTTTTTAATTCTCCACCAACAGCACTGAAATCATTGTTATTCGATAGGACATGGTCATTTTATTATAGATATACCTAACGTGTACACTCATAGATCTTTCCTTACAAAGTTATTGAGGTGGTTAAGGCCTTTCCCGGGAACCCTTGCAAAGTACTGACTTTTACCATATATGATTTTTTCCCTTTTGTCTACCCATTTGGGTGCCATTGTAAAGGACTTAGACCAATTCGATCGTCATTATGTAGTTCTAGTTTGTTCGTTTCTAACTTATTCCGTTCAATAGTGGCTTAACTCTACATCTTAGAATACGTAATACAAAGACTTTACGGCAAGGGGCAATAACAGACTAATTCAGGAATTTAACTTGAGCACCTTTGTTGTGCACTCTATAATAATACAGCAGCTGGCTGAGTAAAAAAGATAGACAGATACCAAAACAGCCAGTCTTGAACTTCCTCGTAATTTAACAATAAAACTAGCTAAGATAGAACTATTTTTATGTAACAGCGGAATAGACATAAATAGTCGATGCTTACCAAACTGCTTCTTAGGGTATTTAAATCTTGTCCTAGACAATTCATGGGTGTTAGATCCTCCTGATCATAGTAATACCAACTAGCAGCGGCTTGTAACTTCATGAATGGGTAATGCAGATTCAGTGGCAGGATTCTCCCCTCCTCCTCGACAATGAACTTCATCAAAATACATCGCGTTACTGGCACAAGTGTTGTCAAATAATATCTAAAAGTAGTCAAACGAGTCTGAAAAATTGGCCAATTAATAATAATAGCCCATTCAACCAATAACGTCAAGTGACGCAGAGTGAAGAGCTGCTTTATCTGCGTCACCTGATGAGCCGCCACTGATACCAACACTAGTAATACGCACCATGTACGTGCATCTACTTATTCGCACTCACACAGCGACTTAATTACCATCCTTCCAGCCCAACGGGCTACCCAGCTCCACTAACTCTCTCATTCCCAATCCGAAACGCATCCTGCTGATTTGCAGGACAACAAAATGTTACTTTGCTCGGCGATTGGTCTACATAACTGAACCAGTCAGAAGCTGCTAGTAAAAATTCAAACTTAAATTATATCATAACTGAGGGCAATAATAACCAATGGTTATATAGATCTCCCATTCTGCATAACCCCTGTTTAAGTGCCCCTTCCTCGAGCAACATCAGAACTTTCACAAGCGCTCTAAATCGGTGACATTTATTCTACAGTGGAATAGTGTGCTTGCAACGAGATATTCCACACTTAAAATTGCGCTCGCATTACAGATAACAGCGTCTATGGAACGGTTTCGCAATTATTATACAACTGACAGCATGGCATTTCAGCATATAAACTTGCTATATTACACAATTTTAAGAAACCACTATGGAGACGCTCACACATTAACTCCTATCAAGTGGTTGGTTTCATATTTCTTAAAAATTGAACTCTAGCTGCAACAGGCCGAAACAGAAAAAATAATGATCACAGATTCTGCCTATAAGTAACGTTTCAAAAATTAGGATTGCACGTCCATTGCACATAAGATGCAATAAAAAATTTCATAGAAAAATCAGTGCAGTCACAATTCTAACTTTGAGAACATCTCTAATAAGTGATTTTTGTGAATATGAAGATGGCCGTTACAGCCTCGTGCAGACTAATCTCAATCTTTATGAAATTTTGTAGGACTGAATTCGTCGGTCTCTACAGAGGATCGAACATTTTTTATATATAACAGATTTTCATGCTGTCAATGTAGTGTAACAAACGATCATTAGGCAGTATTAAATACTTTGATCTGGAGCTGTCTTTAGCTCAGCGCTATAATACTATCCAATCACGTTCTGGCCCCGAGACCAAACCTCGGCCTTTGCACGAACACAAAGCATACTTCACTTTATTATTTTTCCAGCTTTCTAGCAATATATGTATTGTAAAATTGCCCTTTCTACACCTCCCCATGAGATGGCGCCAAGACGCAGTTAAACAAAGGATTCAATCTCTGCGGTGCATTATTCATCGGTCACTCGACTGGCAATACAATTCACCTCAAACTAGCCTCAGGACTGCTCCTTCTCTTCTACTTATAGTTCACACGGCTCATTTGCAACCCAACAATAACCTCGGTAATGAACAACTCACTGGGAAAAGGAGTATTGCAGCGAACGCGTATAAGACAGTATTAAATTCCTTGAGTTGGAGACATCTTTCTCTTAACGCTATGATACTGTCCCACCACACTTTGGCCTTGAGATCATACCCCGACACTGTCAAGAAGGTGATTCTGCCTTCTCGCTCGTTGGTATTGGCTATTCAATGCTGGCAGGCGCATAATAAACACAAAACCATAAATGCCGTTATTTTCAATGAGAATGTCGTCTTAACTTGGGTAATAACTCCAATCTTTGTGAGTATTAAATATCTCACCTTCTATAATACACACATGACACTGATAAACACATTCTATGATACATATCAAGTTATTTCTGCGTGGAAATAACATAATGTTCGACGCGGTTCTGTCAGTACCGTGGGAACACTCCATCAAATATATTATCTGATTGTTTTGTTACATGATCATCTAAAACAAGAAAGATCAATCATGCATAAAGCATTGATTATGAAACACTTTTCAACGTCAATTCAATTTTATTTAAACATCTCTAAAATGCGATACATTCCTGGGTAATATTTTAAAAATTATCACATTATTACATTAATTTATTATATTTAAAAACTTAAAACTTCATGGAAAAAATGAACTTCATTCAAATGACGGCATTGAAATATAAATTGCCTGGTTTAAATATCTCTAAAATGCGACATATTCCTCGGTAATATTTTTAAAATTATCATGATACTACAATAATTTATTATATTTAAAAACTTCATCGAAAACAAATGAAATTTATTCAAATGAAGTCATCGAAATATGACACGCCTGGGTCTCTCCATAAAAGCAGCATTTCATGCATGAACATCTTTCCATTCATTTCATCACAATGCTATAATAATTTATTTTATTTAAATACTTGAGAACATGGAGGAACAAGTAATTAAACTCCATGCTTAAAACTTCATCAAAAAAATCGGCCTTCTCTCTGTAAAATCAATAAATATTTCATTCATATCAGCTATATTGCAGACTCCATGAGCTAAATAATTTTGCGTTAAAGAAATGCATCAATTCTTATACAACTAATTCTACATATTTTGCTATTCACCTTTTCCATAAGTGAAAAGTAGGCTTCGTTGTAGAATTAATCAAAGTCAGATGATCCTTTAAACTCAACTATATTGTAATTGCGTTGTTTCAATATGTAGATGCAATGAATTTAAGCAAAAATAAAGGGGTTTTAGGACGGATACAACACTAAATATGAATTAAAAAGAACTTCAAAAATCACGATTTTGAGACAAGATGGATGCCATATTTTATTTAGAAGTGGGTCACGTGATCTCTTCATATAATGGTCATGTGATCGCTTCATATAAAAGGTGTAATTAATATTTTAATTTTTATTTAAAAAACTAGTGAATATATTTTGCTGAAATTTTTTTTTATATATTTTATGGGATAATTTGAATATTTTCTAAAACTTTCGAAGCAATTTGTGAATTTTAAATCCGCTTAAAAAATTTTTGAAAAATTATGTCCCATAGGGTTTAATGTATTTCATTTTTTCAACCCGGGTTCAATCCAAAACTAATTGGGTGATATTATTCATTTATACTCCCATAGGTCCCACAGATAGTCTAAACAACATACTAAAATTTCATTTTGATAAAGTCATTTTTACGGCAGTTATCGTGCTAACGGACAGACAGACAGAATGAACGAAGTCATAAACACTTTTCAACTTTGTTGTAAAGTGTTAAAGAGTGATTTACGATATCAGCTACCTGGAGCTAACCAACTGCACAGACTAAGACAAAAAATATCTACTTATCGTTAAACAAGAAAGATCAATCATGCTTAAAGCATTGATTATGAAACACTTTCCAACTTCAGTGCAATTTTATTTAAAAAAGTCGAAAATGAAATACATTCCTCTGTAATATTTTAAAACTTATCACAATACTACATTGATTTATTATATTTGAAAACTTAAACCTTCATTGAAAAAAATGAACTTCATTCAAATGACGGCATTGAAATATAAATTGCCTGGTTTAAATATCTCTAAAATGCAATACATTCCACGGTAATATTTTTAAAACTATCATAATACTACGATAATTTATTATATTTGAAAACTTCATCGAAAACAACTGAAATAAATTCAAATGACGTCATAGAAAAAATAACACGCCTGGATCTCTCTATAAAAGCAGGATTTCATTCATAACTTTCTTAATTTCATTCATCACAATACTATAATAATTTGTTTTATTTAAAAATTAAGACCATAGAGCTACAATTCATAAACTTTATGCTTCAAACTTCATCGTAAAAAATCGTCCTTCTGTTTATAAAATCAATTAATATTTCATTCATATCAGCCATGCAGACTCCATGGACTGAATTATTTTGTGTTAAAGAAATACAGTAATTCTAATACAACTCATTCTACATATTTTGCTGTTTACATTTTACATAGGTGAAAAATAGGCTTAGTTGTAGAAATAATCAAATTTGAATGAGAATTTAAACTCAAATATATTGTCATTGTGTTGTTTTAGTATGTAGACGCAGAGAATTTAAGCAAAATTAAAGTAGTTTTAGGACGGATACAACACTCAATATGAATTAAAAAGAACCTTAAAAATTACGATTTTGACACAAGATGGATGCCATATTTTATTTTGAAGTGGGTCACGTAATCTCTTCATATAATTGTCATGTGATCTCTTCATGTGAAAGGTATAATTATTATTTTAATTTTTATTTAAAAAACTACTGAATATATTTCGCTGAATTTTTTTTTATATATTTTATGGAACAATTTGACTATTATCTAAAATTTTCGAAGCAATTTGTGAATTTTAAATTCGCTTAAAAAGTGTTTGAAAAATTAGGTCCCATAGGGCTTAATGTATTTCATTTTTTCGACCCGGGTTCAATCCAAAACTAATTGGGTGATATTATTCATTTATATTCCCATAGGTCCTACAGACCGTCTGAACAATATACTAAAATTTCATTTTGATTAAGTCATTTTTACGGCAGTTATCGTGCTAACGGACAGGCAGACAGAATGAGCAAAGTCATAAACACTTTTCAACTTTGTTGTAAAGTGTTAATAAACAAGAAAGATCAATCATGCTTAAAACATTGATTATGAAACACTTTCCAACTTCAATGCAATTTTATTTAAACATGTCTAAAATGCAATACATTCCTTGGTAATATTTTAAAACTTCTCACAATACTACATTGATTTATTATATTTGAAAACTTAAACCTTCATCGAAAAATATGAACTTCATTCAAATGACGGCATTGAAATATAAATTGCCTTGTTTAAACATCTCTAAAATGTGATATATTACTCAGTAATAATTTTAGAATTATCATAATACAACGATAATTTATTATATCTAAAAACTTCATTGCATTTGAAATTCATTGAACAACTGAAATTCATTCAAATGACGTCATAGAAAAAATAACACGCCTGGCTCTCTCTAAAAAAGCAGCATTTCATTCATAAATAATTTCCCATTAATGTCATTCATCACAGTACTATAATAATTTATTTTATTTAAAAATTAAGACCTTGGAGCTACAAGTAATTTAACTCTATGCTTAAAACTTCATCGCAAAAAATCGTCCTTCTCTCGGTAAAGTCAATGAATATTTCTTTCATATTAGCTATGCAGACTCCATGAGCTAAATTCTTTTGCGTTAAAGAAATACAGCAATTCCTATACAACTCATCCTACATATTTTGCTGTTTACATTTTACATAAGTGAAAAATTGGCCTCGTTGTAGAAAAAATCAAATTTGGATGAGCATTTAAACTCATGTATATTGTAATTGCGTTGTTTTAGTATGTAGATGCGCAGAATTTAAACCAAAATAAAGTGGTTTTAGGACAGATACAACACTCAATATGAAATAAAAAGAGCTTCAAAAATCACGATTTTGAGACAAGATGGATGCCATATATCATTTTGAAGTGGGTCATGTGATCTTTTCATTTCATGGTCACGTGATCGTTTCATATAAGAGGTGTAATTATTATTTTAATTTTTATTTAAAAATCTACTGTATATATTTCGTTGATTTTTTTTTATATATTTTATGGAGCAATTTGAATATTACCTGAAAATTTCGAAGCATTTTGTGAATTTTAAATCTACTTAAAAAATGTTTGAAAAATTAGGTCCCATAGGGCTCAATGTATTTCATTTTTTCAACCCGGGTTCAATCCAAAACTAATTGGGTGATATTATTCATTTATATTCCCATAGGTCCTACAGACCGTCTGAACAACATACTAAAATTTCATTTTGATTAAGTCATTTTTACGGCAGTTATCGTGCTAACGAACAGACAGACAGACAGAATGAACAAAGTCATAGACACTTTTCAACTTTGTTGTAAAGTGTTAAAAAAGTATAAATATGAGACTTTTTTTCAGTGAATCAGATATATGGAATTATATAGTAAACCCAGAGACATGCAAAATACGTATATTATGTAACAAGAAAGATCAATCATCCTTAAAGCATTGATTATGAAACACTTTCCAACTTCAATGCAATTTTATTTAAACATGTCTAAAATGCAATACATTCCTCGGTAATATTTTAAAACTTATCACAATACTACATTAATTTATTATATTTGAAACCTTAAACCTTCATCGAAAAAAATTAACTTCATTCAAATGACGGCATTAAAATATAAATTGCCTGGTTTAAACATCTCTAAAATGTGATACATTCCTCGGTAATAATTTTAGAATTATCATAATACTACGATAATTTATTATATTTGAAAACTTCATCGAAAACAACTGAAATCCATTCAAATGACGTCATAGAAAAAATAACACGCCTGGCTCTCTCTATAAAAGCAACATTTCATTCATAAATAATTCCCCCATTCATGTCATTCATCACAATACTATAATAATTTATATTATTTAAAAATTAAGACCATGGAGCTACAAATAAGTAAAACTGTATGCGTAAAACTTCATCGAAAATTATCGTCCTTCTCTTTCTAAAATCAATGAATATTTCATTCATATCAGCCATGCAGACTCCATGGACTAAATGATTTTGTGTGAAAGAATTACAGCAACTCTAATACAACTCATTCTACATATTTTGCTGTTTACATTTTACATAGGTGAAAAATAGGCTTAATAGTAGAAATAATCAAATTTGTATGAGCATTTAAACTGAAATATATTGTCATTGCGTTGTTTCAGTATGTAGATGCACAGAATTTAGGCCAAAATAAAGTAGTTTTAGGATGGATACAACACTCAATATGAATTAGAAAGAACTTTAAAAATCACGATTTTGAGACAAGATGGATGCCATATATCATTTTGAAGTGGTGGACACGTGATTGCTTCATATAAGAGGTGTTATTATTATTTTAATTTTTATTTAAAAAAGTACTGAATATATTTCGCTGAATTTTTTTTTATATATTTTATGGAACAATTTGAATATTGCCTAAAATTTTCGAAGCAATTTGTGAATTTCAAATCCGCTTAAAAAATGCTTGAAAAATTAGATCCCATAGGGCTCAATGTATTCCATTTTTTCAACCCGGGTTCAATCCAAAACTAATTGGGTGATATTATTCATTTATATTCCCATAGGTCCTATAGACCGTCTGAACAACATACTAAAATTTCATTTTGATTAAGTCATTTTTACGGCAGTTATCGTGCTAATGGACAGACAGACAGACAGACAGACAGACAGACAGACAGACAGTCAGACAGACAGACAGAATGAACAAAGTCATAAACACTTTTCAACTTTGTTGTAAAGTGTTAAAAAATGGTCGAGACTAATTATATTACAAGTAAAATAACCTTTATGGATATATAATTAATAATTACTTTTCAATTTAAAATTGTATGAATTTAAAATACATTAGTTTTTATTAACACTTTACAACAAAGTTGAAAAGTGTTTATGACTTTGTTCATTCTGTCTGTCTGTCTGTCTGTCTGTCCGTTAGCACGATAACTGCCGTATAAATGACTTAATCAAAATGGAATTTTAGTATGTTGTTCAGACGGTCTGTAGGACCTATGGGAATATAAATGAATAATATCACCCAATTACTTTTGGATTGAACCCGGGTTGAAAAAATGAAATACATTGAGCCCTATGGGACCTAATTTTTCAAACATTTTTTAAGCGGATTTAAAATTCACAAATTGCGTCGAAAATTTTAGGTAATATTCAAATTGTTCAATGAAATATATAAAAAAAAATTCAGCGAAATATATTCAGTAGTTTTTTTAAATAAAAATTAAAATAATAATTACACCTCTTATATGAAACGATCACGTGACCATGATATGAAACGATCACATGACCCACTTCAAAATGATATATGGCATCCATCTTGTTTCAAAATCGTGATTTTTTAAGTTCTTTTTAATTCATATTGAGTGTTGTATCCGTCCTAAAACTACTTTATTTTCGCTTAAATTCTGTGCATCTACATACCGAAACAAAGCAAATACAATATATTTCAGTTTAAATGATTATCCAAATTTGATTATTTCTACAACTAAGCCTATTTTTCACCTATGTAAAATGTAAACAGCAAAATATATAGAATGAGTTGTATTAGAGTTGCTGTTTTCTTTTAACACAAAATCATTTTGTCCATGGAGTCTGCATGGCTGATATGAATGAAATATTAATTGATTTTATAAAAGGAAGGACGATTTTTTCGATGAAGTTTTAAGCATAGAGGTTAATTACTTGTGGCTCCATGGTCTTAATTTTTAAATAAAATAAATTATTATAGTATTGTGATAAATGAAATGAATGGGAGAAAGTTATGAATGAAATTCTGTTTTTATAGAGAGATCCAGGCGTGTTATTTTTTCTATGACGTCATTTGAATTAATTTCAGTTGTTTTCGATGAAGTTTTCAAATATAATAAATTATCGTAGTGTTATGATAGTTTTAAAAATATTACCGTGGAATGTATCGCATTTTAGAGATATTTAAACCAGGCAATTTATATTTCAATGCCGTCATTTGAATGAAGTTCATTTTTTTCAATGAAGGTTTAAGTTTTCAATTATAATAAATTAATGTAGTATTGTGATAAGTTTTAAAATATTACCCAGGAATGTATTGCATTTTCGACTTTTTTAAATAAAATTGCATTGAAGTTGGAAAGTGTTTCATAATCAATGCTCTAAGCATGATTGATCTTTCTTATTTTTCTTGCAATATTCAGGGTTCAGACGTTAGTGCAAGACGCATTCTTCCAATTGTAAAATTGTTTCAAATCTTAAGAAATATGTATTTAAAATATTTTCAAAACAGGGGAGGTATTTTCATAAAAAGACGAATTCGAACTTTTTATACGGCCCCTTTAGAACAAAATGTCCAACGTTTCGTGAAATGTCTATAAGCTTTTATGTAATACTACTAATAATAATTTTTTTAACACACAAAAAATACAAAACTTGTAAGCGAGTACTTACAAACTTGAAAGTGAGAGTGCATAACAGTAAGGTAAGGAACTACGGAAATAGGCGCTATAAACAGGCCTGTAGCGTCCACAGTTCGCAGCCATCAATTAAACAAGAAAGATCAGTCATGGATAAAGCATTGAATATGAAACACATTCCAACTTCAATGCAATTCTATTTAAACATCTCTAAAATGCGATTCATTTCTCGGTAATATTTTTAACACTTTACAACATAGTTGAAAGTGTTCATGACTTGTTCATTCTGTCTACCTGCCTGTCTGTCTGTCTGTCTGTCCGTTAGCACGATAACTGCCGTAAAAATGCCTTTATCAAAATGAAATTTTAGTATGTTTTTCAGACGGTCTGTGGAACCTATGGGAATATAAATGAATAATATCATCCAATTAGTTTTTTATTGAACCCGGATTGAAAAAATTAAATACATTGAATCCTATGGGACCTAATATTTCAAACATTTTTTAAGCGAATTTAAAATTCACAAATTGCTTCGAAAATTTTAAGAAATATTCAAATTATCCCATAAAATACATAAAAAGAATTTCAGTAAAATATGTTTGGTAGTTTTTTAAATAAAAATTATTTAATGTAGGGAGAAAAACAAATTCAATTAAATTCTGACTCTCGTTATATCCTCCAGAAAGAAAAAAGAGATATATTATAAAATAAATATCTTTCCAAGAGTTTAATTATTTTATATATGAGAAAGATTTCACATTTTAAAATAAATATGGTAGATAACAATTTTTCAAATTTTTAAATGAAATAAATTATTATAGTATTGTGATGAATTAAACGATTGGAAAAATGATTATGAATGAAATGCTGCTTTCATATAGAGGCGATTTATATTTCGATGACGTCTTTTGAATGAAGTTCATTTGTTTTCGATGAAGTTTTCAAATATAATAAATTATTGTAGTGTTATGTTAATTTTAAAAATATTACCGAGGAATGAATTGCATTTTAGAGATGTTTAAACCAGGCAAGTTATATTTCAATGCCGTCATTTGAATGAAGTTCACTTTCCTCGATGAAGTTTTCAAATATAATAAATTAGTGTAGTATTGTGATAATTTTAAAAATATTACCGAGGAATGAATCGCATTTGAGAGATGTTTGTATAAAATTTCATTGAAGTTGGAAAGTGTTCCATAATCAATGCTTTATGCATGATTGATCTTTCTTGTTAACATTATCATAATACTACAATAATTTATTATATTTGAAAACTTCATCAAAAACAACTGAAATTTATTCAAATGACGCCATCGAAATATAACACGCCTGGCTCTCTCTATAAAAGCAGCATTTTATTCATAAACATTTTCCCATTCATTTCATTCATCACAATACTGTAATAATTTATTTTTTTTTAAACTTAAGATCATGGTGTTACAAGTAATTAAACTCTATGCTTAAAACTTCATCGAAAAAAGCGTCCTTCTCTCTGTTAATTCAATGAATATTTCATTCATATCAGCTATGCAGACTCCATGAGCTAAATAATTTTGCGTTAAAGAATGCAGCAATTCCTATACAACTCATTCTACATATTTTGCTGTTTACATTTTACATAAGTGAAAAATAGTCTTCGTTGTAGAAATAATCAAATTTGGATGATCATTTAAACTCAAATATATTGTAATTGCGTTGTTTCAATATGTAGAAGCACAGAATCTAAGCAAAAATAAAGCGGTTGTAGGACGGATACAACACTCAATATGAATTAAAAAGAACTTTAATAATCACGATTTTGAGACAAGATGGATGCCATATTTCATTTTGAAGTGGGTCACGTGATTTATTCATATAATGTTCACGTGATTTATTCATATAATGTTCACGTGATCGCTTCATATAAGAGGTGCAACAATTATTTTAATTTTTATTTAAAAAACTACTGAATATATTTAGCTGAATTTTTTTTATATATTTTATGGGATAATTTAAATATTATTTTAAATTTTCGGAACAAATTGTAAATTTTAAATCCGCTTAAAATTTTTTTGAAAAATTAGGTCTCATAGGGTTCAGTGTATTTCATTTTTTCAACCGGAGTTCAATCCAAAACTATTTGGGTGATATTATTCATTTATATTCCCATAGGTCCCACAGACCATCTGAACAACATACTAAAATTTTATTTTGATTAAGTCATTTTTACGGCAGTTATCGTCCTAACGGACAGACAGACAGACAAAATGAACAAAGTCATAAACACTTTTCAACTTTGTTGTAAAGTGTTAACAAAGTCATAAACACTTTTCAACTTTGTTGTAAAGTGTTAAAAATAGAAACAAGCTAGTAGAAAAACAATCTAATGTGGGCAGCACACGAATTTCCCAACGTAATGTGCACATACTTCTTTCAATGCAAAATAATTATGAACAATATCCACGGCACAGTGTTTCCAATCTTGAAAAGTATACGGACACGTGGTGCTTTTCTAGATGCCAACATATAAAATTATTTAGATGTACAAAATTAATTTATGTTTCACGCAAATATAACTTGTCAGTTGGAAATAATACTGACATCTGCTAAGCAATATACTCCATTATATTAAAATACGGTAATTATAATTTCATCAATTTGTCGCCGTGTTCGTAACCTTAACGTCCTTTTTGCTAATTTGGCGACATTTTCGTCTATTTAGCCACACATTAAAAAAAAAAAAAATCCTCAAGTTAGCAGTGTTTCGCCAAATTAGTCGATTTTCACTTTGAACAATCCAATTTTCCTCTTTTATATAGAATATACTAGTATAAAGAATGGTTTTTACGAAAATTTTCGATTTCGAGATTTTGGTGCTAGTATGTGTTTTAGGACCTCCTGAACACGTTGTGATTATTTTTATCTGTCTGTAGTCGATTTTTTGGTTATACAATTTCTTGTGTGTATATTCGGCTATGTTAACGAAAAATCTAGAACTAGACTGGAGTTTTTGAAATTCGAGCGAAAACAGAAATTTATTCGAAACTTTATATTTTCTTAACGTGACAGCAACGGACAAAATCTCACATAATCATGCATAAAATGGGTTATCTATGGTTCAATGATCGCGGAACGTAATAGTTTCAATCATTGTAGTGAAAACTGGTGATGATTCAATTTTTTCGCTCGTGACGTCATTATCCCCCCCCCCCTCCTCAAAGGGCAAGTTCTCCCCCAGGGGTACATTGTCAAACTTGGTATCAGTCAAAAAATTTTCAAGACGCTTAAAATGAAGAATAACACGTTATAATTGTGATCATTTAGACCAACGATACAGATTTTTTAAATATTTTCTTGTAAAATGTGCAAAAAGAAAAAAAAAATCATAAGTTATTTAAAAATTGATTCTAGTATGAGAAAGTCCATTGGAGCTACACCCCAGTTTAATTTTTAATAGACCCCTGATTTTATGTAACTTTTTCGAGTAATAAAAACTTTCTACGCTAAGTGATCTATATCAAAAGCTACTTTCTGTATTTTTATGCTAATACATCACAAAGTGATTTAATAAAATTGTTTTTGCAACTCAAAACAATTTTCCAATCAGAAATGTATGTGTCTAGCACTAAAGTTTATTCTTAAGGAGTCAAGATACGACTCTCAGATTTTGATGTATTTGCACGTTTTGAGCATCCCTGATTACGAATCAAACATATTTTCCATGATATGTATCTGTCTGTCTATGGGCTTGATATCTCACGAACAAATTGAGAAAATGAATGAAATTTAGTATGATTATTTCCATTAATGAAAGTCGGAGGTCTCCTGATTTTCGGGGTACTTGGATTTTTTTTTATTATAAGCCGGCGTATTATTAAAGTGTTCTTCCAGAATTTGTTATGAGTTCCGGTGTGATTTTAATCAAAGATTTGCATCTTAAATCTCGGGCAACGTGGGGTACATTTTCTACAGTGTTCGGCGTTTCCAGGGATTTCAGATGCAAACCTTTGATAAAATCTACTCCAAAACCAAAAACGTTTCAACAATACGCTCGTTTATAACAATAATTTTTTTTACATGCTGTGGTGGTGTACAAACGGCTACGCCACAACCGCTGATCTTAAAAAAATAGTAACGAATAAAAAGATTAGATCTAGTAAAAAATAAAATAAACTGACTATTATCAAATACGTGAATGCTTTGAAAGTAATTTTAACCCAGAATTAATAGACACCACTATGTGGAAGGTATTGCAAACCATTCTCAAGATATAGAATTTTTTTTGGTTCACATGGAACACTGTATCTGTGGGACATATTCAGCAAATAGATTAAAATTTAGTACGATGTATCCAATAAGTGTCAGAAGCCTATTGGTTATCAAGGGCATCACCTTCAATTTTCAAGCATTTTTTCCCCTTTGAAATTTGAAATAAATTATTAAACAGAATTATGAAAAAATAGTTTTTACTTTCCCTATATACATAGTCTAATCTATAAGGAAAGTATCGTGACGGGGTCGAAAATTCGAATTCGAGTTTTCGACGGGAGAGCACGTTTCAAGCATCCCTCAACACGAATCAAACGGTTATGAGTTAATGTCTGTGTGTGTGTGTGTGTGTGTCAGTGAGTCTGTGGAGACGATATCAGACGAACGAATGGAGCAATTCGAACAAAATTTGGTACAAAAATTACAATCCGTGAATACTGGAAGCCCATTGTTTTTATACGCAAGCGAATGTTCAGAACCCCTGAATTTTCCAGTGAAATTTTGAAAAAATCATCAAAAAATCTAAACCTTTAATGAAGTTACGTAAATAGTTATTGCTTATGTAATGTTTCATTAGAAAACGATTGGCATAAATGTTAGAACGCGAGCATGAACCATTCTCGAGATATTGAACATTTTTTAAAAAATTATCAAAAAATCATATTAAATGAAAAAAATAATATTAAACTGTTGTAAAATATGTTCACTTTTCATAAGTAGTATCGTGCGATAAATGTGTTGACTTCATTCTCGTGGATCTAGCTCGTTCCATTCATAAGAAAAGATAGTTTGGGTAATACTTTTGTTTTTGGATGCTAATAGCCTTTATCTGCTATACGACTAACTTATTTCTCCGTCCATAGCGCTTGGCGATATTTTGGCGAAATGTCGCCAACTTGGTGACTTTTTTAAATGTTGCCAAAGTGACAGAAATGTCGCCAAATTGATAAAAATGACTCCAAAAGTAATGTTTCGCAAATTCTGATTTCCGTCATATGACTGGCATACCTTCTAGTATATAAGAAATATAACTCTTCTCTCCGTTTATTTTAACAGTTGGCGATGCATTTGGCAAACTTGACGAATAATTTAGCAATGTCTCCCCAACTTGGCGTATTTTGCCCCAGATTGACAAAAATATCATCAAAATTGAAAAAATGGCACTAAATTAATGAAAGTGACACTTCTTGATGAATTAATTATTAAAATATTTTAATATATGGACAATATCGCTTATCGAGAATGCTATCAATATTGATAATTGTTTTTTTAGAGTTGCGCGAAATACAAGTTAATAGTCTACTTTAAAATAGTTTTACATGTTGTCATCCGGAAAATCGCCAAATGTACAATTCAAAACTCAGTGCCGTGGATCTTATACATTATTTTTTTACTATAACAGTAATAAATTCATTGCTTTATATAAGGAAAGTCATGTGCTGCCCAAATCACCCCAGTTCTTGAAATATTTTATGCTTTTTCTCTAAAATGGCAAATATCTTTAAAAAAATGTAAATATATTCATTATTATAAAATGACTGACTGCTTTGTAAGAACATTTGACTAAAAATAAATGTGACTATTTTTATCAGTCTTCATAAGTTGTTCTCCAGATACAGTTATTATAAATTTTACTTTTCCAAAAGCAACACGATATCTCTCGAAAAATTCAAATTGAAAAAAAAGTCTTATCTTTATCGGTAACAAGAACAAGCCTATTAATTTAAAGCGAAATTTAGTAAGACATGAACTCTAATTTGTGTTAAAGTTTTCCCACAATAACAATTTTTTTTATATGTAGGGAAAGTGTGTTGAGCCCATCAAATTACTTTCCCTACATGCATTTATAATGTGTAGAGAAAGTATTGTGACGGGATCAAAAATTCAAATTTGAGTTTTCAACTGAAGAACACGTTTCAAGCATCCCTGAATACGAATCGAACGTTTTTGAAGTGATATGTGTGTGTAAGTATGTGTGTCTACGCATGCGATATCTCACAAACAAGTGGAGCATTTTGAACATAATTTGGTATGATAAATACAATCAGTTAATACTAGAATCTTACTGATTTTAAATGCAAG
The DNA here is from genome assembly GCA_951213105.1 of Amaurobius ferox. Taxonomy (NCBI): domain Eukaryota; kingdom Metazoa; phylum Arthropoda; class Arachnida; order Araneae; family Amaurobiidae; genus Amaurobius; species Amaurobius ferox. The sequence goes on from OX578141.1 coordinate 121,084,301, forward strand.
ATCTGCCCCTCCTCCCAATTTTCGAATGAATGTTTGAAATAATCATTAAAACATCAAGACCGTCAATAACGATGAAGAATCATTTCAGACGTAATTTCTCGTTAGTAAATGAATGACACGAACGCTATCATGAACCTTTCATGAGATATGGCACGGTTTAAAAAAAAATTCTCAAAAATTACCTAAAATTTAAACTACAGTGAATATTATTGAATATGCTCACCTTCCAAATACAATATTACGCAACAAACATGTTAACATCATTCTCGTGGATCTAGTTCCTTCCATTCACGAAAGAAGTCATTTGTGTTATAGTTTTACATTTTGATAATCAAGAATTCGCCAATAGTTATATATTTTGACACCCAAAAATTCGTACGGGTATATAAATTAAATATCAATTGCATTTTGATGAAGATTTTGCACTTGAGTATGAATATGTCATTCTGTTTAAACTCATAAGTTGCCAAAACTGCCCAATTTAAATTTACGGAGTATTCATTCAATATTAAAAACATTGTGCCGTTGATCTTGTACACGATATTTTTACTGTTGATGATGATGAGACCCAGACCGTCAGACTTACCAGAAAGGTGTAAGGTAACCGTTTGGACGGCCGAGAAGTGCCATCCAATTTAGACCGGAACCCAGTGGGGGAGGCATCTACAGGGACCGTACCCTCCTTCCCCTACCACCAACCTCTCGGAAGGACTTACGGACCCACATGTTTAACGTGATCGTACTCCGCATGAACACGGCGGCAGTTGTGGCAGCGTGCAAATCCAGCGCGCAAACCACCGGGCTACCGCACCCGAAATGTGCCAACAGCACGCGGTGTTCCCAGGTGGTCACCCACCCAAGTACTAACCGCGCCCGATGCTGCCTGACTTCGGTGATCTAACGAGAACCGGTGTTTTCAGCACGGTAGGGCTGTTGGAAGCACGATATTTTTACTGTTGTTGTTGAAACCCAGACCGTCCGACCTACCAGGAAAGAAGTCAAGTCATTGCATCATGTAGGGTAGGGAAAGTCATGTACTGACAACGTCAGATTTTTTTGCTGTCAAAAGCACTTTTTTTTATTGAAATTCCTCAAACAAATGGTTAGAATTTATATAATATGAGCAATACACCCCGTAAAAATGTCAGCACTAATGTAGTTTATCAACCTTAAAATAACTATAGCCAATGCAAAAACATACTGTTACGAAGTATCCTCTTAAATCGTGGGTGTACTCCCAGGATACAAAAATGATTCCGAATTTCTGGATAACTAACGCCTTTATTTAAAAAGTCGAAACATGAAATATATACAGTTAATAACTCGATAATTACCTTACAAAATCACAATTCGACTATCAGATACAATGAAGCACCAATTGAATGCTCAACTTCACAGAACAGCACACTCTGTTGTCAAAACACTGGCGTATTTCACAATTCACTTTGAATCGTTTTACGTCAACTCTGTCCAACTGAATGATGACTTTCTTATATACTCTCCATAGAAATCTCTAGAAAGAAAGCGTATCTTTGAAAATGATGGCGATTTCGAGAAAATTCGAGTGTTTTATAAAACTCGCCAAAAGCCGCCAAATTTACGAAGTATATCGCCAAGGTCAGGCAACCAGTACCTTAACTGAATAGCAATGGTTGCCTATAACGGTTATTTTACTTTAAAGATAGGCAATATGCCGCATGCATTCGTAACAATACGTAGCCAATTATGGTGTGACGAACCGTCAGCGCATGTGATACCATGCTATACGAGCAGTTCAAATCAAGCATTTTATAGCCCGTAACGCTAGCGTTTGCTGATGTAACATCCATTTTTTTTATTCTAATAAAAAAAATTTAAATTTAAATTATAGAAAGTAAACAAAAGTTTTTCGAGTTTCAGTTATTATTTTACAAAATTATTAATTTACAAAAGAATTGAAAGAAAAATATTTCAGAATTTCAACTGTTGAAAAGTAAATTAAAACTTTTCTTAATTCATATTACTGAAAAATAAACTTTTTTTAAATTTAATGTATCAAAAATATAAACATATTTCTAAAATTAAAAAAAATAAAAAGTTGGCAAAAGATTTTTGAAAATTCAAGTCTTTATTACCACCACACAATATTCTTGAAATGATTCAATTATATTAGGCATTTAATGTCTTCCATCATTTTGTGTGTTATCATTATTTAAGCTGTGCTTCGTCACATTTCTGGTATTCCGATCAAAAGAAATAAATAGTTCCAAAATTGCGGCAATTTTAAAATAGAAATCAGTACTCAGAAGACTGCACGAATATCAGTATTTCACCTCCTAATATTACCACATATTATATGAAGATAAATAGAACTTATTAGGGTAATAAATTAATCTGACATTTATTAGCAGACATATTGCGAAATTTCATTTCCAATTCCTTTTCAGAAGCACTTTATTTCAATTAGTAAAATATTTTAATGTAAGGAAATTCTTTCTTCCTTCATTCATCCATCAAGATAGAATTTTCTAAAGTTCAATATTTTTTAGAGTATGCAAATAAAAATGTTACCTATTTAAAAAAATTTAGAAACATATATAAAATAGATGATGATGTTTCATTTTCAGGCACTATTTAGAGAAACTTAAATTTCTTAACTTGATTACATTTATAACTTTATAAATGTAATCAAGTGCATTATCCGAGACACACGCCATATTAAACATATCACAATTTTCAATAATTTTCTCGGACTATGTAACCTTTCAACCCTCGACCCGTCTTATTCGGACGTACGAAGCCCGACCAACGACCCGCCGCCATGACAGCAGACACAAGGCACCGAATATGTAAAGAAAAGTAAGAAATAATAAAGTAAGATAAAGTAGAATGAAATAATAAAGTAAGATAAAGTAGAAAGAAATAATAAAGTAATAAAAAATAATAACGTAAAATAATCCGAGGTACAACGCCACATTAATTATATTTTAAATCCCAATATTATCTCGGAGTATATAAAGAAAAGTGAAAAGTAGTAACGTAGGATAAAGTAGTAAGAAATAGTAAAGTAAGGCAAATCAGTAAGAATGGTAAAGGAAGATAAAGTAGTAAAATATAGTAAAGCAACATAAAGTAGTAAGAAATAGCAAAGTAAGAAATAATTATAAATAATAAAGTAAGATAAAGTAGTTAAAAGTTGTAAAGTAAGAAATAATTATAAATAATAAAGTGAGCTAAAGTAGTTAAAAGCTGTAAAGTCAGATAAATTCAGAAACAAGAAAGATCAATCATGCTTTAAGCATTGATTATGAAACACTTTCCAACTTCAATGCAATTTTATTTAAACATATCTAAAATGCAATACATTCCTCGGAAATATTTTAAAACTTCTCACAATACTACATTGATTTATTATATTTGAAAACTTAAACAATCATCGAAAAAAATGAACTTCATTCAAATGACGGCATTGAAATATAAATTGCCTGGTTTAAGCATCTCTAAAATGTGATATATTACTCGGTAACAATTTTAGAATTATCATAATACCACGATAAACTTCATCGAAATTTAAAAACTTCATCGAAAACAACTGAAATTCTTTCAAATGACGTCATAGAAAAAATAACAGCTCTCTCTCTCCTGGCTCTCTCTAAAAAAGCAGCATTTCATTCATAAATAATTTCCCATTCATGTCATTCATCACAATACTATAATAATTTTTTTATTTAAAAATTAAGACCATGGAGCTATAAGTAATTGTACTCTATGCTTAAAACTTCATCGCAAAAAGTCGTCCTTCTCTCGGTAAAGTCAATGAATATTTCTTTCATATCAGCTATGCAGACTCCATGAGCTAAATTCCTTTGCGTTAAAAAAATACAGCAATTCCTATACAACTCATCCTACATATTTTGCTGTTTACATTTCACATAAGTGAAAAATAGGCTTCGTTAGAGAAATAATCAAAGTTGGATGCAAATTTAAACTCAAATATATTGTAATTGCGCTGTTTCAGTATGTAGATGCACAGAATTTAAGCGAAAATAAAGAGGTTTTACGACGAATACAGCACTCAATATGAATTAAAAAGAACTTTAAAAATGACGATTTTGAGACAAGATGGATGCCGTATTATATTTTGAAGTTGGTCACGTGATCGTTTCATATCATGGTCACGTGATCGCTTCATATAAGAGGTGTAATTATTATTTTAATTTCTATTTAAAAAACTACTGAATATATTTTGCTGAATTTTTTTTTATATATTTTATGGAATAATTTGAATATTACCTAAAATTTTCGAAGCAATTTGTGAATTTTAAATCCGCTTAAAAAATGTTTGAAAAATTAGGTCCCATAGGGTTCAATGTATTTCATTTTTCCAACCCGGGTTCAATCCAAAACTAATTGGGTGATATTATTTATTTATATTCCCATAGGTCCTACAGACCGTCTGAACAACATACTAAAATTTCATTTTGATTAAGTTATTTTTACGGCAGTTATCGTGTTAACGGACAGACAGACAGACAGACAGACAGAATGAACAAAATCATAAACACTTTTCAACTTTGTTGTAAAGTGTTAATAATAAAAATAAGATAAACTATCGAGAAATAGTAATGTAAGATAAAGTAGAAAGAAAAGTTGGATAAATTATGAAAATACAAAAATATTTTATGCAGAACATAAGGCTACGCTCAGATTTCGGTTACGACATTGTATAACATTCTGCAACCTTTGCTCACCTTATTCAAATACTTTGTTGATAATTTCGGCAAACTGATAAGAAAAGACACAATTACAGGCGTTCATGAAAATTCCAGCTTAATTTCTAAAATGTTCAGATATAATTATCGTCTGCCGAAGCGTTATTTTTGTATATATATATAAATATATATATATATATATATATATATATATATATATATATATATATATATATATATATATATATATATATATATATATATATATACATAAAAAAATAAGTATATCACGAACGGAACTCCTATTTAAGTAAAGGAGAAAACAGAAACCTTACAGAGGATGTGGCGCTTAGCAGCTCTGCATCCAGAGTGGAATACAAGGATATAAACAAGACGAAAAAATAAGCGAGAACAGGAGTGACCATATGATTTGCATAGAATGGCTGGGGTGGATTGCGACACCCCTTTCCCGCTTAAAGCAGCTTTTACGACCCGGGCAACGCTCACGGCACCAATGTAACTCAATGGTCAATCTCCCACATGTGCAAAGACAGAAGCACCCGAACGGACAAAAGAGCAAAGATGGAACCAAGCATGGAAGAGATACACCTTACTATCCAGCATGAAAACACAACATTTTATAAGGGATCCTATATGCGATCCTATCATCATGAAGTCTTTTCGCGCATGTGCGACTTTCCCTTATAAAATGTTGTGTTTTCATGCTGGATAGTAAGGTGTATCTCTTCCATGCTTGGTTCCATCTTTGCTCTTTTGTCCGTTCGGGTGCTTCTGTCTTTGCACATGTGGGAGATTGACCATTGAGTTACATTGGTGCCGTGAGCGTTGCCCGGGTCGTAAAAGCTGCTTTAAGCGGGAAAGGGGTGTCGCAATCCACCCCAGCCATTCTATGCAAATCATATGGTCACTCCTGTTCTCGCTTATTTTTTCGTCTTGTTTATATCCTTATATATATATATATATATATATAAACATTTAAATAAGGTTTATGCCATTTTTTTTTAAATTAAATCTTGCTAATGAACATTTTAATCATATTTTCTTTATTTGCTTATTACAAGATCACAGTTTTTAAATTTAAAACTAAATCAATTTCATTATAATAATACAACTACTAATTCTTATTGTGTTATCTCTTTCAAACATCCTATATATAATTCTCTAAATTTTGGACATCTGTTTAACAAGTTTAAACATTTATTGCCTATTGGAGATTTATGTGTTTCAAAGACATTCAAATACAACAAGCCTATTGGTAGGTCTATATTTAATTACAATGAAGTTTCACAATCGCTCTCTATTGATCATTATTCTCAGTCAATTGTAGATAGTGAATGTATTTGTAAATTAAACAAATTTGCTAAATTTCTAAATCCAGACTTGGGGCATATAGTTACAGGAGATTTAGACATTGTTAGTGATAATGTGTTAAGAACCATTATGTCATTTGGCACTAAATTTAGAATACCTTCTTGTAATAATTCTTTTAAAGTTTTAAAATCACTTAATCTAGATCTTGATAAATATATATATAAATTAGCTTGTAAATACGCTCTGTCATTAGAGGCACTTAATATGTGGAAATTTACTATATTAGAATCAATTAAAAATGCTATTAGAGATATTAAATTGTCTAGATCTTTATATAATATTGATAATATTAAACATTCCATTAATGATTTACAAAGATCCTTTGTTATCACCTATGTTGATAAAGCCTCTAATAATTATGCTATTATCTGCAAAAAATTTTATATTCAATTTCTGTTAGATTATTTAAAAAATCATAGTCTTTTTAAACCTGATTTACATTCCATCAATAGTATTAAATTGAAAATTATCAATATGTATAGTGATTTAAACATTAAATATAAATATCTTAAATTTCCTTTTATATAGTGCTTATTCCAAAATTTCATAAAAATCCTATTAAATTTAGAACAGCTACTAGTGGCCATAATACTTACTCTACTACTGCGAGTAAATTATTACTAAATTCTTTAAATCTAATAAATAATAGTTTAAGCCAGACTAGCAATATAATTACCATATTCTAAATAATAGTAAAGAATTAAAGAATAAATTAACATCTCTTAGAAAAATAATAGGATTTCAAACTTTTGATTTTAAAGATCTTTTTAATAATATTAAGATATCTGATCTATATGATGTAATTTTAGCTCTATATAATGCTTATATTACACACCTTTCAAATCAAATTAAATTTATAAATTTTCCTAAACTTCTTCACTTTGTTATTTTCAATAATTATATTTTTCAAGGAAATAAATTATACTTACAAGTCTCAGGAGTTCCACAGGGTGGCTGTAGTAGCAGTATTCTAGCTAATTTATACCTTTACCATTATGAAAAGTCATTTACTTCAATAGATTATACTTTTTACAGATATGTTGATGATCTGATTTGCTTAGTACATACAGAAAATTATCTCATAGATATAGATTACTATCCAGACAATTTGGAATTAATTCCTAATGAAGCTACTATTAGTAAAAATGTTAATTTTTTGGATTTATATCTTTTTATTGATCCTTCTAATAGAATTGTTACAAATTTTTATGATAAAAAAGACTTTTATAATTTTAATATTAATAAAATCTTACCATTTAATTCCTGTAACTCGATTCAATTGTTTAGAAATATTATACTCAATCAGCTTTTTAGAATTTATAGATTATCTGATAAAAAATTTCTTGCTATGCATATCAATAATCTCAAAATTACTAGCAATTTATATAAATATCCTTCTTATTTAGTAAATAGTTTTGTTAAAAAATTTAAAATAGCTGGATTTTTATAATTCTTTTCATAGTATCATATAATTCTATTCATAGTATCTTATATTAGCCAGACATCTCCATTCTCTTGTATTTTTTTTTTTTTACATTCTCTTCCACTTCAGCATTACTATTATTTGCCCCTCCTTTTAGTAGCTCTTTTTGTATATTAATACTTTTTCTTAACATTTCGCTTAACTGTTTTTCAATTCTTATGAATGGCAACAGTAAATGTTTTTTTTTCTTTACGAATGGCAACGCTGGTCTCTTCTATCAATGTTCCCGGTATCGACTCGATTGTACATACGCTGTGCTTTTTTCAGGTATTCATTTTTAACACTTTACAACAAAGTTGAAAAGTGTTTATGACTTTGTTCATTCTGTCTGTCTGTCTGTCTGTCTGTCTGTCTGTCTGTCTGTCCGTTAGCACGATAACTGCCGTAAAAATGAGTTTATCAAAATGAAATTTTAGTATGTTGTTCAGACGGTCTGTAGGACCTATGGGAATATAAATAAATAATATCACCCAATTAGTTTTTTATTGAACCCGGTTTGAAAAAATGAAATACATTGAACCCTATGGGACCTAATTTTTCAAACATTTTTTAAGTAAATTTAAAATTCACGAATTGCTTCGAAATTTTTAGGAAATATTCACATTATCCCATAGAATATATAAAAAAAAATTCAGTAAAATATGTTAAGTAGTTTTTTAATTAAAAAAATTATTTAATATAGGGAAAAAAACAAATTCAATTAAATTCTGACTTTGGGATATCTTCCAGAAAGAAAAGAGAGAGATATTATATAATAAATATCTCTCCATTTGTTTAAACGTTTTGCATATGGGAGTGGCTTCATATTTTAAGATAAATTTGGTAGATAACAATTTTTCATTTTTTTTAAATTTTATATAACTCTTCATGATAAATTTAATTGATGGCATTTTAAATGCACTTTCCTACGTCCTAGAGAGTTAAAATTTGGTACACAGCTTAAATTTGTTGAACATTTTATTCGACAAAAATTTGATGGATCTTTAAATATAGATCATACATTTTTTTCGAAATGGCCTGAAAATAATCCCCGTTCACTTCTATAAATCATTGTTGTAATATTGTTAAAAATTCTGATGTGGACAGCACATGTCTTTCTCTGCAGACTCATATTCGTTCTCTTTATTTATTCAATGATAATTTGAGTTTATCTGCACAACATAAGTATTTTAAATGACATTGAATTTACACGTTAAACTTAAATTTGGTTCTCATTTGATAGCTGGACTTATTGTCAAAGGTTTCGTAGCGAAAACGCGAAAAAACTAGAATATCTCAAGAACGGCTAGTCCTAGAGTAATGGGGTTAGTCTTATTCTTTTTGTTGTCAAAAATCACATATAAAATAGGAATTTAATTGATATAATTGAGCACACGTAGTCTTTTATTTTTATATATAACGATTTTTGCTGGCCATTTCGCAAAAATAGCCCGTTCCTTTTTCCCGAATCGTAGTAGAATAACCTACAAATGATTTATATACAAAATTTTGTTAAATTTGGTATATAAATCACTTGTAGGTTATTGAAATATTATACACCAAATTTTGTTAAATTTGGTTCATTAGTTTTTAGCTAGAGTGGATAAAGGCAATTTCTGCGGCCATTTCGCAAAGAAGGCAGATTCTTTTATTACGAATCGTACTATAATCTAATGAACATCAGGATTTCCCACAAAAAACATACCTACCAAATTGTATGAAATTCGGTCCATTAGTTTTTCAATTAGAGTTGATGTAATATCCACACAGACACACAGAAACATACACAGATACACCCTTACACACACAGACGTCTTCCTAAAACTAGTTTTTTCGTGTTCTAGAAGTCCCAAAACGTGTAGATCCTTTGAAAATTCGAGTTCCGATCTTCGGCACGATCCCAATACTTTGAGTACATACACATACACATATATATTATCTGTGTATCTAAATTCCGTGCCTATGCAATTACAATAGTTGTGATTTTAAATGATCCCTAAACTTTTATTATTTCTTCAAGGAAGCCTAATTTTAACATATGCAGAATGCAAATATCTCAAGCGATTGTAAGATGAATTACATAAGAATTGCTGAATTTTTTTCACACAAATTTATTTAGCTCTGGAGTCTGGAATACAAGTTATATGAATGAAATATTCATTGATTTTGCATAAAGAATCAGGTGATTTATATTTCGATACAGTTTTAAATATTTAAGTATAATAAATTACTGTAGTACTGTGATAATGTAAAAGATATTACCACTGAATGAATCACATTTTAGAAATTTTTAAATGAAATTACATTTCAGTTGGAAAGTGTTTCATAATCAATGCTTATGCATGATTGAACTTTCTTGTTTCTTTTTCATTCCTTCTTCATGTATGTCGTCCAAGTAGAAATAGTTTATAGATATAATCTATCTATTTCTTCAGAAACATACATTTTTGTGTTTGCTTCTACAAAAAACTTGGACATGATTAGATTTTTGTAGAGGTTAACAATTCATGATTTCGGCTTGGATCCTCGTCCACGTGTATAGCGTTTGTGCTTGATTTCGTTTGTTTTACTTTTTTCGATTCCATACTTTTGTATTATGATATTTTTCATTGACTTGTTGATTCGATATTTATTTTATTTATTTTTTTCCATTTGCTTGAGGATTAGTTAATTTTTACTTTTGCTTTGTAAGCCAGTTAGATAGTTGAATTTAGTTTAAGTTTTTCTTTTTTGTTTCCATACCTTTGAATTTTGTTGATTTTCTGTAACTTGATAGCTTGTATTTTGTATTTTTTATCCATTTGATTGATGATTTGCTGTATTATATTTTATTTTGTGGGTGTTATAAAAAGTTAGGTTTATCGTGTTACATCTTCTTACTTTTCGTTCATTGGATTTTCAAACTACTATTATATATATATATATATATATATATATATATATATATATATACTAGCAGCATACCCGTTCTTCGTACGGAGTATATAATATAAAACAACTTATAATTTGCGATCATGTACAAATTCTGTTAAAATATTAAATTTATTGCTCCTAAAGAGAAGTTTAAGAATATCTGTTCTCACTATGCAAAACTATCTTCACGGGCAAATCTAAAGAATAAAACATCCTGGCCCTTTTTGCAAGCAAATTTATAAAAGAAATGGAATTGAAACAATATATGCAACCCCGTACTACTTATATTGCCGCAGAATAGAAAATATGCCAGTGTGCTAGTAGAAAATTACCCGTATTACAATATGAGTCACAAAAATCTTTGCCAAAATAAAAGAGATGACGTAATAAATTGAAAATATCAATAATCCCCGTACACTTTATATCAGAAGATCGTAATTGATTCCAATATATGCCAATATATATCCAAACATATGCCAATATACCTGTACTACATATATTCTCTTAGATTAGAAGATATACCCGTGCATTTGCAGAAGATTACTCGTACAACGTACAATATATGAGTTTAAATAATTTTTGTCATAATAAAACAATGGCATAATAACTTGAAAATATCAATAACCTCTGAATCAATAATCCCCGAAAATATCAATAATAATAACGTTTAAACCTGAAGACCGTAATTGATATTATCCAGGCAAAAATGCTATAAGAAAAATCAAATCGTTCTTTTCTGAAATATATTTTTATATCCATTTATTTATTATTCAAATCGAAAAAATAATAATTAAAATTAACAGTAAAATTTAATTTAATTGCGTTTCTGAGCAACATGATATAAGTTAGAATCTTCCTCATAAACTGCGAAATTAAATAACCATTTTGATTTCTTTATACTTTTCATTGTTCAGTAAAAGCTTGTGCAAAATAAACCATGGAGATAGATTTCCCATTTAAATCATGTTTCAAACAATTCATGTTTTCAGAAAGTGACTAATTAGCGCAAAAATCTCCCATCAAACTCAGAGATAAAGTTTTAATTCACTTTCAAACGATTTTCAAGCTTTTCGTTTGGATAAACCAAGGAGTTAGAGAGTAGAACTCCTAGGAAAAAGTTTCGTTTATCATTAATATCTCGACAACCCCTGGTTTTAGATATTCGAAACTTCGGCTAAATTTATGGAGGGCTATTTCAAGGCTATCCACAAAATTTCATCAAATTCTGCTAAACCGTTCTCCCGTGATGATAAGACAAACGAAAATTTTGTTTTTTGCTAATATCTCGAGAACCACTGATCGTAGAAACTCCAAACATGGACTAAATTTTAAGTGGGACTATTTCCAGGTTACCCACAAAATTTCATCAAATTCGGTTCAGCCGTTCTCCAGACGGACAGACAGACAGACAGGTTTCAATTTTATTTATTTATATATATATATATATATATATATATATATATATATTATCACAACTATCAAGAACCTTACTCCCCATTACGGACAGCTCTTTCAGTAACATGCTTGTAAATGTTTTACAGTATATTTAGAGACATTTAATTTTCCGCCGTTTCACAAAAATGGTATTTATTTTGGGGAGGGGGGGAGAAATATGCCAACAAAATTAAATTTTAAATGACTTTTACCTATGCACCGATACTAATCACTTTATGCCCTCAAGTAACATAGTTTTAAAGCTATTAAAGAGACCATCATACACAAATGGAACTTGGTAAATAAATGGGACTTTGTAAAGAAATATGAGTTACATAAAACAATGTAAGAGTTGAGTTTTCAGAGTAAATAGTGATGCACCATTTTCAGCTTCTATGTCTTTAGAGACACTTAAATTTCTTAGTTGAAAATAAAGAAATGTACTTTGCAGGAACAACACCTGGTATTAAATATTTTTTAACTTCCGATTATTACCCTATCAGAGTTTGTAGTGTTTTTTAGAAATACAAAAATATTGTACAAACGATGCTCACAATAAATGAAATTGCGGTTTGTGTGAAAATTACGTACAATACTTCCTTAAAGAAAGCCGACATATGTCAGTTAGGTGACTTCAATTGTTTCGAGGGCATTATGAGCCCCCTCTCTCAGGTGAAAAGAACAGCATGGGCCCTACGCAACCGATAAAAACGATCTACCTAAAAAATTGTAAACTATTAACAGTGGTTGAGAGAGAATATAACACATTCATCTTGTGTCTGTTCCATCTTTTTCTTTACTTTTCCTCCATCATCTTGATTTCTTCAACATCTTATATTGAAATGTTAGGCAGCGTCGTAAACACTGATATATGAACGTATTCTCTGTGTGTCACAGGTCGACTTGTTGATTCAAAATCAGAATACTCCCAATTATGATTCTTGTAACGATTGAAGCTTTTCACATTCACAACACAAAAATAATAATCATCGTGATGATTTTGCGACTCTCTTTACACCATAGTCACACCAAAATTCAAACTTTACTTGTCCCTATTTTTCAACTGTTGTAGGCACTCTACACAAGTTTTGCAAACCATATGGGGAGCCCAATACTTATATTGGTCTCTAAGCTTCGCTCAAAAATAAACAAAATATGCTTGTTTCTCATATTCAGTGATTGTTTTGTCTTTGTTTTTGCAGAGTGTTTTCGCCACAAATGTAGCAGCCTGCATAAGAATTGTTTAATCAGCCTCTCCGTGAAAAGCACACACACACACACACACACACATATATATATATATATATATATATATATATATATATATATATATATATATATATATATATATATATACATATATATATATATATATACATATATATATATATATCTTCTTCTATGAATCACTTGCTTGGTAAGAATTTTTATCTTTGCTTCATGTTCATATTCTGTTTTGCTTATACGGGTAACTGTCCTGTCTCCTGCTCTGACTCACTGGACGAGTCTGGGAGTGTCGCTGTGAACGTGCTTACTGCCTCCTAAGTAGTATTTCGTCATGTTCATTCCGGTACTTATAGAATTTTTTATACTGTTGAGGTTGATCGCATACACGTGGTGAAAGAAGAAGGGCTCCTGCCACATGGTAATACAAATTTTCCTAATGTTTCTTATCATCATTTTTTCATCTTTTGGTGCCTGTAGTCTGAGTTTAGGCATTTATAGTAATGTACTATTATCCAATCTGAAACAGGCCTTTGTTTGGGTTAATTAGAATTAAATACTCAGACCCGAAGATGAATTATTTAATTCTTTTTAATCATCGAATTTGGGCCGGTGCTGATCTTTTCTATTATCGGCATTATGGCCGCTGTTTTTCTTCTATGTTGATGGTAATATTTCACGTCTACTTGAATTAATTATTTTATTATTACTTCTTTCTAATATATATATATATATATATATATATATATATATATATATATATATATATAATAGAAAGATATAATAATAACCAATTCCAAGTAATTTCGAGATATGAGAATCCCCCAATCAGTTAAACCACGGCTACAACGCCGAAAAAAGAAATGAACAGCATTGGCTTAATTTTGGAGATTAATTAGACTAGATTCATCGTCAGGTCTGAGCATCTAACTCTAATTAACCCAAACACATGCTTGTTTCAGATTTGGCAATTAGTAAGTTACTATAAATGTCAAAGCACAGACTACAAGCATTAAAAAAGGAAAAATTTAAAAATTATTAGGAAATCAAGTATTACCATGATCCATGAAGCAGGAACAAAGCGTACACGTGTAATGAAAGCGAGCAGTTGTAACTGAATGAAAAAAGTTGAGATGCATCCGGTAGAAAAAGGACAAAATATACCATGGGAGGTGGAATAAATAGTTGAATTTGTTGGCATGCACAAATATTTAAAAATTTAAAAGCTGGTTAAAATTCCCTATTGCACGTTGCCATGAAGACTTTTGCAGAAGTAGCATAGCAGTGGATTTATCTAGACACGTCAGTGAAGAGTCGAGTAGTGAAAAAAAAATCTAAATTTATTTTCACGAAATTAATATAATAAAAACATAAACACAACACGTATCATTTACTTTGATACTGTGTTTGTACTGGCCATAACAACAGAGCCTTGAAATTCTATAGCAGACAGAAAATTAGGCCTAACCAAACCGGCCATGTACTTTGCCAATTTACAGACAATCACGCTTTGAAACGTACACAACATCATTAAAAACATTCTAGAAAATAGGTAATGTTTGAACAGTAACATCACTAGATCAGACAATATGATCAGAATACAGATTATAGAATACAGTCCACATAATACAGACAACAGAACAGAACAAGAACCACTTCTACTCACACATCCACCAGCTTAAATAGTGCTGCGTGATTGAAGTAGAAGTTAATGTTTTTGAAGTTGAAATTAATTTTTTTTTTTAAGTAGATGTTAAAGTTTTTCCGAAGTATGCTAATATCTAATGGATTGAAGTAGAAAATTAGCATAATCCGGATGTTGATATCTCAATCTGCAGGAATACATAACATGGGGTTAAAACTTAGTGACAAGCTGACCTAATGTGATTAACCAATCAGCACACAGTAATTTTTGGATTTTGACAGTACTATAACTGATGTACGTGTTGCTTGTTTACACTAAAGTTTTCTAACAGAAGTGACCTTCCCTGAAACCCGTCCAGAGAGTTAGAGCAGGAGACAGGACAACCATTAATGTAAGGTAAACAGGATGAACAGGAATCATAGATGAAAAATCTTACTGTGAAAGTGATTCACAGAAGAATGGAATAAACGAGTATGCCACTAACACCATTAAAAGGGGGCTTAAATCGTAGTATCAAACTGGCTAAAGTTACATATTATAAGCGAAAATAATTTTCAAAATATTAAATATTAATGTATCTTATTTTCAAATTTTTCTGTTTTTCAAATTTTTAGTTTATTTTATTATTTTTCATTTTTATATAATTACATAATTAATAATTATAATAACTAGTTCTTTTTAATAATTATTATTATTATTAATATTAGCCACCATAATTGAAAACGTTGTCTTGGATGTTATTGAGTGGTAGTTGATACACTGAATTGATAATTTTAATTACGAAATTGGGAAGATATGCATTATTAGTTGCAGTATTTAATAATTTTATAAAATGTGCTAATTTATAATTGTCATCACAAATTTTACTGATTCTAAGAACCTGCTTTGATGTAATATTTCTAAACACTGATATAGGCAAATAAGGATCAAAGTGTTAAATTTTAGAACTATTAAAATTAAAATCTGGTCTTTTATCATATAAATTTATAGCCAGAGTACAATTTTGTAAATCTAAATTTAAATCTAAAAAGTTTGCAACATTAGAGTCATTATTACTTGAATTTAATTGTAAAGTATTAGGATAAAAGTTAAATACATACAATAGGATTATTATTATGGGATACACATAATGTATCATCTAAATATCTATACATGAACATATTATGCAACCCTGGATTATACTTTTTATTTATTTATATATATATATAATTTATATATATATATATATATATATATATATATATATATATATATATATATATATATATATATATATATATATATATATATATATATATATATATATATATTTATATATATTATCATTATAGTAATATATGGAATGGATAAACTTGCAAAACTATGTTAAATACAAAATTATAGATAAAAAAACATCGTTATAACGTAAAAACAGATAAAACCGTGCTGCATATGTAAGTAGCTACAGGTCATGTTGAAGTAAAATTGTAATTCGAGGAGTATCCATTTTCGCAAGAACTAGAGCTAATATGGCAAAACTAATGTCATTTTTAGATTCAGCATCCACAAAATACCCTAAAATCGTTCAAATATCCTTGGCAACTAAAAACATGTTTTTTGTTGTTGTTAAGACTTTTGTTGTTGTTAGAATTTTGTTGTTGTTGGCCTTTTTTGTTGTTGTTGTTATTGCTGTTGGCCTAATAATAGCTATGACCTCAGCCCCCGCATTCCTGAGTTGGCGGTTAGAACTAACGGAAGTATACATATTAAACTGAAATAAAGTGATTTTTTTTTCTTCAAATCTCGAATTCGAATTTTCGACCACGTCACAATAATTTCCTTATACATTATACAGTGTATTAGCAGTATACCCGTTCTTCGTACGGAAAATATAATATAAAGAAACTGAGCATTCACAATTATATGTAAATTCCTATAGTATTCTAAACGACTTTGTTATTCAAATATTCTATTAAAATATTTAATTTAATTCTTCTAAAAAATATATAAGAATCTCTGGGCTCGATATACAAAATTATCTTCACAGGCAGATCTGAAGAATAAAGCATCTTGGTCCAGTTTGTAAACAGATTTGCAAAAAATATTTTTTAATTCTCACAAAACGACAGAGATTAGCTAGAAAATCGTACTTAAATATGCAAAATATTAAATTGTCATCGATTCGGTGTCATTTTGATAAATTTAGCATCGTTTTATCTATTTGACGACATTTTCGTCAATTTAGCGACATTTTAAAAGCTGCCAAATTATAGCCAAGTGAGACTGTAGAACTGATAGTCCCACTTGAAGACAAATTGGCGAATCATCATCACATTACTATCCCCTAACAAAACACAATTAAATTCATTCATTTAATTAGCTCAATTTTATCAATTTCAAGATACTATTATAGATTTACAAACATTTTTATCAATTTAGCGACATTTTTAAAATTTGCTAAATGTGTTACTAAGTAGGACGGTTGGACTGACAGACAAATGGTGCCGAAATATCATTGCAGTTCTCTTTAAAATTAATTTCATTGATTTAGTGTCATTTTTCTCAATTTGGCGACATTTCAGTCAATTTGACAACGTTTAAGAAAACTGGCCAAATAAGCGATATCCCTCCAAATGCGTACATCTGATTTTGCAGATTTGAAGAATAAAACATCCTGATCCGTTTGTATATACTGAATGAAAACACAAAAATTGTATTAGAAGATATACCTCTTCTACTCCTAGTCTGTTTCAACAATCGGCTAAATGAGTTTATTGGCTAAACACAATATATGAGTTTATTCGCTAAACACAATAAATAAGTTTGAAACCCATTTGCCAAAATAAATTAAAGTGATATACGCAGTCCGTAATTAATATAATTAAAAGAAAAGTCAAACCGTTCATTTATAATATATATTTTTATATCCATTCATTTATTATTCAAATAAAAAAATAATAATAATAATTCACAAACACATTTGATTTAATTGCGTTGCTGAACAACATGATATAGGAAAGAATCTTCGTCATAAAATGCTGATAATTAAATAACCATTTTGATTTCTTAATACTTTTCATTGTTGAATAAGAGACTGTGAAAAATAAACCGTGGTGATGTTCCCATTTAAATTCATGCTTCAAACCTGCGATTTTCAAAAGTGACTGATAAGCGCAATAAACTCCAACTAAACTCAGAGAGTTTTAATTCACTTTCACGTTTTAAACCAGCGATTTCCAACCTTTTTCGTTTGAAGGAATCAGGGGGTTAGAGAGTAGAACTCCTAGGAAAAAGTTTCGTTTTCCATTAATATATCGACAACTCCTGGTCTTAGAAAGTCGAAACATGAACTAAATTTTAGTAGGGCTATTTCAAGGCCATCCACAAAGCCAATTGAAAAAAGTGTCGCTAAATTGATGAAGTTTCGTCAAATTGATAAAAATGACGACAAATTGATGAAAATTCAATATCTCGGAAATATTATAATAATCTTCTGTAAGAAAAAATACTTTGGGTAATAGTTTTTTATTTGAACGCAATTAGTCGTTTATCTTCTATAAGAATAGCTTATATCTCTGTTCATAACGCTTGTCGAAAATTTGGCGTCGATTTTGGCGAAATATTTCCAACTTGGCGATATTTAGCCCCAGATTGACGAAAATATCATCAAAAGTGCAAAAATTACGCAAAGTTAATGAAAATGACGCCTAATTGATAGTATTTATTATTGAAATATTTTAATATATGGACTATTTTACTTATTAAGGATGCTATCAATATTGATAACTGTTAATTTAGAGTTGCTTGAAATATAAGTTACGAAATAGTTTTACTTGTTGTCATCGGGAAAAGCGTCAGATGTACAATTCAACTTCACAAACACTGTGCCGTGAATCAGTTCATCATATTTTTACTGTGAAATAAGTAAATTCATTGAATTACATAAGGAAAATCATATGCTGCCCACATTAGATTTTTCTAGATGTATAATCTTCACCGATACACAGGTGTCTTTGGAAACGTAGTTTATTAGTTTTCAGAGATCTCAAAATGTGTAGAACCATTAAATTTCGTAAGTCGTATTTTTGACCCCATCACAATTCGTTAGTCTCACTTATACTGTACCTGTTCTTTACATATGCTATTACTTTCCTTATATATAGTATATTGTATAAGGAAAGTATTGTGACGTGGTTGAAAATTCGAATTCGAGTTTTCGACGGGAGATCACATTTAAAGCATCCCTGAACACGAATCAAGCGTTTATGAGATGATCATCTCTCTCTCTCTCTCTCTCTCTTTCTCTCTCTCTGTGTGTGTGTGTGTGTGTGTGTGTGTGTGTGTGTGTGTGTGTGTGTGTGGAGATGATAGCTCACGAATGGGGTGATTAGAACGAAATTTTGTACAAAAATTACAATCCATGAATACTGGAAGCCTATTGTTTTTAAACGCATTGGAATGATCAGAACAACCCTAAATTTTCAAATAAAATTTTGGAAAAATCGTCAAAAAATCAAAACTTCGAATAAAGTTACGTAGATAGTTATTTCTTATGGAATTCTTCATTAAAAAACGATTGACAGAAACTTTAGAACTCTAGCATGACCAGTTCTTGAGATATTGCACATTTTTCAAATAAATTTCAAAAAAATAAATTTCAAATTTCATCAAAAAATCACGTAAAATAAAACAAAAATATTAACTATTGTGAAATATGCTCACTGTTCATATGTAATATCATGTGATAAATTGGTGACATCATTCTCGTGGATCTAGCTCGTTCCATTCATGGGACAAGAGACTTTAGGTAATACTTTTGTATTTGGACGCCAATAGTCATTTATCTGCTATAAGGATATCTTATTTCTCAGTGCATAACGCTTGGCGAAATTTTGGCGACGAATTTGCAGAATGTCGACAAATTGACGACTTTTCAAATGTTGCCAAATTAACGCAAATGTCGACAAATTGATAAAAATGACGCTAAATCAAAGAAAATGATGACTAATTGAGGAAAGTTCAATATCTTGGAAAGAACAGAAGAGTAGACTATAAGAATAACCAATTTCTCCATCCGTCCGTAACGCTTGGCGAGAAATTTAGCGGGACATCGAACCCACTTGGTGACTATTTTAAATGTTGCCAAAGTGACAAAAATGTCGCCAAATAGATAAAAATGACGCCAAATGGGAAGTAATGTTTCCCAAAATCTGACTTCCGTCATATGACGGGCATGCCTCCTATTATGTAAGAAATGATCTTCTCTTCTTTTGTCTGTAACACTTGGTGATTCATCTGGCGAACTTGGTGAATAATTTAGCAACGTATAGCCAACTCGGCAATATTTCGCCCCAGATTGACGAAAATTTCGTCAAAATTGCAAAACTAACGCTAAATTAATGAAAATGACACCTAATTGATGAATTAATTATTAAAATATTTTAATATATGGGCTATATCGCTTATTGAGAATGCTATCAGTATTGATAATTGTTTATTTAGAGTTGCGTTAATTGTGTTCAGATAATTGTGTTCATTGAAATAGTTTTATATGTTGTCATCCGGAAAATCGCCAAGTGTAAAATTCAACGATAAAAACACAGTATCTTGGATCTTATACCTTATTTTCTTACTGTAGAAGTAGTAAATTCATTGCATTATATAAAGAAAGTAATGTACTATCCGAATCAGATTTTTTTAGAATATATTTTCTCTGAGCAACAACTCAAGGTAAACATGATTATCTCTTTATCTCTTATGATTATCTCTTTATAGCATTTAAACTGCTCTAGTTACATGCCACTATTGACAAACAGTATATGGCAAAGCATTGCATTCCTCTATTAGCAAACAATTGGCTGGTCATTTATACCTAATATTAACATGTCAATATATACCCAATATTTAGCTAGTATTGGTTACCAATGCATTTCAAGTATTGAACATATTTCCAATGTAGCGCCAATATTGACGTAATATTGTAATGCCAATATTGACCCAATATTACCAGCCAGTGTAGCCCCAATATCGGCGAAATATTCTAATTGCAATATCTATATTGGCGGTCAATGTATCCCCAGTATTATCATAATACTATAATGCTAATATCTAGCCAATATCGGCGGCCAATGTATCACGAATATTGGACACTCCATTGGAAATATTTCCAATGAAACGACAGGATATACAATATTTGACCAATATTTGGCTTGCTACTAGGGTAGAGGATCGGAGCAATTCCGAGATTTCTGTGCATAGCAAGTGGGTATTCAACCTATGAATTACATAGACGGCATCTGCAATGTGATTCTAAACGCTTTGTATAAACTTTAATGGAAGGTTGAGAACACTAAAACAAACATTTTTCACATATGAATGTATACCTGCAAACGTCACCATTTGATGTCAAATGGTTCTATTGGTACATAAATGAAAAGACGAGAGAGTGACCGACATATTTATTTATGGAAATTTTGCAACAGCTTTTCGCAGTTGCTTAAAACTGCGACCACCAACAATAATGCATGTTTGACATCGTTAAGCATGCCGTAAATTTTCAAAAATTCATGTGTAAGCATCGTATCCATGCCGTTATTTTCAAAAATTCCTGGCATTTCACTAACACATAGCAGTTCTTCCATTTCCATTAGCAGCCTCATACGCTAGATGAATATTAGTCATCTGAGCATTTTCAACACTTTACAACATAGTTGAAAAGCTTTTATGACATTTTTCATTCTGTCTATCTATCCGTTCGCACGATAACTGCCGTAAAAATGACTTTATCAAAATGAAATTTTAGTGTGTTTTTCAGGCTATCTGTGGGACCTATAGGAATATAAATGAATAATATCACCCAATTAGTTTTGGATAGAATCCGGGTTGAAAAAATGAAATCCATTGAACCCTATGGGACCAAATTTTTCAAACATTTTTTAAGCAAATTTAAAATTCATAAATTGCTTCAAAAGTTTTAAGAAATATTCAAATTATCCCATAAAAAGTATGGAAAAAATTTCAGCAAAATATATTCGGTAGTTTTTTAAATAAAAATTAAAATAATAATTACACATATATTATATGAAGAGATCACGTGACCCACTTCAAAATAAAATATGGCATCCATCTTGTGTCAAAATCGTGATTTTTAAAGTTCTTTTTAATTTATATTTAGTGTTGTATTCGTCCTAAAACCGCTTTTTTTTTGCTTAATTTCTATGCATCTATATTCTGAAACAACGCAGTTACAATATATTTGAGTTTAAATGATCATCAAACTTTAGTTATTTCTACAACGAAGCCTAATTTTCACTTATGGAGAATGCAAACACATTAAGATGCAGGAGGAGTTGCTAAATTTCTTTAATATAAAATTATTTAGCTCTGGAGTCTGCTATATAGCTGATATGAATGAAAAATTCTTTGATTTTACAGACAATTTTATAGCAGACTTTTTCGATGAAGTTTTACGCATAGAGTTAAATTACTTTTACCTCCATGGTTTTAAGATTTTAAGTAAAATAAATTATTGTAGTACTGTGATGAATGAAATAAAAATATATGAATGAAATATTTACTGCTTTTACATAGGGAGCCAGGCGATTTATATTTCGATGACATAATTTGAATAAAGTTAATTTTTTCGATGAAGTGTTAAGTTTTTAAATATAATAAATTATTGTAGTATTGTGATAATTTTAAAAATATTACCTCTGAATGCATCGCATTTTAGAGATGTTTAAATAAAATTGCATTGCATTTGAAATGTGTTTTATAATCAATGCGTTATGCATGATTGATCCTTCTTGTTCTTTGTTTCTACCGTGACCGTCCGACCTACGCTGAAGTGTAATCTGTCTGTTTGAATGGCCGGGAAAGTGTCACCCAGTTTAGACTAGAACCCAGTGGGGGTGGTAACCACAGGAAACATCCCATCCTTCCCTTAACACATCTTCTCTCGGATGGGCTTTAAGACCTACAGATTTTTTTGCCACTATTCCGTGTTGATAGGACAATAGTTTTGAACAGCGTTGAGGATCGAACACGGAATGACGCATTATGCTACCTTCTCACCTTAACCACTGGGCTATCCCGACCCCAGTCATCTGCATTCGCAAAATAATCCGTATTACACGTTCGAAAAACGAATTACGAGTGACAACTTCAAAAAATAGCCACTTGTTACGCCGAACAACAGCGCCCTCTAGCACAAAAAGGATGGACATGGATTCATATACGGAAGGATTGTTATAGTATGCCCTTCTCTCATTAAAATTTATACAGAGAGTTTTGAATCACCTTGCATATAAGTTAAGGAGTGAACAAAAGTATAAATATATAAACTACGATCATCGATAGGAATATGTCTGCGAACAATGTTTAATCCTTTTTTACAAGGTGGCAGTTTATTTAAAAAAAGAAAATTACAAGAAACATAACAAACAGCAACAAATTGAGAAATTATTACTGATTCTAATGCTTATAAAAAAATACTACAAAATCTACCCAGTATTACCCGAAAGTTGAAGTAGGGATACATTGAATTCATTAATCCAAAAAAATAACAAAATACATAAATGTTATTCATACAAATGACAGTGAAAATTGCATACTATCCGTGTACACCGGAGCAACGATACGACCGCTGCCAAAAATATATATATATATACCCTTACTCCTACGAGCAACAAAATAAACGCAAAGAAAATTGCTTCTGTCAGCGCCAGAACACATTCCACAGACACGCAAAATGACCCCCCTTCTGTAGCCGTGACTAAAATCCATTTGTTGGGCATGCGCAGTCGCTAGATCGAAAAATTCGCACTTCAATCCGCGAACACAGCAAGGGAAGAAATAACAATAAAAAATTTTAAAAGTTAGCTCACTTAAAAAATGACTAAAATTAAAATTACTTTTGAAATCATGAAATGGAAAGAAAAATCTTGTTAAAATCCCAAGATATATGCTGAACTTTTGATTCGAACTATAGAATTATGCTACTCAAAGTTTTTCGGATACGACAATATATTTATATATCAGATAACCTTAAAACTGCAATTTTCGATATATATTTAAAAATAATAATAAATATGAAACAAGAAAGATCAATCATGCATAAAGCATTGATTATGAAACACTTTCCAACTCGAATTTTATTTAAACATCTCTAAAATGTGATACATTCAGTGGTAATATTTTTAAAATTATCGCAATACTGCAATAATTAATTATATTTGAGAATATAAAACTTCATCGAAAAAAAAGAACTTGATTCAAATAACGTCATCGAAATATAAATCGCCTGGCTCTCTGTGTAAAAGCAGTAAATATTTCATTCATACATTTTTATTTCATTCATCACAGTACTGCAATAATTTATTCTACTTAAAAACTTAAAACCATGGAGATAAAAGTAATTTAACTCTATGCATAAAACTTCATCGAAAAAGTCTGCTATTAATTCGTCTGCTTGTCTATGTAAAATCACTGAATATTTCATTCATATCATCTACTATATTGCAGACTCCAAAACAAAATAATTTTGCGTTAAAGAAATTCAGCAATTCTTATACAACTCATCTTACTGCCTAATCTGCTTACATTCTCCAAAAGTTAAAATTAAGTTTCGTTGTAGAATTAATCAAAGGGTGATGATCATTTAAACTCAAATATATTGTAATTGTATTGTTTCAAAATACAGATGCACAGAAATTAAGCAAAAATAAAGCTGTTTTAGGACGGATACAACACTAAATATAAATTACATAAGAGACCAATCATGCATAACGCATTGATTATGAAGCAC
Source organism: Amaurobius ferox (assembly GCA_951213105.1). Classification (NCBI taxonomy): domain Eukaryota; kingdom Metazoa; phylum Arthropoda; class Arachnida; order Araneae; family Amaurobiidae; genus Amaurobius; species Amaurobius ferox. The sequence continues at coordinate 121,108,846 of OX578141.1, forward strand.
TTTCCAACTGTAATGCAATTTTATTTAAACATCCCTAAAATGCGATGCATTCAGCGGTAATATTTTTAAAATTATCACAATACTATAATAAATTATTATATTTGAAAACCTCATCGAAAAAAAAATAAACTTTATTCAAATGACGTGATACATAAATCGCCTGGCTCTCTATGAAAAAGCCGTAAAAATTTCATTCATAAATTTTTATTCTATTCCTTTCATTAATCACAATACTACAATAATTTATTTTACTTAAAAACTTAAAACCATGGAGGTAAAAGTAATTTAACTCTGTGCTTAAAACTTCACAGAAAAGGCTGCTATAAAATCGGCTGTTCTCTATATAAAATCAATGACTGTTTCATTCATATCAACTATATTGCAGACTCCAGCGCTAAATAATTTTGAGTTAAAGAAATTTAGCAATTCTTATGCAACTCATCTTACAGTTTGATGTGTTTACAATCTCCATAAGTGAAAATTAGGCTTCGTTGCAGAAATAATCAAAATTTGATGATCATTTAAACTCAAATATATTGTAATTGCGTTGTTTCAGAACACTGATGCACAGAAATTAAGCAAAAATAAAGCGGTTTTAGTACGGATACAACATTAATATAAATTAAAAAGAACGTTAAAAATCATGATTTTGACACAAGATGGATGCCATATTTTATTTTGAAGTGGGTCACTGATCTCTTCATATAATGATCACGTGATCTCTTCATATAATAGGTGTAATTATTATTTTAATTTTTATTAAAAAAACTACCGAATATATTTTTCTGAAATTTTTTTATATATTTTATGGGATAATTTAAATATTTCCTAAAACTATCGAAGCAATTTGTGAATTTTAAATTTGCTTATATGTTTGAAAAATTAGGTCCCATAGTGTTCAATGTATTTCATTTTTTCAACCCGGGTTTAATGCAAAATTAATTGGGTGATATTATTCATTTATATTCCCGTAGGTCCCACAGATCGACTGAACAACATACTAAAATTTTGGTTTGATAAAGTCATTTTTGCGGCAGTTATCGTGCTAACGGACGGACAGACAGACTGACAGAATGAACAAAGTCATAAACACTTTTCAACTATGTTGTAAACTGCTCAAAAATGTCTTTGGGATACGGTTCATAGTTAGAAAGAGCATTCCTCGATCTTTTCATTGATGTAAAGATAAAAACTATGATTTTCGTTCACTAAGGAATCGAGGTGTAAAAATGCTAAAGCATAAAATAACTAAAAACTTATTGGAATTAAAAAAATAAAATAACGCAGAGGTGGACCTTCTCGGGCCCTGTAGTACCTGTGCACCAAATTTCATAGCTGCACAACCTTTAGATTTCCCGGTACAGACTGCACACACACACACACACACACACAGAGAGAGAGAGAGACATCATTTATTAAGTAAGACTACTACAATTTCGTTTTAGCCGCTTGTCATTTTACAGATCCCGTGAGCATAGATCTCGTTATAGACGAGATATAGAACATAGATAACGTTTTATAGATCTAGTGAACAATTTATCGCAGTGAACAATTTATCAAATTTATAAAAAAGGGAAGTGAATACAAGAAACATAACAAACATCAGCAAAATTAGCATAGTATGTTTCAGTATTTATGAAAACACTAAAATCTCGTTTTGTAGCCAAACTATATGCATTTTTTAAAATTACTTTTCTATGTTTATATCTAGATAATATATGCAGTATAACCATCCAAATTTGGTCCGAGTAGCTTAGCTGTTTTCAAGATTACGAAGAGCTAAAGATTTCGACAAAAGCCCTTTGTATAGTTAACTATATACATTTTTGGATTTTTTTTCTGCGTTCACATCTACATAATATATGAAACTTGCCAGATTAATTGGGTCAAATCGCTCGAATGGTGTTTGAGATTACGAATAATCAACGATTTGACACACACCCACACAAACTGCTGCTCATGTCTCAGGGTGAGTCGAGTGAGTCGAGGTGAGTCGAGGTGAGCCGAGTCTGGGTTTTCGACACACCCACAAAGCGGCAAAAGTCATTTTTAACATAAGGGAACTCCCACCGATGGTGAAGGCTCAACTTTTTATTAAATCACGTCCATCCTACTTTTTTAAGGCTGCCTGCATTGGTTACAGTAAAAAGATTACCTAATTTACTACAACAAGTACATATATCAAGAAGAAAAGTCGTATAACTCCAAATAACTGCCACCATACTTTCCTTTAGCTCACCGCGAAAAAAGTAAGCATATTGCCATATATTTGAATATTAAAACTTTATACAGAGCAGATGGTGATGTTCCACTTTTCATTGCTTTCCAGAGGTACTTAAATCTTTAAGTATCTCTGAAGAAATTAATTTTTTTAATCTTAAATTATAAAAATGAAATTACTAAAAAGTAATCGAACTACAAAACGTACCGAGTTAAAAGTTTTCAACTTCCAATCATTGAAATTGTCAGTTCCCATAGAGGCTCTCAAAATTGTGGCATATAGCTATTTTCTTGCTGCCATTGTAGGTATTGGCTATTCCATACTGATGAACGCGTAATAAATGCAGAACCTGTCCATGAATGGTGCTATCTGCAATGGAAGTGTTTTCAAACCATGTATAAAAATCAAGTTACATTAGGAGAATACAAAATATTTGCATACAGAAAAATCGATGTCATTCAATCTTTAATTGCTATTCAGGGGAATTTAATTTTTCATGAAGTTATCAAAAATTTATATTTTAAAAGTACAAATATTTTAAAATTCTAATATTATTCCGGAGATTTTACTGAAAGGACAATTAAAATATCATGATTATAGCTCATACAGAGATAGTTCTTCTTCCATCGCACTTTCGAGGCACTTAATTTTCATAAATTTGTCGAAAATGATATTCTTTATCCATCCGACACGCCACGTTAAAAATTTCCTTTTCAAGTTATTATCTCAAAGTACGTGTATGAAAGAAAGGTAAGAAATATTAGAAAAACACAAAAATGGAGCGTGAGAAAATATACAGCTACGCTCTGTTTTCAGTTGCTAGTAAAAGACGCACAATGTTTCTTAAACTCCTCAAAAAGAAGTATTTTTAGAAAATACTTGACGTGCGAATCTCGACACGTTATGTACTTTCTAATCAAGTAAAGCATTAATTTTATATCAAAACCCTAAAATCCCAGAATATACGGATGTTTTATTACTTCCGTACATGCATAGTATAATGTAAAGGGTATATGAACTGTGACGGGTCAAAAATTTGAATTCAAATTTTCGACAGAAGGGCACATTTTAAGCATCCCTGAACATTTTTGAGTTGACGTCTGCATGTGTGTGTGTGTGTGTGTGTGTGGACGCGATATCTCACGAACAAATGAAGGGCATCAAAAAACGGCGGCTTTTCTTTATCGATGCACGAAGCACTCGCACAAGAGATCGATCGTCTTTGGTCTATGAACTGGGACACAAAATCTTCCGTCTTCTGACTCCCACTTACAATTGCGTAGCAATAGGATGCGCTCACGCCGCACTAATTCTGGGTGGACAGCGACAGGAAGCACGCAGTTGGTACAAACGCCGATGCAACAGATGGAAATATGTCTTGCGAATCGAAGTTGGACTCCATAGCTTAGACGTAAGTCTACTGAGACACATTTTGTAGAACCGCTCTCAGAACGAACGTAGAGCTTGAACCCCGAGAAACCTACGATGCTGAAGTGGAAGGGCGCCCTACGATAGCCTTTAGGACGTTTCAGATTTCCTGTGCCCGAATGCGACCCCGACTTCCGGATTCAAACTTCGCTACTTTAGACGTTGACGGACCTGTCACGGCAGTACGCTGGATGTTCGATAGTCTGAACACTTGGACGACCTCCTACACTCCACTACATCATTCTGTTCATATTCTATGAGAGCGTCGTAGACCATCTCAAAGAGTGCGGTGTGGAGTTCATCCTCGTTCACTAACCTGTTCATCTCGAAGAGTATAACACGCGAGTACGTATCGTGTCGAGCATTACTGCTTGATACACGTCCCAGAACTTGAAACTGAAGGTTACGAAGACCTTCTTGGACCTGATCTGTATAGAATTTCCTTTGAACTCCGCCATACCGATCCATCCAGATCATCAGAAAGTGGATGAACCAAAGGCGGGACTGGAGCCGACGCCTGATACACTAGCCTCTAAAAGTTAAGCACGGGCAGTAAAATCAACATAAGTGGAATAGTAAAGCTTTGATTAACTCAAAATTGTACATGAAGGTATAAAATGTGTTTATGCATTAAAGAACGCAAAGATGAAAATATGAAAAGACACAAATGATACAAAGATGAAAAAATTATTTACTTTTCGTAAGTTATATGATGGCGTCACATTTAGGCCATTAACAAAATGATGTTTAAAGGCAAACAAACCAAACAAAAATTACATTAATAGAGTATGTGACCACCCCGGATCTTCACACAAATTTTTCAACGATTTTCCATGCTTTCAATGAGGTGTTCAAACATCGTAGATGCGAACAATGGCCATTCCTCCAATAGGGCGATTTTCAACTCTCTGGGACTGGATGGAGGAGGTAAACATGCAGAGACAGCACGCCCGAGGGCATCCCAAAGGTTTTTGGGCGATGTGAGTCACCACTTTGGTATGTCAGTTTGGAGTATTCATATCTAGGTAGTGGCTTTGTCCTCTCTAGGTACGTGGCAAGAAAGGAGACGCCAACCACGTAAGACTTGAGATACTTGCAAACGATTGCGTAGTTTGTGGAATACACTCGCTCGTACAATAACACTCAACACGTTAGAAACTTAACATTTTAATAACCAAACTTTAACACAACAATTACAGGTTACGTTAAAGACTGTACTTAAAACATTACAGCCTAAGTTATCCTAATTAATGCATGCACATAATTGAGTAAAGAAATGCCTGACACGTAATCAGCGTTACGCCGAGACTCAAGGCTGCGAGACTCCAGGCTTCTAAAACCCAGGTTTCGAAACTGAAGATATGCTTATTGCAGAGTCTTAAATACTAAATTGCAAACATGCGCATTACTGCATTCACGGGGCAGCAGAGTCTGTGTAGTCCCGCAGTTACGACGGCACCACAGTACTCCCCCCTAGGAAAAAATATCCAGGCTAAACCCCCGCCTGAAAACGAACCACAGGTTTAGTTCTCCGGCCAGACCTAGAAACACTATGGGCACTAGTAGTGGAAGTCTCCAAAAAACTTGTGTGCTCAATCGCACCAGGAACCACCACGTACGCTGGCTTCACCCTGTCTAATGACACGTCCTGTTCCCGGCCATTGTACAGGATCGAGATTACCTTGTCAGTCCTCGACAACACTAGAAACGGTCCCTGGTATGGCGGCACCAACGGTCTCTTGACTGCATCTATACGAAGAAAAACATAAGAACAGCTCTTTAAATCAGTAGAAACATACACTTTCTGTGTAGAATGGTCAGTTGCCGGTGTGGTGAGGCGAATTTTACACATAAATACAGAAATCAGAATTATAAATACACTGAAAATTACTCACCACTAGTGCCTCTCAGCTCAACCGCGGTTCGTATAGTGTAATACAAAAAAGGATTAAGTACATTGCATAATGCTAATTAAAGAGTCTAGATTTTGTGGCCACTTAACAATTTATTAAAAAGAACACAAGAAATACTCAAATTGACACTAATAATAAAATACACAATTACAAGTACTTCCCAGCTACCCAGCTTGACCTCGGGGTGTACGTTCACTATGAAATTAATATATAGATTTTCCAAAACTCAAAATTTGCATTAATTACTTTCAACTTTGTTCAGTGGACAAATATCCCAAACTTAACGTTAACATTAACACTGGCGATCACATCAATTACTATCGAGACATACATATAAAACATTAAAATCAAAGATAAATCAGCATACCTTTTACAGACGGCTCTGACACTGCAGAGAGCTGCTGGTAGCAATGCCTCTGTACTATTAAAAAGGGAAGATCTTCACTAATGGGTTCTCAGTTCAGTCAATGAAATTTCATAAAACAATTACCTTCTTTAGGCTCAGACCGGTTGAAGCGGAGACCGGAAATGATGTTTCAAACAAGAATTAACACCGAGATGGGCACACAGTCCACTTCCTTCTCCTCCTCCTAACGTCGGTTTTGGCCCAGCGGTTACTAAGAACATGCGTACAAGCCGCTACCGGTAGTCAAGAGCAATTTCGTAAAGACTAAGTGAAAGTCAATTCCTACGGACCGCACTGATTACAGTAGATGTCACCCAGTTGACGCACGTCTGCTGTATAGGAGCCAGGGATTGATGCCCCTGCAAGACTCCGTCCACGTACCTTCGTAGTGAATGATTATGCTGATCGGTCGACACCGTTCTAGTAGCTGTGACTACGCACTGCCATGGCTGCCACAAATGAATGGCTGTTTATGGAATATGCGCTACCCTAGAGAATGGTACTCCTTGTCAGGTATAAGGCGCCGGTTCCGTGAAATTTGCATGTACTGCCGTACGACAAGTGCCGCCTAATAACGCCTAACTGCGTTGCACTGATGCATTGGCTTCACACAAGTGCTCAAAACACCAGGAGACCTTTCTCCATGAAAAACAGGATTGCGTCTGAAATTTAACATTTTCAAAAGTGCCTCCAGAATTTTTTAAAACGAAGGGAACGACAATTTTGGGAGGAAGTCCCCCGCTTTCCCATTCGATGTTTCCAAAGCGCAATAAAAAAGGCGGTCCACTTTTGCCTCACACTATTGGTTTGCGAAGAGACGCTCATTTGCACACAAATCTCCGAATATTTACAACCCATGTCAAAAGCGCATACAAACCAAGGCGCCATCAAGTCCCAATTTCGTCTGTGCAGAGGCATCGCTATACATAACACAATACATATTATATACATTTCAAGTAACATTACACTTGCCCCTTTTCATCCCTGGGCTACGTAAAAAAAAAATATGGAAATGCTTCATAACAGCCGGGATCTGCCTCAGCCTGGCCATCTGTTCCCTCAGATTTTGAACGAACTGTATTGGAGCCATTACTTCTCGATCTGCTCTCTGAATCATGTCTCCCGGCAAGCGAAAGGTTGTACCGTAAACCAACTCTGTCGGTGCAGCTTGTAACTCCTCCCGCACTGCCGAGCTCAATGGCAATAGCACCCCTGGCAAAGCATCACTCCAATGAACACAATCCACCGCCATTAAAGCTGATTTAAGGATTCTTTGAAATCGCTCCACCATACCATTCCCCTGAGGGTGATATGCGGTAGTACGACATTTGTGTACCCCCAGGATCCTGGATAAACATTCGAACAGTCGAGATTCAAAATTTGCTTCTTGATCTGTCGTGATAACTTCCGGCACCCCAAAACGCGCGATCCAATTGCTGAGAAAAACTTCAGCCACCGTCTCCGCGGTCTGGTCTGCTTCTAGCCAGCGTGTATATCTGTCGATGCATGTTAAGAGATATCTGTTCCCTTTTGACGGCAACAGGGGTCCTACTATGTCCAAATGAACCTGGCAAAAACGATTTGCTGCACGAGGAAATTCCGCCAAAGGTGTTTTAGTATTCTTAAATACCTTAGCTTTTTGATATTCAACGCATTGTCGACACCATTCAGCACAATCTTTTCTCATAGAACGCCAAACGAAACGTTGTTGCAACAATGACGCCTTTTTACCAGGATGTGACATATTATGTGTTTTATCAAACACCTTCTTCCCCCAGATCTGTGGAATGAAAGGTCTAGGTACATTTTTAGACATATCACAATATATGGAATTATTACAGGCAGGGAAAGACATAAGACGCAAATCGAGACCTGTGTGCTTTTCTAACAAATCCTTCAACTCCTGATCCGGTAACTGATCCAGCGCTATACACTCAAAATCAATTGAAGCAGCTAAACTTATAGTATTGATTCTAGACAAGGTACCAGCGACTACATTCTCATCCCCCGGAATATACCTGATATCGGTTGAATACTGACTAATTAATTCTAAATGTCGAAACTGTCGAGCAGAAGAGTCATTTTGAGGAGTCAGGTTTTGATTAAATGCATACGTCAACGGTTTATGGTCAGTATAAATAACCACCCAATGACCTTCTAACATATGCCAAAAGAGTCTCACAGCCGCATAAACTCCCCAAAACTCTCGATCAAACGTGCTGTATTTCAGTTGCGCAGGGGTAAGATTTTTAGAAAAAAATACAAACGGCTCCTGACCTTCTGTAACCTGCTGCTGCAATACCGCACCCGTTGCGATCTGAGAAGCATCAACCATTAAAACCAATGATACATCCGGAGCAGGGAATGCGAGAAGCGTTGCATTGACAATAGCTTTCTTGCAACACTAAATGCCTCCCTAGCCTCATCAGTCTACATGATAAGCGTTTTATCATTTTTCCGTTTATTTTTGACGTGTTCATTCAACTGCGATTGTTTCTCAGCCGCGCCTTTTAATAAAAATTTAGCATCGTCAAAAAAGTTCTCAACTTCTTCACTGTAGTAGGGAAAGAGTATTCAGCCAATTTACCAATCTTACCCGGCAATGGATAAATTCCCTTATCGGATATCAAAAACCCTAAGAAAGAAATCTCCGGTACTCCGAATTCACATTTTGGAAAATTCACTATCAAACCGTGATCACTCAACTTCCTAAATAATCTGCGTAAGTGGTCCTCATACAATTCCTCATCCTCGGAAAAAACAAACACATCATCCAAATACGACAGACAAAAATCAAACTCGCAGAGGATACTATCCAACACACGTTGAAACGTACTGCCTGTATTACGCAAACCGTACGGCATTTTTAGGAATTCAAACAGACCAATTGGAGTAGTTACCGCAGTTTTACAAACATCACTGGATTCCACCGGGATTTGCTGGTACGCTCGAACCAAATCAATTTTTGAATAAAAATGTTTTGCCCCTTAATTCTATCACAAAATCATGAATGTGAGGAAGCGGGTACCTATTCGGTGTTGTAATCTTATTGACTGCACGAAAATCTCCACAAATTCTCCACGAATGGTCCTTTTTCTTTACCATATGAATCGGACTAGCCCACGGACTTTTTGATGGTTTAATAACGCTTTGCTCAATCAGACCCTTAAATTCCATTGTAAATGCAGCCAATTTCTCTGGATTTAACCTCCTAGGTCTAAAAGAAACCGGAGGGCCAGTAGTTTCGATACAGTGCTTAACTAAACCATTTTCAGTGTTTATGAATGTTTGCGGATTGGAACCGAACAGCTGCTGGAACTCAGAAACTACAGAATCATACCTGTCTTCCCCCTAGTCAATGACAAACCTAACGACGATCCAGAAACAATCGTATCATAAACAAATAATTTTGTCTCCGCGTCGCAAATTCGTCTGTTCTTTAAATCGGTCAAGAGGCCAAACCTTTCTAAAAAATTCGCACCAAATATGGGCATAGAAATATCGGCAATCATCAAGTTCCAATTAAATTTCCTCCGGAATCCGAAATCCAAATCCAATCTTATACCTCCGAATGTCCTTATCACAGACCCATTAGCTGCATACAAAACCAAATCACCCGGGTCTTGTCGTGAGGTAAGCCTTTTAGGAAAACAGCTAATTGCAGCTCCGCTATCGATCAAAAATTTAGTTTTCGTAACCCGCTCATATACAAACATTCGTCAACCAACATACTCATTTTCCGCCGACGACGAAACAGAAATGCTCACTAGTTTCCCGACCATTTACATGGTGAAATACATTTACGAGCTTTTTCTTTAAATTTATCATGATACCAGTAGAACCCATCAGCACGCGAACCTAATGAAGACCTATTCCTTCTGCGTCTGAAACTGCTATATTCAGCACGAACAATCCCTGACCTAGAAACGGAACTCAGCTAACGAATTGTATTTTTTAACTCAGCCAATTCTGTCCTGCTTATTTCCAACTCTGAATTATCTCTCGAAACACTCGAAATAACAGCAGTATCTCTGGGACCCTCACAAATTTTATTTGCAATTTTTGCAAGCCCAGAAAACTCCAAGGATTGATTCCTAAGAACAAACACTAAGTATCTGCTGAACCCGAGCCGGTAGTCTTTGCATCCACAAAGTACGCAATACACTTTCGCTAAGCTTACCGCCATTTAAACCATTTTCGCATTATAATTGCGAAGGGCGTTGATCGCCTAAATGCAAATCATTGAGAAGCAATCTTAATTTTGAGTCCTCAGTCTGCTCATAGAAAGCTAAAACCCGCGCCTTCAATACTTGATACACTCCCTCAGCCGGGGGGATCAAAATTATATCCCGAACACATTTCAGAATCCGGGTATCAAGCGCGGAAACCACTGAATGAAATTTCGTTGAATCCACAGAAATACCCTCCGTAATAAATTGTGATTCGATCTGTGCAAACCACAAAGCAGTATCCGTTTCCCAAAAAACAGATGCTTTAAAACCTACTCTACAAAGACTTGAATGTTCCGGTTGCGTTTCCTGCCGAATCTGAATCTTTTCCTCGGATCCTATTTCCCAGCATATTTACTAATGTAATACAAACACACACTATAACAATACTAATCCCGGAAAATATAATACGGTTTAAAAAATCGCAAACTCAGCCTTTCACGACCGTTACTAACGGATACGTTACAATAACCTCAGAGCATAACCTATCATGCGAACATGTGAAAAGACAAGCGAAGTGTAAACACAATCTCAAAATATCACATATCTATACAATATGTAAAAACATTCGTTTCCGTGTAAAACACCAACCGAGCTAAACAAGAGCTCTTTAAAAAACATCGAATAAAGTACCTTAACTATGCCAACTGTAAAATATTAGCAACCTACACTTACACATCTGTAGTTCCTCATACTGGCACACGTTAAATATCACCTTTAATGTACATTATAAAATGCTCATCAAACCCTGTATCCAATAACTAGAACTAGTTGAAATAACCCAGAAACATGTAATATACACTATAACTCATGTCAACAAAAACACTCGCATAAAACACAGGTCACGAAATGCGCTCAAACTTTCATCTATCTGAACTTTTCCTCCTTTAAGCAATTCCGCATAAAACTTGCTCTACTACAGTTGGACCGACATTCAGAACTTGCATCAGAACAAGCAATTTCTGGTCACAAAACAGAGTAGAATCAAAACGAGTCATATATTTCCAAGTCCAGTCCACTTTTGGTGTGGAGCTAGTTACATCAGAACGAATTATATCCTTTCACGTCCGAGTCTACCACTTTGGGTCGATGACAGTCACCATCTTGGTATGTAGGTTTGGAGTATTCATATCTAGGTAGTGGCTCTGTCCTCTCTAGGTACGTGGCAAGAAAGGAGACGCCAACCACGTAAGACTTGAGATACTTGCTAACGGTTACGTAGATTGTGGAATACACTCGCTCGTACAATAACACTCAGCACGTTAGAAACTTAACATTTTAATAACCAAACTTTAACACAACAATTACAGGTTACGTTAATGCCTGACACGTAATCAGCGTTACGCCGGCTTCGAAAACCCAGGCTTCGAAACTGAAGATGTGCTTATTGCAGAGTCTAAAATACCAAATTGTAGACATGCGCATTACCGCATTCACGGGACAGCAGAGTCTGTGTAGTCCCGCAGACACGACGGCACCACAGGTTTTCAATGGGATTAAAGCCGGGGGATACGCCCACCACTCCATAAGAGAAATGCCCTCACTATCCAGGTATACGTCAACGATGTTAGTTCGATGGGGACTGGCATTATCGTCCATAAAGAAGAAAATAAAACCAACTGCTGCAGCGTAGAGTCTCGCAATGGAGTCTAGGACTTCATGCCGATACCGCACAGTCGTCACTGGACCACCTTTAAAGATATACAGCTCTGTGCGATATCTAATTGAAATTCCAGCCCACACCATGATGCTGCCACCTCTGAATGCGTGGTGTTCGATTATGTTCTTGGCCTGATTGCGGGTGCCTCGTTCTCTCCAGACCCTTATGCACTTATCATCTGATTCAAGGGCAAATCTGGACTCGTCCGTGAACAGGACGTTGCACCAATCTGAGACAGTCCAATTGATATGTTGACGACACCACTTTAATCTAGCTCCTCTGGCTTGGACGGTTAGTGGAACGCAAAAACGTGGTACTTGGGCGTACAGTCCTTTCACGTGGAGCCTTCGGTGCACAGTACTGGCAGATATTGTCCCACCAAGTGCCGCTGGAACCATGTATGTAACAGTTGTGGAGGTCGCTCTTCGATTTCGCTTGGCTACTATAGCAATATACCGATCATCAGAGGGGGTGGTAACCTTTGAACGACCGAGTACAGGTCTTCGGACAACTGTTTGGCTTGTTTGAAATTGTTTCCATAATCGAGAAATTACCTAATGATTAACGCCAAAGAAAATAGCGACATCTTTGATTGACTATCCTGCTTCAATGCGTCCGACAGCACGCCAGCGTTCACTATCTGTCATTCGTCCTCTTTCAGCCATGGAAACACTAATATCATGAAAAATAATCCTATAAATGTTATAAACACTCCGTATCAGCATTTAAATACACCTCCTCAAACCCTTCAGATGCTGGCGTCGTCAACGACTGCCTAATTAGCATATATCCGGACAGTCAATCGTGATTGGCTGTAACATACGATATTTGCATACTGCCATCTAAATTCGCAGCGATTTTCAGCCATTTAAATTCAAATACGTTTTCAAAAAATGAAAATTTGCATCGTGTGCTTAACTTTTGGAAATCCGTGTACTAGAACATTATCTTCTCCAGCATAACCGTCCAACCACTTATCCAGAGGGTTCGAGAATATGGAATCCAGCTTAAGGGCGCCGGCAAACCGTAAATCCACACACCGCAAGACTTTTGCAGTTCGGTCGTATCATAGGCCTTAGAAAAGTTTAGATTTTGTTTGTGAGGGAAGTAAAGGGATGGAGTTTGCTCCGCCAATTCTTCGAACTTGCCTGCCTTGGTATTGTTAAAAAAGCGCATCTAAAAATCAACCAAGACAAAACCAAATGCATGGCTTTTACTAGACGTGGGTGATCCCCTATCGTATGTGAAACTGGCTTGTGAAAATGTGAATCTGTCGAACTTTAACTACCTGAAATCTTAAATAAACTGTAAAAATAATGTTAGGTTAGAAATCCAAAAACGAATAATAGCTGCAAATCATTGCTTTCATGGATTAAATATTTATTTAAGATCACACCTAATTGGAAGAAGAACAAAATTACAACTATATAAAGTAGAGGTGGGTTGCTATTAGCTCAGCTGCTAATTTAACACTGCGAACGACAAATAGCAGTTACTAACAGCTAACACGGATTCCACCAGACTGCTAAAAATAGCAGATACTATTCCTTTCGTTGCCCCCCCCCCCCCCTGTTCACTGCGGAGCACTACCAGTCGGAGCTTGTGACTCGCTACTCACCTTGTTCACTGATGCTCACTATCCCCTGAGTTCACATCACATGCAAGCTTTTTCACCCCACACGCGTAGCAAATAAGAAACTCTGTTCGCTCTATGCAGTCGCACACATTCACAAGCCTCCGATTATGAGCACCCATAGAACTGTTTATAGGAGATAAAAACACTGACGACAGTGAGGCAAACTCAAAAATAAAACATACAACATTGACTAGCCTGATGCTCACCTCTGTGACCTTGAATGCCCAGGGGGTCAAGTGTCTCCTTTGCTCTCCCTATAAGCGTCCATGCATCAGATTTGTCATTTTCCTCAAAAAAGAGTATATTCCTAAAGCGAGCCCAAGACGGGCTAGCCCAATTATCTTCAAATTTCCCAAAGAATTAAAATGTATCACAAGAGGCACACATTGAATCACATAAAAATTTGGACTTTCTAGCTGCTCCAGCCCTCAAGCAATTCCCCGGAAACAAGTACATTCCTATGGAGGGCCCAGGACGAGGCAGTCCGATAAGGTTGAAAATCCAAAGAATTGAAATATACCACAAAAGACAACGCCATACTAAATTTGGGTTTTTAAACTGCTTTCTGGAGTTATCCCCTCCCTCCAGAAACGAGTGCGTTTCTATGGCAGGCTCAAAACGAGCCCGCCCGATAAGGTTTAAAATCCAAAGGCATACCATGGCATACCATATTGGGACTTTCTAGTTACTCCGGCTCTCGCGTTATTCTCCTGAAACCAGTACATTCCTACAAAAGGGGCTAGGACGAGCCAGCCCGATAAGATTAAAAATCCAAAGAATTAAAATATATTACAAAAGGCAAAGACAAATTACATTTGGACTTGCTAGATGCTCCTGTTCTCGAATTAGTCCCCCCCCCCCCCGAAAAGAGTACAATTCCATAGCGAGCTGAGGATGAGCCATTCCGATCAGATTAAAATCCGAAGAATTAAAATATATCACAAATGGCAACAACAAACTCAATTTGGACTTTCTAGCTGCTCCGGTTCTAGAGTTATTCACCCAAGACAAGTACATTTCCATGGCGGGTTGAGGACCGGCTAGCCCGATAAAATTAAAATTCCAAAGAATTAAAATATACCACAAAAGATAACGACATATAAAATGTGGACTTTTTAGCTACTTCGGTTCTGGAGTCATTCCCATAGGAACGAGTATATTTCAATGGCCAGCCCGAAAAGGTTAAAAATCCTAAGAATAAAAATATACCACAAAATACAACGACATACCACATTTGAACTTTCTAGCCTTTCCGATTCTCAAGTTATTTCCAAGAAATGAGTACATTCCTATAGCGAGACAAAACGGGCTAGTTTCCATCAGTGGTCAAAACCACTGAGGTCTTTAATAACAGATAAATAGCAGGTCTAAACTGATAATTAACGGACCTAACAGATAACAGGTCTAACAGATAATTAACTGATCCGAATGCTCTACTAAATAGACGTTGCTTACAAATCCCCACTGTTCTGCTAAATTTCGAATCTCAAATTCTTTCTACTTCCGTAGCACTCATCGAAAATAAAAATTTCGCTGCATCTGTTTTCGTAGTTAGCAAAGCAGAAGCACTATTTAAGAGTTATCTCCGTATAAACCAGCTAAAATTTCTCAATCTGCATCGTTCGCAATGTGTTTGTTTTTATAGATAACTTGTTTCGGCATAAGACTGTCCAGTAGCGTAGCGTAAGATTTTTGACTGGGGGTGAGCACTTGGTGTTTTACATTAGAAAAGGTTTTGCTGTTACTACAAGTGAGACCTATATTTGAATTCGCTCTTTTTTATTTTATTTTTTTATATGTAAAATAGTATAATGCAGCAGAAAAATGCAATAAGTGCATGAAATGGAAATGCACGAAATTTTAAAATGTTACCGATGTAAGATGAATACATGCAAGATATACATTTTAAATGTTTCAATATTTCTATCTTAGATCAGCCTTTGCAATATTTAATATGAAGTAGATATAAATTAGAATATTATAAGCAAGTGACAGAAAAGATATATCAATTTTGTAAATATAAACAGCTAGAACTGGCAAAATTAAACAATTCAAGAGAGCACTGAAAATGGGTGAAAGATAAATTTGGAACGTAACAAGCTTAGTTGACAATCTCTGTAATCATTAATGTCCTTAAACAATATTGTATCTTAATTATTGATAAATACTATACTAAGAAAACTTAATATCTTATATTTACAATATGCTAAAAATCTACTAAAAATATTATCAATCGGTTTTGTAAAAAAGATTATCATGTAACAGGTGATTACCAAAGCGAAATCAGATTTATTCCTTCTAATACTCCCAAATACGCAAACAGATGCGTCGCCATACTGATTCCCGAGGTCTAATTTACTTACTAACTATTATTGATCTCGAAGGCTACTTCACTTAATAACTACTAAGTTTAAATAGTCATTATTAGTGTATTTCTCGTCCTGATCTTGTTTAAGGTTAGGTGAAGTTAGTTATTTGTGAAAAATAACTCAAATTATTTAGAATTACAAAAAATTAATATTTTCTGGGAAAATAGCACTTCGTTTGACTCCAAATGGCGGACCCATTCTCCCACATCATGTCTGCTCACGACATTGAGAACCGTCACGTCTCATATCCAGTCATTGTCGTTTGCGGAGGTAGAAGCAATAACCACTCCCCTTTTCAATGCTAGTTTCCACGCACCCGTTAAACGCGGTGATCAGCCACGGAAGAGTCCGAATGTTTCAATATCATGCTAATCGTTATACACTTCGTAGGCTTGAATATTTGAGCCTACGATACTTTAAAAGATGCGTTTTAATGGGAAAAAATACTTTAAAACGTGTTATTTTAAGCAAATAAAGTGTAACCATTTTCTAAAATATACATATACATTCGCAAAGTTATTTAAACAATAAAATAAAAAAAACATTTACATAATTCCTTAAACTAAATTTCAAACTGGGGAGGCTGAGCGTTTCAGCCTCTATGGACGCTACGCTACTGCGGCTGCCACAAATTAACATTTTGTTTTCTCAAGCTATTACGCTTTGATATAGTTAGTTGGCTTTGAGAAGAGATTGGCGCGAAAAAGGTTTGTCAATTTGCTCTGAGAGAGAAGTTAGCGCGAAAAATCGATAGCATAGTGTCATGTCAGTGTTAAAAAGGATGTTTATCGCATTTATTGGCATTAATATTGCATTATTAGGTTTTCATTCAGGTAATAGCTTGGCGCTAAGTTACAGACAGAGTGTTTTATTAAAGGCAATAACAGGGCTCATTGAAAACTTACTAATCGTCCAGGTTAGCACTAAATTGATACATTTGGGTCAATTTTATTCAGTCCACTTGACGTGGAGTTGATATTGCTTTCCATTTCCATCTCATGGATTAAAAGTGAATATTCTGTTTCTTTCAAAAGTCTTGTGTAAAAAGGCATGTATTTGGAATTTATTTTCAGACAGTGGAAATAAGATAAAAGAGACATGTAATATATGGAAGTAGGTGTTTTTTACTTTTTGTCAAAGTCGTTTGCAGTGTTAATATGGCTGGGCAGTCAATAAAGCATGGAAGCTCTCAAGCACTTATTTTCAAAGTTGACTGATTGGCTTACGCGAAAGATATTTGCTTCTTTCTTCCAGGTGTAAACTTTGAGATGGGACAGCCCAGTGGTTAATGTGCGAGGATTGCAATCGGACTAGCCGAGTTCGATTCCCGGCTCTGCTCAATGTTCACGCGGTGTACGAGCACGTTAAATATGTGGGTCAGGGAGATATAAGTCCTTCCGAGGGGTTGATAGTAGGGGAAGTAAGGTACGTTCCCTGTGGATGCCGCCCCATTAGGTACCTGACTAAATTGGGTGGCACTTCTCGGCCGTATGAGCAGATTTCTTACACCTTCAGGTAGGTCGGACGATCTGGGTCGAAGACGAAGATGTAAATTTTATATTAACGTTAAAGAATAGGGAGTAATGGCCCCCATATGATATATAGCTAAGTGAAATATTCAATGCATATTTTCGATTACTGAAACTGACGCGTATTGAAAATTATGAAAAATAGCATTTGCTAAAAATAGCAATTAAAATTAGCAGCTAATAAAATTTAACATTAGCATTTAGCACTGCTAATGAAAAATATATAATACTTATAATTGAAGGGCTCAGAGGTCAAGTAGTCTAAGTGACATTTTTGTGAAAATTGAGTTAACTACCCCAGACGACTCATAATGCCAATATCTTTTTATGGCAAAGTTGTCTAAATGCAACTCCAAATGATATTAGTAAAAAAGTTGATTGAAAAAGTAGGCCATCTACATTGTAATAAGTAGCAGCAAGGTCAAGTAATCTAAGTTAGTGATACAAGAAGCAGCTATGGCTCTACAATCTAGGCATCCATAACCTAGGAGACAGAAACGCAACCATGAATATTTGGCTAGAAAATTAAACAAAGAGAGGGGCTAGTGAAGTTGGATCACTCATATTTAAATATCTTCAATCATTCAGGGAAAGATTGTCAACTGAAGATCTTCACGTTGTTTCTTACAGTAATTCAACACGTGGACAGAGCCGAAACAAATATATAGTGTCTATAATGTTTAATGCGGTAGTAAAGCTCAATATAAAATGCTGAAATCACAAGTATATGGAATCAGCACATTCCTTCTTACCAAATGACAGTGACTGTGTACAAATAGAGAAGAAAAAAAATGGCATTATGTATTTACACAGCAGAGGAGTGGATTGAACTTATAAAAAATGCTCGCATGAAACCGTCAGCATTTGATGATCAGCGTATAACAACTGATGACATAAAATATTTACAATGACTATTCGAGAAGTTCACATTTGGAAAGAAAACAGAGGAAAAAATCAAACTTAACTAGCTTAGCATTCGTTGGATTCTAATTGAAAAAGGAAAGGAAGAAATGAAATTTAAATATACACTTGACAACAACCTACCATTTCAAGCTATTGGTTTCCAGAAGAAACAACATGGTCGCCCTTTGAAATTCAGTGCTCTTCACATGCCCGCCCTTCACTGTTCCAATATCCAACGATGTCATTTCATTCCTTAGTTTTGTACCACCAATACACCACAACTTTTTCAAAAACTTGCAGTCAACTGGAAGATCGGAGAATTATTAGAAGCGTATCCTGATGGCTTCGAATCAGACAGTGAATAATTTTGTTTTCAACATTAGTTTGTTATTTGAAAGTGTAATCAACGCAAAAAGTATAATTATAATACATTATATGTTTTCATTTGGTCTAAACTATTACTCATTCGCACTAAGTAAACCATTAAGGTCAAATAATCTAACGACAAATTACGTTTTTTCTTAATCAAAATATTAAAAAAACAAGAAAGATCAATCATGCTTAAAGCATTGATTATGAAACACTTTCCAACTTCAATGCAATTTTATTTAAAAAAGTCTAAAATGCAATACATTCCTCGGTAATATTTTAAAACTTATCACAATACTACATTGATTTATTATATTTGAAAACTTAAACCTTCATTGAAAAAAATGAACTTCATTCAAATGACGGCATTGAAATATAAATTGCCTGGTTAAATATCTCTAAAATGCGATACATTCCACGGTAATATTTTTAAAACTATCATAATACTACGATAATTTATTATATTTGAAAACTTCATCGAAAACAACTGAAATAAATTCAAATGACGTCATAGAAAAAATAACACGCCTGGATCTCTCTATAAAAGCAGGATTTCATTCATAACTTTCTCCATTTCATTCATCACAATATTATAATAATTTATTTTATTTAAAAATTAAGACCATGGAGCTACAATTCATAAACTTTATGCATAAAACTTCATCGAAAAAAAATCGTCCTTCTGTTTATAAAATCAATTAATATTTCATTCATATCAGCCATGCAGACTCCATGGACTGAATTATTTTGTGTTAAAGAAATACAGTAATTCTAATACAACTCATTCTACATATTTTGCTGTTTACATTTTACATAGGTGAAAAATAGGCTTAGTTGTAGAAATAATCAAATTTGAATGAGAATTTAAACTCAAATATATTGTCATTGTGTTGTTAACACTTTACAACAAAGTTGAAAAGTGTTTATGACTTTGTTCATTCTGTCTGTCTGTCTGTCTGTCTGTCTGTCTGTCTGTCCGTTAGCACGCGATAACTGCCGTAAAAATGACTTAATCAAAATGAAATTTTAGTATGTTGTTCACACGGTCTATAGGACCTATGGGAATATAAATGAATAATATCACCCAATTAGTTTTGGATTGAACCCGGGTTGAAAAAATGGAATACATTGAGCCCTATGGGACCTAATTTTTCAAGCATTTTTTAAGCGGAGTTAAAATTCACAAATTGCTTCGAAAATTTTAGGCAATATTCAAATTGTTCCATAAAATATATAAAAAAAAATTCAGCGAAATATATTCAGTTGTTTTTTAAATAAAAATTAAAATAATAATAACACCTCTTATATTAAGCGATCACGTGTCCATGATATGAAACGATCACATGACCCACTTCAAAATGATATATGGGATCCATCTTGTGTCAAAATCGTGATTTTTAAAGTTCTTTTTAATTCATATTGAGTGTTGTATCCGTCCTAAAATTACTTTATTTTTGCCTAAATTCTGTGCATCTACATACTGAAACAACGCAATGACAATATATTTCAGTTTAAATGCTCTTCCAAATTTGATTATTTCTACTATTAAGCCTATTTTTCACCTATGTAAAATGTAAACAGCAAAATATGTAGAATGAGTTGTATTAGAATCGCTGTAATTCTTTAACACAAAATCATTTAGTCCATGGAGTCTGCTTAGCTGATATGAATTCATTGATTTTAGAAAGAGAAGGACGATATTTTTCGATGAAGTTTTACGCATGGAGTTTACTTATTTGCAGCTCAATGGTCTTAATTTTTAAATAAAGTAAATTGTTATAGTATTGTGATGAATGACATGAATGGGGGAATTATTTATGAATGAAATGTTGCTTTTATAGAGAGAGCCAGGCGTGTTATTTTTTTATGACGTCATTTGAATGGATTTCAGTTGTTTTCGATGAAGCTTTCAAATATAATAAATTATCGTAGTATTATGATAATTCTAAAATTATTACCGAGGAATGTATAACATTTTAGAGATGTTTAAACCAGGCAATTTATACTTTAATGCCGTCATTTGAATGAAGTTAATTTTTTTCGATGAAGGTTTAAGGTTTCAAATATAATAAATTAAAGTAGTATTGTGATAAGTTTTAAAATATTACCGAGGAATGTATTGCATTTTAGACATGTTTAAATAAAATTGCATTGAAGTTGGAAAGTGTTTCATAATCAATGCTTTAAGCATGATTGATCTTTCTTGTTTTAGTATGTAGATGCACATAATTTAAGCAAAAATAAAGTACTAGTTTTAGGACGGATACAACACTCATTATGAATTAAAAAGAACTTTAAAAAATCACGATTTTGAAACAAGATAGATGCCATATATCATTTTGAAGTGGGTCATGTGATCGTTTCATATCATGGTCAGGTGATCGTTTCATATAAGATGTGTAATTATTATTTTAATTTTTATTTAAAAACTACTGAATATATTTCGCTGAATTTTTTTTTATATATTTTATGGAACAGTTTAACTATTACCTAAAATTTTCGAAGCAATTTGTGAATTTTAAATCCGCTTAAAAAATGTTTGAAAAATTAGGTCCCATAGGGCTCAATGTATTTCATTTTTTCAACCCGGGTTCAATCCAAAACTAATTGGTTGATATTATTCATTTATATTCCCATAGGTCCTACAGACCGTCTGAACAACATACTATAATTTCATTTTGATTAAGTCATTTTTACGGCAGTTATCGTGCTAACGGACAGACAGACAGACAGACAGACAGACAGAGAGACAGACAGACAGACAGAATGAACAAAGTCATAAACACTTTTCAACTTTGTTGTAAATTATTAATAAAAATTGCACATACCTACAGAATTACATTTTGGCAATGCCACTTTTCCTATTTAGACAATTTTTCTAATTTAAAATAAGAATTTTTAATTTACAAAACAACTTAAAAGTCTTTTTCTGAAGCATGTTCAAGTTGCCAGTTAGACTACTTGACCTCTGATCCCTTCAATTCCCATCACTAATATAAAGTACTTATTAGAATTCCCTCATTTATGCGTCAGAAACTTGGACTCTCATACGACATGATAAGTACGCTCTTTGCATCTTTGAGAGAAAAATTTCGTGCAGTTTCTTTGGTGGAATTCAGGTGAACGATATTTGGAGAATAAGGTACAATATCAAACTATACAGATTATATAAAGTTTCTATTATAATCAAATACATTAAAATTAGCAGACTGAAATCGGCAGGACATTTGCTAAAAATGGATAACAGAGAAAAAATTTATATTCACACTAATCAAGAAAACACCTAGAGAAAGACCGAAGTTGAGATGGATCAATTGTACGGATAAGGACGTTGAGGTGTTAAACATAGGAAATTGAAAAAGCATTGCTTTAAGGGGAATCGCTTAGAAAAAACCACTGAGAAGGCCTGTAGAAGATACAAATCATTATTAAGAAATAAAATATCATAAAAATGTAAGTTCCAAAGAGGCGGAGTAACAACGGAGCCCTGGAGAGAACATTTCAAAATGAAATGAGTAAGACAAATATCAGCATCAATAAAACTAACAGAGCGGTTTTCGAAAACAAAAAAAAGATAAAGTTTTTAAAATAGTCTCTAATATTATATTCGAGAAGAATACTAGAAAGCACATTCCATTTAAAGTTGTCAAAAGCATCATTAACATCGATAGTAGTGAAGAAGCAAAATTTTGGTCAAACTAACTAAATTAAAACAAGCTTCTTACTAACTTTGGCTTTCCCTAAAACCAAATTGTTTAGGTGTGAATAATACCATAGGATTCCAACCTAAAGTTAAAGCGCTTAATACAAAGTCTTTCAAAACTTTCCTAGTCGTGGGCAAAAGACAAAAAGGACGATGAGATGTACAGAACGAAGATTTTCCTGCCTGAAGAATTTCCCTGCCTGAAGATTTCTCTGCCGAAGATTTCCCTGGCGATGAAACCCGTTAAACATCCCACCGTCCGTTTCCCACCCGTCAAACAAAGCTGGTCGCTGGTCTGTACGGAAAAGAGAAAAAACCATCATCCCTTTCAAAATAAATATATAAAAGCGGGTTAATTTTATCAGAGTACATTAAATTAATGTTATCATTATATTGAATATTAATGTCCTAATCCTTTCCAGTTTATTAAGCGTAACTTGTTACAAACCTACTATGAAAGTTATTACTAACGCAAGTTATTACAAACCTACTATCAAAGTTGAAGCAGATTTCCAGCTTAGTTTTGACAAAATTTATCATCTATCGATAACTAGCCATTTGTTTATGATATTTAATTTTAGCATTCTTAAGATGAACACCAGCAAAGTTACCCCAGATAAAAATTTTAACCCGCCGGAAAAGAACTGTTAAAAAATTGCGAAAGACAGCCAACTTACTTGTTCGCCAAGAAAACTTAAAAATCCTATTTTTCATCCAAATGGAACGGCACACTATTTAATGGGGTCAATAAAATAGTTAGAGGAATTATCCAAGTCACCAGCATCATAAACAACAATAAGTTTAATATGAAATTCAGAAAATAGGGTTTAACTTTACGGATGAACCCACCTGCGTCAAATTCAGCATTAAAAAAATAACCTGACTCAAAAACAACCTCAAACACCAGATCCACCAAGACAAATTTATGATCGTTAAGCGATTCAGGGTTAAGAATCTCTCACCAATTAATAAAATTTGAAACATTATAACTAATCAATGTCAGGTCCCGGTTCCTTATACCCGAATGGGACACAAATATAGACCCGAAGCTGATATTGTTGCACATTATAAACCCAGCTTGTATCAATAGCCATCTCCTACTCTCCAATTATCCTCAAAATTATAACCCCACAAAACTAGATTTAAAATTAAAATCCCCCCCCCCATTAAAATATAATTATAATTAATATAGTATAAATTCATTGTATAAATTCATCGAATAAAACATTAATATTTTCATGACAGGGAGGGGGGAATAGGTGCTTGAGACAATCATATTTTAACCACCATCCAGCAAAACTTCAACAAAAACAGAGGAGTTAATTAAAATAAAATTTCTGGGAAGGATTATAAATAATAATTGTCTTTTTCGAAATAGAAGAAAATTGAGAAAGACCAAAAGGGTGATTGAGAATATTTCTTCGAAGAAAATAAAGTTCTTAAATACAAATAAAATCATAAGTACAGTTAGTTACTACCAAGAACGCACGATTATGAGCAGCCAAAGATTGGTTAGTATTTATCTAAAAACCTCGAAGCACCATAATCAATAGATCTAGTTGAAATTTCTATAGTATGTTCAAGTAGTTCAAGTAGATTTCACATTTCTTATATAAGTAACTATGATTTATTTTAAAAATAATATTATTATTCTAGTTATGAAGAACGCAATGCAAATAGGTATACACTTGGTATCAGTACAGACTTTGAAAGTACGGTCGAACCACTTACTCTCCCGACAGTACCTAACAGTAATAAACTCATTAATTCTAAAGCTTTCCCCACCAACAGACAATTTTTTTAATATAAAAAGAGGTGCTGTGACCTGGACGGGAACTAAAAACCTGATCAACTTGCCAAGGATGCAGTTATATTGTATTTGATAAGATACTTTTGTAAGTTTCGTATTTTAACGCCCAAGAATTCGCCAATAGTCATACAGTATATCATGCAGTTGATATTAATTAAATGTCAATGGTATTTTGATGGAGAATTTTTGCACTTAAGTATAAATAATTCATTCGTTTGAACTAGTAAGTTGCCAACAGCGCCAGATTTTAACTAACGATGTATTAATTCAATGCAAAAGGCATTGTTTTATGCATCTTGTACACAATTATTTCGCTGTTAAAGAAATAAAGTCATTATATTGTCTTTGAAATACCATGTGCTACCGACACTAGAGTTTTACTTTTTATTAATATTAAAATAAAAACTTATAAGAAGTCGCAAAATAAACTATAAAATATATATTGCAGCTAGTACATACATAATTCGGCAATGAAAGCTTGTAATTTCGTCCCAATAGCTCAACGGTAAAGCGTCGACTGTCAACTACGAAGATATATGGTTTGATTCACGGTTGGAACAACAAGGTTCTTTATAATGTCTATTTATTACTTTCCCCACATGGTACATAGCATCATGTATAGGGAAAGTATTGCGAAGGAATCGAAAATTCGGATTCGAGTTTTCGGCAGTAAAGCACGTTTTAAGCATCCCTGAACTTGAATCATATGTTTTTGAGGTGAGGTCTGTATGTATTTAGGTGAGTTAGTGTGTGTATCGTTAGTGCGTGTGTGTATATATTAGTGCATGCGCTCGCCTATGTGTGTATGTGTGTGTGGACGCAATATCTCCAGAACGAAAAGAATGAATAAAAGGTTTCGAATATAATTTGGTGAGATTATTACAATCAGTGAATACTAGGCCCCTATTAATTTTAAACGCAATCGAATAATCGAAGGATCCTCAAATGTTCAAATAAATTTTTGAAAATATCATTAAAATATCAGTACTTTCAATAATGATATAAAAATCATTTCAGGTAGTAAAATCGTGTAAATTTTGATAGAAAAATCATGTAAATTTTCATTAGAAAACTAATGACATAAACTTTAAAACGCTAGCATGAACCATTCTTGAGACATTGCATGATTGTCGAATCTTTTTTGGACAATCATTCAAAAATCAGCACTTTGAATACACTGTTAAATAAATAATCATTTCATGTGTAAATTTTAATTACAAAACGATGATGTACACAAACTTTTGAACACTAGCATGAACTTTTATTGAAATATTGCAAGTTTTTCAAGCAAATTTATAAAATAAATTACATGAAATTAAAAATGTAGCAAATATCATCAAATATGTATACTTTTAATGTACAATACTATGCAAAAAATCTGTTAGCATCATTTTCGTGAATCTAATTTGTTCCACTCACGAGAAAAAAAATACTTTTTAATAGTTTTGTATTTTTACCCCAAAGAATTCTCCAACAATAATTTATTTCAGGAAATATTTATTAAATGTCAATCGCATGCATTTGACAGGGATTTTGCATGAGAGTATGAATAAGTCTAAAAAGCTGTGGACTTAAAAGCTGCCAAGGGCACCCAATTTCAATTTACGTCGTGTTAATTCCTTGGCAATAACATTACACCGTGGATTTGTACACCATTATTTCGCTTTGAAAGAAATAAAGTCATTGCAATTTGTAGGACAAGTCATGAGCTGCCCACATCATATTTTTTATAAAGAAAATAATGTGAGTTATTTTTAACTATAAATTGACCACAAAATTAAGAAAAATTAAGTATACTGTTTTAAGGAGATTATCTCCTTACATATATATGTATAGCTATAATATTGGTGTTATTGACCTGGCTGCTGCCAACTTGATAGTTTTAGTTTTCAGCTTGTGAAAAACAACAACATTATCGCTTTCGAAACAGAAACTTCTTGATTACGCACTTGTTCATGGACGCTTTATTACGATATAAAAAATAAACAACTGCATCAAAAATTTAATATGTCAGATAGCGTTACCGATAGTCGAGCACAATTAACACTGCAATAAATAAAATTATCAGATAAGATAGTTATCTTACCTGATAATCTTGTTGTCGTACCTGACATACAATGAAATCGGGCGAAAAATCCAGGTTAAAATCGTCAATTTTTATTTTAATTCCAATTTTATTTTCATATACTTACTGTAGCAAAACCGTATTGCATAGTCAGATATAAACGCCAAAAAATACAAAGCGAAAGTTAAAAGTTGTAACTAGGCTATTTTTCGCGACCCCAAACTAAAGCGAAGCAGTGTATTTTGCTACATACTTAATGACTGAGATGTTTATTTCTTAAAAGAAGTAAAAAACTCAAAATATTAAATCCAAAATATTAAATAATAAATAAATTATGTGCAAGATATCCTAGTAGCTTGTACAATTGTACAAATAATACCAAATAAATAGAAAATTCCATTAAGAAATATAAAATTAGAAAAAAAAATTAACGTTGTTAAGACGCCCACTGTTTTCTGCCCTGAGGATGAGGACTTTTAACGTTCTAGAAACAGTCGTAGTCACCTGATAGACCTATGCCTGCATTCTTTAAAAAACGTGTTAGAAAGATATATTCTCACAAGTTTTATTTATTGTCAATTTTATGTGTTCAAAACTCATTAGCGTAAGTCTTATGCTATTGAAATTAAGAGTTCCTGAATTAACAATATGCGACCTTTATAAATGTATCTGAATACTTTTGAGAATATAGTAAATTTTTATTATGAGTTGTGATATCATATATATTCTCAACCATTGTAGGCTTCAAATCGAACTAATAATCAGTTAATTAACTTTTGTCAATTAACTTTTCAGGTGTCCAAATAAATTTAACAGACATTTAAAGTAATTAAAAAGTTCATTTCCGCATGCACGACTTAAATTACATTATATACCTGAGAGCTTTCGAGTGTAAAACGGCTTTCATCAGAGGCATGTGACATGGTACAAGTACATTGGAGTTTTATATAAGTACAGCCAATCCACAAACTAAATTTGTCTATTACAGCTATCCGATCGGCAAAAAAAAATTCATACAAACGAAAGAGACATAAAATAGGCATATTACAAGAAAACTAATATAAATATGCAATGTACACTCATGTCCAAAAGTTAAGCATAGTTGCTGTTTATGCGAAAATTTCAGAAATTCTACTTAGCAGAAAATCTACTCAGAAAATCTAAAATCTACTTAATGGAAGGAAACGCGGTATGCGGGTGTAATAGGGATTTAGAAGAAGAAAACAAGGCAAAACAAGGATAATAACTACTTTTATTATCCAAAGAAAAGGGTTGAAAAAAAGGGTCACATTACGAGTGCCAACCTCAGTGAAACAGAATGATTAAAACAATGTGATGCTGCAGTTTAATACGATGTGTGGGGACTTCGAGTAGCCACGCATGCTGCACAACGATTTCCCATACTTTCGATGGCGGTTTGAATAAGTTGTGTGCTCAAAGAGTTCCAAGCCTCACGGAGAACAGTTTTCAATCTTGGAACGGAGCTTGGTGGGTAGCGAAGGCTGCAAGATGTCTCCCGAGCATATACCACACATGCTCTATTGGACTCAGATCAGGAAAGTTAGGATGAACTAGCGGAAGAGAATATTAACATAATGAAAAAAGCAACAGCTTATAGATTTCTCAACTTAATATTTGGCTGAGCAAGTAAGTATTCTCAGCGATAGCTACAATCAAATCAAAATCCAGAAATAAACCATTAAGTCTTAAGCACGATGTCAACCATTAAAGAAGGACTTAAAACTATTGTGCTCAAGTTACCAATCACAAATTTTACATTAATCTGTTTTTTGATGATAACTGCATTATTCATTTTAGAAAATTGCAGTTTTTGTATTAGATGCAAATAAATTAATAAATAAATTGTAAAAAGTATTGTATTATTATTAAAAAATATTGTACTATAAAAATATACATTGCACTATTATGGTACATAAATACATTCTTTTCCTTTATATCGTTTAATCGTATTGATAAGTACCTCTTTTATTACACAAACTTTTTAAATTCAATTTATACAATTTTAATTTAAGCTAATCTGGTCTTCTCAACTTCAAGCTGTAAATCAAAGTTAACTGACAAATAAACTGAACACCTTGAAAAATCATAGAGGGGGGGGGGAGCTGTGAATTGGAGGTCTGAACGAACTTGGGCCCAGGCCGATTCTGGTCTGGACTCAGCCTGAGTTTTCTAACACTGTTTAGAGCCAGGCCGGACTCGGTATAAGTTTTTATAAAGTCAGGTACAGTTGGGTCGAACATATTTAATTTTGAAAAAAATTTAAATGCATTTTAATTAAGTACATAAAATTATTGTGTTTATTTTAACTATGTAAAAATAAATGTTTAAAAATCTTATTTAAATTCTTCGCAGAAAATTTTCACATATTCATGCTTTTAACACATTTGAATACAAATCATTTCGGACAGGACCGGGCTAAGACTCAATGGTCCTCTGGCCAGACCAGGTAGATCTCAGATTCTACATTTATAAATTTCTTCAGGTGCGGGACGGATTTAAGCTCTGGTATAGTCGGACCGGGTGAAAATCTGAAACTTCGACCCGTACCTCTACCGTAGTTCGTGAATGCAAAATTATATTCATGAGGGTGCCACGAACCCAATAGGGTTGGTAATCACTGATATAATCTATAATCTATACATATGAAACTGAAAATATGTTTGTTTATGTGTTTGTCTGTTCCGCATAAAAATCCCCAGTTTTTAAGGGGGGTAGGGTTCTACTTTGATGTGATTATTCTCTGCGTCACCGTAGGTAACCCCCCATTCTATATTTTGAGTTCCTAGGACCAGTGGAGGTGTCAAGATTTGAATGAAAAACGCAAAATTAAACTTTCCATAGAAATAATGATCTGCAGACGATTATTTCCCGACACTTTATTTGATTAAACTTACAAATATACCGTGTTGCTTAACAACAGAATGAAATCAAATGTGTTCACACAACAGACGATTTTTATTTAAGCTATCCAATTTTGATAATAAAGGGTAGAAAAATAAATTTTTATAAAAAACGTTTTTAACACTTTACAACATAGTTGAAAAGTGTTTATGATTTTGTTCATTCTGTCTGTCTGTCTGCCGTTAGTACGATAACTGCCGTAAAAATGACTTTATCAAAATGAAATTTTAGTATGTTTTTCAGACGGTCTGTGGGACCTATGGGAATATAAATAAATAATATCACCCAATTAGTTTTTTATTGAACCCGGGTTGAAAAAATGAAATACATTGAGCCCTATGGGACCGAACTTTTCAAACATTTTTTAAGCAAATTTAAAATTCACAAATTGCTTCAAAATTTTTAGGAAATATTCACATTATCCCATAAAATACATAAAAAACTTTCAGTAAAATATGTTAGGTAGTTTTTTAATTAAAAATTATTTAATATAGGGAGAAAAACAAATTCAATTCAATTCTGACTTTTGGGATATCCTCCAGAAAGAAAAAAAAGACATACTATATAATAAATATCTTTCCAAGAGTTTAATGATTTTGTATATGAGAGAGACTTCACATTTTAAATAAATTTGGTAGATAACAATTTTTCAAATTTTTTTTTAATTTTATATAACTCTTCATGATATACTTATTTGATGGCATTTTTAATGCACTTTCCTACGTCCTAGAGAGTTAAAATTTGGTACACAGCTTAAATTTGTTGAACATTTTATTCTACAAAAATTTGGTGGATTTTTAAATATAGATCCTACATTTTTTTCGAAATGGCCTGCAAATAATCCCCGTTCACTTCTATAAATCTTTGTTGTAATATTGTTAAAAATTCTGATATGGGCATCACATGTCTTTCCCTGCAGACTCATATTCACTTTCCTATTCCACTCATATTTTCTTTCCCTGCAGACTCATATTTTTATATTTAACGATTTTCGCGGGTCATTTTGCAAAAATAGCCCGTTCCTTTTTCCCGAATCGTACTAGAATAACCTACAAGTGATTTATATACCAAATTTTGTTAAATTTGGTATATAAATCACTTGTAGGTTATTGAAATATTATAAACCAAATTTTGTTAAATTTGTTCCATTAGTTTTTAGCTAGAGTGGATAAAGGCAATTTCAG
Organism: Amaurobius ferox; assembly: GCA_951213105.1. Taxonomy (NCBI): domain Eukaryota; kingdom Metazoa; phylum Arthropoda; class Arachnida; order Araneae; family Amaurobiidae; genus Amaurobius; species Amaurobius ferox. Next base: position 121,139,193 of record OX578141.1, read on the forward strand.
CCGGCCATTTCGCAAAGAAGGCAGATTCTTTTATTACGAATCGTACTACAATCTAATGAACATCAGGGTTTCACACAAAAAACATATCTACCAAATTTTATGAAATTCGGTCCATTAGTTTTTCAGTTAGAGTGGATGCAATATCCTCACAGACACGCAGAAACACACACAGATACACCCTTACATACACAGATGTCTTCCTAAAAATAGTTTTTTCGTGTTCTAGTAGTCCCAAAACGTGTAGATCCTTCGAAAATTCGAGTTCCGATCTTCGGCACGATTCCAATACTTTGAATACATATACACACACACACACACACATATATTATCTGTGTATCTGTGTATCTAAATTCCGTGCCTACGTAATTACAATAGTTGTGATTTTAAATGATCCCTAAACTTTTATTATTTCTTCAAAGAAGCCTAATTTTAATTTATGCAGAATGCAAATATCTCAAGCGATTGTAAGGTGAGTTACATAATAATTGCTGAATTTTTTCACACAAAATTATTTAGCTCTGGAGTCTGGAATGCAAGTTATATGAATGAAATATTCATTGATTTTGCATTGAGAATCAGATGATTTATATTTCGATACAGTTTTAAATATTTAAGTATAATGAATTACTGTAGTACTGTGATAATGTAAAAGATGTCACCACTGAATGTATCACATTTTAGAGATTTTTAAATGAAATTGCATTTCAGTTGGAAAGTGTTTCATTATCAATGCTTATGAATGATTGATCTTTCTTGTTATATATTGATTGGGTTGTGTCGGTTACGGCCTTGGGATATAAAATTACGGAAATCATTGATATTTTTAATTTCATAAGTCGCCTGTTTTATTTTGACAAACATTTGTCGAATTTATATTTTTTTAATGTGTTATACCGATGGTTGAAATGAGATAAAATGGTACGTGTATATCTTCACCTACCATGTTCGCATCTTCATTTTGGCATATGTTAACCAAACTTCATATTTTTTTTTAATTTGTTTACAAACAAAATCAGGATGCTCTGCTCTTCAGATCTACTTGTGAAGATAATTTTCAACAGCAAAATCAGAGATACTTTTGCTTCTTTATAGGGGAATTAAATTAAATATTTGATTAGAATATTTTTTAGAACAATACCATTTAGAATACTACTGGAATTTTCACATAGAAATTAAAGATAAGACACGCATATTTTACAAAATCCCTAAAAATACGTTAAAGCTCTAACGAATTGAAAAATTACATTGATAAAGTAAGTTAAATAGAACACAAATTGGAATTACATTCAAGTGCAGCAAATAAATAAAAAAAAATATTTGAAAAAGGGAAAAGCATAGGTAACAGAAAATTGAAAAGGAAAAAACTAACAGGAAACTTTATTTGGCGAAAATATCCGGTACATCAGCAATAATTGAATCTGATGAACCGAATGTAGATGAAGAGTCTGCTGACAATGAAAATGACTCAAATAAATATGCGTCCTAGACAAATTGAATCACAACAACGGAAATTGTTAGTTAGATTCGGTGCGTTGCTTGTAAAATGGGACTACAGAAAAATTGCAATCTGTAGAGTTCACAGTATGTAAAAAAAAAAGTAAGTAAAAAAAAGAGGATATTGAATCCAATTTTTCCTCATGTTATAGCCATGAAACTTTTATCTTCAATAAAATATTATTTGTAAGTGCTCCATCTTATTCTCTGACTGGCAAAATGACATTTGTACTGAATGAATTTTCGAAATAAAAAAATTAAAATGTATTACTCCAGTAAATTTACAATAAATTGTAAATTTTTATACCTATCACAGTTTCTCAGTTACTCTACTTTACAGACTCGCCAAAGTCATTTTTTCACAAAGTACGCTATTTCGCCCGTACCTCGCCTAAAAGTACTTTCACCTAAATGTAGTTTTACTTAAAAGTAGTTTTATCTAAAAGCAATTTTATTTAAAAATGCTAACGCGGCTGTGAAAAACTTATGCAATCATAATCCAAGGTGCTTTTTAATTAAAATAGAGGCTGATATCAGTGCAATGTAACTTTATGATGGCATTACAGATTTTGAACTTTTAGGAGCGCAGCAGCGTTCAACCCCGACAAGTCGTCATGCCTGTAGCTGGCAAGTGTATATTATACATGACGTGACAAATACCGACTTCCAGGAATATCTCAGCCCCCCCCCCAAAAAAAATTTAAAGACTTTTTCCTATGTAAAGCCTTCTTAAAGTTGATAGAAACAAATCAAAATAATTACAATTGGTGCCGTAGCAGCCGAGAAAAAAGAATTTGAAAATGGCACATTTGCAATTGTTGTTCCTGCCTTGTTCCTTCCGTGTTGATGAACTCTACAGCACTATACCGATTTTAATGAATGATGGCTCATTTTGTATATTCTGGTGGGAGATACAATCGGCCGAAAGTAAACCCGAACACCGCTCATTATTCCGGATTCTTCGGTCATACAATTAAATCAAAAGTATCATTGGACTCGGAATAATAACTACAATAAATACGTATGCTCTCTAATTTGCATATGATGTCGTCTTCACATTTATTTGCTCATTATTTCTAAAAAGTTAAATGGCAACATCCGTTTTTATATAATCAGAAGACTTCCCTTGTCAGCATTGTACTAAATATAAATTTATGTGTGATTCCGCCCATAAATACGGGAGATACAGGAGACCGTATCCATATTTAAGGTTGTAAAATGAAGGTCACGCACACTCCACAGTTATATATTTCTTATTTCGTGGATACGGCACATTCTTTGCAAAAACCTCTTATCAAAAGGCTTCTGGAATTTAGAGCCCGTAAATTTTAGAAGCAGTGTAAATAACAATTTTAACCCCCAATATGTTAATGTTAAATGGTTTATTGAAACCACGAAATTTAGGACACTCGGGACCACGAATTAATTTTCATCACGAAATATGTTGAAAATCATTGGCATTTTATTTCAATATTTACTTAGACTCATTGTATTAGATACTAGCAGCATACCCGCTCTTCGTACGGAGTATATGATATAAAGAAACTTATAATTCGCAATCATGTGCAAATTTTGTTAAAATATTAAATTTATTGCTCCTAAAGAGAAGCTTAAGAATATCTGTTCTCACTATGCCATTTTATCTTCACGGGCAGATCTGAAGAATAAAACAACCTGGCCACTTTTGTAAGCAAATTTACAAAAAAAAAAAAAAAAAAAAAAGGAATTGAATCAATATACGCAACCCCGTACTATTATATTGTCGCAGATTAGAAAATATGCCAGTGTGTTAGTAGACAATTACCCGTATTACAATATGAGTCTCACAAATCTTTGCCAAAATAAAAGAGATGACGTAATATATTGAAAATATCAATAATCCCCGCACTTTTTATACCAGAAAGTCGTAATTGATTCCAATATATGCCAATATATATCAAAACATATGCCAATATACCTGTACTACTTATATTCTCGTAGATTAGAAGATAAACCCGTGTATTCGTAGAAGATTACTCATACAACATACAATATATGAGTTTAAATAATTTTTGTTGCAATAAAACAATTGCATAATAACATGAATATTTCAATAATCCCTCAATCAATAATCCCCGAAAATATCAATAATAATAACATTTAAACCTGAAGACCGTAATTGATATTATCCTGTCAAAAATGCTATAAGAAAAATCAAATCGTTCTTTTCTAAAATATATTTTTATATTCATTTATTTATTATTCAAATCGAAACAATAAATAATTAAAATTAGCAGAGAGATTTAATTTAATTGCGTTTTTGGACAACATGATATAAGATAGAATATTCCTCATAAACTGCGAAATTAAATAGCCATTTTGATTTCTTTATACTTTTCATTGTTCAGTAAAAGCTTGTGGAAATAAACCATGGATATAGATTTCCCAATTAAATCATGTTTCAAACAATTCATGTTTTCAGAAAGTAACTAATCCGCACAAAAAATCTCCCATCAAACGCAGAGATAAGGTTTTAATTCACTTTCAAACGATTTTCAAGCTTTTCGTTTGGATAAACCACGGAGTTAGAAAGTAGAACTCCTAGGAAAATGTTTCGTTTTTCATTAACATCTCGACAAACCCTGGTCTTAGATACTCGAAACTTGAACTAAATTTTTGAGAGGCTATTTCAAGGTTATCCACAAAATTTCATCAAATTTGGTTTAGCCGTTCTCCCGTGATGATGAGACAAACAAATATGTCGATTTTTACTAATATCTCGAGAACCACTGATCGTAGAAACTCCAAACATAGACTAAATTTTAAGTTGGAATATTTCCAGGCTACCCACAAAATTTCATGAAATTCGGTTTAGCCGTTCTCTCGTGATGACGGGACAGACAGACAGACAGACAGACAGACAGACAGATTTTCAATTTTATTTATATAGATTTTAAAATGTTTCTTTCACAATTGGCGTTTATTTTACTAGCACTCAAATACGTATCGCATTAAAATATTAACACAGTTTTTCGCATTTGGAACAATTTGTTTCACATTATTAAACAAAAGACAAAATTATACAGAGAGGCTCAATACTATTCACTTTAATACAATATACTATAATTGCTAATCTATATAAATAAAATTGAAAATCTGTCTGTCTGTCTGTCTGTCTGTCTGTCTGTCTGTCTGTCCCATCATCACTGGAGAACGGCTGAACCGAATTTGATGAAATTTTGTGGGTAGCCTAGAAATAGCCCCACTTGAAATTTAGTCTATGTTTGAAATTTCTACGACCAGTGGTTCTCGAGATATTAGTAAAAAACGAAACTTTCGTTTATCTCATCATCACGAGAGAACGGCTGAACCGAATTTAATGAAATTTCGTGGGTGGCCTTGAAATAGCCCCCCATAAATTTTGCCCAAGTTTCGAGTTTTTAAGGCCAGGGGTTGTCGAGATATTAATGAAAAACGGAACTTTTTTTATAGGAGTTCTACTCTCCAACTCCGTGGTTTATCCAAACGCAAAGGATAAAAATCGTTTGTTTAAAACGTCAAAGGGAATTAAAACTTTATTTTTGAGTTTGATGCAGGATTTTTGCATTAAATAGTCACTATCTGAAAGCATGAATTGTTTGAAACATGAATTTAAATGGAAAAATCTACCTCCATGTTTTGTATTTCACAAGCTTTTACTCAACGATTAGAAGTATAAAGGTATTAAAATGGTTATTTAATTTCGCATTTTATGAGGAAGATTCTATCATATATCGTGTTGCTCGGCCAAGGAATGAAATTAAATATGTTTACTAATGATTATTATTATTTTTTCGATTTGAATATTAAATAAATGGGTATTGAAATATATCTTATAAATGAACGGTTTGATTTTTTTTAATTATATTAATTGCGAACTGCATACACCACTTTCATTTATTTTAGCAAAGAGGTTTTAAGCTTATATATTGTGTTTAGCTAATAAACTCATATTTTGTTTACCCAATAAATTCATTTATCCAATTGTTTAAACAGAAAAAGAGTGGAATGGGTATTTCTTCTAACAATATTTTAGTGTTTTCATTTAGTATATACAAACTGGATCACGATATTTTATTCAGATCTGCGAATTTAGAGCTACGAATTTGGCTGGATATCGCTAACTTGGCAAATTTCTTAAAAGTTACCAAATTGATTGAAATGTCCCCAAATTGATAAAAATGACGTAAATCAATGAAATTTATTTTGTTTTCTTAAAAGAAAGTACTGAAATGGTGTTTCGTTAGCATTTGTCTGTCAGTCTAACCGCCCTACTTAGTAACACATTTAGCGAATTTTTGAAATGTCACCAAATTGATAAAAATATTTATAAATCCATAAACATATTTTGAAATTGATAAATTGCCCTAAATAAACGAAATTGTGTTTTTTTAGGGGATAATATTTTGATGATGGTTCGTCAATTTATCGCCAAGTGGGACTGTCAGTTCTACAGTCCCACTTAACGATAAATTTCGCGATTATTTAAAATGTCGCCAAATTGATAAAAATATTTATAAATCCATAAAAATATTTTGAAATTGATAAATTGCCCTAAATAAACGAAATTGTGTTTCTTTAAGGGATAATATTTTGATGATGGTCCGCCAATTTATCGCCAAGTGGGACTGTCAGTTCTACAGTCCCACTTGGCGATAAATTTGGCGATTTTTTAAAATGTCGCCAAATCTTCATTAGAGATATTCAGACGATATTTTGACCACCAATTTATTTGAAGCAAATCATAGCATGTAGCTTAACAACGGATTTAAATTTAATGTGTTTATGAGGAAAAAGGTTTCTATTAAATCTTTTCCGATTTTAATGATGAAGATATGTATATAAAATAAATTTCATTGCCATCGTATTTTTGACTGGATAATATTAATTACGATCTTCATGTTTAAACATTATTATTATTGATGTTTTCGGGGATTATTGATTCAGAGATTATTGATATGTTCAATTTCTTATGGCATTGTTTTATTGCGGCAAAAATTGTTGAAACTCATATATTGTACGTTGTACGAGTAATCTTCTACAAATGCACGGGTATATCTTCTAATCTAAGAGAATATAAGTAGTACATGTATATTGCCATATATTGGAATCAAGCCTTCCGGTATGAAGATGGCAGGGATTATTGATATTTTTAATTTATTAAGTAATCTGTTATATATTGGTAAAAAATTTTCAGACTACATATTATAATACGGGTAATCCTTTACTAACACTAGGACATATCTTCTAATGTATGACATTATAAGTAGTACCTGTTTATCTTCCCATATAATTTTAGCACTTTCATTTGGGCACATATTGGAATTAATTATTGCCTACTGATTTAAAGATTACGGATTTATTGATATTTTCAATTTATATATGTAATCTACTAATACAGGTTATATCTTCTAATATTCGCGTATATAAGTAGTACGGATCCCATACAACACGCTATTGTTTTGCATATATTGATTCAATTCCATACTTTTTATAAATTTGCTTACAAAAAGGCCAGGATATTTTATTCTTCAGATCTACCCGTGAAGATAATTTTGAATAACGAGAACAGCCATTCCTTAACTTCTTTTTAGGAACATTATGTTAAATATTTTAACAGAATATTTTGATTAAAAATGCCATTTAGTATACTATAGGAATTTGCACATGATTGTGAATTTTAAGTTTATTTATATTATATACTCCGTACGAAGAACGGGTATGCTGCTAGTCTATATAAATAAAATTGAAAATCTGTCTGTCTGTCTGTCTGTCTGTCTGTCTGTCTGTTTGTCCCTTCATCACGGGAGAACGGCTGAACCGAATTTGATGAAATTTTGTGGGTAGCCTAGAAATAGCCCCACTTAAAATTTCGTCCATGTTTGGAGTTTCCATAACCAGTAGTTCTGGAGATATTAGTGAAAAACGAATATTTCGTTTGTCTCATCATCACGAGAGAATGGCTGAATCGAATTTAATGAAATTTTGTGAGTAGCCTTAAAATAGCCCCCCATAAATTTTTCCCAAGTTTTGAGTTTCTAATACCAGGGGTTGTCGAGATATTAATGAAAAACGGAACTTTATCCTAGGAGATCTACTCTCTAACTCCGTGGTTTATCCAAACGGAGAGGATGAAAATCGTTTGTTTAAAACGTCAACGTGAATTAAAACTTCATTTCTGAGCTTAGTGTAGGATTTTTGCATTAATTAGTCACTATCTGAAAGCATGAATTGTTTGAAACATGAATTTTAATGGGAAATCTAACTCCATGGTCTAGCATTTACTAAACAATGGAAAGTATAAAGAAATCAAATTGGTTATTATTTTTGCATTTTATGGGGAAGAGATCAAAATGGTTAATTAATTTTGCAGTTTATGAGGAAGATTCTTTATTATATTATGTTGCTCAGCAACGCAATTAAATTAAATGTGTTTCTTAATATTTGTTATTATTTTTTCTATTTGAATAATAAATAAATAGATGTATAAATATATTTTGTAAATGAACGGTTTGATTTTTCTTTTAATTATATTAATTACGGACTGCGTACATCACTTTCATTTGACAAAGAGTTTTTAAGCTTTTATATTGTGTTTAGCTAATAAACTCATATTGTGTTTACCAATAAACTCATTTGTCCGATTGTTGAAACAGAAAAAGAGTAGAAAGGGTATATCTTCTAATACAATTTTAGTGTTTGCATTTAGTATATACAAACGGGATCAGGATGTTTTATTCTTCAGATCTGCAATTTCAGAGCTACGAATTTGGCGGAATATCGCTAACTTGGCAACTTTTCTTAAACTTTGCCAAATTGACGGAAATATCGCCAAATTGCTATAAACGACGTAAATCAATGAAATTAAATTCGTTTTTTTAGAAGACAGTACTGAAATGATGTTTCGGTAGCATTTGTGGGTCAGTCTATCCATCCTACTTAGTAACACATTTATCGAATTTTTAAAATATCACCAAGTTGATAAAAATGTTTGTGAATCTATAAAAATGTCATGAAATTGATAAAATTGCGCTTAATAAATGAAATTAATTGTGTTTTGTTAGGGGATAATATTATGATGATGTTTCGTCAATTTGTCGCAAAATGGGACTATCAGTTTTACAGTCCCACTTGGCGATAAATTTGGCGATTTTTTAAGTTATCGCTAAATTGAAGAAAATTAATATCGCCAAACCTTTCATGGAGATAGCATTATTCAGACGATATGATTTCCATCAATTTATTTGAAGCAACTGATATCATGTCGTTTAGCAATGGATGTAAATCCAATGTGTTATGTGGCATACGATTTTAATTAAATCTTTTCCGATTTGAATAATAAAGATATGTATATAAAATAAATTTCATTGGCATTGCATTTTTGACTGGAAAATATCGATTACGGTCTTCAGGTTACACATTATTATTATTGATATTTTCGGGGATTATTGATTCAGGGATTATTGATATTTTCAAATTATTATACTATTGTTTTATTATGACAAAAATTGTTGAAACTCACATATTGTACGTTGCGCGAGTAATCTTCTATAAATGCACCTGTTATCTTCTAATCTACTAGAATATAAGTAGTACAGGTATATAGGCATATATTTTGATATATATTGGCATATATTGGAATCAATTACGACCTTCTGGTATAAAGATTACGGAGATAACTGAAATTTTCAATTTATAATGTCATCTGTCTTATTTCGGCAAAGATTTTTTGGACTCATATTGTAATAAGGGTAATCTTTTACTGACATACAGGTATATTTTCTAATCTGCGACAATATAAGTAGTATGGGTATATATACATATATATATATATATATATATATATATATATATATATATATATATATATATATATATATATATATATATATATATATATATATATATATTCCCATATAATTTCAGTGCTTTCATTCTGGCATATATTGGAATCAATTACGGGTTTATTGATATTTTCAATTTATACATGCAATCTACTAATACAGGTTATATCTTCTAATATTCGCGTATATAAGTAGTACGGGTCCTATACAATTTTAATGCTTTCATTTTGCATATATTGATTCAATTCCTTTTTTTTGTAAATTTGCTTTCGAAAGTGGCCAGGATGTTTTATTCTGCAGATCTGCCCGTGACGATAATTTTGCATGATGAGAACAGATATTAATAAACTTCTCTTTAGGAGCAATAAATTTAATATTTTAACATAATTTGCATATGAATCTGAATTATGAGTTTCTTTATATTTTATACTCCGTACGAAGAACGGGTATGCTGCTAGTCTATATAAATAAAATTGAAAATCTGTCTGTCTGTCTGTTTGTCCCATCATCATGGGATAACGGCTGAACCGAATTTGATGAAATTTTGTGGGTAGCCTAAAAATAGCCCCACTTAAAATTTAGTCCATGTTTTGAGTTTCTACGACCAGTGTTCTCGAGAAAACGTTCTCTCGTCTACGACAAAAGTTCTCGAGATATTAGTAGAAAACGAAATTTTCGTTTGTCTCATCATCACGGGAAAACGGCTGAACCGAATTTAATGAAATTTTGTGGATAGCCTTGAAATAGCCCCCCATAAAATTTGCCTAAGTTTCGAGTTTCTAAGACCAGGGGTTATCGAGATATTAATGAAAAACGGAACTTTTTCTTAGGAGATCTACTCTCCAACTCCGTGGTTTATCCAAACGGAAAGGATGAAAATCGTTTGTTTAAAACGCCAAAATGAAATAAAACTTTATTTCCGAGTTTGGTGCAGGATTTTTGCATTAATTAGTAGCTATAGGAAAACATGAGTTGTTTGAAACATGAATTTAAATGGAAAAATCTACCTCCATGGTTCATCTTTCACAAGCTTAACGATGTAAAGGATAAAGAAATCAAAATGGCTATATAATTTCGCATTTTATGAGGAAGATTCTATCTTATATCCTGTTGCTCGGCAACGGAAAGAAATTAAATGTGTTGTTAATATTTATTATTGTTTTTTCTATTTGTATAATAAATAAATGGATGTAAAAATATATTTTATAAATGAACGGTTTGACTGGGTTTTTTTATTATATATATTGCGGACTGCGTACATCACTTTCATTTATTTAGCAAAGAGGTTTCAAGCTCATATATTGTGTTTAGCTAATAAACTCATATATTGTGTTTACTCAATAAATGCATTTTGCCGATTGTTGAAGCAGAAAAAGAGTAGAACGGGTGTATGTATCATCTAATACAATTTTAGTGTTTTCATTTTGTATATACAAACGGGATCAGGATATTTTATTCTTCAGATCTGCAAATTCAGAGCTACGAATTTAGAGGAATATCTCTAAATAACTTGGTAACATTTCTTAAACTTTGCCAAATTAGTGGAAATGTCTCCAAATTGATAAAAATGACACAAATTAATGAAATTAAATTTGTTTTTTTAGAATAAGGTACTGCAATGATATTTCTGTAGCATTTGTCGGTCAGTTCATCCATCCTACTTAGTAACACATTTAAGGAATTTTTTTAATATCACCAAATTGTTAAAAATATTTCTAAATCCATAAAAATATCATGGAATTGATAAAATTGCGCTTAATAAATGAAATTAATGATGTTTTGTTAGGGGATAGTATTGTGATGATGTTTCGTCAATTTGGCTCAAAATGGGACTATCAGTTCTACAGTCCCACTTGGCAATAAATTTGGCGATTTTTTAGGTTATCGCTAAATCGACGAAAATGTCGCCAAACCTTCCATGGAGATTGCAATATTCAGATGATATGATTTCCATCAATTTATTTAAAGCAAATTATATCGTGTCGCTTAGCAACGGATCCAATATGTTATGCGGCATACGATTTTTATTAAATCTTTTCCGATTTGAATAATAAAAATATGTATATAAAATAAATTTCATTGACATTGAATTTTTGACTGGATAACATCAATTACGGTCTTCAGTTTTAAACATCATTATTATTCATATTTTCGGAGATTGTTGATTCAGGGATCACTGATATTTTCAAATTATTATGGAATTGTTTTATTATGACGAAAATTGTTGAAACTCATATATAGTACGTTGTACGAGTAATCTTCTACAAATGCATGGGTATATCTTCTAATCTACGAGAATATAAGTACTACATGTATATTGTGGCATATGTTTTGATATATATTGGCATATATTGGAATCAATTACGACCTTCTGGTATAAAGAGTACGGGGAATATTGATATTTTCAATTTATTACGTCATCTCTTTTATTTTGGCAAATATTTTTGAGACTCATATTGAAATACGGGTAAGCTTCTACTAACACACTGGCATATTTTCTAATCTGCGACAATATAAGTAGTACTGGGTTGCATATATTGATTCAATTCCTTTTTTTTTTTAAATTTGCTTACAAAAGGGGCCAGGATGTTTTATTCTTTAGATCTGCCCGTGTAGATAATTTTGCATAGTGTGAACAGATATTCTTAAACTTCTCTTTATGAGCAATAAATTAAATTTAACAGAATTTGCACATGATTGCGAATTATAAATATCTTTATATTATATACTCCGTACGAAGAACGGGTATGCTGCTAGTCTATATATATAAAATTGAAATTCTGTCTGTTTGTCTCTCTGTCTGTCTGTCTGTTTGTCCCATCATCACGAGAGAACGGCTGAACAGAATTTGATGAAATTTTGTGGGTAGCCTAAAAATAGCCCCACATAAAATTTAGTCTATGTTTGGAGTTTCTACGTCCAGTGGTTCTCGATATATTAGTAAAAAACGAAACTTTCGTTTGTCTCATCATCACGGGAGAACAGCTGAACCGAATTGATTGAAATTTTGTGGGTAGCCTTGAAATAGCCCCCCATAAATTTTGTCCAAGCTTCGGGTTTCTAAGACCAGGAGTTGTCAATATATTAATGAACTTTTCCTATTTCCTAGGAAATCAACTCTCTAACTCAATGGTTTATCCAAACGGAAAGGATGAAAATCGTTTGTTTAAAACGTCAAAGAGAAATAAAACTTTATTTCTGAGTTTGTTGGAGATTTTTTGCGCTAATTAGTCACTATGCGAAAGCATGAATTGTTTGAAACATGAATTTAAATGGAAACATCTACCTCCATGGCTTATATTTTCCACAAGCTTTTAATCAACGAGGAAAAGTATAAAGAAATCAAAATGGTTATTTAATTTCGCATTTTATGAAGAAGATTCTATCTTATATCATGTTGCTCGGCAACTCAATAAAATTAAATGTGTTTGTTAATTATTATTATTATTTTTGCGATTTGAATAATAAATAGATGGATATAAAAATATATATTTAGAAAAAAACGGTTTGATTTTTCTTTTAATTATATTAATTGCGAACTGCGTACATCACTTTCATTTATTTTAGCAAAGAGGTTTCAAGCTTCTATATTGTGTTTAGCTAATAAACTCATATATTCTGTCTGCCCAATAAATTCATTTATCCGATTGTTGAAACAGAAAAAGAGTGGAACGGGTATATCTTCTAATAATATTTTAGTGTTTTCATTTATTATATACAAACTGGAACACGATATTTTATTCAGATCTGTAAATTTAGAGCTACGAATTTGGCTGGATATCGCTAACTTGGCAAATTTCTTAAACGTTGCCAAATTGATTGGAATGTCTCCAAATTGATAAAAACGATGTAAATTAATTAAATTTATTTTGTTTTGCTAGAAGAAAGTACTGAATTAGTGTTTCGTTAGCATTTGTCTGTCAGTCCAACCGTCTTCCTTAGTAACACATTTAGCGAATTTTTAAAATATCACCAAATTGATAAAAATGTTTGTAAATCCAAAAGAATATCTTGAAATTGATAAAATTGTGCTAAATAAATAAAATTGTGTTTTTTTAGGGGATAATATTTTGATGATGGTTCGTCAATTTATCGCCAAGTGGGACTGTCAGTTTTACAGTCCCACTTGGCGAAAAATTTGGCGATTTTTTAAAATGCCGCCAAACCTTCATTAGAGATCGCATTATTCAGACGATATTTTGACCACCAATTTATTTGCAGCAAATCATAACATGTCGCTTAGCAGGGGATTTAAATCCGGTGTGTTTATGAGGAAGAAGATTTTTATTAAATATTTTCCGATTTTAATAATGAAGATATGTATACAAGATAAATTTCATTGCTATCATATTTTTGACTGGATAATATCAATTACGATCTTCAGATTTAAACATTATTATTATTGATGTTTTCGGGGATTATTGATTCAGAGATTATTGATATTTTCAATTTCTTATGCCGTTGTTTTATTGCGGCAAAAATGGTTGAAACTCATATATTGTACGTTGTACGAGTAATCTTCTACAAATGCACGACTACATCTTCTAATCTCTGAGAATATAAATAATACAGGTATATTGGCATATATTTTGACATATATTGGCATATATTGGAATCAAGTACGGCCTTCTGGTATGAAGATTACGGGGATTAGTGATATTTTTAATTTATTAATTAATCTGTTTTATTTTGGCAAAGATTTTTAATACTCATATTATAATACGGGTAGTCTTTTACTAACATTAGGACATATATTCTAATCTACGACATTATAAGTAGTATATCTTCCCATAAGTATATCTTCCCATATAATTTTAACACTTTCATTTCGGCACATATTGGAATCAATTACTGCCTTCTGGTTTAAAGATTACGGATTTATTGATATTTTCAATTTATACATGTAATCTACTAATACAGGTTATATCTTCTAATATTCGCGTATATAAGTAGTACGGGTCCCATACAATTTTAACGCTCTTATTTTGCATATATTGATTCAATTCCATATTTTTTGTAAATTTGCTTACAAAAGAGGCCAGGATGTTTTATTTTTCAGATCTGCCCGTGAAGATAATTTTGAATAGCGAGAACATTCTTTAACTTCTTTTTAGGAGCATTATGTTGAATATTTTGGCAGAATATTTTGATTAAAAATGCCATTTAGTATACTATAGGAATTTGCACATGATTGTGAATTTTAAGTTTCTTTATATTATATACTCCGTACGAAGAATGGGTATGCTGCTAGTCTATATAAATAAAATTGAAAATCTGTCTGTCTGTCTGTCTGTCTGTTTGTCCCGTCATCACGAGAGAACCGCTGAACCGAATTTGATGAAATTTTGTGGGTAGCCTGGAAATAGTCCCACTTAAAATTGAGTCTATGTTTGGAGCTTTTACGATCAGTGGTTCTCGAGATATTAGTAAAAAACGACATTTTCGTTTGTCTCACCATCACAGCAGAACGGCTGAGTAGAATTTGATGAAATTTTGTGGATAGCCTTAAAAGAGCCCCCCATAAATTTAGCCCAAGTTTCCAGTATCTAAGACCAGGGGTTCTTGGGATAATTATGAAAAACGAAACATTTTCCTAGGAGTCATCATTGAAATTGATCAAAGTCATCATTGAAATCAAAATCATTTGAAACTGAATTAAAACCTTATCTCTGCGTTTGATGGGAGATTTTTTGCGCGAATTAGTCAGTTTCTGAAAACATGAATTGCTTGAAACATGATTTAAATGGGAAATCTATCTCCATGTTTTATTTTCACAAGCTTTTACTGAACAATGAAAAGCATAAAGAAATCAAAATGGCTATTTAATTTCGCATGTGTATGAGGAAGATTCTATCTTATATCATGTTGCTCAGAAACGCAATTAAATTAAATCTGTCTGTTAATTTTAATTATTACTAGCAGTATACCCGTTCATCGTACGGAGTCTATATATATAAAAATGAAAATCTGTCTGTCTGTCTGTCTGTCTGTCTGTCTGTCTGTTTGTCACACCATCACGGGAGAACGGCTGAACCGAATTTGATGAAATTTTGTGGGTAGCCCAGAAATAGCCCCACTTAAAATTATATCCGTGTTTTGAGTTTCTACGACCAGTGGTTCTCGAGATATTAGTAAAAAACGAAATTTTCGTTTGTCTCATCGTCACGGAAAAACGGCTGAACCGAATTTAATGAAATTTTGTGAATAGCCTTGAAATATCCCCCCATAAATTTTGTCCAAGTTTCGAGTTTCTAAGACCTGGGGTTGTCGAGATATTAATGAAAAACGGAACTTTTTCCTAGGAGTTCTACTCCCTAACTCCGTGGTTTATCCAAACGAAAAGCTTGAAAATCGTTTGAAAGTGAATTAAAATTTAATCTCTGAGTTTGATGGGAGATTTTTTGCGTTAATTAGTCACTTTCTGAAAACATGAATTGTTTGAAACATGATTTAAAGGGGAAATCTATCTCCATGGTTCATGGTTTATTTAAAACACGCTTTTACGGAACAATGAGATGTATAGAGAAATCAAAATCGTTATTTAATTTCGCAGTTTATGTTATAAGACATGACATATTTAACATGTTATAAGATTCTATCTTATATCATGTTACTCAGAAACGCAATTAAATTAAATCTGTCTGTTAATTTTAATAGTTATTTTTTCGATTTGAATAATAAATAAATGGATATAAAAATATATTTTAGAAAAGAACGATTTGATTTTTCTTATATCATTTTTGACTGGATAATATCAATTACGGTCTTCAGGTTTAAGAATTATTATTATTTATATTTTCGGGGATTATTGATTCAAGGATTATTGATATTTTCAAGTTATTATGCAATTATTTTATTATGACAAAAATTGTTTAAACTCATATATTGTATGTTGTACGAATCTTCTACAAATACACGTGTATATCTTTTAATCTACGAGAACATAAGTAGTACAGGTATATTGACATATGTTTTGATATATATTGGTATATATTGGAATCAATTACGACCTTCTGGTATAAAGAGTACGGATATTATTGATGTTTTCAATTTATTACGTCATCTCTTTTATTTTGGCAAATATTTTTGAGACGCATATTGTAATACGGGTAATCTTCTACTAACACATTGGCATATTTTCTGATCTGCGACAATATAATTAGTACGGGGTTGCATATATTCATTCAATTCCTATTTTTTCTTCTGTAAATTTGCTTACAAAAGGGGGCAGGATGTTTTATTCTTCACATCTGATCGTGAAGATAATTTTGCATAGTGAGAACATATATACTTAAACTTCTCTTTAGGAGCAATAAATTTAATATTTTAACAGAATTTGCACATGATTGCGAACTTTAAGTTTCTTTAAATTATACACTCCGTACGAATAACGGGTGTGCTGTTAGTGGTTAATAAATTTTAACATTTTAGGAGGATATATCATGTTGCTCGGCATCGCAATTAAATTAAATGTGTTTGTTAATGCTTTTATTATTTTTTTTCGATTTAAATAATAAATAAATGGATAAATGGATATAAAAGTATATCTTATGAATGGACGGTTTGATTTTTCTTTTAATTATATTAATTGCTGACTGCGTACATCAATTGCATTTATTTTGGCAAAGAGTTTTCAAGCTTATATCGTATTTAGCTACTAAACTCATATATTGTGTTTAGCCAATAAATTCATATAGCCGATTGTTGAAACAGAAAAAGAGTAGAGCGGGTATATCTTCTAATACAATTGTAGTGTTTTCATTTAGTATATTGAAACGGGATAAGAATGTTTCATTCAGATCTGCAAATTCAAAGCTACGAATATGGAGGGATATCGCTAATTTGACAACTTTTCTTAAACTTTGCCAAATTGACGGAAATGTCGCCAAATTGATATAAACGACACACAAACAGCTGCCATAAACCTTCGGGTTGGTCGTGTGGCTTGGGTCTTCTACATATCAATGAAATTTTTTTTTGTTTTGTTAGAAGAGAGTACTGAAATGATGTTTGGTTAGCATTTATTTGTCAGACCAACCATCCTACTTAGTAATACATTTAGCGAATTTTTAAAATGTCACCAAATTGATAAAAATGTTTTCAAATCTATAAAAATATCTTAAAATTGATAAAATTGAGCTAAATAAATGAAATTAATTGTGTTTTGTTAGGGGATAGTATTGTGATGATATTTCGTCAATTTGTCGCCAAGTGGGACTGTCAGTTCTACAGTCCCACTTGACGATAAATTTAGCGATTTAATTGTTTTTTGTTAGGGATAGTATTGTGATGATATTTCGTCAATTTGTCGCAAAGTGGAACTGTCAGTTCTACAGTCCCACTTGGAGATAAATTTGGCGATTTTTTAAAATGTCGCTAATTTGACGAAACTGTCGCCAAATGTTCCATAGAAATATAACTATTTAGACGATATTTTTTCTACCAATTTATTTGAAGCAAATGATATCATGTCGCTTAGCAACGGATTTAAATCCAATGTGTTTATGCGGCAGACGATTTTTATTAAATCCTTTCCGATTTGAATAATGAAGATATGTATATAAAATAAATTTCATTGCCATTTCATTTTGGACTGGATAATATCAATTATACTCTTCAGGTTTAAACATTATTATTATTGATATTTTCCGGAATTATTGATTCAGGGATTATTGATATTTTTAAGTTATTACGCTATTGTTTTATTGCGGCAAAAATTGCTGACACACGCATATTGTACGTTGTACGAGTAATCTTCTAGGAATGCACGGGTATATCTTCTAACCTACGAGAATATAAGTAGTACAGGTATATTGGCATATATTTTGACATATATTGGCATATATATTGGAATCAAGTACAGTCTTCTGGTATGAAGATTAAGGGGATTAATTTTATATTCAATTTATTACGTCGTCTTTTGTATTTTACCAAAAAACATTTGTGACTCATATTGCAAAACGGGTAATCTTCTACTAATAATCGGACATTATAAGTAGTATGTGTATATCTTCCCATATAATTTTAGCACTTTAATTTTGACTTATATTGGAATAAATGACTGTCTTCAGATTTAAAGATTACGGGTTTATTGGTATTTTCAATTTATACATGTAATCTACTAATACAGGTTATATTTTCTAATATTCGCGTATATAATTAGTACGGGTCCCATACAATTTTAACGCTTTTATTTTGCATATATTGATTCAATTCCATATTTTTTTTATATTTGCTTACATAAGGGGTCCAAGATGTTTTATTCTTCAGATATGTCCATGAAGATAATTTTATATAGCGAGAACAGAGATTCTTAAACTTCTTTTTAGGAGCATTATATTAAATATTTTAACAGAATATTTTGATTAAACATGTCATTTAGTATACTATAAGAATTTGGGCATGATTATGAATTTCAAGTTTCTTTATATTATATACTCCGTACGAAGAACGGGTATGCTGCTAGTATATAATAAAAAGAAACTTATAATTCGCAATCTTGTGCAAATTCTGTTAAAATATTAAATTTATTGCTCCTAAAGGGAAGTTTTGGAATATCTGTTCTCACTATGCAAAATTACCTTTACGGGCAGATCTGAAGAATAAACCATATTGGCCTCTTTTGTTAGAAAATTCACAAAAAAAGTATTGAATCAATATGTGCAACCCCGTACTACTTATATTGTCGCAGATTAGAAAATATGCCAGTGTGTTAGTTGAAGATTACCCGTATTACAATATGAGTCTCAAAAATCTTTGCCAAAATAAAAGAGATGACGTAATAAATTGAAAATATCAATATTCTCCGTACTCTTTACACAAGAAGGTCGTAATTGATTCCAATATATGCCAATATATATCAAAACATATGCCAATATACCTGTACTACTTATATTTTCGTAGATTAGAAGATACACCCGTGTATTTGTAAAAAATTTCTCGTACAACGTACAATATATGAGTTTAAACAATTTTGTCATAATAAGACAATTGCATAACTTGAAAATATCAATAATCCCTGAATCAATAATCTCCGAAAATATCAATAATAATAACGTTTAAACCTGAAGACCGTAACAGATATTATCGAGTCAAAAATGCAATGTCAATGACATTTATTATATACATATCTTTATTATTCAAATCGGAAAAGATTTAATATAAAATCGTATGCCGCATAACACATTGGAACCGTTTCTAAACGACATGATATCATTTGTTGTTTCAAATAAATTGATGGAAATCTTATCGTTTGAATAATGCGATCTCCATGGAAGGTTTGGCGATATTTTAGTCAATTTAGCGATAACTTAAAAAATCGCCAAATTTATCGGCAAGTGGGACTGTAGAACTGATAGTCCCATTTTGCGACAAATTGACGAAACATCATCACAATACTATCCCCTAACAAAACACAATTATTTTCATTTATTAAGCGCGAATTTATCAATTCCATGATATTTTTATGGACTCACAAATACTTTTATCAGGTTCGTGATATTAAAAAAATTCGTTAAATGTGTTACTAAGTAGGATGAATGGATTAACTGACAAATGCTACCGAAACATCATTTCTGTACTCTATTCTAAAAAACAAATGATTGATTTGCGTCAATTTTATAAATTTGGAAACATTTCCGCTAATTTGGTAAAGTTTAAGAGAAGTTACCAAGTTATTTAGAGATATTCCGCTAAATTCGTAGCTCTGAATTTGCAGATCTGAAGAATAAAATATCCTGATCCCGTTTGTATATGCTAAATGAAAACACTAAAATTGTATTATAAGATACAACCGTTCTACTCTTTTTCTGCTTCAACAATCGGCTAAATGAGTTTATTGGGTAAACACAATATATGAGTTTATTAGCTAAACACAATATATGAGCTGGAAACCTTTTTGCTAAAATAAATCAAAGTGATGTACGTAGTCCGCAATTTATATAATTAAAAGAACAATCAAACCGTTCATATAATTAAAAGAACAATCAAACCGTTCATTAAAAGAACAATCAAACCGTCAAAATATATTTTTACTTCCATTTATTTATTATTCAAATAGAAAAAATAACAATAAATATTAACAACACATTTAATTTCATTTCGTTGCCGAGCAACATGATATAAGATAGAATTTTCCTCATAAAATGCGAAATTTAATAGCCACTTTGATTTCTTTATACTTTTCATTGTTCAGTAAAAGAGTGTGAAATATAGACCAAGGAGATAGATTTCCCATTTAAATCGTGTTTCAAACAATTCATGCTTTCAGACGTTGACTAATTAATGCAAAAAATCTCCCCCCAAACTCAGAGATACAGTTTTAATTCACTTTCAAACGATTTTCAAGCTTTTCGTTTGGATAAACCACGGAGTTAGAGAGTAGAACTCCTAGGAAGAAGTTGCGTTTTTCATTAATATCTCGACAACCCCTGGTCTTAGATACTCGAAACTTGAGCTAAATTTATGGGGGGCTATTTAAAGTCAATCCACAGAATTTCATCAAATTCGATTCAGCCGTTCTGCCGTGATTATGAGACAAACGAAAATGTCGTTTTTTACTAATATCTCGAGAACCACTGATTGTAGAAACTCCATACATGAACTAAATTTTAAGTGGGACTATTTTCAGACTACCCACAAAATTTCATCAAATTCGGTTGAGCCGTTCTCCCGTGATGACGGGACAAACAGACGGACAGACAGACAGACAGATTTTCATTTTTATTAATATAGACTAGCAGCATACCCGTTCTTCGTACGGAGTATATAATATAAATAGACTTATAATTCAGAATCATATTCAAATTATGTCAAAATATAAAATTTATTGCTCCTAAAGAGAAGTTTATGAATATCTGTTCTCATCATGCAAAATTATCTTCACGGGCAGATCTGAAGAATTAAACATCCTGGCCCCTTTCGAAAGCAAATATACAAAAAAAATGAAATTGAATCAATATATTCAAAATAACAGTGTTAAAATTGTATGGGACCCGTAGAATTTATATACTCGAATATTAGAAGATATAACTTGTATTAGAAGATTACATGTATAAATTGAAAATATCAATAAACCCGTAATTGATTCCAATATATGACAGAAAGAAAGCACTAAAATTATATGGTAATATATATATATATATATATATATATATATATATATATATATATATATATATATATATATATATATATATATATATATATATATATATATATATATATATATATAGATATATATAGATATATATATATATATATATATATATTAGAAAATATCCAGTGTGGTAGTAGAAGATTACCCGTATTACAATATGACTCTCAAAAATCTTTGTCAAAATAAAAGAGATGACGTAATAAATTGAAAATTTCAATTATCCCCGTAATCTTTATACCAGAATGTCGTAATTGATTCCAATATATGCCAATATATATCAAAATATATGCCTATATACCTGTACTACTTATATTCTCGTAGATTGGAAGATAACCCGTGCATTTATAGAAGATTACTCGCACAACGTACAATATGTGAGTTTCAACAATTTTTGTCATAATAAAACAATGCCATGGAATTAATATGAAAATATCAATAATTCCCTGATTCAACAGTCCACGAAAATACCAATAATAATAATGTTTAAATCTGTAGACCGTAGTTGATATTATCCAGTCAACAATGCAATGTCAATTAAATTTAATTTATATACATATCTTTGTTATTCAAATCGGAAAAGATTTAATAAAAACCGTATGCCGCATAAACACATTGGATTTACATCCGTTGCTAAACGACATGACATCATTTGTTTCAAATGAATTGATGGGAATCTTATCGTTTGAATATCTCTATCTCCATGGAAGGTTTGGCGACTTTTTCGTCAATCTAGCGACAATTTAAAACATCGCCAAATTTATCACCAAGTGGGACTGTAGAACTGACAGTCCCATTTTGCGACACATTGATGAATAATCATCACAATACTATGCCCTAACAAAACATAATTAATTGCATTTATTAAGCGCAATTTCATGGATTTGCAAACATTTTATCAATTTGGTGACATTTTAAAAATTCGCTAAATGTGTTACTAAGTAGGATGGATTGACTGGCCGACAAATGCTACCTAAACCTCATTTCAGTACTCTCTTCTAAAAAAACGAATTTAATTTCATTGATTTGCGTCGTTTTTAGCAATTTGGCGATATTTCCGTCAATTTGGCAAAGTTTAAGAAAAGTTGCCAAGTTAGCGATATTCCGCCAAATTCGTAGCTCTAAAATTGCAGATCTGAAGAATAAAACATCCTGATCCCGTTTGTATATACTAAATGAAAACACTAAAATTGCATTAGAATATATACCCGTTCTACTTTTTTTCTGTTTCAGCAATTGGCTAAATAAATTTATTGACTAAACACAATATATGAGTTTATTAGCTAAACACAATATATAAGCTTGAAAACTCTTTGTCAAAATAATGGAAAGTGATGTACACAGTCCGTAATTAATATAATTAAAAGAAAAATCAAACCGTTCTTTTCTAAAATATATTTTTACATTTATTTATTTATTATTCAAATACATAACAAATATTAACAAACACATTTAATTTAATTGCGTTGCTGAGCAACATAATATAAGAAAGAATCTTCCTCAGAAACTGCGAAATTAAATAAATATTTTGATCTCTTCCCCATAAAATGCAAAAATAAAAACCGATTTGATTTCTTTATACTTTTCATTGTTTAGTAAATGATTGTGAAGCATAAACCATGGAGTTAGATTTTCCATTTAAATTCATGTTTCAAACAATTCATGCTTTCAGACAGTGACTAATTAATGCAAAAATCCTGCACTAAGCTCAGAAATGAAGTTTTAATTCACGTTGACGTTTTAAACAAACGATTTTCATCCTTTCCGTTTGGATAAACCACGGAGTTAGAGAGTAGAACTCCTAGAATAAAGTTCCGTTTTTCATTAATATCTCGACAACCCCTGGAATTAGAAACTCGAAACTTGGGCAAAATTGATGGGGGCTATTTCAAGGCTACTCACAAAATTTCATTAAATTCGATTCAGCCGTTCCCTCGTGATAATGAGACAAACGAAATATTCGTTTTTCACTAATATCTCGCGAACCACTGGTTGTGGAAACTCCAAACATGGACTAAATGGGCTACCCACAAAATTTCATCAAATTCGGTTCAGCCGTTCTCCCGGTGATGACGGGACAAACAGACAGACAGACAGATTTTCAATTTTATTTATATCGATTTTCTCGATTTGAATAATAAATAAATGGCTATAAAAATATATTTTAGAAAAGAACGACTGGATAATATCAATTACGGTCTTCAGGTTTAAACGTTATTATTATTGATATTTTCGGGGATTATTGATATGTTCATGTTATTATGACAAAAATTGTATAAACTCATATATTGTAAGTTGTACGAGTAATCTTCTACAAATACACGGGTATATCTTCTAATCTACGAGAATATAAGTACTACAGGTATATTGGCATATATTTTGATATATATTGGCATATATTGGAATCAATTACGACCTTCTGGTATAAAGAGTGCGGGGATTATTGATATTTTCAATTTATTACGTCATCTCTTTTATTTTGACAAAGATTTTTGAGAGTCATATTGTAATACGGGTAATCTTCTACTACCACACTGGATATTTTCTAATCTGCGACAATATAAGTAGTACGGGGATGCATATATTGATTCAATTCCATTTTTTTTTCTTGTAAATTTGCTAAGAAAAGGGACCAGGATGTTTTATTCTTCAGATCTGCCCGTGAAGATAATTTTGCATAGTGAGAACAGATATTCTTAAACTTCTCATTAGGATCAATAAATTTAATATTTTAACAGAATTTGCACATGATTGCGAATTAGAAGTTTCTTTATATTATATACTCCGAAGAAAGGGTATGCTGCTAGTATGTATATATACACGGCGTCCCAAAAACATTGACCTCGGCTTTTATTTTTTAAATATTGATCTTATACATATATAATAAATTATAAAGTTGCGTAGAAGAAGGTACAGAATTTTTTAAAATCGATAAAAATTTTCAGGGGATTAAATTTGAAAAAATACAAAATTTAAATTTTACACTGCCCCCGTACGAAACATTTTCAATGAATAAAATATGCCCCATGCACTAATAAGGTGATGTACAAAATTTCAGACATTTTATCATAAAAATCCTCAGAGATACATTTAAACAAAGTTGGTTAGGGATTAATCACAAATTAAAATGCAAATCTTTACAGCAAGAGTGCAAATGACGCAACGCAGAAATGCATCATAGGCAAATAATATCTGTCTCTTATCTTTAATGGATCTTTAGCATGGATGGAAAACATTTTGAACAAGCATTGTAAACTTTGCGTAAAGTCATTATTTCTACACACCGTAGATACTTTTGTACCAATAAATAGCAAAATTGTTATTTATTTATGTAATTATTGTTTTCTTTCGTAAATTGTGCATGACCCCTGAAACGCGATCTGCCGACATGATTTTTCCTCTCTGAGAACCCATATCGATGCATCGAAAAGTGGTTTAAGTCATCCTTTTTGTCTTTTCATATCTCTGGGACTTATTATGATAAAATGCTGAAATTTTGTACATCACCTTATTAGTGCATGGGGCACATTTTACTGATTAGAAATGTTTTTGTACGGGAACCGTATAAAAATTTAAATTTTGTATTTCTTAAAATTTAATGCCCTTGAAAATTTTAATCGATTTCATAAAATTCTGTACCTTTTTGACGTAACTTTGTAATTTATTATTTATGTCTAAGATCAATATTTAAGGAATAAAAGCCGAGATCAATGTTTTTGGGACACCCTGTATATATAATATTACAACTCAATATGACGTAACGTGGCCGTTCCTGTCAATAACCTCTTCGATATGTTGCGACATAGAATCTATCAAGCTGCGGACAAGGTCGGTATTCTGGCAAAAAAAAAACTTCCCACGCTCCATAAGAGGATCACCAAAGCTATCTCACTAACATTCTATAGAATAGCTGGCCTTCAAACGTTGTTAAAGAACATAAAATAACGTTTTTTGCAGTCATCTTTATGCCTTTAAATACAATTAACAAGTCTTAAATAAATAAAAAAATTATATTATTAATTCTATTTTCACCTGAGATAGTCCGAATATGTTGTGAAATTAACCACACGAAGGCGTAAGTATGCAAATTTTGTCTTTGTTTACACATTCTTCTTGGACATTCCTCGCATTAAAAAAACATATTCACCTAGTTTAATTTGTAATTTTACCATTTATAGTTGTTGATTTCGACTTTTGAATGAAACTCGAAATTAAAACTATTTTATATAAAACGTTCGTATAATATTAAATTCAAAGTTACATAAAACAGACATAGCACCCATGAATATAAGATGAATCGACTTTCAAATTTGCAATTGCACTTTAAATTATGATATTTTCCTAACGTAAATGCAATAAAGATGTCTCATCAGTCGTTGGCCAAATACCAAGACTCCAAATTTTGCATTGCATTACAATTTTGAAAAGAAAAACTATAAATATTTTCCATCGGCATGTATGATAAATGTTCCCCAAACTGCTTCAAAATGATGCAGTTTTGAATATAGATCTATATTTCAATTAGTACTGAAAGGAATGAACTAAAATTTTGTACCCCGATGTTTCCGACGGTGCTGAATGGATTGTCATAAAAATTTACTGTCGTTTCTATTCATATTTTTTTTCAAATATGACTTTCATAATTAATAATTAACATTAGAAATGTGTTTGAAGATAAAAAGTGGTGTACACTTTATTTAGGTTTTTAGTATTACAATATAAAATAGGAATTAGTTTGATAAACTAATTATTTCACAATATATATAGAAAAACTACAGCAAATTTCAAGCTCCATGGAGCTTGAAATTTCATGCACTCATAACTCCCCAACTGCTTAAGTAAAATGTATATTTTTTTTATGAATGAATTCAAAATGCTTTGATCTAAAGAATCAAAATATTTTATCAAAAATGGTTGTTGCCCTTCAAAAAAGATCAAGTTGAAGCAAAGTTTAATATGAAGACTATCTCTTTATGCAAATTATTTGCTTATTTAATTTTTGAAGGCAGCAGTTCGAGTCTTTAATACGTCTGATTTTACTGTACGACCCAAATATCCGGAAAAACATACGAGGTTCTTTTTTTAAAGATAAATTTGTTTTATAATTTTAAAAATTGAAAACCCATTATTACAAATGTCGTACCAGCGTTTTTCTGCAGTACTAACGGACCTATAAAGCCGATTCTAAATAATAATTCGTTTTATGTGTTCTGGTGGTACATACTTTTCTTTTAAAACCTGAAGAAAAATTTAATTCAGAATTTCAAAAATTGGAAGACATGAATGAATGGTTCCTTGCGGTAAAATACAATTTGCAATGCCTTATATATTATTGTTACATAATCGTGTTGATAAATGCACTCTGCTGCAAAAAAAATTATATGCAACCATAAGAAATTGAACTGCAGCCGCGAAACTCGGCATGCATGTATCGCTTGAGGAGATATGTAAATGATTAAAATTTGGGAACAAAAAAAGCGTTTTATTAAGAAATGGTGGCAGCAAGATGACATTTTAGTAAGTGGTAAAACCTCCCCTGACAGCCATAAAATCAAATATTCGGTGCGGCATCGAACAAACTCAGTTGCTTATGTCCCTCTGTGGAAGATTATGCCACAAATGTTGCACCTCATCAGCTAGTTCAGTGGTATTCTGAGAAGGTTGCAATTGCCATCCCAGCATATCCCAGATGTATTTATTCTATTGGTGATAGGTCTGGGGGCCTGAATGGCCATGCGAGGGCATTAAATCATCGGATACATTAATGAAAAAGTCGTGCAGAATGTGGTCGATCATTGTTTTGTTGGTAAATGGAACCTGGACGTCTTGACAGCATAAACAGAACCATCGGCTGCAGAATATCACGAGCTGTAAGATTGGCTTTTATCACATCTAGAAAAGATTGGCGTCTCCACATGTTTTCAATCGGACACTGACCAGACTGACCGAGCTCGACACCAATCCAGACGGGTCTGTCTATGTTAAGGGATCAGCGTTAGGCTCCTTAATGGACGTCAACACCTAATCCAACTTTCCGCCAGTCGTCTCCGTATAGTATCCCTTGATACAGGATGCATGGAGGATGTCAAATGCTTTTGAATAGCTGATAACGACGCTATTGATGTCTACATGGCTCATCTCTTGATTGCTCGATTTTCTCGAGCAGTTGTCTTTCTGGGGCGCCCTGAGCCTCTGCGACGGTTAAATGTGTATTCTTTGATCCACTGTTGCCAACACCGAGCAACTGCCGTATCGCTCCGACTAAGATAGCGACTGATACGTCTGTTGGACCAACCATATTCCCTTAGACCTATCATGCAACCTCTCTCTAAATCAGACAATTGTTTGTAGCGCAGTCGAGTACGTCTCAAAGGCATTTTTGTACACAACTTGCAAAATCAAAGAAGAAAATTCAGTTCAAAATTGGCCGTGAGTCAGAACAAGTCGTTTTAAATGCTGCACGATGCACCGTTCTCATTCCCGTTGCATGAGTTCTATAACATCATTGGCGCTGAGAGTTTGATAATTTGCATAACTCTTAAAACGACATTTACATGCCGAGTTTTGCGGCTGTAGCTCAATTTTTCTATAGGTGCACACACACACACACACACACACATATATATATATATATATATATATATATATATATATATATATATATATATATACATATATATATATATATATATATATATATATATATTGGAAATAAGTGGGCGATGAAAATTGCAAAAATGTTGAAAGTAAGGTAGGAAATAAGACTACGTTAATGAAATAATCCTCCTATTAATTTTCAGAAAGATACACTTTTTTAATTTTTATACGACCCCCTTAGATAAATTTGGTCAGTCAGAAAATTTTATTTTTAATGCAACAAGATCATTAAAAAAACCGCATATCTGTATCTTTAAAATCAACTGAATTATGATAAAGGGAAAAAATCTGACTTATGCCACTTTTCCGTACCATGTGAAAGGCTGTTTCATCAGTGAAAATAGGGATCATAAACAAATTAACGATGGAAATTATTTAGATCAAAAATACGCTAATATGTGTCAAAATGTTTATCACAAATGCATCTAAATAAAGCATTACACAGACAGAAATCATATAAAGCAGTGGCACTCACTACGCGGTTGGGGATCCTATGTATTATTATCCAGTTTTATCATTTTTGTGATATGTCCCAAATTTACATTTCTAATTTGATATATGGTTCCCATTCACAATGTTCAATTTTCAATTAAATATAACTCGCTCAATTTTAAAGATACAGATATGCGATATTTTTAATGATCTTGTTGCATTAAAAATAAAAAAATTTCTGATTGACAAAATTTGTCTAAGGGGGTCGTATGAAAATTTAAAACGGGTAACTTTTTTTAAATTAATGGGAGGATTATCTCATTAACGTAATCTTATTTTCTACCTTACTTTCAACATTTTTGCAATTTACATTGCCCACTTATCTCCAACAGATAAAGAATTACAGCGCATTTCAATCTTTTTGAGACACCCTGTATATATATATATATATACAGGGTATATATACACCCTGTATATATATATATATATACAGGGTATATATATACACCCTGTATATATATAGATATATATACATATATATATATATATATTGCAACAGCGTGTATGTCTACAAAATTATTGAAACATCACAAAAAAACACCATTTTACTGTTAAATAAACTCCATGTACAAGAAACAAGAACAACCTCTTTCAAAAAAGTTATGAAATCTCAAAATGGATAGTTAATGCTAAATCCCACTAGACCGAAGCTATACTTTTACGTCCGGGGTAGCTAACTTCTTGACTAACTTCTTGAATATAGACCTGAAAGTACAAATTCGGCCCTTTGGAGATTTGGCGCCAACCATTTTAAGATTTCATAACTTTTGGAGGAAGAGGTTTTTGTTTCTGCTACTTGGCGGGACGTTTTTCACCATTAAGTGGTGCCCTTGTGAGATTGGTTTAGCAGTAGTCCACAAGAATATCCGGAAGTTATATGACGTATTAAAGTACGCAGGAAATAAAAAGTTATAACCAAAATTGATTAAAACTACGATATTTTCAAAGGGTTATATATCTTGACGTCAATGCTATATATTTTGTGAACGTTCATCAAATTAAAGTATTTAATTTTTTGCACATGAAGTGAATTCTAAGCATTTGATTCAAATTTATCTTTAAACGTTTCCTACGCAGGAAAAAAGTCACAAAATTTTCTATTCAAAATATTGCAATTATTCTCAAGACGAAAAAGTAATAAAATAAAATTTTGAGCGAAAGTAATTTAAAACTTAAATTAATCTATTTTCATGCAACCGAACGAAATAGCTGAAGAAGCAATCTTTTACAGTTGGGGGAATTAATTTAGGATTTTAAAGAAACGCTTTATATAGGGAATAAAAGACTTCATTTTTTGTCCATTTCAGAAGTCTTTGGATAAAGAAGAATAGAAAGGCTGAAAATTTTCTTTCGCGCCGATTATAGGATTTTTATGCCATTGAACATTTTATCTTCAATATTAATAATTGTAGTGTTTTTGAGTAAACTTTTTTAATATAAGTTTGATTTTGTGAGTCAGCGACGTATAAAAGCAGAAGTTATTAAAATATCTAATGTGCACAACATCTGACTTCTCCTACAAATAAATAAATTTCATATTCAGAGAGAGAAAAAAATAGAATTTTCTCATGATTCAATTTCGCTGAAAATCAATGAACTTATCGTTGTCATTGATTACATTAAGAGGACTAAGTCATGATATACATTTAAAAATCGATTTGTCTGATAAGTACCTCAAAATATAAAAAAGATTTTGCTGATTACAAAAATATATATAATTTATGTACATTTCATCTTATAAAGAAAAGTTAAACTTTTAAGCTTACAGATTGAAAAAACTAGCGTCACGTCCATTCTATCCGTCGTTCAAAGAGCGTTTTTTTCCTACTTTGCTACACTTTATGTAAATTAAATATTCGAATTCATGAAATTTCGCAAGAACATAAAATTTAAGATTTTGCATTTAAATGAATCTGAAATTTGTTACTTATATTACTTGGTATTTTTACAAGAGTTTGGAAAATATATCGATTATTAATGGATAATAATTTCGAAACTAGTATACATATTTTAAAAATACCAACTTATTCAAGTAGAAACGCCTAGGTTCATTAGATAAGCAATCATTAAATTTATGCTCTTACAAAATTTCATAAATGTAGACACTATAGAATTTAAATAAAGTATATCAAAGCAGGGAAAAACACATTGTAACAAATCTGATGTGGACAGCACATGATTACGCTACAGACTGAAATATGTACAGTGGCTCCCAAAAGTGTTCGTACACTTACTAATTTCAATGAAATACTGCTCTATTCATTAATAAAAATTAATATTTCAGAATGGGGAATTTTTTAATAATATCTATAACTTGTTCTTAACAAAACTACATAAAATATTTTAAAACAATAGTAAAACTTTTTTTGGAAAAATTAATAATCAAAAAGTAACCAAAATGTTAAGTCACGAAAATCTTCGTACAATTTTAAAAAAATCTCTGCATACAGTAAATATTGTAACATTTCGATAAATTAGTACTTAGTAGGATATCCTCTAGCATCCACAACAGCTTTTAAACGTCTGTGAATAGAGTTTACTAGTTGTTTTTTTTTTTTTGTAATTTCTGCATCAACGTTCCTCCATTCTTCGATCATTACTGTTTTTATTTCGCTTTTCACTTTAATGTCGTGTCTTCGAACTCTAACCTCGAGTTCTCTCCAAATGTGTTCTATTGGGTTTAAATCCGGCGACTGAGGTGGTGTTTTCAGAACTTGTAGACAATTATGGAGACACCAGAGGCAAACATTGAGAGCCGTGTGCTTAGGATCATTATCTTGATGAAAAACAAAGTTGTTTCCAATACAAATTTTGGGCTGATAATTTAAAATTGTCTTTTAAAATATTTAAGCAAAGAGCATGATTCATTATGCCATCAATAAATACCAAATTACCTAGTCCTGATGCTGACATACACTCCCACACAAGGAGACCTCCACCGCCATACTTTACTGTTCCAACTAAGTTCTTGGGATTAAGTTCCTCATCTTTTCTTCTCCATACGCTCATCGGAACCAAAAATATTAAATTTGCTTTCATCTGCAAGTAAGACATGATTCCAATACGTTTCGGGCTTATTTATCAATGATTTTGCGAAGGAAAGCCTAAGCTTTCTCTTTTTCACACTTACAAAAAATTTCCTTCGAGCAGAACGCCCATGTAATCTAGCTGATCTGAGCACTCGTCGAACCGTTTCAGGTGAAATCGAAGTAGAAAATTTTTCAGTAAATTCTGTAGAAATTTTTGCAACACTCAAACGTGGATTTTTCATAAATTTTCTAACTACAAATCTCTGATCACGTTGAGTTAACTTTACCGGAGGACCTTTTCTTATCTTGTTTTCTATCAGATTTTCTTCTTTAAAGCATTTTATCACATACTGCACCGTAGAATGGGATAAATTTACAAATTTAGCGATATTACGAACTGATTTACCACTACTATGATGAAAAATAATCAATATTCGAATGCTGTTCATTGTTTCCTTACGACTACGAGCAATTTTTAAATAATACTGTCAATATTACGAAGTAAGCAAGCAAAGATTAGAGCCAAACGCTTTTTTAAATGTCACCACAAAGCAAAATTAAAACAAGAAAGATCAATCATGCATAAGCATTGATTATGAAACACTTTCCCACTGAAATGCAATTTCATTTAAAATCTCTAAAATGTGATACACTCAGAGGTGATATCTTTTACATTATCACAGTACTACAGTAATTTATTATACTTAAATATTTAAAATTGTATCGAAATATAAATCATCTGATTCTCTATGCAAAATCAATGAATATTTCATTCATATAACTTGCATTCCAGACTCCAGAGCTAAATAATTTTGTGCAAAAAAAAATTCAGCAATTCTTATGTAACTCACCTTACAATCGCTTGAGATATTTGCATTTTGCATAAGTTAAAATTAGGCTTCGTTGAAGAAATAATAAAAGTTTAGGGATCATTTAAAATCACAACTATTGTAATTGCGTAGGCACGGAATTTAGATACACAGATAATACACAGATACACAGATAATATATGTGTGTGCGTGTGTATGTATTCAAAGTATTGGAATCGTGCCGAAGATCGGAACTCGAATTTTCGAAGGATCTACGCGTTTTGGGACTTCCAGAACACGAAAAAACTATTTTTAGGAAGACGTCCGTGTGTGTAAGGGTGTATCTGTGTGTGTTTCTGTGTGTCTGTGAGGATATTGCATCCACTCTTACTGAAAAACTAAGGGACCGAATTTAATAAAATTTGGTAGGTAAGTTTTTTGTGGGAAACCCTGATGTTCATTTGATTATAGTACGATTCGTAATAAAAGAATCTGCCTTCTTTGAGAAATGGCCGGCAGAAATTGCCTTTATCTACTCTAGCTAAAAGTTAATAGACCAAATTTAACACAATTTGGTGTATAATATTTCAATAACCTACAAGTGATTTATATACCAAATTTAACAAAATTTGTTATATAAATCACTTGTAGGTAATTCTAGTGCGATTCGGGAAAAAGGAACGTGCTGTTTTTGCGAAATGGCCCGCACAAATCGTTAAATATAGAAATAAAAGACTACGTATGCTCAATTATATCAATTAAATTCCAATGTTATACGTGATTTTTGACAATAAAAAGAATAAGACTAACCCCATTACTCTAGAACTAGCCGTTCTTGAGATATTTTAGTTTTTTTGCGTTTTCGCTACGCCAAGTTTGACAATAAATCCATCTATCAAATGAGAACCAAATTTAAGTTTAAGGTGCAAATTCAATGTCATTTAAAATACTTATGGATGTTATTTTGTGCAGATAAACTCAAATTATTATTGAAGAAATAAAGAGAAAGTGAATATGAGTCTGCAGAGAAAGACATGTGCTGTCCACATCAGAATTTTTAACAATATTACAACAATGATTTATAGAAGTGAACGGGGATTATTTGCAGGCCATTTCGAAAAAAATGTAGGATCTATATTTAAAGATCCACCAAATTGTTGTAGAATAAAATGTTCTACAAATTTAAGCTGCATACCAAATTTTAACTCTCTAGGACGTAGGAAAGTGCGTTAAAATCGCCATCAAATAAGTATATCATGAAAAGTTATGTAAAATTTAAAAAAAATTTGAAAAATTGTGATCTACCAAATTTATTTTAAAATGTGAAGCCCCTCTCATATACAAAATAGTTACACTCTTGGAAAGCTATTAATTATATAATATATCTATTTTTCCTTTCTGAAGGATATCGCAAAAGTCAGAATTTAATTGAATTCGTTTTTGTCCCTATATTAAATAATTTTTAATTAAAAAAACAACCTAACATATTTTACTGAACATTTTTTTATATATTTTATGGGATAATGTGAATATTTCTTAAAAATTTCGAAGCTATTTGTGAATATTAAATGTACTTGCAAAATGTTTGAAAAATTAGGTCCCATAGGGTTCAATGTATTTCATTTTTTCAACCCGGGTTCAATAAAAAACTAATTGAGTGATATGATTTATTCATATTCCCATAGGTCCCACACACCGTCTGAAAAGCATACTAAAATTTCATTTTGATAAAGTCATTTTTACGGCAGTTATCGTGCTAACGGACAGACAGACAGACAGAGAGACAGAATGAACAAAGTCATAAACACTTTTCAACTATGTAGTAAAGTGTTAACAAGAAAGATCAATCATGCTTAAAGCATTGATTATGAAACACTTTCCGAATTCAATGCAATTTTATTTAAAAAAGTCTAAAATGCAATGCATTCCTGGGTAATATTTTAAAACTTATCACAATACTACATTAATTTATTATATTTGAAAACTTACACCTTCACTGAAAAAATCGAACTTCATTCAAATGACGGCATTGAAGTATAAATTGCCTGGATTAAATATCTCTAAAATGCAATACAATATACGGTAATATTTTTAAAACTATCATAATACTACGATAATTTATTATGTTTGAAAACTTCATCGAAAACAACTGAAATTAATTCAAATGACGTCATAAAAAAAATAACATGCCTGGATCTCTCTATAAAAACAGCATTTCATTCCTAACTTTCCCCCATTCATTTCATTCATCACAATACTATAATAATTTATTTTATTTTAAAATTAAGGCCATGGAGCTACAAGTAATTAAACTCTATGCTTAAAACTTCATCGAAAAAAATCGTCCTTCTCTTTATAAAATCAATTAATATTTCATTCATATCAGCCATGCAGACTCCATGGGCTAAATTATTTTGTGTTAAAGAAATACAGCAATTCTAATACAACTCATTCTATATATTTTGCTATTTACATTTTACATAAGTGAAAAATAGGATTCGTTGTAGAAATAATCAAATTTGGATAATCATTTAAACTCAAATATATTGTATTTGCGTTGTTTCAGTATGTAGATGCACAGAATTTAAGCAAAAATAAAGTAGTTTTAGGACGGATACAACACTCAATATGAATTAAAAAGAACTTAAAAAATCACGATTTTGAAACAAGATGGATGCCATATATCATTTTGAAGTGGGTCATGTCATCTTTTCATATCATGGACACGTGATCGTTTCATATAAGAGGTGTTATTATTATTTTAATTTTTATTTAAAAAACTACTGAATATATTTCGCTGAATTTTTTTTTATATATTTTATGAAACAATTTGAATATTACCTAAGATTTTCGAAGCGATTTGTGAATTTCAAATCCGCTTAAAAAATGTTTGAAAATTTGGGTCTCATAGGGCTCAATGTATTTCAATTTTTCAACCCGGGTGTAATCCAAAACTAATTGGGTGATATTATTCATTTATATTCCCATAGGTCCTACAGACCGTCTGAATAACATACTAAAATTTCATTTTGATTAAGTCATTTTTACGGCAGTTATCGTGCTAACGGACAGACAGACAGACAGACAGACAGACCGAATGAATGAACAAAGTCATCAATCTTTTCAACTTTGTTGTAAAGTGTTAAAAAAGCGAAAGACAATAATTTCATTTATGAATTTATCCGAAAATGTTTCGGTGTACGATCACTTTCGTGACATGTTCTTTCTCTGCCTCCTTGCATTTTCATTTTTATAAAAAACAAGAAAGATCAATCATGCTTAGAGCATTGATTATGAAACACTTTCCAACTTCAATGCAATTTTATTTAAACAAGTCTAAAATGCAATACATTCCTCGGTAATATTTTGAAACTTACTACATTAATTTATTATATTTGAAAACTTAAACCTTCATCGAAAAAAATGAACTTTATTCAAATGACGGCATTGAAATATAAATTGCCTGGTTTAAACATCTGTAAAATGTTATACATTCCTCGGTAATAGTTTTAGAATTATCATAATACTACGATAATTTATTATATTTGAAAACTTCATCGAAAACAACTGAAATTAATTCAAATGACGTCATAGAAAAAATAACACGCCTGGATCTCTCTATAAAAACAGGATTTCATTCATAACTTTCTCCCATTCATTTCATTCATCACAATACTATAATAATTTATTTTATATAAACATTTTATTTAAGACCATGGAGCTACAAATAATTAAACTCTATGCTTAAAACTTCATCGAAAAAAATCGTCCATCTCTTTATAAAATC
Source organism: Amaurobius ferox (assembly GCA_951213105.1). Classification (NCBI taxonomy): domain Eukaryota; kingdom Metazoa; phylum Arthropoda; class Arachnida; order Araneae; family Amaurobiidae; genus Amaurobius; species Amaurobius ferox. Next base: position 121,175,477 of record OX578141.1, read on the forward strand.
AATTAATATTTCATTCATATCAGCCATGCAGACTCCACGGACTAAATTATTTTGTGTTAAGAAAATACAGGAATTCTAATACAACTCATTCTACATATTTTACTGTTTACATTTTACATTGGTGAAAAATAGGCTTAGTTGTAGAAATAATCAAATTTAGATGAGCATTTAAACTCATATATATTGTCATTGCGTTGTTTCAGTATGTAGATGCACAGAATTTAAGCAAAAATAAAGTAGTTTTAGAACGGATACAACACTCAATATGAATTAAAAAGAACTTAAAAAAATCACGATTTTGAAACAAGATGGATGCCATATATCATTTTGAAGTGGGTCATGTGATCGTTTCATATCATGGTCACGTGATCGTTTCATATCATGGTCACGTGATCGTTTCATATAAGGGGTGTAATTATTATTTTAATTTTTATTTAAAAAACTACTGAATATATTTCGCTGAATTTTTTTTTATATATTTTATGGAACAATTTGAATATTACCTAAAATTTTCGAAGCAATTTGTGAATTTTAAAATCCGCTTAAAAAATGTTTGAAAAATTAGTTCCCATAGGGCTCAATATATTTCATTTTTTCAACCCGGGTTCAATCCAAAACTGATTGGGTGATATTATTCATTTATATTCCCATAGGTCCTACAGACCGTTTGAACAACATACTAAAATTTCATTTTGATTAAGTCATTTTTACGGCAGTTATCGTGCTAACGGACAGACAGACAGACAGACAGACAGAATGAACAAAGTCATAAACACTTTTCAACTTTGTTGTGTTAAAAATGAGTCAATATTTGAAACAAAATATTAGGTTTTATTCAGAATCACATGGAGATGATATGAAAAAATATTGAACTTTAGATTCGAATTCAATTCCAGGCGACAGCGCTTTTTCTACAAATTTTTAAATTGTACGAACACTTTTGAGAACCACTGTATTCTCTTTATATCTGTTATAATTTATTAAATTGAGTTTAACTGCACAAAATGACACAAGTAATTATTTGAATTTACATAAAATGTGCAGTTTTAATTCTATTTTCATTTTCATTTTGTGACTGGACGTATTGTAGAATATCATGCAATCAAAGCAACGTTGTAAAAATGCCAAAAAAACTAAAATATCTCGAGAACAGTTTGTCCTAGAGCAATAGGGTTGATCTTATTCCTTTCACCGTCAAAAAATGCGTATAATACCAATATTGAATTGATACATTTGAGCATATGTAGTAAATTTTAACGATTTTTGCGAGCCATTTTGCCAAGTTGTTTTTTCTCCTCGAATTGTACCAAAATCTTACCAGGATAATCCCACAAGTTATTTATTACTGCATTTTGTGAAATTTGGTCAGGTTGTTTTATTAGCTAGAGTGGATGTATATTTACATTGCACAGACAGATACACAAATAAACGTCACGTTAAAATGGTTTTTAAAATGATGTTCTAGAGGGCTCAAAACGTGCTGATCCGTCTATACTTCATCCACATTTGGAAAAAAAATATATGTGGCTTTATAACAGGAAGGAAGGGGGCTCGAATAAGAACAAGCTTTATTTACATTATTTAGCAGGTGTGTCGTTTGGAATCGTGCCATAAATCAGATTTGCACGTTTTGAGCAGTCTAGAACCCATAAAAAAAATCTGATATGGGCAACACATGACTTTCCTTATATAAAGTAATGAATTTACTACTTTTACAGCAAAAAAAATAGGTTTTTCTTAAAGTAGATACTTATATTCTTTCCAAGATATTGAATTTTCGACAATTAGTCGTCATTTCCATTGATTTAGCGTCATTTTTAACACTTTACAACAAAGTTGAAAAGTGTTTATGACTTTGTTCATTCTGTCTGTCTGTCTGTCTGTCTGTCTGCCCGTTAGCACGATAACTGCCGTAAAAATGACTTAATCAAAATGAAATTTTAGTATGTTGTTCAGACTGTCTGTAGGACCTATGGGAATATAAATGAATAATATCACCCAATTAGTTTTGGATTGAACCCGGGTTGAAAAAATGAAATACATTGAGCCTTATGGGACCTAATTTTTCAAACATTTTTTAAGCGGATTTAAAATTCACAAATTGCTTCGAAAATTTTAGGTAATAGTCAAATTGTTCCATAAAATATATGAAAAAAAATCAGCGAAATATATTCAGTAGTTTTTTAAATAAAAATTAAAATAATAATTACACATCTTATATGAAACGAACACGTGACCCTGATATGAAACGATCACATGACCCACTTCAAAATGATATATGGCATCCATCTTGTTTCAAAATCGTGATTTTTTAAAGTTCTTTTTAATTCCTATTGAGTGTTGTATCCGTCCTAAAACTACTTTATTTTTGCTTAAATTCTGTGCATCTACATACTAAAACAACACAATGACAATATATTTGAGTTTAAATTCTCATTCAAATTTGATTATTTCTACAAATAAGCCCATTTTTCACCTATGTAAAATGTAAACAGCAAAATATGTAGAATGAGTTGTATTAGAATTACTGTATTTCTTTAACACAAAATAATTCAGTCCATGGAGTCTGCATGGCTGATATGAATGAAATATTAATTGATTTTATAAACAGAAGGACGATTTTTTTCGATGAAGTTTTAAGCATAGATTTTATGAATTGTAGCTCCATGGTCTTAATTTTTAAATAAAATAAATTATTATAGTATTGTGATGAATGAAATGAATGAAATCCTGCTTTTATAGAGAGATCCAGGCATGTTATTTTTCTATGACGTCATTTGAATTTATTTCTGTTGTTTTCGATGAAGTTTTCAAATATAATAAATTATCGTAGTATTATGATAGTTTTAAAAATATTACCGTGGAATGTATTGCATTTTAGAGATATTTAAACCAGGCAATTTATATTTCAATGCCGTCATTTGAATGAAGTTCATTTTTTTCAATGAAGGTTTAAGTTTTCAAATATAATAAATCAATGTAGTATTGTGATAAGTTTTAAAATATTACCGAGGAATGTATTGCATTTTCGACTTTTTTAAATAAAATTGCATTGAAGTTGGAAAGTGTTTCATAATCAATGCTTTAAGCATGATTGATCTTTCTTGTTATCCATTTGACGAGATTTTCATTAATTTGGCATCATTTCAAAAAGTCGCCAAGTTGGCGATATTCCGCCAAAATCGTCGCCAAAATTTCGCCAAGTGTTATAAACAAAGAAATAAGTTATTCTTACAGCAGATACATGACTATTGGCGATCAAATACAAAAGTATTACTCAAAGTATTTCTTTTCATGAATGGAACGAGCTAGATCCACGAGAATGATGTCACCCAATTGATCGCAAGGTATTACATATGAAAATTGAACATGTTTCTCAATAGAAAATATTTTTTTTTATATGACATTTTGATAATTTTTTTCAAAAATGTGCAATATCTCGAGAACGGTTCGTGTTAGCGTTCTAAAATTTATGTCAATCGTTTTCTAATGAAAAATTACATAAGAAATGTCTATTTGCGTAACTTTATTCGTTCGTTTGATTTTTTGACGATGTTTTCAAAATTTTATTCGAAAATTTAGGGGGTTCTGAACATTCGATTGCGTATAAAAACAATAGGCTTCCAGTGTTTACTGATTGTGATTTTTGTACCAAATTGCGTTCGAATCGGACCATTCGTTCGTCAGTTATCGTCTCCACAGACTCACTGACACACACACACACACGCACAGACATCACTTCAAAAATGTTTGATTCGTAATCAGGAATGCTTGAAACGTGCTCTCCCGTCGAAAACTCGAATTCGAATTTTCGACCCTGTCACAATACTTTCCTTATACATTATGTATATAAGGAAAGTAATAAATTTTAGCATAACGTCTGTGTGTGTGTTTGTCTGTGCAATGTAGAATTTATCCATTCTAGCTTGCACCATACTGAACCAAATTTCCAAAAATTTGGTAGATAAGTTGCTTGTTTGGTAGGTAAGCCTCTTTTGCGAAATGGCCCGCAAAAATCTTCAAAATGAGACATAAAATATTAAATATGCTTAAATGTATTACAGAAATGTTTGGTTTCATAAGTAATTTTTAACGACAATATATATATATATATATATATATATATATATATATATATATATATATATATATATATATATATATATATATATATATATATATATATATATATATATATATCCCTTTCCTTTGTAGTGATATGTTACCTTCTATCTTTATCCTTAGTCTTGGTCTATAGTTACTCATTTGTAACAGATATGCTAGAGATGGGTTTTTTTGTACATACAGTAGTTTATGCATAATTTTCGATTAAAATCTTTCAATTTATATATATAAATATATATATATATATATATATATATATATATAAATATATATATATATATATATATATATATATATATATATATATGTATATATATATATATATGGATCTGAAAAAGGCGTTTTTCACTGTCTCTATAAAACTAATGAAATTTCTTAAAATTTAGTTGTTAATGTTAAGTAACACACATTGATTTCGTTATTCAAATTTTATATTTAAATTTGCATTTCTTGTGAATTTGTTTATTTTAGTTAATACGAATGGACCGATTCGAACCAAATTTAGTACAAAAATCACAATCCGTAAACACTGGAAGCCTATTATTTTTATACGTAATCGAATGTTCAGAACCCCCCTAAATTTTCGAATAAAATTTTGAAAACATCGTCAAAAAATCAAACGAACGAATAAAGTTACGCAAATAGACATTTCTTATGTAATTTTTCATTAGAAAACGATTGACATAAATTTTAGAACGCTAACATGAACCGTTCTTGAGATATTGCACATTTTTAAAAAAGTCATATAAAATGAAAAAAATATATTTCCTTATGAGAAACGTGTTCACTTTTCATATGTAATACCATGCGATAAATTGGGTGACATAATTCTTGTAGATCTAGCTCGTTCCATTCATGAAAAAAGATACTTTGAGTATTACTTTTGTATTTGAACGCCAATAGTCATTTTTCTGCTGTAAGAACAACTTATTTCTTCGTCCATAACGCTTGCCGAAATTTTGGCGACGAATTTGGCGGAATGTCGCCAATTTGGCGACTTTTTGAAATGTTGCCAAATTAACGAAAATCTCGCAAAATGGATAAAAATGACGCTAAATCAATGAAAATGACGACTAATTGTCGAAAATTCAATATCTTGGAAAGAATATTAGTATCTACTATAAGAAAAACCTATTTTTTTACTGTAAAAGTAGTAAATTCATTGAATTATATATGGAAAGTCATGTGTTGCCCACATCAGATTTTTTGTAATGATGCTATGGCAACACTCTTGGGTTTTTGTAGACGTTGTCAGATGAACGAGCGGTTTTGTTTACGAGTTGACGTTGGCTGTACGAGCTGTGCGAATGTCAAGTTTTGAAATAAATGCATGGTTCCTGAAAAGCAGTTGTAATTATTTTCGTACATATTGAAACGTGTGAAGTTGGGTAAATTTCTACGGCGTTTCTGACATTTGGTGACCCGGACGTGACAGTGAAGATAGAAAGGTTAGTTTCGTTTGGAATTTCGTTTTAACTAAGCCTGTCGCTGTCATATTTTCATAATGGAACTGCTCATAAGAAAGCGAAAGCCGATTCGAGCGTCTTTTACAAAGTCGTATAACATTTTGACAACGGCTTTAATTGATGAGGAACCAGACGATAAAATTATTCAAACACATTTGGCAAATATGGAGAGATTAATGTTGAATTTAGCAGAGATAGACGACGAAATCTATAACGCTTTGCTTGCCGATGATTCAAAAGTGGAAGAATATGAAACTGAATATGTGGTAATAGAAGAATATCGCGGAAAAATGGTTTCAGCTAGGGTTGGCGTCGAAATGCATTTAAATAAAACTGCAACCAACCCGAGTGCGGGTTTTACCCATGTTCAAGAAAAAACGAAGCTGAAGCTTCCTAAAATTGAATTTTTGAAATTTGGGGGTGAAATAAAAGATTGGCTAGCCTTTTGGAGTCAATTCAAGAGAATCCATGAAGGTAAATTGATGGAAGAAGAAGATAAATTTCAATATTTAATCCAGTCTATGATCGTTGGCACAAGAGCAAGAGAAATAGTAGACAGCTTCCCTCCTACTGCAGAAAATTGTTCAAAAGCTGTTGAAAGCCTTAAAAATAGATTTGGAAGGGAAGAGCTACTTATAGAGTTCTATGTCAGGGAATTGCTTGGACTGGTGATTAAAATTGCAGTGTCTTCAAAATCCAAAGCAAATACAGCTCAATTGTATGATAAGAAGTTAGAATCTCATTTAAGGTCTCTTGAATCAATTGGTATGACTTCTGACAAATACGCAGCAATGCTTTTTCCCCTTGTCGAATCTTGCATACCGGAAGAAATACTACAAGTCTGGTTAAGAAATCCGGTGGCGGCTAAAGGTGAAGAAAGTGATACTTACATTGATGAGTTGAAAAACCTGTTATTGTTCCTAAGAACTGAAGTAGAAGGTGAAGAACGTATCTCGCTTGCTAAAGCTGGTTTTAAGCAAAATGAGAAAAGTATTCGAAAGGAAATCTGTAAGGAAACGGGTATGAATTTACCGACTGTTACTGATTTATTTTTAGGGATAAATTCATGTGAAAAACCCATTTGTGTATTTTGCGGAAATTTTCATGAAAGTAAAGAGTGCTTCAAAGCTCAAAAACTTTCGTTAAAAGAGAAGCACGATATTTTAAAAAGAAAGAAGGGATGCTTCACTTGTTTACGGATTGGACATCGTTCTAAACAGTGCAAATCAAATGTTCGGTGTATAATTTGTTCCAAAAGGCACTGGGTAGTTATGTGTCCTGAACTAACCAATAATAAAAAGACTTCAGTTACAGAGTTCAAAGAAGGTGTGGATCAGCATATTACTTTATCCAGCCAATGCCACTCTGAAGAAGTACTTTTGCAAACACTGCTTGTAGTTCTTAAAGCTCAAGGAAAAGAGGGAAAAGTTAGGGCACTGATCGATGCAGGTTCTCAGCATTCTTATATTCTGGAAAGTACTGCAAGGCAGATGGGATTTGATCCTGTGAATACTGATATATTAACACAAGTCGTGTTTGGAGGAATCACCTCTAGGAGAGAGCACAAGTGCTACAATGTAATTTTGAATAGTTCAGTTAATAACTATTGCTGTAAAATTAAAGTGTTAGACCAACCTACTATATGTGGTTCAATACCAAGACTCAAGGCTGGATCATGGTTGGAAGAAATGAGACAAAAGGGAATCCAGCTCATGGATATAGGAAGCAATCAGCTACCTATTGAGATACTTATTGGAGGCGATGTCGCTGGTCAACTTTACACAGGACTCGTTCATCGGCTAAAGTGTGGACTGGTCGCTGTGCAAACTCATCTAAGATGGGTTGTAATGGGAAAGTCTCAAGAGGATTCAAAGTATAACAATTATGGTTCTGGTTTGATTTCACTTTCGATTCATAGTAACAATGTTCCTGATTTATGGAAGTTAGAAGCTATTGGAATCACTGAACTATGTGAACATCAAAGCAAAGACGAAGTAGAAACAGCTGTTTTGGATCATTTCAAGAAAACAGTTAGAATTAATGAAGACGGAAGATATCAAGTTAGTCTTTCTTGGATGCATACTCAAGGAGAATTGCCGACTAATAGAGAAATAGCTGAGAAGAGATTGAATTCCACAACATCTAAACTCATGAAAGAAGGAAAGTTTGAAAGCTACAAAGCTGTTTTCCATGAGTGGTGGCAAGAAGGAATAATCACAGAAAGTTCAGAGAATAGTGGCCATTTTTTACCTCATCGAGGAGTATTTATGTGCAAGTCATCGACTAATGTTAAACCTGTCTTTGATGCATCCTGTAAACAGAAAGGATCTTATTCCTTAAATGACTGTTTGGCAAAGGGACCAAATCTATTGGAATTGATTCCCACAATACTTTTGAAGTTTCGAGAGAAAAAAAATTGTTGTTATTTCGGACATAAAGAAGGCTTTCTTGCAAATATCTGTTGATAAAAGTGATCAAGAATTTTTAAAATTTCTTTGGTGGCAAGGTGAAAGCCAGAATGCTATAAAGATTTTTCAACATTGCAGAGTAGTCTTTGGATTAAACTGTAGTCCTTTTCTTCTTGGAGCAGTGATACAACACCATTTGGATAAATATTCATCTTCAGCTCAACATAATGTAGCACAGAAACTTAAATCAGCATTTTATGTTGATAATTGTGTCTGTTCTGTAGACTCTGAAGTGGAATTGCAGGAATTTGTTCAAATATCCACAGAGGTGATGGCGGAAGGAAAATTTGAATTAAGAGACTAGGAACATACCGAAATAACGGATACTTGTGTCAAATCTAATACGTCAACAGTCTTGGGATTATTATGGGACAAACAAGAAGATGTATTGTTCTGTGACATCGCAGGGATAAACAAACCTGAAGGGACCATCAGTAGAAGAACTATTTTATCTATTGCACAAAGACTATTTGACCCTATAGGTTTCACTTGTCCAGTTACATTGTATCCTAAGTTGTTATTACAAAATAGTTGGAAATCTAAATTGAGTTGGGATGCTGAAGTATCGAAAGATGTTTACATAACTTTTTGAAATGGATAGCTGAACTACAAATGCTTAATGTCGTGAGGATTCCTAGACATGCTCTTACCAATGATAACTCAACATTGAGTCTACATGTGTTTTGTGATGCATCTGGGATTTCATATGCAGCTGTTGTATATTTGCAATGTGAAACCCATACTAATATTTCCGTGCAGCTACTCATGGCAAAATCGAAAGTTGCACCGTTAAAACCCATTTCTATTCCAAGACTAGAACTTTTAGCTTGTTGTATTGGTGCACGTCTAGCAGACTTTGTGAAGAAAAGCTTGAAATTTAATTCTGTTAGGGAATATTTCTGGACGGATTCTTCTACTGCCCTACACTGGATTAAAAGAAATGAGCAGTGGGGAGTATTTGTCAAAAATAGAGTAAATGAAATCCAGAAATTATCTAATATTGAAAATTGGAGACATGTTAATAGCCAAAATAATCCTGCTGATCTGCCCTCCAGAGGATGCTCAGTGAAGAAATGATGAGCATTCTCTGCGATTGCGAAGCAATAATTTATGCCAGACCACTGACTTACATTTCCGAAGATCCTGAAAACCTAACTCCTTTGACTCCGGCTATGTTCTTGCAGGACATGCAGACGGTGGGAGTGCCAGACTTGGACCTTTTGGATAAAGTGGATCTCACAAAAAGACTGAGATATCAGAAGACATTAAAGGATCAACTAAGGAAAAGATTTAGAGTAGAGTATCTTGGCCAGTTAGCGCAACATAGGGGAAAAATGAAAATGCTGAATGTCAAAATTGGAGATATAGTTCTCATTGAATGCGAGAATAAGAAAAGAACTTTCTGGCCAATGGCAAAAATAACTGAAGTTTATCCCGGAAAAGATGACAGCAACAGAGTTGTGAAATTAAAGACAGCAACGGGGGAACTAATTCGACCAGTTCAGAGAATTTTCCCTCTTGAAATTGAATGTCCATCCCGAGAACCAGATATCCATCCCGAGAACTGATAAGATAGCTAGTGATAAAAGGGTTGTGGACACTTCACCCTCTGTTCAACAAAAGACTGTTGTTACTAGAAGTGGCAGAACAATTAGATTCCCATCTAGGTTTAGATAAATGTAGAAAAGTTTAATTTCCATTTAAATGTTAATTTATCTTTAATTTATTGTAAGTTTTGATTATAATGTTTAAATCAAAAGGTGGAAGAATGTTAAGTAACACACATTGATTTCGTTATTCAAATTTTATATTTAAATTTGCATTTCTTGTGAATTTGTTTATTTTAGTTCTTGTAATGGCAACACCATTTTTTGTAATCATGCTATGGCAACACTCTTGGGTTTTTGCAGACGTTGTCATATGAACGAGCGGTTTTGTTTACGACTTGACGTTGGCTGTACGAGCTGTGCGAATGTCAAGTTTTAAAATACATGCATGGTCCTGAAAAGCAGTTGTAATTATTTTCGTACATATTGAAACGTGTGAAGTTGGGTAAAATTTCTACGGCGTTTCTGACAGTTAAGTCTCAGGTGAATTCCGTGGTGCTGATCAGATTCTGGTGTGAACCAATCTTTTTTGACAAACTAGCATACAAAATCTTAAATGAATGACTAAAACCGCTGAAATATATTAATTAAATATTTTTTCTTAGTGTAAAGTCTGACGATAAAGAAAACAAAACTAATCCCATTGCTCTAAAATGAACCCTTCTCGAGATATTTTAATTATTTGGAAGTCTTCGGGAGCTGAAGATGTTTCAACATAAATTAAGTTGCAAAATGAAACGAAGATGCATTAAACATGCAAATTGGATAAAATACCGAATAAGTATCCACGTTATTTTCTGCAATTAAACTCAATTAAATGCACCATGAAATAAAAAATCTGATGTGGGCAGCACATGATTCTCCCTACAGACTCAAATTCATTTTCTATTTATTTCTTTCATAATTTATTATGTTGAGTCGAGTGGTATAAAATAACATAATTATTTGAAATTAGACTGACTTAGCAGTTTAAATTCAATTTTCGTTTTCATTTGACGAAAAAATCTAAACAATTAGAGAACGTTTAGTCCCAATTTTACTCTTTTTATCGTCAAATTGTCATATAATTCATACTTGGTAACAATACAAGCACTTAATTCATACATTTCAGCATATGTATTCTTTTATTTTAGATTTTAACGATTTTTCCGGGCCAATTATCAAATAAAGGCAAGTTATTTTTTTTTTCAAATCGAACCAAAATCCAATCAGCACCAGAGTTACCCATCTACCGAATTTTGTGAAATTTGGTCAATTCGTTTTTCAGCTAGAGTGAACAAACATATACAATTTTTGCGGGCAATTTCGGAAAAGAGGCAGGTAAATGAAAAGCACGTAAAAAGTTTTCGAATCGTACCGAAATCTAATCAGCACTAAAGTAACGCACAACTAACTTATTTACCACATTTTGTGAAATTTGATCAATTAGGTTTTCAGACAGTGTAAATGAATGCATTGCACAAACAGACAGATACACACACAGACGCCACACAAAAAACAGATTTTTTAGGTTCTGGAATGCTCGAAACATGTAGATCCGTTAAAAACTCGAGTTGCAATTTTCGACACAATCCCAATACTTTCCCTATACATTACCAAATTACCATATATTGTATGGAAAGCAAAAACATGATGTGTGAAGCGCATGATTTTTCCCTACAGACTCAAATTCCTTTTCTCTTTTAACTTTCCTTATATACATAGTATAATGTATGAGGACAGTATTGTGACAGGGGTCGAAAATTCGAATTCGTCGAGTTTTCGACGGGAGAGCACGTTTCAAGCATCCCTGAACACTAATCAAACATTTTTGTGGTGATGCCTGTGTGTGTGTGTATCAGTGAGCCTGTGGAGACGATATCTACCGAACGAATGGAGCGATTCGAACGAAATTTGGTACAAAAGTTACAGTCCGTGAATACTAAAAGAGTATTGTTTTTAAACGCAATAGAAAAATTATCAAAAAATCAAAACCTATCACAAATTTACGCAAATAGTCATTTCCTGTATAATTTTTCATTAGAAAACGATTGGCATAAACTTCAGAACGCTAGCATGAACCGTTCTCGAGATATTGCACATTTTTCAAATAAATTTATCAAAAAATCACATAAAATAAAAAACATTATTAACTATTGTGAAATATGTTCACTTTTCATATGTAATATCATGCAATAAATTTGATAACATCATTCTCGTATATCTAGCTCGTTCCATTCATGGGAAAAGGTACTTTGAGTAATATTTTTGTAGTTGGAGGCCAATAGTCATTTATCTGCTATAAGAATAACTTATTTCTCCGTCCATGCGCTTGGCGAGGTTTTGGCGAAATGTCGCCAAGTTGGCAACTTTTTTAAATATTGTCAAGTTAACGAAAATGTCGCCAAATTGATAAAAATGACACTAAATTAATGAAAATCATGACTAATTGACCAAAATTCAATATCTTAGCAGGAATATAAGAATCTGTGAGTACTATAAAAATAATCTATTTTTCCGTCTGTAACGTTCGGATAAAATTTCGGTGATGAATTTCTCTAACTTGGTGACTTTTATAAATGTTTCCAAATTGACGAAAATGTCACCCGATTGATAAAAATTCACGAAATTGAAGAAACTGACTCAGAATTAATGAAACGACAACTAATTGATAAAAGTTCAGTATCTTAGAAAGAATACAAGAATAGAATATAAGAATAACCCATTTCCCCGCCCGTCTGTCACCAACGCTTGGCGAGAAATTTAGCGGGACGTCGACAACATGGCGACGTTTTTAAATGTTGCCAAAATGACAAAACTGTCGCGAAATTAATAAAAAAGACGCCAAATGAGAAGTTATGTTTCGAAAATTCTGATTTCCGCCATATGACTGGCATACATTCCGTCATATGACGGGCATACATTCGTTTGTCTGTAACACTTGGTGATGTATTTGGAAACTTGGCGAATAATCTATCAAAGTACCACCGACTTGACGATATTTCGTCTCATATTGACGGAAATTTTGTCGAAATTGCAAAACTGGTGCTAAATTAATGAAAATGAAGCTTAATTGATGAATTAGCTACTAAAATATTTTAATACATGGACTATGTCGTTTATTGAGGATGCTATCAATATTGATAATTGTTAATTTTGAGTTGTGTGACAAATGTACAATTCAACGTTAAAAAGTCAGTGCCTTGAATTTTACACATTATTTTTTGATTGTAAAAGGAATAAATTTAATGCATTATATAAGGAAAGTCATGTGTTGCCCACATCAGATTTTCTGTTATAAGAATAATTTATTTCTCCGTCCATAACGCTTGCCGAGATTTTAGCGATGAATTTGGCCGAATGTCGCCAGCTTCGCGCCCTTTTAAACGAAAATGGCGTCAAATTTGTTAAAATGAAACTAAATCATTGAAAATGACGACTAATTGATGAAAATTCAATATCTTGGAAGGAACATAAGATTAGATTATGAGAATAACTCATTTCTCCGTCCGTCCGTTCGATCGTAATGCTTGGCGAGAAATTTAGCGGGACGTCGCCAACTTGGCGACTATTTTAAATGTTGCCAAAATGAAAAAAATTTCGCCAAGTTGATAAAAATGACACCAAATGGGAAGTAATGTTTCTCAAATTCTGATTTCAGTCAGATGACGCGTATATAAGAAATGTTCTTCTCTCCGTTTGTCTGTAACACTTGGTGATGCCTTTGGCGAACTTGACGAATAATTTAGCAAAGTATCGCAAAACTTGGACAAACCCCAGATTGACAAAAATATCGTTAAAACTGCAAAAATGACGCTACATTAATGAAAATAACGTCTAATTGATGAATTAGATATTCAAATATTTTAATATATGGACTATATTGCCTATTGAGGATCCTATCAATATTGTTAATTGTTTATTAAGAGTTGCAAGAAATATACATTAATTGGGTACTTTAAAATAGTTTTACATGTTGTCATCTGGAAAATCGCCAAATGTACAGTTCAACGATAGAAACACAGTACCGTGGATCTTATACATTATTTTTCTACTGTAGAAGTAGTAAATTCATTGCATTATATAAGGAACATCAGAACCAACACCAAAAATTTTTTCTTTTATAATTCGTTACATTGAGTTTAAATGCACAAAATAACACGCAAAATAATTTGAAATTACACTGAATTTGTAGTTTTAATTCAATCTTCGTTTTCATTTGGTAACCGGACGTATTTTCAAAGACGGCGTGGCAAAAATGCGAAAAAACAAAAACATCTTGTGAACGGCTAATCCTAGAGTAATGGTGTTAATATTATATAGACTATTTTTAAGGTAGGCAAATTTTATTTGTATAATTAAAATAATTAATTAATATTAAAATTAATTAATTAATATTAAAAATAATTAATTAATATTAAAATTAATTGATTTATATTAATTAATTAATTTATATTAATTAATTTATATTAATTAATTAATTTATTATATTAATTAATTTATATTAATATATATTGGTCATCTCCAGAAATTGCCTGGAGCTATTTGTTTTGAGACTTGGAACATTTAACTAAAAAGCCTATCTCGTCTTTGTTTCCGATATATATATATATATATATATATATATATATATATATATATATATATTGTAAATGTACCCGACATTCAAAATGCAACATCACGAAGCTTTGGCCGTATAATTATGCAAATTGCGAGACAAACGCAGCTGGCCGATGCATGCAAATGATCAAAAATTCAAGTGGTCACGTGATTGGAGCGCGGGATTAAAGGGATGGAAACAGCAGATGAACCAGCAGTTGTTACTATCTGTTGCCTACGGAAACTTATTTTCCGAGCTGCTTTTCGTTTCAGAAGACGCATGTTGTTGAAGCGATGCCTAGCCAATGACTCCGAAATCCGTTTTAGCATTTGGACGATCGTGTGAGGGGATTCATTTCAGACCTACGTACGACTGGATGGTCGTACCGACATATCGACGCTGAAGCAAGCGTAGATGCGTCCACTGTACAAAGGATTTGAGGAGATGGATTGAAGAGAGGCATGTAGATCGTCGCAGTAATGCAGGACCATCCAGACGTACGTTAGTACGCGTTGATCGACGCATTCAAAAGCGTGCGTTGGCGGCAACACAAACGACGACTATCGACATTCTGCAGAAATTGCAAACTACATTGGATGTTCCAATATCAGCAAGAACAGTTTCTCGACGATTAGAAGAAAGCGGCTTACACTCAAACTGTCCTTTACTAAGACTGCCATTGATGACAAAGACACTGACGCAAGACCCGAGCCTCTTGCATGGCCGAATGGGACAGGGTAGTGCTAAGCGACGAGTCTCATTTCTGTTTGTCGAATGAAAGTCGCAGTGTGGGAGTTTGGAGTCGACGTGGAAACAGATCCAACCCAGCTGCGACTGGTGAATGCCATACTGTTCGAAAACACAGCATCATGGTTTGGGGTGTCATCGGCTTCGATAGCCGGTCACCTCTGGTTCGTATAAGAGGCACAATGACGGTATGACGATATGTTGTTGTTGTTGAGACCCAGACCGTCCGATCTACCAGAAAGGTGTAAGGTATGACGATATGTGGATGAGGTGTTGCGGCCGACTGAATTACCCTACCTTCAGCGTTTGCAAAATGCTGCTTTCCAGACAGATAATGCGCGACCGCACACGACAACCATCAGCAGGCACGCCTTGCAAGATATACAAGCGCTTCCTTGGACTTCGCTGTCTCCAGATCTCTTACCCATCGAGCATGTATGAGAGATTATTGCCCGTCGTCTGACTACCCTGAAACAGCTAAGATGCTCAAATTTGGTCCTCCTAGACGTGTGTGGTAAATTTTAATTCTTTAGAATTTGAACTTTACTGATCCATCCCTCCATAGGAAAGTACATGTTTTGGGAGGGAAGCAAAACCAAGTTTTAAAGGTTCACACACACATTTATTTTAAAGTAAAAAACCAAATAGAAAGATTTTATTTGTTAACTTTATTCTCTGGTGTTTCCTCAAATTATTTTATCACGCTTCGCCACTGTCAGTGATAGAGACATCACCGAGACTTGAAAATTCCGGCATGTAAATTTACTTCTTTCCTCTGGTGAATTAGAAGTGATGAACTCTAGGAAAGTACCGTCCATCGTTATCAATGTTTTCATTAGGTGGTATTCCCTGAAGTAAATACCGAGCAAGTAATAAAAATTAACATTATATTCAAATGCGTCGCACACATACTTTTCCCTTTAATTTAGTCTTTAAGTCTTCTATTCCGATGCTGAAAAAATTATTACATACTTCAGAAAAAAAAATCTTGATAGAAACGATATTAATTTTTAACGAGAAACGCGTGTGTATGAAAGCTATTACAAAAACTTAATTAATCCTCCGATTAAGACTAAGTTAAAAATCAAGAAATTGGGACATAAAATTAATTTGTTGAAAACTGAATGATTCGCGAGTTACGAGAGGAATGTCGTTCATTATTCAGGATGGTGGGGAAAATACAAAGCTACGCACTGAATAATTTATCAGTTTCAAAAAATTTGGAATTTAATTATCTTATGTGTCAAGATGGAAATTCTTTCTCTTTTCGGAAGTAATATTAAATGTTATAGGATAAAATGTGACTTACGCTTTGTCAAAAGCTATATGAAAAATAGTAGACTTTTTATTAAATTCTTGAATAGTCTGCTCGAAAGTTTTCAGACTAAAAAAGACTACAGTAGCGGCCATGTACTATGCAAATTATATTCATAACTAGGAAATTTATATTGGACTAGCAGTATACCCGTTCGTCGTACGGAATGTATAATACAAAAAAATTTTAAATTCACAATCATGTGCAAATTCCTATAATATTCTAAATGACATTGTTATGCAAAGCGTTCTATTAAAATATTTAAATTAATGCTCTTAAAATGAAGTTTAAGGATCTCTGTTCTTGCTATACAAAATTATCACCGCAGGAAGATCTGAAAAGAATGAAATATCCTGGTTCCACTTGTAAACAAATTTACTAAAAATATTAAATTAAATCAATATATGCCAAACTAAAAGCGTTAAAATTGTATATGAAGATAAAATATTAGACGACAAACTCGTGTATTAGTATAATATTACCCGTCTATAATATATGAGTTTCATAAATCTTTATAAAAAAAAATAGATAACATTATAAATTGAAAATATCAATAATCTTTAAACCTGAAGGCCGTAATTGATTCCAATATACAATATATGAATGCACTAAGATTATATACCCCTATTACTTATATTCTCATAAATTAGAAGATATACCCGTGTAGAAGACTACCCGTACTACAATATATGAATTTCAAAAATGTTTGCCAAAATAAAACAGATAACGTAATAAATTGAAAATATCAATAACCTCTTAATCTTTAAACCCGAAAGCCGTAATAAATGCCAATATCAAAATGAAAGTCCTAAAATTGTATAGGAAGATATACCCGTACTACTTACACTCTCGTAGATTAGAAAGTATACCTGTGTATTAGTAGAAGATTACCCGTACTGCATAGCCGTTTTTCGTACGGAATATATAATATAAAAATACATAAAATTCACAATCATGTGCAAATTCCTATACTATTTATTCAAAACATTCTATTAAAATATTTAAATTAATGCTCCTAAAAAGAAGTTTAAAAATCACTGTTCTCGCTATATAAAATTTATCTTCATAACCAGATCTGAAGAGTAAAACATCCTAATCCCATTTGTAAACAAATTTACAAAAAATATGAAATTAAATCAATATATATCAAAACAAAAGCGCTAAAATTGTATGGGTAGATATAACCGTACTACTTATGTTCTCGTATACTAATAGTAAAATTACCGTTGTACAAATGAGTTTCAACCGTTTCTGCAAAAATAAAACAAGGACGTAATAAATTGAATATATCAATAATCCCAGTAATTCTTAAACCTGAAGGCCATAATTGTCATTAATATAATCCAATAGTCAAAAATACAATTTCCATAAATTGAACCATAAATTGGCCAAAGATTGAACACGAACAGCAGGAGTTCGCCCCTCCCTTCGCGACTGACTTCACTGGTCCCTAAGATAGGTCCGTAGCCCGCGCGCGCGCGCGCGCGTAGCTGTCTTCAGAAATGCATTGAATACCGCAGCAATTATCTTAATTTAAAGGTGCATCATATAGTATATTGAAATTTCTACCGAGTAAAATGATAGACTAGATTTCATTATTCCTATATAAAAATATTTTTTTAAATAAAACTAGTTATGGTAAATTTTCATCTAGGACTGAATCGTTAGAAATGTTTTTAAGCATCTCTAACGCTGACAGTAGCAATTGAGCTATTTAAACTATGTTAAAATATTTTCTGCATTTTAAAATGGTTATTAGCTTTACTTTAATAAGTGCGTATAGTAAAATGTCGAAGGCTTTTAGATAAAATACAAGCAATATCTGAGACTAGCATAATAAACCGACGAGACCTGTCCATTTTTATCGAACTTCTCTAAAATATAAGACTTGTAGACTTCGACATGATAAAATAAAGGAGAAGACCGTGAATGACTTGCTGAATGTAATTCAAAAATAGTTTTCAGAGTTATAGAAATAAATAAAAATGTGATGTCCTTAAAGATTTCAGGCAGAAAAATCTTGTATTGATTTTTTTTTTCATAATGAAATTGATATGTGTACGAAATCCAGTTATTTAAAGACTCGAATTCGAACAAATATAAAAATCATATTTTGTACGATACAAAAGAGCAGTGCATGGGTTTTCTTTAATTATGTATTATTATTATTTTATTATGGTCAAAAAATTGAATTATTCAATAAATTAAATGAGCATTGAATTTCATATAACGATAGGCAATTTTTGAATATGAGGACGTCATGATGAAGAAAAAGTAAAAAATTAATAATTACAAAGTGAGAAGAGAAATTATTCGATAAGTCCAGTTGTGACAAGATTTTTAAAATACCTTTCATAAAGGAACATCTACGGAAATTGGGCCTTATTTGCGCTATATGTTTGAAAACCAATGAAAATCTAACACGTCCAGCCAGTCAGCAGGTTTTAATTAGTTGTGTTGACAAAAAAAATGGGGGTGGGGGGCGATAACCAAATGAGTTGTTTCCCATTTCTCCAAATATCATTCCTTCTAACTTCAATAGATTTCGATAGGTTCTTGAAGGGGGTATATCTCCCAACACCTCTTTAGTGACCTTTCTAGGCTTAATCTCACAATCTTTTAGTTAATTTTGGTGTTAGGCAGTGACCAAATGGCTGGGTTGCGGATATTCCCCTAAGAGAGGGAAGAATAAGTTTTGCCATGCTATAAAGGAGGAATACCTTCATTGAGGACTTTTTAAGGGGAGCTGCATTACACTTGTGTTACGTGTTAGGAAAACCATGAAAACCTAACACATGCAGCCCGTCAATATACCTTTGATACGGAGGCCTGAACTCGCGAACATGGCACTGACTTCCCATGAGTCAGTGATCAGATTCCTAACCACTAGGTCATGAGTAAACCTTAAAAATGCAAAGCTCTCTCGCCATAGCTTATTTTTCATTTCTTCACGTGAATGACCAGAAATTCTTTCAGCTTTTCTTTTCATATGTTCATTTATGTGCCTTATTCGAAAGAAGGTTCTGATTCTGGTATATGTTCTTACAACATCAGGAGCTATTTCAGGAAATTGTTCTTTTATTTTAAGTTGGAGATTCTCTAAAATATTTTTCAATTAGAAATGAAATTTCCGTGGGGTTTTAAAAAAATGTCTTCTAATTTGGTGACTGTTTCTAACCAGGTATTATGTGGAACGATTAAACCACCTCTTGATAAAAATTTAATCCATATCTTGTCATTTTCGGATGGTGATTCTACTAGCCATGAATAAGTTCCTAACTGCTCTTCCTTGTGACGATATGCTAAATATCCTGCAAAAAAACGCAATGCTTCTTTTTCATTCACAACAGGACTGAAATGAATGACATGTTGATGTTCAATATCTGCAGTGTTGCTGACTGCATCCTCTTTTTCTTCTAATTTGAAAAATATCGTCGCAGTTAATGGTTGGTCTTGGTCATTTTCCACATTTGTATTTATTGGCATAAGAAACTTAGACCCAAGCAGTAATGTTTAAAGTCGAGATTTGAAATCAGTAGCAAGAGGATGGTTATGAAATCGTCCAAGACCTCTAATTTGGGAAAATATATTTTCTAGAGTATCTTGATTGACTCTACTTGTCATTATGTATTTAATATTACTTTCTTTCATGTCATCATGAAGTTTTTTTAAGCTTGCTATTGAAATAAGAATACCTTTTCAGAAAGGCATTATTGAAGTTTTAGAAATAATTCTGAGTTCCGTTATATCCGCTTGCATTTGACTCAGATTTTGTGTTTGGTCCTCTATATTATTACCAAGAGCTGAACGCTTTGAATTTTTTTCATTATTAAGAACGCGAGAATTAAAAACATCGAAAAAGGTAGATATAATCGTTTCCTCAAGAAAATACACTCATTTTTAAAAAACAAAAAGCGAAGCACCATGAAGAAAGTGACTGTTTCTATTGATATTAAATATGCGTACAGTTCATACACAGATAATGAAATGATTACAAAATCAAGGCCGCAGGACCCATAAATATCAATTGCGCATTGAATTTTTAACTCAGTAACTGATGAAACTCCCCTTGGAGGCAATGCATGCTTGTATACGCCTAGGTAAGGATTGATAAAATTTCCTAATATCATCCTGCGGTACATTCTGCCAGGCATTGCGGTTACATTTACTCTGTTACATTTCTGAGTACCCGAATCTGGCGGCCTAGCATGTCCCATACATGCTCGATTGGCGAAAAGTCTGGTGACCTTCCTGGCCTAGAAACAGTATCAACAGCACGGAGACTGTAAACAGATATGCTAGCCGTATGTGGCGTGGCATTATCTTGTTGGAAAATGGCTCCAGAATGACATGCCATGAAGGGTAACGCAAACGGCCGCAGGAATTCATCAATATATAGTTAAGCTGTTAAAGTTGTATGCAGGATGACTAGGGGCGACCATGCTTTCGATAAAATGCTTAAAACTAAGGCATTAGCTATATTTTCAATTTTCCACTGTGTTCTTTTGTCGTCATTCAAAATCGTAATATCTGACCTGATGTGAAATATTTTGGACATTTGCAATTTCACTTTGAATTTTCTCAGCATTTTTCTTCTTTAAATTGCCACTCTGTGGATTAAAAAAATTTAATTTTGCTTTTATTCTCTCATTGTCTTCTTGCATTTTTTCGTAATTTTTGTTAGACACTTGATATTTCAAAACAAAAGCGCTATAATCAAGCGCGATATATCAAAACAAAAGCGCTAAAATTGTATGGGTAGATATAACCGTACTACTTATGTTCTCGTATACTAATAGTAAAATTACCGTTGTACAAATGAGTTTCAACCGTTTCTGCAAAAATAAAACAAGGACGTAATAAATTGAATATATCAATAATCCCAGTAATTCTTAAACCTGAAGGCCATAATTGTCATTAATATAATCCAATAGTCAAAAATACAATTTCCATAAAATTTATTTTATATAGATTTCTTTATTATTTAAATAGGAAAAGATTTAATAAAAATCGTTAATGGATTAAAATCCATTGCTAAGCGACGTGATATCCTTTTCTTCAAATAACCTTACTGGAAAAAATATCGTCTGCATAATGCTATGTCTATGGAAGGTTTAACGGTGCGTTTTTAATTAATATCTAGACAACCCCTGTTCCTAGAAACTCGAAACATAGACTAAATTTTAAGTGGGGCTATTCCAATGCTAACCAAAAATTTTCAAGAAATTTGGTTCAGCAGTTCTCCCGTGATGATGATGAGAAAAAAATACAGACAAACAATTTTATTTATATAGAACAATTCAATTTTATTTATATAGAACAGCAGTATACCCATTCTTCGTACGGAAAATATAATATAAAGAAACTTAACATTCACAATTATGTGTAAATTCCTATAATATTCAAAATGACTTTGTTATTCAAAATATTCTATTAAAATATTTAATTTAATTCCTCTAAAAAATGTGTAAGAATCTCTGGGCTCGATATACAAAATTATCTTCACAGGCAGATCTGAAGAATAAAGCATCCTGGTCCAGTTTATAAACAAATTTAGAAAAAATATTTTTTAATCCTCACAAAACAACAGAGATTATCTAGAAAATCGTACTTAATTATGCAAAATATTGAATTTTCATCGATTATGTGTCATTTTAATAAATTTAGCGTCATTTTATCAATTTGGTGACATTTTCGTCAATGTAGAGACATTTTAAAAAATCGCCAAATTTATTGCCAAGTGGGACAATAGGACTGACAGTCCCACTTTTCGACAAATTGTCGAAACATCATCACAATACTATCCTCTAACAAAACACAATTAATTTCATTTATTTAGCGTAATTTTATCAATTTCAAGATATTTTTATGGATTTACAAACATTTTTATCAACATGGCGGCATTTAAAAAATTATCTAAATGTGCTACTAAGTAGGACGGTTGAACTGACAAACAAATGCTACCGAAACATCATTTCAGTACTCTCTTCTAACAAAACAAAATTAAATAAATTAATAAATAATTGAATAAATTAAAAAATAACAAAATTATTTTTTAATTCATCGATTAGCACTCCCTAAAAGCGGACTGTCGCATACTTAACGGCAGGCACATAAAAGAGCTCATATAAAAGGTCTCATATCAACTCCATACTCAAGTTTTGAAAAGCATTTTAAATTCACTTGCGAATCGAAGTTATATTGAAAAATACGTTAAATGGGTATACATAAAAGGGACATAAATATATTTTTCTAAAAACCTTTTTGCGTCATACCTCTAAATTGTTCTGGCTTTTCTACCAGTATAGTTTATAGGCCTTGTTTTTCCAGATTTATATTGGATTTAGCATTTTCGTTCCGGAGTCCCGAACATTACTTTCACAACATTAAAATATCCCATTTTTATCCAAATTGAAAACTACATCTGCTTGTGTTAAAAATTAAATTTGTTTGCTTTTCTCTCTGTCTGTTTTTGCAGTATTAAGTCGCAGGTGGAAATGGAAGAATCCAACCAATTTAGTTTTGATCTCGCATTGAAAACATCCTTGAAGCATGTGTTTATACATTTTCATTGTTTATAAAGGATTCAAAAAAATTTCATCTCAGTGCTTTTGCTTGTTATTTTTCCCTGTATACATAGTATAATGTATTGAAAAGGGTCGAAAATTTAATTTCCAACGACGACGGAAGAGCACTTTTAAGCATCCCTTGAACACAAATCGAACATTTTTGAGATAATATTTGTGAGTGTGTGTGTGTGTGGAATTAATATGTCATGAACGGATGGAGCGTTTCGAACAAAATTTGGTACAAATATTACAGTCGGTAAATATCAGAAGCTTACTGATTTTAAACTTAATCGCATGTTCGGAAGACCCCCGAAATTTTCGAATGAAATTCTAAAAAAGTCATTAAAAATCAAAACCTTCTATAATGTTACGTAAATGATCATTTATTACGTAATTTTTATCAGAAAACGAATGGCATAAACTTTAGAACGCTAGCATGAACCGTTCTTGAGATTTTGCACGTTTTCTAATAAATTTATCAAAAATATTACACAAAATTAAAATCAGTATTAACCATCATGAAATATGTTCACTTTTCATGCAGTATTATGCGACAAATTTATTAACATCACTCGCATATTTAGTTCGTTCCACTCACGGGAGAAAACACTTGTGTAATAGTTTTGTATTTATACGACCAACAATTCTCCAATAGTCACTTATATATAAGAAAACCTCTTCTCTCCGTCTGTGTGAAGCACATGGCAATCACTGCGGTGGACTTGGCGACTCATTTATCGAAATATCGCAAACTTTGCGATACGTCGCCCCAAATTGACGAAAATATAGTGTGAATTCCAAAAATGACGCTTATAACAACAGGAATGATCAATCATGCATAAAACATTGATTATGAAACACTTTCATCTGAAATGCAAAATGCGATACATTCAGCGGTAATATTATTTCAATTGTTGAACTACGATAATTTATTTTACTTGAAAACTTAAAACTTCACCGAAAAAATGAACTTTATTCAAATGACGTCATCGAAATATAAATCGTCTGATTCTCTATGTAAAAGCAGTGAATATTTCATTCATACACTTTTATTCCAGACTCCAGAGTTAAATAATTTTGCGTGAAAAAAAATCAGCAATTCTTATACAACTCATCTTTACAATCACTTGTTTACATTCTACATCCATTACAATTAAGCTTCGTTGTAGAAATAATGAATGTTTGATGATCATTTAAACTCAAACATATTGTAATTGCGTTGGCGCAGAATACAGATGCACAAAAATTACGTAAAAATAAAGCGGTTTTAGGACGGATGCAACACAAAATATAAATTTAAAAGAACTTTAAAAATCACGATTTTTACTCTGGGGAAAAAGATGGATGCCATATTTATTTTGAAGTGGGTCACGTAATCTCTTCATATTATATGGGTGTAATTATTATTTTAATTTTTATTTAAAATACTACTGAACATATTTTGTTGAAATTTTTTTTATATTTTATACGATAATTTGAAATATTTCCTAAAATCTTCAAAGCAACAAAAAAGTTTTAACTTTGCTTAAAAAGTGCTTGAAAAATTAGGTCTTATAGGGTTCAATGTATTTCATTTTATCAACCCAGGTTCAATCCAAAACTAATTGGGTGATATTATTCATTTACACATTCCCATATGTCCTACAAAACGTCTCAACAACAAATTAAAATTTCATTTTGATAAAGTTATTTTTACTGCAGTTATCGTGCAAACGGGTAGACAGACAGACAGACAGACAAACTGAACAAAGTCATAAACACTTTTCAACTATGTTCTAAAGCGTTAAAAAAAAGCCAATTTGATGAATTAATTATTAAAATATTTTAATGTATGGTATATATTCCTTATAACAGATACTATCAATACAGATAATTGTTAATTTAGAGTAGCTCAAAACATAAATTTATTGGGTGGTTAATTGCATACCAATAGATTCACTTTCCACACACAGAAATGCGACCAATCTGTTATACAGGTATGGTATAACCCGGAATTGTATTTTGATATATCAATTACGGCCTTCGGGTTTAAAGAGTATTGATATTTTGAAATTCTTACGTCATCTGTTCTATTTTGGAAAAAACAATTTCAAACTCCTGTATTGTAGTACGGGTATATCTTCTAATGCACGGGTATATCTTCTAAACTACGAGGATATAAGAAATACTGGTATATCTTCAAATACAAATTTAGCTCTTGGTGTATATTGATTCCATTTCATATTTTTTGTAAATTCGCTTACAGAGGGGATCAGGATGTTTTATTCTTCAGATCTGCCTGTGAAGATAATTTTGTAAAGAGAGGAAATATATTCTTAAACTTCTTTTAGGAGGATTAATTTATTAGAATGTTTTGAATAACAATGTCATTTAGAATACTGTAGGAATTTACATATGAATGTGAATTTTAAGTTTTATATATTCCGTACGAAGAAC
The DNA here is from genome assembly GCA_951213105.1 of Amaurobius ferox. Taxonomy (NCBI): domain Eukaryota; kingdom Metazoa; phylum Arthropoda; class Arachnida; order Araneae; family Amaurobiidae; genus Amaurobius; species Amaurobius ferox. The sequence goes on from OX578141.1 coordinate 121,200,789, forward strand.
GTATATGCGTGCTAGTATTCTATAAAATTTTCGGCACCAAAGCCGGTCTCAATCACAGTATAATAATGATTGGTTTATAATATAACTGAAATTAGCAGAGTTAACCGCTAAAACCCAATGGTATCTATTTTAAACATTTAGGCAAGACTTTAAGTAAATGCATTCAAAAAGCTTTTTCAAATATGAGTTCTCTTGTTGCCATATTGGATATGCATTTTTACATTATATATAATATTACCAGTATACCCGTCCTTCGTACGGAATATATATTGCAAAGAAATATGAAATTCACAGTTATATGCACATTCCTGTAGTATTCTAAAAGACATTATTCAAAACATTCTATTCAAATGTTTAATTTAATTCTCCTAAAATGAAGTGCATTAGAAACTCTGTTCTCTCTATGCAAAATTATCTTCGCAGGCAGATCTGAAGAATAAAACATCCTAGCCCCGTTTGTAAACAAATTTACAAAAAGTATGAAATTGAATCAATATATGCTAAAATGAAAGCGCAAAAATAATACTAGAAGATACACCCCTACCATTTTTATTCTGCTTCAACAATTGGCAGAACAGAATATATGAGTTTGAAAAATACATGCCAAAATTGAATAGATAACAAAAGTAATTCAAAATATCAACAATTCTCGTAAATTTAAACTGGGAGGCCGTGATTAATGTAATCCAGACAAAAAAACCTTTTATTTATAAAATTTATATTTATATATATTTCTTTATTCTTTAAACAGGAAAAAATTAATAAAAATCGTCTGCCGTATAAACATATCTTATTTAATAGCGTTGCTAAGCAACATGATATAATTTTCTTCAAAGAAATTTTAGGAAAATATAGTGTCTGCATAATGCTATTTCAACGGGAATTTTAATTGTGCGTTTTTAACATTTTACAACATAGTTGAAAAATGCTTATGACTTTGTTCATTCTGTCTATCTGTCCTTTCGCATGATAACTGAACGCAAAAATGAAATTTTAGTATGCTGTTGAGAGGGTGTGTGGGACATATGGGAATGTAAATGAATATTATCACCCAATAAGTTTCGGATTGAACCCGGGTTGAAAAAGTGAAATACATTAAACCCTATGGGACCTAATTTTTGAAACATCTTTTAAGAAAAGTTAAAATTCACAAATTGCTTCAAATATTTTAGGAAATATTCAAATTATCCCATAAAATATATAAAAACAATTTCAACAAAATATGTTCGGTACTTTTTTTAAATAAAAATTAAAATAATAATTACACCCATGTTATATGAAGAGATCACGTGACCCACTTTAAGATAAAATATCGCATCCATCTTTTTCCTAGTTGTTGTTGAGACCCAGACCGTCCGACCTACCATTAAGGTGTAAGGTAACTGTTTGGACGGCCTTGAAGAACCACCCACTTTAGACCGGAACCTAGTGGTGGAGGCATCCATAGGGACCAATCATCCTTTTCCTAGTGTAAAAATCGTGAAAATTTATATTTAGGGATCCATACGTTCTAAAACCGCTTTATTTTTGCGTATTTTCTGTGCATATATATTCTGTGTCAACGCAATTACAATATTTTTTAGTTTAAATGATCATCAAACATTTATTATTCTTACAACGAAGCCTAATTTTAGCATATGCAGAATATAAACAAACCAAGCTGTAAGATGAATTGTATAAGAATTGCTGAGGTTTTTTACGCAAAATTATTTAACTCTGGAGATTGGAATATAAGTCAGATGAATGAAATATTCATTGATTTTACATAAAGAAGCAGATGATTTTAAAGCATTGCCTTTTTTGACGAAGTTTTAAGTCTCCTAGTAAAATAAATTATTGTAGTACTATGATAATTTAAAAAATATCCCATCTGAATGTATCACATGTTAGAGATGTTTAAACAAAATTTCATTTCAGTTGGAAAGTGTTTCATAATCAATGCTTGATTGATATTTCTTGTTATTAATATCTGAACAACCTCTGGTTCTTGAATCTCTAAACATGGACTAAATATTAGGTGGAACTATTCCAAAGCTACCCACAATATTTTGTAAAATTCGGTGGACCTGTTCGTTCTCCCGTGATGATGAGACAAACGAGCAAACGCACATACACACATACATATCACAGACAGATTTTCAATTTTATTTATATAAACTAGCAGCATACCCTTTCTTCGTATGGAGTATATATTTTTAAAGAAACTTAAAATTCACAATCATGTGCAAATTCCTATTGAATACTAAATGACATTTTTAATCAAAATATTCTGTAAAAGTATTTAATTTAATGCTCCTAAAAAGATGTTTAAGAATCTCTATTCTCGCTATACGTCTTAACAAATGATATAGTCACGTGATTAATATTTATTTATTTTTATCGTGCCACCAGAATATGACCAATTGACAATGATATTCTCCATCTGACACCATCTTCATAACCCTAAATAAAAAAATTAATATCCTATAAAAACAACATCTACATAAGATGTCGAGGAAAAAATGTTCTAGTTCATCTTACGCCCTCACATGCACATCTCACAGACAAATCTGACATAAAAAATAAACAAAAGAATAAATGATTAGCTAATCAACTACATCCAAGTTCAAAACAAATATTTTTTATGCTGTGGGAAATATGAAAATGTATTCTGTTTCGTATATTTTGCATATATTAATTGAAATATTAGTTATATCCCATAGCAAAAATGCTTTTCTTGCAATGCTGTAATGCTGGATTTCCTCTTGGCTGAGTCCCACCTACTTGATGATACAAAATAATGCTTCTGACAAAGACAGTAACAAAGTGCAGATACTCAGCATTTCCACATGGTGCTGTGGATATATAAGGGAACGGATAAATGTTTTAGCTATATCTAAAAAAACAGTTGTGCTAGTCACATGTGGATACTCAAGAGGAAGAATAAATATTTCAGATTGCATTATGTTACAAAATAATTATGTTTGCTCACTATTTCAGAATTAACGATTTAAAGACTCTGCTATCCATCTATGCTATGGTTACTATTAACAGTATTTTCTTTTTAGTTCCCCTACAATCAGGGCCTGATTAACGCAGGGTCCTACCGGGCTGCGGCCCTGGGCCCCCAAATTTTAAATTTTATAAGTGATTAAAAATTAAAGCAGAAATATTTTTTAATTAATTTACAACTGGTAATATTAGTTTTTCTTTTAAAATGTAAAATATGTTAATAGTTCCAAATATTATATATCCTTGAATGTCTTAATATATTACTTTAAAGTAAAAAGTTTGGAAATTTTGTACATGTGCAAAAGGAAATTCAGGGCAGTAATTCTGAGTCCCAAAATATGTTGATGTTTCCCATATTTTTAGTATGCGTATGGGGGGCGGGAGGGCCGAATTGTCACCATGGGAAACATCTTGGCTTTATCAGACCAAGCCTACAATGCATGGTAATGTCTGGAGAAAGTATTGGAATGGTGTCGAAAATTGGAAATTGAAGTATCGACATATCTACACGTTTTCGCACTCTAGAAAACGAATACACCATTTTTAGCATGATGTCCGTCTGTGTGTGTCTGTCTATGTGTTGTTGTTGTTGTTGAGACCCAGACCGTCCGACCTACCAGAAAGGTGTAAGGTAACCGTTTGGACGGCCAGGAAGTGCCACCCAATTTAGACCGGAACCCACTGGGGGAGGCATCCACAAGGACCGTACCCTCCTTCCCCTACCACCAACCTCTCGGAAGGACTTACGGACCCACATGTTTAACGTGATCGCACTCCGCATGAACACGGCGGCAGTTGTGCTAGCGTTCAAATCCAGCGCGCAAACCACCGGGTTACCGCGCCCGAAATATGCCAACAGCACGCGGTGTTCCCAGGTGGTCACCCACCCAAGTACTAACCGCGCCCGATGCTATTTGACTTCGGTGATCTAACGAGAACAGGTGTTTTCAGCACGGTAGGGCCGTTGGCTCGTCTGTCTATGTGTCGAAAGCCCAGGCCATCCGACTCGTCCGAAGACTTAGAGCACTTTTATGGGTGGCCGGCGTCTGTCTATGTGTGTAATATGTCTGTGCAATGTATGTATTCGCTCCAGCTCCAAAACTATGTGACGAAATTTCCCAAAATATGTTTGGTAAATCACTTGTAGCTTACCCTGGTACATTTAATCTTCTGTTTCTTTATTTTATCAAGTTTGTCTGTGAGACATGCATACGAGGGTGTATGCTAAACTAGAAAATTTGGCCCTCAGTCCCTTTTTTTACATCTCAGATTTTTTTTTATTTTAGGAGGAAGAGGAGGAGGAAGATTGCATATTACATAATCATGATATGGCCCAATTTTCAGCAAAATTGCATTGTCTAAGTATGCTAACAATTTTAAGTGATTACTTTAATTTATGGATCTGTTTATTTTCTTTATTCTGAAAACGATATCAGTGGTGGTTACCATTATGTCCTCCCGAGCCCTTCAATTATATAAATCAATTATTAAAAATCGTGTAAGGCGAATATTTATAAATATGTAAAGCAATTGTCTATAATAAAGTTTATAATTATATAAGGCAATTGTTTATAATCATTTAACACATTATTTTTCCATTCATGGTTAAAAATACAATAACAACAACAGATAACACAAAAAACTTTAAAATATCAAGAAATTTATCTCCCTTGTAAACGAAACAGTATTAAACTTTTAGTAAACAACAGATTAGATAGCGTATTAGTCTCTCATTCTGCATCTGTTGTAATCTACATATTTGTGTCGCTACTTACAATCACTCTCTTTTGACAGATGTAAAGACACATCTCTGACATTTCTAGAAAATGCGTTCCGAAGCAAATCAATTTATCAGTTGCAATATTTCTTTTTCGAAACAAAATATAAACATTCTAAAGAGTTCAATACTTCCAATGGAGTCTCAGATTTTCGTTATATATATACATATATTAATACTTACAGCCTTTGTTTACTGCAATATGTAATTCAAATATCTGATGTGGGCAGCACATCACTTTCCCTATATAATGCAATGAATTTACTTCATTCAAGATGAAAAAATAATCTATATCCATGGCATCATGTTTTTAACGTTGAATTGTATATTTGGCGCTTTTCCGGATGACAACACTATTTCAAAACTGCAAGGTAAGATCAAAAAGTTCGGAGACTGTGCTGATATCTCCAACCCTGATTGGAGGAGAGGGGAACAATTTTACCGTGGCAAGAAGTACAGTAAAATAGTTCCCCTCTCCTCCAATCAGGGTTGGAGATATCAGCACAGTCTCCGAACTTTTTGATCCTACCTTGTATTTCAAAATGCTATTCAAACTATTTCAAAGTTCCAAATTAACTTATATTTCGCGCAGGTCTGAATTGAAAATTATCAATATTGATAGCACCCACTATGAGTAATCGCTAAACAAAAACAACTGTATTGTGAAAAAATCCTGCCAATTAATGAAAATGTCTGCTAAAAAAAGAAATGAAATTACATATTTTGGCTCCAAGAGCGATTCCATCCAGGTGGGAACATATCATCAAAGTTTTCCCACTTATAGTTGCTAGAATAAGCAAAATGTCGAAAGAGAACGAAGTAAGGTTCCATATACCTTGGCGCCCTGCCTTGTTAATAAAAGAAGTGTTCATAAAGTTCCTTCAGTGCAGCGCAGCTACATTAAAGTATTTATCGTACAGTGAAAAAAAAAACCTGGTTAAGCGCCAAGGTATGCGGAACCTTCCTTCGTTCTCTTTCAACATTTCGCTTATTTTAGTTATAAGTGGAAAGCGTTGATAGTACATTCCCACCTGGATGGAAACGCATTTGGCGCCGAAATTTGTTATTTCATTTCTTTTATTGGCTGCCATCCGGAAAAGCGCCAAATGTACGATTCGACGTTAAAAATATGAAATTATGCTAACATTTTGTTTCGCAAAATTAGCCATTTTATAAGTAATTTTTTCTTTATTATAAGTAATGAACATAATGTACGGATTTATAACATATAACGTTCTTAAGATATTGTTAGTCTTTCTTAAATCTGAAATGGAAAAAAAAATCCCCAAAACTGTAAATATATTCGCTATAATCAAATGATATTATTCTTTGTATATACTTTTAACTAAAAAAAATCTGATGTGGGCAGCACATGACGTTCCCTACAGACTCAAAGTCATTTTTTCGTTATCTCTTTCATAATTCACTCAAGTGAACTTAATCATCCAAAATAACATGGAGAATTATTTAAAATTACACTGCATTTGCACTGAACGTATTTTTAAAGTTTATTGCAAAAATGCGAAAAAACTGAAATGTCTCAAGCGCGGTTAGTCCTGAAGTTATGGGATTGGCCTTATTATTTTTGACGCCAAACATTTTGTGTGAAAAAAAACATTTTATTCATACATTTGAACATATGCAGTCTTTTATTTCAGAATTTGAGATTTTTACGGGCCATTGATGGTTTTCTTCGCGAATCATGCCAAAATCTGATCAGCAGAGTCGCCACATATAACTTATCTACCAAATTTTGTGCAATTTGATCAATCAGGTTTTGAGCTAGAGTGCATACATACATTCCGCACACAGACACACACACAGACATACACACACAGACACACATACACAGACACAAACACACACACACACACACACAGACACAAACACGCACACACACACACACATACACACTCAGACGTCCCGTCGAAAACTCGAGTTGAAATTTTTGATAGGATTCCAATCCTTCCTTATGCATTGCCATGTATTGTAGGAAAAGTAATAGAGGGAGACTATTTTAGTAATTATCATGAGCCTTTCTCGAGATATTAGAAATTTTAATTTCTTTTTATTGAGTTTACATTTCTCGAAGCAATCGAACGAATTACATAAAATGTATGTTTATTTCAATCGTTAACAGCTATCAGAAAACTGATTTTCAGCAAGATATAGTAATAAACATATCTAATTTGTGTCATTTTCTTCCACATAACATCAAAATTTATTGATATATAAAGAAATTCATATGATAGACACATTAGATTTTTTAGATGAACTATCCCATCCCCTTTTGATAAATATCGTGCACACAACGTTTCTTAAAACCCTTTAAGAATAATTTATTTAAAATTCGATAAGCTAGTTATATGTTTTCCAAATTTAAATTATATGTTCTAAATTAACAAATAGTAATTTATATGCCCGAGCAAACTCTTAATTAATTTCTTTAGTTTTATTTATTTCGGTTTAAATTCCATATAAATCATAAATTAATTAAGTTGATATCCGAAGATTACTACATCCTTTATTCGGCAATTAAAGTAGCTTTCTTTCAAACCGACGTTTCATAAAATATCAGAGAAGAATATAAATTAATTCATTTACATAAGACATAAGAAAAATAGGAGATGAAATTAAAAATTGAAACTAATTAGTATGTGAATAACAAATGTATTAAATTTCTTTCTTGTTTCTTGGAAACTTGAGCTTTCAACCTCGCAAAGCTTGAGATGGATCAATAGTGCACATCTTTTTTTAAGCACGATCCAAAATATCAATTATTATAATTTAAATTGAAAACTAAAACCGGTTGCAGGAAAATTTTTATCTTACATAATAAAAAAGATAAGATATCTGTCTGTCTACATGTGTGTCTATCTGTGACGTCTGTAGCGGAAAATTGAATATTAGAAAAACCGCGAAATTCGGTACAGAAAAAATTCAAGCCACCAGACGAAACAATACGGTTCGGTGAGATTTTTTTTTTTAATTCAAATTAGATTAAAAGTTATAACATTTAAAGCCGATCGAAATTTTGGCTTTAAAATCAGTTCTATTTCATTAGAGTAATGTACAACTGTCTGTGGTCGGCTCTTTGTGTACACGATTTTTGTCACAAATATTAATGTGTACAATCTTTGTGTACATATTTTGTGTACACATTACAAATACAATTTTTGTGTATGTTATATCACAAGCACCCTATCACTAGCTAGGGAGAAGTTACCCCTTGTCGACAGATTCTCAAACCTGGTAACAAGCGAAATATTTTTTTAAACCTTTAAAATGAAGGGTAATATGCTATTTTTGTAATCATTTGAACCAACGAGACAGCTTTTTACAAATGTTTTCTTCTAAAATTTTCAAAACAAAACAAAACAAAGAAATCTGATGTGGGCAGCACATGACTTTCTTTATATAATGCAATGAATTAACTCCTTTTATAGTCAAAAAATGATGTAAGTCAAAGTAGCCAATTAACTTATATTTGGCGCAACTCTAAATAAACAATTATCAATACTGATAGCAACCTCAATAAGCGATATAGTCCATACATTAAAATATTTTAATAATTAATTCATCAGTTAGGCGTCATTTTCATTAATTTAGTGTCAGTTTTGCACTTTTGACGATATTTTCGCCAATCTGGGGCGAAATATCTCCAAGTTGGCGATATTTTGCCAGATAATTCGCCAAGTTTGCCAAAATGCATCACCAAGTGTTACAGACAAACGGAGAGAAGAGCATTTTTTGATATACTAGAAGGTATGCCCATCATATGACGGAAATCAAAATTTACGAAACATTACTTCCCATTTGGCGTCATTTTTATCAATTTAACGATATTTTTGTCACTTTGGCAACATTCAAAACAGTCGCCAAGTTGGCGATGTCCCACTAAATTTCTCGCCAAGCGTTACGGACGGACGGAGAGATGGGTTATTATTATATTCTATTCTTATATTCATTCCAAGATATTAAACTTTGATGAATTTGGCGAATTTTTATTAATTAGGTAACATTTTTGCAATTTGGCAACATTTGAAAGGTCACCAAGTAGGAGATATTCCGAAAAATTCATCACCAAAATTTTATCAAACGTTAGGGACGGAAAAATAGGTTATTCATATAGTAGATATTTATATTCCTTCTAAGATATTGAATTTTCATTAATTAGTCGTCATTTTTATCAATTTGAGGACATTTTCGTTAATTTGGCAACATTAAAAACAGTCGTCAAGTTGGCGACATTCCGCGAAATTGGTCGCCATAATCTCGCCAAGCGCTTTGGACGGATAAATAAATTATTCTTAGAGCAGATAAATGACTATTGGCGTTCACAAAAGTATTACCTAAAGTATCTTTCCTCCCGAATGGAACGAGCTTGATCTACGAGAAAATTTACCGCATGATATTACATATGAAAAGTAAAAATATTTCACAATAGCTAATATTTTTATGATTTTTGATGATTTGTTATGATTTTTCATAAATTTATGTAAAAAATGTGCAGTATCCCAAGAAAAGTTCATGCTAGTGTTCTAAAGTTTGTGTCAATCGTTTTTTAATGTAAAATTACATAAGAAATGGCTATTGAGTAACTTTATTAACAGTTTTGATTTTTGATGATTTTTTTAAAAATTTCACTCAAAAATTTAGTGGGGTTTTGAACATTTGATTACGTTTAAAAACAATAGGTTTCGAGTATTGGATTGTAATTTTTGTACCAAATTTAGTTCGAATCGCTCCATTCTTTCGTCAAATATCGTCTCCACAGTCTCACTGACACACACACACAGAGACACACACACACAGACACACACACACACAGACACACACACACACAGACACACACACACACACACACACACACACACTTATACACACACACTTACACACACAAACAGACATCACCTCAAAAGCGTTTGATTCGTGTTCAGGGATGCTTGAAACGTGCTCTACCGTCGAAAACTCAAATTCGAATTTTCGGTTCCGTCACAATAATATCCTTATACATTATACTATGTATATAAGGGAAGTAAAAAAAACTAAAACCGAACAAAAAAATAGATACACACACATGCACACATATATATATATATATATATATATATCACTTTTCTTTTATTGGACCTTTAAACCTTTTTTTCTTATATATATATATATACATACATATATATATATATATATATATATATATATATATATATATATATATATATATATATATATATATATATAATTTTTGTAATAAAATTTACAGATACGCATACAGAAACGTAGAATTACAGTATTACCGAACCAGGTATGGCCCTTCAGATCGTACATGGTTTCGGAAATACTTTTCACTTTTATTATATTATATATATTTTTTGTGTGATACTCTCACAATTTTTAAGTGCCAAGAAAGGCCTAGCTCCATTTGTTGATTTATCAGTTTGAATCTATTCAGCTCATACAGTATTCATGCAGTTACACCATGTATGTTAACACAGGGAACAACGGATTTAGTACCTATATTACATATATTTTTTTTATTTTAAACAATTATTTCTTTATTGGGTGTAGTTACAAGCTTAAATTATAACCTTTATAGGCCTTCTCAATATGATATCCAGATTTCAGATGCTTACCTCCCTCGAGGGAGCCTGTAACCCCTAGAGGGCGCGTCCTCAGGAGGCGGATAGAGGAAAGCCTCTCCATTGGATTTTCCTTTGGGTGGTAGAAGGGAAATAAAATACCTTCTGCGGACCAACAGGTAGAAGTCCAACCTCTTCGGAGGCAATGGCACCCTTTTCTATGGATAGGGCTAGAGAACTAGATCAGAAGTGCACCACCATCACACTTGCTGATGCTAACGCAGTGGCCAGATATAGAATTATGACTCACACGTATAAGAAACCCCTTTTAACAGAACTCGATTGTCCCAGAAATATAACATCCACTATTGCAAGGCTAAGAACTGAGCATTATAGGGGCATGAAGATCCATCCAGACAAAACAAGAACCTATGTCCCTTGTAAAAACTGCCCCGAAGTCCAGCTCACGCCCAACCACATCTGGGAATGCCCAACTGTTGAGGTGTATCTTTTGAAGATTGGCATTGTTCCACTCAGGGATTCATTGCGGGAGATCCTCTACAGCTGGGATGCACCAACATTGGCAGAGACTGTGATAAATGCTTTTGAAGGAATCTAGACCTCTACTCCACTGCAATATTGCTTATCCATGGATACGCGAACAACAACAAATGCTTACCTTATATATGGAACAGGGAAAGAGGGGTATTTAATACATGTTTATTATCTGTTTTATTTATAAAAAAAAAATATTTTCAAGCCAAACTTAGGGTTTATTTTATTTTATTTTTATTTTTATTTTTATTTTTACACGTGCTCTTCAAACAACTTTCAATAAAAGATAAGTCATAGGTAATTAAAATATTCAAGTAATTAAAATTCGTACAATATATATATATATATATATACTACCAAATGTTACTTAAAATTGGATTCTGGTATTATAAAATCGAGTAGAGTCACATTCGGGTTAATCTAACTTTGTGTACATGTTATGCGCGCACTACACGTTTTTTTACACTAAATAAAAAACTCCTTAGAACTTTGTAATTGAAATTTTTCGCCTATCTTGCTTCGTTTTCGAAAATTTCTAACTTCAACAATTCACCGCGAGGGGCGCTGCAAACTTTCACAATCGATAACTCATAGTCACTTTCCTATTCATAAACCCACTTCTGCAACTCTGGAACGCTAAAGGGATGCATAAAGGACTTAGGAGAGAATCCTGAATAGCTCAAAAATTTTTATAAAATACGGACTACCAAAGTGTAATTCGAAGCTTAATTTCGTCCATTCACAATCTTCTACCTTAAAAATACGACCATGTGCAAGGCCAGCAAAGTCACACAATTGTTTTAAAAAGAAATATAAAAAAAAAGCCACTGCCCGGAAGAAATAAAAAATGATGTACCCTGTTGTTTATAAGTTTGCACAAGTAGTGTTCACCGTTGTTTCAGTGTTCGAAACCTGTTCCAGTCCGTTGCCAGCTCATTGGTAAAAGGGGGGGAAATGTAGGATTTTGACAGAGCGGGAGGAGATAAACTAATGGCTACTGTCCCGACAATGCCGCACGACCACTTCAGGAGATTGTTTTAACAAGCACAACTTTAGACATATTTGCTTAGTTTACAATTTTTGTGATAGCTGTGGCCATGGTTTTTCAAGGTGCACGTATTCACAAAAAAATGCATCGCTGAATAACAAATTGCGGGGTGAAGGTAAGAAACATACGCTATTCTTAGCTTTAATATTTGCCGCATTATTCTGTATGCATTAGTCAATTTCAAGTTTCTAGATTATAGTTTTGTTTACATTCATAATAAATTTTTAGAAAATTTAAACATTAAAGCTGAACCTAATGCAATGATTTTGAATTTTGAAATCGTAAAAATATTTCTATAAATATGAATGTTTCTCTATATACCTATGATTATTTTCTTTTTGTATATAGTTTTCTTTTTATCAGTAAGAATTTCTAATAATATTTCTTTGTAGGAAACTTTGTTGGATAAAATTTATTACATCCAATGTCGTAATACTCTAGTGCCATACTATATTTTAACTTCACATTCACTGTTTTTTTTTTTTTCAGTAATGTTCAGTATTTTCAAAGTATTTTTGAACTGACACCTATTATATAATTAAATAACTTTCATGAAGACCTATTTGTTTAATACACTTCATGAGAATTCAAATCATACCGATTATTTCATTATTTTTTTAGGGGATGGGGTAAAATATTCTATCTGATAATCCGCCTATTATTTTAATATCAATTAACTTTGATATATATATATATATATATATATATATACTATAATATAAATATGTACGGTCATTAGAGGTATTCAATATATGGAAATATACAATCTTAACATTAATATAAAATGTAATTAGCTGCATAGAATTGTCTGTCACAATATAACAGTAGAAATTTAAAAGAATGAATTATAAATTTACCAAAAAAAAAAACAGATGTTATTGCATATATAGATATGTATACATATATATATATATATATGTGTGTGTGTGTGTGTGTGTATTGCAAGAAAAGTAAAAATGCATGTAATAAAAATGCGGTTTTAGAATATTTCAAACTTGACTTCTCAAACGGATCATTTTCTTAACTTTTCGTATTATAATTGAGAGCCTCCAGCGTTTATCTACTTTGTCTTTGATAAAAAACCGCCCTACTCAGACATATTTTTCTTAAGCAATTAATGGAACATTTATCGTTTATTATTTCATACGCCTGCGCATAAGGCATATATATCGTTAGCTATAGCTGCTAAATAATCACAGCTAAATTAGTGACATCTAAAATAAATTGACCATTAACTACAGGCACAGCAGCTAGTAAATATTAAAATGTGTTTTAAATATAGATTAGATAAAAAGTTAAGTAAAAAATTTTGCAACTAGTTTAGAAACATGGATTACAATTAAAAACATACGTCCCTGACAAACGTCCCTGTCAAAATTTAGGCTTAGATGTTATTAATTTATGTTAAAACTTCGTTTAGAAATTGTAGAAAATTCAAATAATTATTTTTTTTGGTGTCAGTCAAATTTGCCATCTATGTTTTAACTAAAAAAAATTTTTGAGGCATCTATTTCCCAAGATTTATTATAGATTGAGTTTGGAAAATGAATGATATGGAGTCACCATTGAATTTTAATGTAGGGAGTGAAGATCCACTTTCGGTTTTTTTTCCGTTTACGGTTCAACATTTTTCATTTTTCTTGAAACATCTATTTTCAAGATGAGATATACATAGAGCTTACATGATAACTAATATGGATTTAGCATCAAATTCTGGAGTAGGTTGGGTGGCTCACTAATAATTTCCACTTTCGCTTAAAGAATTGTGCTTGAACATCATTTTTTCAGGATTAGCCATAGATAAAGCTTATATAATGTCTGATCATTCAGCATTAAATTTTGGAGGAAGTAGGATAAGAATTTCTCCTTTCGGTTTTTGGAATATCTCTTCCGATTCAAAAATTTTCCTTCAAACATCTATTTTTCAAAATTGGCTATGAAAAGCTTATATGGCAACTGATTTAGATTAAGTATCAAATTTCAAAGGGGTTCCGTGTTCGCTAAAGATTTCCACTTCCAGTTTTTCCCATTCCGGTTGAAACATTTTCCTTGGAACATCTAATTCTCAGGATTCGCTATGGATAGAACTTATAAGATGACTGAAATAGATTCAGCATCGAATTCCAGAGGAGACAGGGAGTTCACCAAGAATTCCCACTTCCGGTATTTTCCCAATCTCGGTTTAAAAGTTTTCATTTCCTTTGGAACATCTATTTCTCAGAATCGGCTATAGATAAAGTTTAAATGATAGCTGCTATGGATTCAGCATTAAGTTCCTTAAGCTATAGGAGGATTCACTAAGGATTTCCACTTCCTTATCTAGACATATCAGTTCCGACTAAAAAATGTATATTCCTTTTCAACATATATTTCTCAGGATTAGCTATGGGTAGAGCGTAGGTGATGACTGATATGTATTCAGCATAAAATTTCGAATATGTAGGGGTTCACTAAGGATTTACACTTCCAGTTCTGGAGATTTTACTTCAGGTTTATCCGAAAATTCGAATGACTATACGAAATAAGTGTTCAAAAGGGAAGAAAAATTTTCTTCCCTTCTTCGAAAATGAAGAATGAATCTTCGAAATGAATCTTCGAAAATGAAGTTTACACATCACGTGCCACCATATGAAGGCTCCTTCATAAGTTTCGTGTTTTGAAATTTTTATTTAAAACCAGACTGAGTTCGAGGGTTGCAAAAATATTTCACAATCCCGATACGATCCGAGGGTTGGCACGAAACTGGATGGCTCTGCATAAGTGCAGATATATTATATGAGTAGTATATATAATATTTGAAGGTATTCACAAAATACTGGAGTGTCACTTAATTGCTCTGGATTGACATTTCCAAATTGTAAACAATCTTGCTTAGTGTATTTTTATGCCAAGATGAGCAACGCGTTTTTCCATAACCATCAGTTAAAATTATCTGGAGAAGAAAATCTGGGGCAATTTGTTCTTCCGATTGCATTTAGTTCTACCCTGATTTGGAACAGCTTTCTGGATTGTACCATATTCCTTAAGACCTTTAAATGAAATCATTTCCTATATAAAATATACTTTCAAAATACTGTCAATATATAAAAACGTACAGTACGCAAAAATATTTCCCTTTTCATTTATCGCAATGCTATACTGTAGGACATTGATAAAATAATTATTCGTTTTGGGCTTAAATATGGGCTATCCAAATGACTGTCGTTGAAAAACAAATTACCTATGGTCTGTCAAACTATATAAAGTAAAATATATAAAATAAAATTAAAATTTAGACTTGAAAAGGCAAAATTATTGATTTTAATATAAGCGTATATATTTTTTATGAATTGGTTTATTGTACTATGGGTAGATGCAAAAGTACTTATTGCTATAACAAACAACTTACTTTTGGTATCTGTAGTATCCTGCATTTAAAAGTAAGTTTTATTTAATACTATTATGATCTTATAATGCATACCATACGCCTTGGTGTAGTAAGATTATAAACCCAGGGGATCTGATCCTCGCTCACGGTGATTGGTTGACTGAATGCCAATATAAAACTTACATCAAAAAGTTATTTCAATTCCAGTATTTATTTTTTTTTTCTTGGTCCCTTTAAAACCTACGGAAATAAACCATTCTGAAAAATTTACCCCGCCCTCTCTTACATATTTATTGCAAATAAACACTATTTCAATGCCGCAAGAGAATGCCGAATATGAAAAATGGGAATGGTCAAATGTGCGGCGTGGCCATGCACACTATTGATACATGTCCCGACTATTCACAGTTAAATATTTATATATACGTTTATATTCTTTAAATAATATTTATTTTCTATATTTGAAAGAAATTGACAGGATTTTCAATTTGTTTAATTTTTTATAGGAGACATAAATTTCCCACCACGTTACAATATATGTATTTTCATTGTCGTGAAAGTCATCTTTACTGCACTTCACCCAAAACTAGCAATATAATATTTATTATATCCTTATGATATCCCCAAAATCTTCAAAACTGATTTGCACTTTTCTGCACAAATGGAGATGAAACGCATTTCTTAGTTCCAAAAATGACGCTAATGAGAGATAATAGCTGTTCCAAAAAATTAAATGAAATGCTGATGGGGTAAATGAAATGGGCCTTTGAAAAACTGAGGCATTTGCTTAATTTGCCTATGGTGGAAAAACGACTTTATCTCTGATGCCACTGAGAACTCGAAAGATGGGTAACTAAGTGTCATGTCAACTTCCGATGTCATCTTGTAGTCAAGGACAAATCGCGTTGTCTGCTGAACTTAGGCTGGTATAACCTTGTCCTAGGCCAAGGTCTACTAGAAGGAAAGGTTGGCCAAAGATTGAACACGAACAGCAGGAGTTCGCCCCTCCCTTCGCGACTGACTTCACTGGTCCCTAAGATAGGTCCGTAGCCCGCGCGCGCGCGCGCGCGTAGCTGTCTTCAGAAATGCATTGAATACCGCAGCAATTATCTTAATTTAAAGGTGCATCATATAGTATATTGAAATTTCTACCGAGTAAAATGATAGACTAGATTTCATTATTCCTATATAAAAATATTTTTTTAAATAAAACTAGTTATGGTAAATTTTCATCTAGGACTGAATCGTTAGAAATGTTTTTAAGCATCTCTAACGCTGACAGTAGCAATTGAGCTATTTAAACTATGTTAAAATATTTTCTGCATTTTAAAATGGTTATTAGCTTTACTTTAATAAGTGCGTATAGTAAAATGTCGAAGGCTTTTAGATAAAATACAAGCAATATCTGAGACTAGCATAATAAACCGACGAGACCTGTCCATTTTTATCGAACTTCTCTAAAATATAAGACTTGTAGACTTCGACATGATAAAATAAAGGAGAAGACCGTGAATGACTTGCTGAATGTAATTCAAAAATAGTTTTCAGAGTTATAGAAATAAATAAAAATGTGATGTCCTTAAAGATTTCAGGCAGAAAAATCTTGTATTGATTTTTTTTTTCATAATGAAATTGATATGTGTACGAAATCCAGTTATTTAAAGACTCGAATTCGAACAAATATAAAAATCATATTTTGTACGATACAAAAGAGCAGTGCATGGGTTTTCTTTAATTATGTATTATTATTATTTTATTATGGTCAAAAAATTGAATTATTCAATAAATTAAATGAGCATTGAATTTCATATAACGATAGGCAATTTTTGAATATGAGGACGTCATGATGAAGAAAAAGTAAAAAATTAATAATTACAAAGTGAGAAGAGAAATTATTCGATAAGTCCAGTTGTGACAAGATTTTTAAAATACCTTTCATAAAGGAACATCTACGGAAATTGGGCCTTATTTGCGCTATATGTTTGAAAACCAATGAAAATCTAACACGTCCAGCCAGTCAGCAGGTTTTAATTAGTTGTGTTGACAAAAAAAATGGGGGTGGGGGGCGATAACCAAATGAGTTGTTTCCCATTTCTCCAAATATCATTCCTTCTAACTTCAATAGATTTCGATAGGTTCTTGAAGGGGGTATATCTCCCAACACCTCTTTAGTGACCTTTCTAGGCTTAATCTCACAATCTTTTAGTTAATTTTGGTGTTAGGCAGTGACCAAATGGCTGGGTTGCGGATATTCCCCTAAGAGAGGGAAGAATAAGTTTTGCCATGCTATAAAGGAGGAATACCTTCATTGAGGACTTTTTAAGGGGAGCTGCATTACACTTGTGTTACGTGTTAGGAAAACCATGAAAACCTAACACATGCAGCCCGTCAATATACCTTTGATACGGAGGCCTGAACTCGCGAACATGGCACTGACTTCCCATGAGTCAGTGATCAGATTCCTAACCACTAGGTCATGAGTAAACCTTAAAAATGCAAAGCTCTCTCGCCATAGCTTATTTTTCATTTCTTCACGTGAATGACCAGAAATTCTTTCAGCTTTTCTTTTCATATGTTCATTTATGTGCCTTATTCGAAAGAAGGTTCTGATTCTGGTATATGTTCTTACAACATCAGGAGCTATTTCAGGAAATTGTTCTTTTATTTTAAGTTGGAGATTCTCTAAAATATTTTTCAATTAGAAATGAAATTTCCGTGGGGTTTTAAAAAAATGTCTTCTAATTTGGTGACTGTTTCTAACCAGGTATTATGTGGAACGATTAAACCACCTCTTGATAAAAATTTAATCCATATCTTGTCATTTTCGGATGGTGATTCTACTAGCCATGAATAAGTTCCTAACTGCTCTTCCTTGTGACGATATGCTAAATATCCTGCAAAAAAACGCAATGCTTCTTTTTCATTCACAACAGGACTGAAATGAATGACATGTTGATGTTCAATATCTGCAGTGTTGCTGACTGCATCCTCTTTTTCTTCTAATTTGAAAAATATCGTCGCAGTTAATGGTTGGTCTTGGTCATTTTCCACATTTGTATTTATTGGCATAAGAAACTTAGACCCAAGCAGTAATGTTTAAAGTCGAGATTTGAAATCAGTAGCAAGAGGATGGTTATGAAATCGTCCAAGACCTCTAATTTGGGAAAATATATTTTCTAGAGTATCTTGATTGACTCTACTTGTCATTATGTATTTAATATTACTTTCTTTCATGTCATCATGAAGTTTTTTTAAGCTTGCTATTGAAATAAGAATACCTTTTCAGAAAGGCATTATTGAAGTTTTAGAAATAATTCTGAGTTCCGTTATATCCGCTTGCATTTGACTCAGATTTTGTGTTTGGTCCTCTATATTATTACCAAGAGCTGAACGCTTTGAATTTTTTTCATTATTAAGAACGCGAGAATTAAAAACATCGAAAAAGGTAGATATAATCGTTTCCTCAAGAAAATACACTCATTTTTAAAAAACAAAAAGCGAAGCACCATGAAGAAAGTGACTGTTTCTATTGATATTAAATATGCGTACAGTTCATACACAGATAATGAAATGATTACAAAATCAAGGCCGCAGGACCCATAAATATCAATTGCGCATTGAATTTTTAACTCAGTAACTGATGAAACTCCCCTTGGAGGCAATGCATGCTTGTATACGCCTAGGTAAGGATTGATAAAATTTCCTAATATCATCCTGCGGTACATTCTGCCAGGCATTGCGGTTACATTTACTCTGTTACATTTCTGAGTACCCGAATCTGGCGGCCTAGCATGTCCCATACATGCTCGATTGGCGAAAAGTCTGGTGACCTTCCTGGCCTAGAAACAGTATCAACAGCACGGAGACTGTAAACAGATATGCTAGCCGTATGTGGCGTGGCATTATCTTGTTGGAAAATGGCTCCAGAATGACATGCCATGAAGGGTAACGCAAACGGCCGCAGGAATTCATCAATATATAGTTAAGCTGTTAAAGTTGTATGCAGGATGACTAGGGGCGACCATGCTTTCGATAAAATGCTTAAAACTAAGGCATTAGCTATATTTTCAATTTTCCACTGTGTTCTTTTGTCGTCATTCAAAATCGTAATATCTGACCTGATGTGAAATATTTTGGACATTTGCAATTTCACTTTGAATTTTCTCAGCATTTTTCTTCTTTAAATTGCCACTCTGTGGATTAAAAAAATTTAATTTTGCTTTTATTCTCTCATTGTCTTCTTGCATTTTTTCGTAATTTTTGTTAGACACTTGATATTTCAAAACAAAAGCGCTATAATCAAGCGCGATATATCAAAACAAAAGCGCTAAAATTGTATGGGTAGATATAACCGTACTACTTATGTTCTCGTATACTAATAGTAAAATTACCGTTGTACAAATGAGTTTCAACCGTTTCTGCAAAAATAAAACAAGGACGTAATAAATTGAATATATCAATAATCCCAGTAATTCTTAAACCTGAAGGCCATAATTGTCATTAATATAATCCAATAGTCAAAAATACAATTTCCATAAAATTTATTTTATATAGATTTCTTTATTATTTAAATAGGAAAAGATTTAATAAAAATCGTTAATGGATTAAAATCCATTGCTAAGCGACGTGATATCCTTTTCTTCAAATAACCTTACTGGAAAAAATATCGTCTGCATAATGCTATGTCTATGGAAGGTTTAACGGTGCGTTTTTAATTAATATCTAGACAACCCCTGTTCCTAGAAACTCGAAACATAGACTAAATTTTAAGTGGGGCTATTCCAATGCTAACCAAAAATTTTCAAGAAATTTGGTTCAGCAGTTCTCCCGTGATGATGATGAGAAAAAAATACAGACAAACAATTTTATTTATATAGAACAATTCAATTTTATTTATATAGAACAGCAGTATACCCATTCTTCGTACGGAAAATATAATATAAAGAAACTTAACATTCACAATTATGTGTAAATTCCTATAATATTCAAAATGACTTTGTTATTCAAAATATTCTATTAAAATATTTAATTTAATTCCTCTAAAAAATGTGTAAGAATCTCTGGGCTCGATATACAAAATTATCTTCACAGGCAGATCTGAAGAATAAAGCATCCTGGTCCAGTTTATAAACAAATTTAGAAAAAATATTTTTTAATCCTCACAAAACAACAGAGATTATCTAGAAAATCGTACTTAATTATGCAAAATATTGAATTTTCATCGATTATGTGTCATTTTAATAAATTTAGCGTCATTTTATCAATTTGGTGACATTTTCGTCAATGTAGAGACATTTTAAAAAATCGCCAAATTTATTGCCAAGTGGGACAATAGGACTGACAGTCCCACTTTTCGACAAATTGTCGAAACATCATCACAATACTATCCTCTAACAAAACACAATTAATTTCATTTATTTAGCGTAATTTTATCAATTTCAAGATATTTTTATGGATTTACAAACATTTTTATCAACATGGCGGCATTTAAAAAATTATCTAAATGTGCTACTAAGTAGGACGGTTGAACTGACAAACAAATGCTACCGAAACATCATTTCAGTACTCTCTTCTAACAAAACAAAATTAAATAAATTAATAAATAATTGAATAAATTAAAAAATAACAAAATTATTTTTTAATTCATCGATTAGCACTCCCTAAAAGCGGACTGTCGCATACTTAACGGCAGGCACATAAAAGAGCTCATATAAAAGGTCTCATATCAACTCCATACTCAAGTTTTGAAAAGCATTTTAAATTCACTTGCGAATCGAAGTTATATTGAAAAATACGTTAAATGGGTATACATAAAAGGGACATAAATATATTTTTCTAAAAACCTTTTTGCGTCATACCTCTAAATTGTTCTGGCTTTTCTACCAGTATAGTTTATAGGCCTTGTTTTTCCAGATTTATATTGGATTTAGCATTTTCGTTCCGGAGTCCCGAACATTACTTTCACAACATTAAAATATCCCATTTTTATCCAAATTGAAAACTACATCTGCTTGTGTTAAAAATTAAATTTGTTTGCTTTTCTCTCTGTCTGTTTTTGCAGTATTAAGTCGCAGGTGGAAATGGAAGAATCCAACCAATTTAGTTTTGATCTCGCATTGAAAACATCCTTGAAGCATGTGTTTATACATTTTCATTGTTTATAAAGGATTCAAAAAAATTTCATCTCAGTGCTTTTGCTTGTTATTTTTCCCTGTATACATAGTATAATGTATTGAAAAGGGTCGAAAATTTAATTTCCAACGACGACGGAAGAGCACTTTTAAGCATCCCTTGAACACAAATCGAACATTTTTGAGATAATATTTGTGAGTGTGTGTGTGTGTGGAATTAATATGTCATGAACGGATGGAGCGTTTCGAACAAAATTTGGTACAAATATTACAGTCGGTAAATATCAGAAGCTTACTGATTTTAAACTTAATCGCATGTTCGGAAGACCCCCGAAATTTTCGAATGAAATTCTAAAAAAGTCATTAAAAATCAAAACCTTCTATAATGTTACGTAAATGATCATTTATTACGTAATTTTTATCAGAAAACGAATGGCATAAACTTTAGAACGCTAGCATGAACCGTTCTTGAGATTTTGCACGTTTTCTAATAAATTTATCAAAAATATTACACAAAATTAAAATCAGTATTAACCATCATGAAATATGTTCACTTTTCATGCAGTATTATGCGACAAATTTATTAACATCACTCGCATATTTAGTTCGTTCCACTCACGGGAGAAAACACTTGTGTAATAGTTTTGTATTTATACGACCAACAATTCTCCAATAGTCACTTATATATAAGAAAACCTCTTCTCTCCGTCTGTGTGAAGCACATGGCAATCACTGCGGTGGACTTGGCGACTCATTTATCGAAATATCGCAAACTTTGCGATACGTCGCCCCAAATTGACGAAAATATAGTGTGAATTCCAAAAATGACGCTTATAACAACAGGAATGATCAATCATGCATAAAACATTGATTATGAAACACTTTCATCTGAAATGCAAAATGCGATACATTCAGCGGTAATATTATTTCAATTGTTGAACTACGATAATTTATTTTACTTGAAAACTTAAAACTTCACCGAAAAAATGAACTTTATTCAAATGACGTCATCGAAATATAAATCGTCTGATTCTCTATGTAAAAGCAGTGAATATTTCATTCATACACTTTTATTCCAGACTCCAGAGTTAAATAATTTTGCGTGAAAAAAAATCAGCAATTCTTATACAACTCATCTTTACAATCACTTGTTTACATTCTACATCCATTACAATTAAGCTTCGTTGTAGAAATAATGAATGTTTGATGATCATTTAAACTCAAACATATTGTAATTGCGTTGGCGCAGAATACAGATGCACAAAAATTACGTAAAAATAAAGCGGTTTTAGGACGGATGCAACACAAAATATAAATTTAAAAGAACTTTAAAAATCACGATTTTTACTCTGGGGAAAAAGATGGATGCCATATTTATTTTGAAGTGGGTCACGTAATCTCTTCATATTATATGGGTGTAATTATTATTTTAATTTTTATTTAAAATACTACTGAACATATTTTGTTGAAATTTTTTTTATATTTTATACGATAATTTGAAATATTTCCTAAAATCTTCAAAGCAACAAAAAAGTTTTAACTTTGCTTAAAAAGTGCTTGAAAAATTAGGTCTTATAGGGTTCAATGTATTTCATTTTATCAACCCAGGTTCAATCCAAAACTAATTGGGTGATATTATTCATTTACACATTCCCATATGTCCTACAAAACGTCTCAACAACAAATTAAAATTTCATTTTGATAAAGTTATTTTTACTGCAGTTATCGTGCAAACGGGTAGACAGACAGACAGACAGACAAACTGAACAAAGTCATAAACACTTTTCAACTATGTTCTAAAGCGTTAAAAAAAAGCCAATTTGATGAATTAATTATTAAAATATTTTAATGTATGGTATATATTCCTTATAACAGATACTATCAATACAGATAATTGTTAATTTAGAGTAGCTCAAAACATAAATTTATTGGGTGGTTAATTGCATACCAATAGATTCACTTTCCACACACAGAAATGCGACCAATCTGTTATACAGGTATGGTATAACCCGGAATTGTATTTTGATATATCAATTACGGCCTTCGGGTTTAAAGAGTATTGATATTTTGAAATTCTTACGTCATCTGTTCTATTTTGGAAAAAACAATTTCAAACTCCTGTATTGTAGTACGGGTATATCTTCTAATGCACGGGTATATCTTCTAAACTACGAGGATATAAGAAATACTGGTATATCTTCAAATACAAATTTAGCTCTTGGTGTATATTGATTCCATTTCATATTTTTTGTAAATTCGCTTACAGAGGGGATCAGGATGTTTTATTCTTCAGATCTGCCTGTGAAGATAATTTTGTAAAGAGAGGAAATATATTCTTAAACTTCTTTTAGGAGGATTAATTTATTAGAATGTTTTGAATAACAATGTCATTTAGAATACTGTAGGAATTTACATATGAATGTGAATTTTAAGTTTTATATATTCCGTACGAAGAACGTATATGCGTGCTAGTATTCTATAAAATTTTCGGCACCAAAGCCGGTCTCAATCACAGTATAATAATGATTGGTTTATAATATAACTGAAATTAGCAGAGTTAACCGCTAAAACCCAATGGTATCTATTTTAAACATTTAGGCAAGACTTTAAGTAAATGCATTCAAAAAGCTTTTTCAAATATGAGTTCTCTTGTTGCCATATTGGATATGCATTTTTACATTATATATAATATTACCAGTATACCCGTCCTTCGTACGGAATATATATTGCAAAGAAATATGAAATTCACAGTTATATGCACATTCCTGTAGTATTCTAAAAGACATTATTCAAAACATTCTATTCAAATGTTTAATTTAATTCTCCTAAAATGAAGTGCATTAGAAACTCTGTTCTCTCTATGCAAAATTATCTTCGCAGGCAGATCTGAAGAATAAAACATCCTAGCCCCGTTTGTAAACAAATTTACAAAAAGTATGAAATTGAATCAATATATGCTAAAATGAAAGCGCAAAAATAATACTAGAAGATACACCCCTACCATTTTTATTCTGCTTCAACAATTGGCAGAACAGAATATATGAGTTTGAAAAATACATGCCAAAATTGAATAGATAACAAAAGTAATTCAAAATATCAACAATTCTCGTAAATTTAAACTGGGAGGCCGTGATTAATGTAATCCAGACAAAAAAACCTTTTATTTATAAAATTTATATTTATATATATTTCTTTATTCTTTAAACAGGAAAAAATTAATAAAAATCGTCTGCCGTATAAACATATCTTATTTAATAGCGTTGCTAAGCAACATGATATAATTTTCTTCAAAGAAATTTTAGGAAAATATAGTGTCTGCATAATGCTATTTCAACGGGAATTTTAATTGTGCGTTTTTAACATTTTACAACATAGTTGAAAAATGCTTATGACTTTGTTCATTCTGTCTATCTGTCCTTTCGCATGATAACTGAACGCAAAAATGAAATTTTAGTATGCTGTTGAGAGGGTGTGTGGGACATATGGGAATGTAAATGAATATTATCACCCAATAAGTTTCGGATTGAACCCGGGTTGAAAAAGTGAAATACATTAAACCCTATGGGACCTAATTTTTGAAACATCTTTTAAGAAAAGTTAAAATTCACAAATTGCTTCAAATATTTTAGGAAATATTCAAATTATCCCATAAAATATATAAAAACAATTTCAACAAAATATGTTCGGTACTTTTTTTAAATAAAAATTAAAATAATAATTACACCCATGTTATATGAAGAGATCACGTGACCCACTTTAAGATAAAATATCGCATCCATCTTTTTCCTAGTTGTTGTTGAGACCCAGACCGTCCGACCTACCATTAAGGTGTAAGGTAACTGTTTGGACGGCCTTGAAGAACCACCCACTTTAGACCGGAACCTAGTGGTGGAGGCATCCATAGGGACCAATCATCCTTTTCCTAGTGTAAAAATCGTGAAAATTTATATTTAGGGATCCATACGTTCTAAAACCGCTTTATTTTTGCGTATTTTCTGTGCATATATATTCTGTGTCAACGCAATTACAATATTTTTTAGTTTAAATGATCATCAAACATTTATTATTCTTACAACGAAGCCTAATTTTAGCATATGCAGAATATAAACAAACCAAGCTGTAAGATGAATTGTATAAGAATTGCTGAGGTTTTTTACGCAAAATTATTTAACTCTGGAGATTGGAATATAAGTCAGATGAATGAAATATTCATTGATTTTACATAAAGAAGCAGATGATTTTAAAGCATTGCCTTTTTTGACGAAGTTTTAAGTCTCCTAGTAAAATAAATTATTGTAGTACTATGATAATTTAAAAAATATCCCATCTGAATGTATCACATGTTAGAGATGTTTAAACAAAATTTCATTTCAGTTGGAAAGTGTTTCATAATCAATGCTTGATTGATATTTCTTGTTATTAATATCTGAACAACCTCTGGTTCTTGAATCTCTAAACATGGACTAAATATTAGGTGGAACTATTCCAAAGCTACCCACAATATTTTGTAAAATTCGGTGGACCTGTTCGTTCTCCCGTGATGATGAGACAAACGAGCAAACGCACATACACACATACATATCACAGACAGATTTTCAATTTTATTTATATAAACTAGCAGCATACCCTTTCTTCGTATGGAGTATATATTTTTAAAGAAACTTAAAATTCACAATCATGTGCAAATTCCTATTGAATACTAAATGACATTTTTAATCAAAATATTCTGTAAAAGTATTTAATTTAATGCTCCTAAAAAGATGTTTAAGAATCTCTATTCTCGCTATACGTCTTAACAAATGATATAGTCACGTGATTAATATTTATTTATTTTTATCGTGCCACCAGAATATGACCAATTGACAATGATATTCTCCATCTGACACCATCTTCATAACCCTAAATAAAAAAATTAATATCCTATAAAAACAACATCTACATAAGATGTCGAGGAAAAAATGTTCTAGTTCATCTTACGCCCTCACATGCACATCTCACAGACAAATCTGACATAAAAAATAAACAAAAGAATAAATGATTAGCTAATCAACTACATCCAAGTTCAAAACAAATATTTTTTATGCTGTGGGAAATATGAAAATGTATTCTGTTTCGTATATTTTGCATATATTAATTGAAATATTAGTTATATCCCATAGCAAAAATGCTTTTCTTGCAATGCTGTAATGCTGGATTTCCTCTTGGCTGAGTCCCACCTACTTGATGATACAAAATAATGCTTCTGACAAAGACAGTAACAAAGTGCAGATACTCAGCATTTCCACATGGTGCTGTGGATATATAAGGGAACGGATAAATGTTTTAGCTATATCTAAAAAAACAGTTGTGCTAGTCACATGTGGATACTCAAGAGGAAGAATAAATATTTCAGATTGCATTATGTTACAAAATAATTATGTTTGCTCACTATTTCAGAATTAACGATTTAAAGACTCTGCTATCCATCTATGCTATGGTTACTATTAACAGTATTTTCTTTTTAGTTCCCCTACAATCAGGGCCTGATTAACGCAGGGTCCTACCGGGCTGCGGCCCTGGGCCCCCAAATTTTAAATTTTATAAGTGATTAAAAATTAAAGCAGAAATATTTTTTAATTAATTTACAACTGGTAATATTAGTTTTTCTTTTAAAATGTAAAATATGTTAATAGTTCCAAATATTATATATCCTTGAATGTCTTAATATATTACTTTAAAGTAAAAAGTTTGGAAATTTTGTACATGTGCAAAAGGAAATTCAGGGCAGTAATTCTGAGTCCCAAAATATGTTGATGTTTCCCATATTTTTAGTATGCGTATGGGGGGCGGGAGGGCCGAATTGTCACCAGGGGAAACATCTTGGCTTTATCAGACCAAGCCTACAATGCATGGTAATGTCTGGAGAAAGTATTGGAATGGTGTCGAAAATTGGAAATTGAAGTATCGACATATCTACACGTTTTCGCACTCTAGAAAACGAATACACCATTTTTAGCATGATGTCCGTCTGTGTGTGTCTGTCTATGTGTTGTTGTTGTTGTTGAGACCCAGACCGTCCGACCTACCAGAAAGGTGTAAGGTAACCGTTTGGACGGCCAGGAAGTGCCACCCAATTTAGACCGGAACCCACTGGGGGAGGCATCCACAAGGACCGTACCCTCCTTCCCCTACCACCAACCTCTCGGAAGGACTTACGGACCCACATGTTTAACGTGATCGCACTCCGCATGAACACGGCGGCAGTTGTGCTAGCGTTCAAATCCAGCGCGCAAACCACCGGGTTACCGCGCCCGAAATATGCCAACAGCACGCGGTGTTCCCAGGTGGTCACCCACCCAAGTACTAACCGCGCCCGATGCTATTTGACTTCGGTGATCTAACGAGAACAGGTGTTTTCAGCACGGTAGGGCCGTTGGCTCGTCTGTCTATGTGTCGAAAGCCCAGGCCATCCGACTCGTCCGAAGACTTAGAGCACTTTTATGGGTGGCCGGCGTCTGTCTATGTGTGTAATATGTCTGTGCAATGTATGTATTCGCTCCAGCTCCAAAACTATGTGACGAAATTTCCCAAAATATGTTTGGTAAATCACTTGTAGCTTACCCTGGTACATTTAATCTTCTGTTTCTTTATTTTATCAAGTTTGTCTGTGAGACATGCATACGAGGGTGTATGCTAAACTAGAAAATTTGGCCCTCAGTCCCTTTTTTTACATCTCAGATTTTTTTTTATTTTAGGAGGAAGAGGAGGAGGAAGATTGCATATTACATAATCATGATATGGCCCAATTTTCAGCAAAATTGCATTGTCTAAGTATGCTAACAATTTTAAGTGATTACTTTAATTTATGGATCTGTTTATTTTCTTTATTCTGAAAACGATATCAGTGGTGGTTACCATTATGTCCTCCCGAGCCCTTCAATTATATAAATCAATTATTAAAAATCGTGTAAGGCGAATATTTATAAATATGTAAAGCAATTGTCTATAATAAAGTTTATAATTATATAAGGCAATTGTTTATAATCATTTAACACATTATTTTTCCATTCATGGTTAAAAATACAATAACAACAACAGATAACACAAAAAACTTTAAAATATCAAGAAATTTATCTCCCTTGTAAACGAAACAGTATTAAACTTTTAGTAAACAACAGATTAGATAGCGTATTAGTCTCTCATTCTGCATCTGTTGTAATCTACATATTTGTGTCGCTACTTACAATCACTCTCTTTTGACAGATGTAAAGACACATCTCTGACATTTCTAGAAAATGCGTTCCGAAGCAAATCAATTTATCAGTTGCAATATTTCTTTTTCGAAACAAAATATAAACATTCTAAAGAGTTCAATACTTCCAATGGAGTCTCAGATTTTCGTTATATATATACATATATTAATACTTACAGCCTTTGTTTACTGCAATATGTAATTCAAATATCTGATGTGGGCAGCACATCACTTTCCCTATATAATGCAATGAATTTACTTCATTCAAGATGAAAAAATAATCTATATCCATGGCATCATGTTTTTAACGTTGAATTGTATATTTGGCGCTTTTCCGGATGACAACACTATTTCAAAACTGCAAGGTAAGATCAAAAAGTTCGGAGACTGTGCTGATATCTCCAACCCTGATTGGAGGAGAGGGGAACAATTTTACCGTGGCAAGAAGTACAGTAAAATAGTTCCCCTCTCCTCCAATCAGGGTTGGAGATATCAGCACAGTCTCCGAACTTTTTGATCCTACCTTGTATTTCAAAATGCTATTCAAACTATTTCAAAGTTCCAAATTAACTTATATTTCGCGCAGGTCTGAATTGAAAATTATCAATATTGATAGCACCCACTATGAGTAATCGCTAAACAAAAACAACTGTATTGTGAAAAAATCCTGCCAATTAATGAAAATGTCTGCTAAAAAAAGAAATGAAATTACATATTTTGGCTCCAAGAGCGATTCCATCCAGGTGGGAACATATCATCAAAGTTTTCCCACTTATAGTTGCTAGAATAAGCAAAATGTCGAAAGAGAACGAAGTAAGGTTCCATATACCTTGGCGCCCTGCCTTGTTAATAAAAGAAGTGTTCATAAAGTTCCTTCAGTGCAGCGCAGCTACATTAAAGTATTTATCGTACAGTGAAAAAAAAAACCTGGTTAAGCGCCAAGGTATGCGGAACCTTCCTTCGTTCTCTTTCAACATTTCGCTTATTTTAGTTATAAGTGGAAAGCGTTGATAGTACATTCCCACCTGGATGGAAACGCATTTGGCGCCGAAATTTGTTATTTCATTTCTTTTATTGGCTGCCATCCGGAAAAGCGCCAAATGTACGATTCGACGTTAAAAATATGAAATTATGCTAACATTTTGTTTCGCAAAATTAGCCATTTTATAAGTAATTTTTTCTTTATTATAAGTAATGAACATAATGTACGGATTTATAACATATAACGTTCTTAAGATATTGTTAGTCTTTCTTAAATCTGAAATGGAAAAAAAAATCCCCAAAACTGTAAATATATTCGCTATAATCAAATGATATTATTCTTTGTATATACTTTTAACTAAAAAAAATCTGATGTGGGCAGCACATGACGTTCCCTACAGACTCAAAGTCATTTTTTCGTTATCTCTTTCATAATTCACTCAAGTGAACTTAATCATCCAAAATAACATGGAGAATTATTTAAAATTACACTGCATTTGCACTGAACGTATTTTTAAAGTTTATTGCAAAAATGCGAAAAAACTGAAATGTCTCAAGCGCGGTTAGTCCTGAAGTTATGGGATTGGCCTTATTATTTTTGACGCCAAACATTTTGTGTGAAAAAAAACATTTTATTCATACATTTGAACATATGCAGTCTTTTATTTCAGAATTTGAGATTTTTACGGGCCATTGATGGTTTTCTTCGCGAATCATGCCAAAATCTGATCAGCAGAGTCGCCACATATAACTTATCTACCAAATTTTGTGCAATTTGATCAATCAGGTTTTGAGCTAGAGTGCATACATACATTCCGCACACAGACACACACACAGACATACACACACAGACACACATACACAGACACAAACACACACACACACACACAGACACAAACACGCACACACACACACACATACACACTCAGACGTCCCGTCGAAAACTCGAGTTGAAATTTTTGATAGGATTCCAATCCTTCCTTATGCATTGCCATGTATTGTAGGAAAAGTAATAGAGGGAGACTATTTTAGTAATTATCATGAGCCTTTCTCGAGATATTAGAAATTTTAATTTCTTTTTATTGAGTTTACATTTCTCGAAGCAATCGAACGAATTACATAAAATGTATGTTTATTTCAATCGTTAACAGCTATCAGAAAACTGATTTTCAGCAAGATATAGTAATAAACATATCTAATTTGTGTCATTTTCTTCCACATAACATCAAAATTTATTGATATATAAAGAAATTCATATGATAGACACATTAGATTTTTTAGATGAACTATCCCATCCCCTTTTGATAAATATCGTGCACACAACGTTTCTTAAAACCCTTTAAGAATAATTTATTTAAAATTCGATAAGCTAGTTATATGTTTTCCAAATTTAAATTATATGTTCTAAATTAACAAATAGTAATTTATATGCCCGAGCAAACTCTTAATTAATTTCTTTAGTTTTATTTATTTCGGTTTAAATTCCATATAAATCATAAATTAATTAAGTTGATATCCGAAGATTACTACATCCTTTATTCGGCAATTAAAGTAGCTTTCTTTCAAACCGACGTTTCATAAAATATCAGAGAAGAATATAAATTAATTCATTTACATAAGACATAAGAAAAATAGGAGATGAAATTAAAAATTGAAACTAATTAGTATGTGAATAACAAATGTATTAAATTTCTTTCTTGTTTCTTGGAAACTTGAGCTTTCAACCTCGCAAAGCTTGAGATGGATCAATAGTGCACATCTTTTTTTAAGCACGATCCAAAATATCAATTATTATAATTTAAATTGAAAACTAAAACCGGTTGCAGGAAAATTTTTATCTTACATAATAAAAAAGATAAGATATCTGTCTGTCTACATGTGTGTCTATCTGTGACGTCTGTAGCGGAAAATTGAATATTAGAAAAACCGCGAAATTCGGTACAGAAAAAATTCAAGCCACCAGACGAAACAATACGGTTCGGTGAGATTTTTTTTTTTAATTCAAATTAGATTAAAAGTTATAACATTTAAAGCCGATCGAAATTTTGGCTTTAAAATCAGTTCTATTTCATTAGAGTAATGTACAACTGTCTGTGGTCGGCTCTTTGTGTACACGATTTTTGTCACAAATATTAATGTGTACAATCTTTGTGTACATATTTTGTGTACACATTACAAATACAATTTTTGTGTATGTTATATCACAAGCACCCTATCACTAGCTAGGGAGAAGTTACCCCTTGTCGACAGATTCTCAAACCTGGTAACAAGCGAAATATTTTTTTAAACCTTTAAAATGAAGGGTAATATGCTATTTTTGTAATCATTTGAACCAACGAGACAGCTTTTTACAAATGTTTTCTTCTAAAATTTTCAAAACAAAACAAAACAAAGAAATCTGATGTGGGCAGCACATGACTTTCTTTATATAATGCAATGAATTAACTCCTTTTATAGTCAAAAAATGATGTAAGTCAAAGTAGCCAATTAACTTATATTTGGCGCAACTCTAAATAAACAATTATCAATACTGATAGCAACCTCAATAAGCGATATAGTCCATACATTAAAATATTTTAATAATTAATTCATCAGTTAGGCGTCATTTTCATTAATTTAGTGTCAGTTTTGCACTTTTGACGATATTTTCGCCAATCTGGGGCGAAATATCTCCAAGTTGGCGATATTTTGCCAGATAATTCGCCAAGTTTGCCAAAATGCATCACCAAGTGTTACAGACAAACGGAGAGAAGAGCATTTTTTGATATACTAGAAGGTATGCCCATCATATGACGGAAATCAAAATTTACGAAACATTACTTCCCATTTGGCGTCATTTTTATCAATTTAACGATATTTTTGTCACTTTGGCAACATTCAAAACAGTCGCCAAGTTGGCGATGTCCCACTAAATTTCTCGCCAAGCGTTACGGACGGACGGAGAGATGGGTTATTATTATATTCTATTCTTATATTCATTCCAAGATATTAAACTTTGATGAATTTGGCGAATTTTTATTAATTAGGTAACATTTTTGCAATTTGGCAACATTTGAAAGGTCACCAAGTAGGAGATATTCCGAAAAATTCATCACCAAAATTTTATCAAACGTTAGGGACGGAAAAATAGGTTATTCATATAGTAGATATTTATATTCCTTCTAAGATATTGAATTTTCATTAATTAGTCGTCATTTTTATCAATTTGAGGACATTTTCGTTAATTTGGCAACATTAAAAACAGTCGTCAAGTTGGCGACATTCCGCGAAATTGGTCGCCATAATCTCGCCAAGCGCTTTGGACGGATAAATAAATTATTCTTAGAGCAGATAAATGACTATTGGCGTTCACAAAAGTATTACCTAAAGTATCTTTCCTCCCGAATGGAACGAGCTTGATCTACGAGAAAATTTACCGCATGATATTACATATGAAAAGTAAAAATATTTCACAATAGCTAATATTTTTATGATTTTTGATGATTTGTTATGATTTTTCATAAATTTATGTAAAAAATGTGCAGTATCCCAAGAAAAGTTCATGCTAGTGTTCTAAAGTTTGTGTCAATCGTTTTTTAATGTAAAATTACATAAGAAATGGCTATTGAGTAACTTTATTAACAGTTTTGATTTTTGATGATTTTTTTAAAAATTTCACTCAAAAATTTAGTGGGGTTTTGAACATTTGATTACGTTTAAAAACAATAGGTTTCGAGTATTGGATTGTAATTTTTGTACCAAATTTAGTTCGAATCGCTCCATTCTTTCGTCAAATATCGTCTCCACAGTCTCACTGACACACACACACAGAGACACACACACACAGACACACACACACACAGACACACACACACACACACACACACACACACTTATACACACACACTTACACACACAAACAGACATCACCTCAAAAGCGTTTGATTCGTGTTCAGGGATGCTTGAAACGTGCTCTACCGTCGAAAACTCAAATTCGAATTTTCGGTTCCGTCACAATAATATCCTTATACATTATACTATGTATATAAGGGAAGTAAAAAAAACTAAAACCGAACAAAAAAATAGATACACACACATGCACACATATATATATATATATATATATATATCACTTTTCTTTTATTGGACCTTTAAACCTTTTTTTCTTATATATATATATATACATACATATATATATATATATATATATATATATATATATATATATATATATATATATATATATATATATATATATATATAATTTTTGTAATAAAATTTACAGATACGCATACAGAAACGTAGAATTACAGTATTACCGAACCAGGTATGGCCCTTCAGATCGTACATGGTTTCGGAAATACTTTTCACTTTTATTATATTATATATATTTTTTGTGTGATACTCTCACAATTTTTAAGTGCCAAGAAAGGCCTAGCTCCATTTGTTGATTTATCAGTTTGAATCTATTCAGCTCATACAGTATTCATGCAGTTACACCATGTATGTTAACACAGGGAACAACGGATTTAGTACCTATATTACATATATTTTTTTTATTTTAAACAATTATTTCTTTATTGGGTGTAGTTACAAGCTTAAATTATAACCTTTATAGGCCTTCTCAATATGATATCCAGATTTCAGATGCTTACCTCCCTCGAGGGAGCCTGTAACCCCTAGAGGGCGCGTCCTCAGGAGGCGGATAGAGGAAAGCCTCTCCATTGGATTTTCCTTTGGGTGGTAGAAGGGAAATAAAATACCTTCTGCGGACCAACAGGTAGAAGTCCAACCTCTTCGGAGGCAATGGCACCCTTTTCTATGGATAGGGCTAGAGAACTAGATCAGAAGTGCACCACCATCACACTTGCTGATGCTAACGCAGTGGCCAGATATAGAATTATGACTCACACGTATAAGAAACCCCTTTTAACAGAACTCGATTGTCCCAGAAATATAACATCCACTATTGCAAGGCTAAGAACTGAGCATTATAGGGGCATGAAGATCCATCCAGACAAAACAAGAACCTATGTCCCTTGTAAAAACTGCCCCGAAGTCCAGCTCACGCCCAACCACATCTGGGAATGCCCAACTGTTGAGGTGTATCTTTTGAAGATTGGCATTGTTCCACTCAGGGATTCATTGCGGGAGATCCTCTACAGCTGGGATGCACCAACATTGGCAGAGACTGTGATAAATGCTTTTGAAGGAATCTAGACCTCTACTCCACTGCAATATTGCTTATCCATGGATACGCGAACAACAACAAATGCTTACCTTATATATGGAACAGGGAAAGAGGGGTATTTAATACATGTTTATTATCTGTTTTATTTATAAAAAAAAAATATTTTCAAGCCAAACTTAGGGTTTATTTTATTTTATTTTTATTTTTATTTTTATTTTTACACGTGCTCTTCAAACAACTTTCAATAAAAGATAAGTCATAGGTAATTAAAATATTCAAGTAATTAAAATTCGTACAATATATATATATATATATATACTACCAAATGTTACTTAAAATTGGATTCTGGTATTATAAAATCGAGTAGAGTCACATTCGGGTTAATCTAACTTTGTGTACATGTTATGCGCGCACTACACGTTTTTTTACACTAAATAAAAAACTCCTTAGAACTTTGTAATTGAAATTTTTCGCCTATCTTGCTTCGTTTTCGAAAATTTCTAACTTCAACAATTCACCGCGAGGGGCGCTGCAAACTTTCACAATCGATAACTCATAGTCACTTTCCTATTCATAAACCCACTTCTGCAACTCTGGAACGCTAAAGGGATGCATAAAGGACTTAGGAGAGAATCCTGAATAGCTCAAAAATTTTTATAAAATACGGACTACCAAAGTGTAATTCGAAGCTTAATTTCGTCCATTCACAATCTTCTACCTTAAAAATACGACCATGTGCAAGGCCAGCAAAGTCACACAATTGTTTTAAAAAGAAATATAAAAAAAAAGCCACTGCCCGGAAGAAATAAAAAATGATGTACCCTGTTGTTTATAAGTTTGCACAAGTAGTGTTCACCGTTGTTTCAGTGTTCGAAACCTGTTCCAGTCCGTTGCCAGCTCATTGGTAAAAGGGGGGGAAATGTAGGATTTTGACAGAGCGGGAGGAGATAAACTAATGGCTACTGTCCCGACAATGCCGCACGACCACTTCAGGAGATTGTTTTAACAAGCACAACTTTAGACATATTTGCTTAGTTTACAATTTTTGTGATAGCTGTGGCCATGGTTTTTCAAGGTGCACGTATTCACAAAAAAATGCATCGCTGAATAACAAATTGCGGGGTGAAGGTAAGAAACATACGCTATTCTTAGCTTTAATATTTGCCGCATTATTCTGTATGCATTAGTCAATTTCAAGTTTCTAGATTATAGTTTTGTTTACATTCATAATAAATTTTTAGAAAATTTAAACATTAAAGCTGAACCTAATGCAATGATTTTGAATTTTGAAATCGTAAAAATATTTCTATAAATATGAATGTTTCTCTATATACCTATGATTATTTTCTTTTTGTATATAGTTTTCTTTTTATCAGTAAGAATTTCTAATAATATTTCTTTGTAGGAAACTTTGTTGGATAAAATTTATTACATCCAATGTCGTAATACTCTAGTGCCATACTATATTTTAACTTCACATTCACTGTTTTTTTTTTTTTCAGTAATGTTCAGTATTTTCAAAGTATTTTTGAACTGACACCTATTATATAATTAAATAACTTTCATGAAGACCTATTTGTTTAATACACTTCATGAGAATTCAAATCATACCGATTATTTCATTATTTTTTTAGGGGATGGGGTAAAATATTCTATCTGATAATCCGCCTATTATTTTAATATCAATTAACTTTGATATATATATATATATATATATATATACTATAATATAAATATGTACGGTCATTAGAGGTATTCAATATATGGAAATATACAATCTTAACATTAATATAAAATGTAATTAGCTGCATAGAATTGTCTGTCACAATATAACAGTAGAAATTTAAAAGAATGAATTATAAATTTACCAAAAAAAAAAACAGATGTTATTGCATATATAGATATGTATACATATATATATATATATATGTGTGTGTGTGTGTGTGTGTATTGCAAGAAAAGTAAAAATGCATGTAATAAAAATGCGGTTTTAGAATATTTCAAACTTGACTTCTCAAACGGATCATTTTCTTAACTTTTCGTATTATAATTGAGAGCCTCCAGCGTTTATCTACTTTGTCTTTGATAAAAAACCGCCCTACTCAGACATATTTTTCTTAAGCAATTAATGGAACATTTATCGTTTATTATTTCATACGCCTGCGCATAAGGCATATATATCGTTAGCTATAGCTGCTAAATAATCACAGCTAAATTAGTGACATCTAAAATAAATTGACCATTAACTACAGGCACAGCAGCTAGTAAATATTAAAATGTGTTTTAAATATAGATTAGATAAAAAGTTAAGTAAAAAATTTTGCAACTAGTTTAGAAACATGGATTACAATTAAAAACATACGTCCCTGACAAACGTCCCTGTCAAAATTTAGGCTTAGATGTTATTAATTTATGTTAAAACTTCGTTTAGAAATTGTAGAAAATTCAAATAATTATTTTTTTTGGTGTCAGTCAAATTTGCCATCTATGTTTTAACTAAAAAAAATTTTTGAGGCATCTATTTCCCAAGATTTATTATAGATTGAGTTTGGAAAATGAATGATATGGAGTCACCATTGAATTTTAATGTAGGGAGTGAAGATCCACTTTCGGTTTTTTTTCCGTTTACGGTTCAACATTTTTCATTTTTCTTGAAACATCTATTTTCAAGATGAGATATACATAGAGCTTACATGATAACTAATATGGATTTAGCATCAAATTCTGGAGTAGGTTGGGTGGCTCACTAATAATTTCCACTTTCGCTTAAAGAATTGTGCTTGAACATCATTTTTTCAGGATTAGCCATAGATAAAGCTTATATAATGTCTGATCATTCAGCATTAAATTTTGGAGGAAGTAGGATAAGAATTTCTCCTTTCGGTTTTTGGAATATCTCTTCCGATTCAAAAATTTTCCTTCAAACATCTATTTTTCAAAATTGGCTATGAAAAGCTTATATGGCAACTGATTTAGATTAAGTATCAAATTTCAAAGGGGTTCCGTGTTCGCTAAAGATTTCCACTTCCAGTTTTTCCCATTCCGGTTGAAACATTTTCCTTGGAACATCTAATTCTCAGGATTCGCTATGGATAGAACTTATAAGATGACTGAAATAGATTCAGCATCGAATTCCAGAGGAGACAGGGAGTTCACCAAGAATTCCCACTTCCGGTATTTTCCCAATCTCGGTTTAAAAGTTTTCATTTCCTTTGGAACATCTATTTCTCAGAATCGGCTATAGATAAAGTTTAAATGATAGCTGCTATGGATTCAGCATTAAGTTCCTTAAGCTATAGGAGGATTCACTAAGGATTTCCACTTCCTTATCTAGACATATCAGTTCCGACTAAAAAATGTATATTCCTTTTCAACATATATTTCTCAGGATTAGCTATGGGTAGAGCGTAGGTGATGACTGATATGTATTCAGCATAAAATTTCGAATATGTAGGGGTTCACTAAGGATTTACACTTCCAGTTCTGGAGATTTTACTTCAGGTTTATCCGAAAATTCGAATGACTATACGAAATAAGTGTTCAAAAGGGAAGAAAAATTTTCTTCCCTTCTTCGAAAATGAAGAATGAATCTTCGAAATGAATCTTCGAAAATGAAGTTTACACATCACGTGCCACCATATGAAGGCTCCTTCATAAGTTTCGTGTTTTGAAATTTTTATTTAAAACCAGACTGAGTTCGAGGGTTGCAAAAATATTTCACAATCCCGATACGATCCGAGGGTTGGCACGAAACTGGATGGCTCTGCATAAGTGCAGATATATTATATGAGTAGTATATATAATATTTGAAGGTATTCACAAAATACTGGAGTGTCACTTAATTGCTCTGGATTGACATTTCCAAATTGTAAACAATCTTGCTTAGTGTATTTTTATGCCAAGATGAGCAACGCGTTTTTCCATAACCATCAGTTAAAATTATCTGGAGAAGAAAATCTGGGGCAATTTGTTCTTCCGATTGCATTTAGTTCTACCCTGATTTGGAACAGCTTTCTGGATTGTACCATATTCCTTAAGACCTTTAAATGAAATCATTTCCTATATAAAATATACTTTCAAAATACTGTCAATATATAAAAACGTACAGTACGCAAAAATATTTCCCTTTTCATTTATCGCAATGCTATACTGTAGGACATTGATAAAATAATTATTCGTTTTGGGCTTAAATATGGGCTATCCAAATGACTGTCGTTGAAAAACAAATTACCTATGGTCTGTCAAACTATATAAAGTAAAATATATAAAATAAAATTAAAATTTAGACTTGAAAAGGCAAAATTATTGATTTTAATATAAGCGTATATATTTTTTATGAATTGGTTTATTGTACTATGGGTAGATGCAAAAGTACTTATTGCTATAACAAACAACTTACTTTTGGTATCTGTAGTATCCTGCATTTAAAAGTAAGTTTTATTTAATACTATTATGATCTTATAATGCATACCATACGCCTTGGTGTAGTAAGATTATAAACCCAGGGGATCTGATCCTCGCTCACGGTGATTGGTTGACTGAATGCCAATATAAAACTTACATCAAAAAGTTATTTCAATTCCAGTATTTATTTTTTTTTTCTTGGTCCCTTTAAAACCTACGGAAATAAACCATTCTGAAAAATTTACCCCGCCCTCTCTTACATATTTATTGCAAATAAACACTATTTCAATGCCGCAAGAGAATGCCGAATATGAAAAATGGGAATGGTCAAATGTGCGGCGTGGCCATGCACACTATTGATACATGTCCCGACTATTCACAGTTAAATATTTATATATACGTTTATATTCTTTAAATAATATTTATTTTCTATATTTGAAAGAAATTGACAGGATTTTCAATTTGTTTAATTTTTTATAGGAGACATAAATTTCCCACCACGTTACAATATATGTATTTTCATTGTCGTGAAAGTCATCTTTACTGCACTTCACCCAAAACTAGCAATATACTATTTATTATATCCTTATGATATCCCCAAAATCTTCAAAACTGATTTGCACTTTTCTGCACAAATGGAGATGAAACGCATTTCTTAGTTCCAAAAATGACGCTAATGAGAGATAATAGCTGTTCCAAAAAATTAAATGAAATGCTGATGGGGTAAATGAAATGGGCCTTTGAAAAACTGAGGCATTTGCTTAATTTGCCTATGGTGGAAAAACGACTTTATCTCTGATGCCACTGAGAACTCGAAAGATGGGTAACTAAGTGTCATGTCAACTTCCGATGTCATCTTGTAGTCAAGGACAAATCGCGTTGTCTGCTGAACTTAGGCTGGTATAACCTTGTCCTAGGCCAAGGTCTACTAGAAGGAAAGGTTGGCCAAAGATTGAACACGAACAGCAGGAGTTCGCCCCTCCCTTCGCGACTGACTTCACTGGTCCCTAAGATAGGTCCGTAGCCCGCGCGCGCGCGCGCGCGTAGCTGTCTTCAGAAATGCATTGAATACCGCAGCAATTATCTTAATTTAAAGGTGCATCATATAGTATATTGAAATTTCTACCGAGTAAAATGATAGACTAGATTTCATTATTCCTATATAAAAATATTTTTTTAAATAAAACTAGTTATGGTAAATTTTCATCTAGGACTGAATCGTTAGAAATGTTTTTAAGCATCTCTAACGCTGACAGTAGCAATTGAGCTATTTAAACTATGTTAAAATATTTTCTGCATTTTAAAATGGTTATTAGCTTTACTTTAATAAGTGCGTATAGTAAAATGTCGAAGGCTTTTAGATAAAATACAAGCAATATCTGAGACTAGCATAATAAACCGACGAGACCTGTCCATTTTTATCGAACTTCTCTAAAATATAAGACTTGTAGACTTCGACATGATAAAATAAAGGAGAAGACCGTGAATGACTTGCTGAATGTAATTCAAAAATAGTTTTCAGAGTTATAGAAATAAATAAAAATGTGATGTCCTTAAAGATTTCAGGCAGAAAAATCTTGTATTGATTTTTTTTTTCATAATGAAATTGATATGTGTACGAAATCCAGTTATTTAAAGACTCGAATTCGAACAAATATAAAAATCATATTTTGTACGATACAAAAGAGCAGTGCATGGGTTTTCTTTAATTATGTATTATTATTATTTTATTATGGTCAAAAAATTGAATTATTCAATAAATTAAATGAGCATTGAATTTCATATAACGATAGGCAATTTTTGAATATGAGGACGTCATGATGAAGAAAAAGTAAAAAATTAATAATTACAAAGTGAGAAGAGAAATTATTCGATAAGTCCAGTTGTGACAAGATTTTTAAAATACCTTTCATAAAGGAACATCTACGGAAATTGGGCCTTATTTGCGCTATATGTTTGAAAACCAATGAAAATCTAACACGTCCAGCCAGTCAGCAGGTTTTAATTAGTTGTGTTGACAAAAAAAATGGGGGTGGGGGGCGATAACCAAATGAGTTGTTTCCCATTTCTCCAAATATCATTCCTTCTAACTTCAATAGATTTCGATAGGTTCTTGAAGGGGGTATATCTCCCAACACCTCTTTAGTGACCTTTCTAGGCTTAATCTCACAATCTTTTAGTTAATTTTGGTGTTAGGCAGTGACCAAATGGCTGGGTTGCGGATATTCCCCTAAGAGAGGGAAGAATAAGTTTTGCCATGCTATAAAGGAGGAATACCTTCATTGAGGACTTTTTAAGGGGAGCTGCATTACACTTGTGTTACGTGTTAGGAAAACCATGAAAACCTAACACATGCAGCCCGTCAATATACCTTTGATACGGAGGCCTGAACTCGCGAACATGGCACTGACTTCCCATGAGTCAGTGATCAGATTCCTAACCACTAGGTCATGAGTAAACCTTAAAAATGCAAAGCTCTCTCGCCATAGCTTATTTTTCATTTCTTCACGTGAATGACCAGAAATTCTTTCAGCTTTTCTTTTCATATGTTCATTTATGTGCCTTATTCGAAAGAAGGTTCTGATTCTGGTATATGTTCTTACAACATCAGGAGCTATTTCAGGAAATTGTTCTTTTATTTTAAGTTGGAGATTCTCTAAAATATTTTTCAATTAGAAATGAAATTTCCGTGGGGTTTTAAAAAAATGTCTTCTAATTTGGTGACTGTTTCTAACCAGGTATTATGTGGAACGATTAAACCACCTCTTGATAAAAATTTAATCCATATCTTGTCATTTTCGGATGGTGATTCTACTAGCCATGAATAAGTTCCTAACTGCTCTTCCTTGTGACGATATGCTAAATATCCTGCAAAAAAACGCAATGCTTCTTTTTCATTCACAACAGGACTGAAATGAATGACATGTTGATGTTCAATATCTGCAGTGTTGCTGACTGCATCCTCTTTTTCTTCTAATTTGAAAAATATCGTCGCAGTTAATGGTTGGTCTTGGTCATTTTCCACATTTGTATTTATTGGCATAAGAAACTTAGACCCAAGCAGTAATGTTTAAAGTCGAGATTTGAAATCAGTAGCAAGAGGATGGTTATGAAATCGTCCAAGACCTCTAATTTGGGAAAATATATTTTCTAGAGTATCTTGATTGACTCTACTTGTCATTATGTATTTAATATTACTTTCTTTCATGTCATCATGAAGTTTTTTTAAGCTTGCTATTGAAATAAGAATACCTTTTCAGAAAGGCATTATTGAAGTTTTAGAAATAATTCTGAGTTCCGTTATATCCGCTTGCATTTGACTCAGATTTTGTGTTTGGTCCTCTATATTATTACCAAGAGCTGAACGCTTTGAATTTTTTTCATTATTAAGAACGCGAGAATTAAAAACATCGAAAAAGGTAGATATAATCGTTTCCTCAAGAAAATACACTCATTTTTAAAAAACAAAAAGCGAAGCACCATGAAGAAAGTGACTGTTTCTATTGATATTAAATATGCGTACAGTTCATACACAGATAATGAAATGATTACAAAATCAAGGCCGCAGGACCCATAAATATCAATTGCGCATTGAATTTTTAACTCAGTAACTGATGAAACTCCCCTTGGAGGCAATGCATGCTTGTATACGCCTAGGTAAGGATTGATAAAATTTCCTAATATCATCCTGCGGTACATTCTGCCAGGCATTGCGGTTACATTTACTCTGTTACATTTCTGAGTACCCGAATCTGGCGGCCTAGCATGTCCCATACATGCTCGATTGGCGAAAAGTCTGGTGACCTTCCTGGCCTAGAAACAGTATCAACAGCACGGAGACTGTAAACAGATATGCTAGCCGTATGTGGCGTGGCATTATCTTGTTGGAAAATGGCTCCAGAATGACATGCCATGAAGGGTAACGCAAACGGCCGCAGGAATTCATCAATATATAGTTAAGCTGTTAAAGTTGTATGCAGGATGACTAGGGGCGACCATGCTTTCGATAAAATGCTTAAAACTAAGGCATTAGCTATATTTTCAATTTTCCACTGTGTTCTTTTGTCGTCATTCAAAATCGTAATATCTGACCTGATGTGAAATATTTTGGACATTTGCAATT
The DNA here is from genome assembly GCA_951213105.1 of Amaurobius ferox. Lineage (NCBI taxonomy): Eukaryota > Metazoa > Arthropoda > Arachnida > Araneae > Amaurobiidae > Amaurobius > Amaurobius ferox. The sequence goes on from OX578141.1 coordinate 121,244,146, forward strand.
TCACTTTGAATTTTCTCAGCATTTTTCTTCTTTAAATTGCCACTCTGTGGATTAAAAAAATTTAATTTTGCTTTTATTCTCTCATTGTCTTCTTGCATTTTTTCGTAATTTTTGTTAGACACTTGATATTTTCTTCAGCATCGAATGCTTTTCTGTTTAAAGAATTTATTTCAAATAATAATTTCTGATTCTCAAAATATAAATTTTGCCTTTCTGTTTCATTTAAATCACCTGACTGAACAAAAACTGACATATTCTAAAAAGTATTCGAAGTCTGCTCTACAGGACGTCCCAAAAACATTGACTTCGGCGGCTTTTATTCCTTAAATATTGATCTTAGATATATGTAATAAATTACAAAGTTGCGTAAAACAGCTACAGAATTTTATGAAATCGATTAACATTTTAAAGGGAATTAAATTTTAAGAAATACAAAATTTAAATTTTTATACGGTCCCCGTACAAAAACATTTCTAATCACTAATAAGGTGATGCACAAAATTTCAGCATTTTATCATAATAAGTCCCAGAGATATGAAAAGACAAAAAGGATGACTTAAACCACTTTTCGATGCATCGACATGGGTTCTCAGAGAGGAAAAATCATGTCGGCAGATCGCGTTTCAGGGGTCATGCACAAATTACGAAAGAAAACAATGATTACATAAATAAATAATAATTTTGCTATTTATTGGTACAAAAGTATCTACACTGTGTAGAAATATTAACTTTACATTAAGATTACAAAGCTTGTTCAAAATGTTTTCCATCCATGCCAATACAGAGCTGCATTCGTCTGATAACAAGCCTATGATGCATTTCTGCGTTGAGTCATTTGCACTCTTGCTGTAAGCATTTACATTTTAATTTGTGATTAATCCCTCATCAACTTTGTTTAAACATATCTCTGGGACTTTTTATGATAAAATACTGAAATTCTGTACATCAACTTATTAGTGTATGGGGCACATTTTACTCATTGGAAATGTTTTTGTACGAGGGCCGTATAAAAATTTTAATTTTGTATTTCTTCAAATTTAATCCCCTGAAAATTTTTATTGATTTCATAAAATTCTGTACCTTTTTTTACGCAACTTTGTAATTTATTATATATGTCCAAGATCAATATTTAAGGAGTAAAAGCCGAGGTCAATGTTTTTGGGGCACCCTGTATATCTTGAACATTTAGCAAATCATTCATTGTCTTCTTCTCATCTCTTTTATCATGTCGAAGTTTACGATCCGAAAATTCTGCGTTGTTGTTGAGAGCAAAAATAGAGATGGAACTGCATCAGTTTTAAGCTTTGTCCTTGATGGATTGCCTAATATTCTCCTCTTAAATCTCGTTTATAAGCATTTACACTGAAGTGCGAAGAACATATGTTGGATTTTCCGCACAAAACTGATCTTGCAGACGATATTTCACAATCCAAGTTTTCTCAATTTCTCATTTTGAGGAAATCTGTGAAATGATACATTTTTGCTTGAATTGCCGTTTTTGCAAAGGGCTACAGCACAATAAACCATCATGAAGTTTACCAAATCTAAAACAGCTATGTCGTCAAACTAATGTCTGTGCATTATGTCTATCTTTTTTCCAAGCTTCGGAAAGGGACCTGTGACGCCAGGAGGGGACCAGTGACGTCAGTAATTCCAAGAGCTCTGAACAGGAGTAAGTTGCCAGAAACGAATGGCCTACCTTTCTTACTTCCATTTGCCTTGGTACTGGACAACAACTAATGCCTTCCATTTGGTGGGATATTCTTCCACGTTCTCAAAGTATATTTTGCGATTCATTTAATGTTCAAGACAGTTCAATATGTCAGTAATCAGTTTCCATTCTATCAATCGCTCACCACCTTTTCAAAGCATCCATACATCGCCTTTGGTACATTATCAAGTCGACGTGTATGAAGTAAACGCGGGGTTGACTGAAACATGTATTAAAAGCGAATTTAATTAATCAAATTATTATCACTTACTTGAAAGGTACGTAGCACAGAACATCGGTCCCGTATTAGTGACACCATTATCTTATTCTTCAATAACACATTTGCATGAACTCACATAACGTTCTTGTAGAAAGGAATGATGAGTCCGTTAGATGACTACAATTGTTTCAAGGACATTATAAGCCTCCTTCTTCAGGCTAAATCAGAAGAGTTAGAACAGTAGGCACCTTTAACAAAAGTTGAGAAAAAGCTGGAAAGAAGCAAAATATAAACAATTGAAAAGAGCTAAGACGCATATAGCACAATATTCGCAAACGGATGGTGTCGTCATTGAAAAATGCCCATAAACATATTTCCACGGGAAGGTAAAGGGTCCCTGTCCCACCCAGGAAGAGAAAGGACAAGGGGAGCTGGCATTAAGAATGAAATCTTAAGCATTAGTGTCTATTTATCTATATACTAATTGCCAAGTGTCCGTCTGTCTGTCCGTCATGCTTTTTTAGGCACTTCCCGAGTAGATAGAGACTTGCAAATTTGTATAGGGCTCGGTCGTTCGATAAAACCCCCTGGAAAAATAGAATTTTTCGAAAACGTTCTGTAGAGGGGGTGCTCCACAACAAAACGTTCGAAAAGTGAAATGATAGGAAAGCATGCTTTGCGATAAGATAAATACTTCAAATTTGGAATATGGGTAAACCGTTCGAAAGGAAGAAAGTGTGCAATTTCAAATTTCTAACATTTTCTACTTAAGGGGGTGCCGCACACCAAAATGTTCGATTTTCTCAATAAATGAGAAAAGGCTCCTTTAAAATTTAGTAGAGGATTGAAATTAGGTATATGGACTAATTATTTGATAAAAACACCCAAGACGAATATAGTTTTTCAAAAATGTATTGAATTGACAGAAAAATATGCTTCGGAATGAGATAGAGATTTCAATTTTGGAGTACGGATAGATAGTTTAGAAGGAAGAAAGTGTACAATTTCAGTTTTCCAATATTTTCTACTTAAGGGGATGCCGCACACAAAAATGCTCGATTTTCGAAATAAAGGAAAAACGCCCCTTTGAAAACGCGATAGAGGCTTGATATTTGGTAAATGGACGACTCATTTGATGAAAACACCCAAGACAAAATATTTTTCAAAAATGTTCGTTTAAGAGGGTGCCCCAGAGAAAAACGTTCGAAAGATGAAATGACGAAAAACTATGCTTCGGGATAGGATAGAGACTTCAAATTTGGTGTACTGGTAGATAGTTCGAAATGAAATGTGTGTGCAATTTCAGTTTTCCAATATTTTCTAATTTAGGGAATGCCGCAAACCCCCAACTGGTCGACTTTCCTAATAAATGAGAAATTCTTCCTTTAAATTTTGATAGAGGCTTAAAATTTGGTGTATGGGCTAATCATATAATGAAAACACCCAAGACGAATAGAGTTTCTCAGAAATGTTCGATTAAAGGGATACTCCAGAGAAAAAGGTTCGAAATGTGAAATGATAAAAAACATGCTTCGAGATGAGATAGAGATTTCAAATTCAGTGTACTGGTAGATAATTTGGAAGCAAGAAAGTGTACAATTTCAGTTTTCCAATATTCTTTACTTTAGAGGATGCCGCACACCAAAATGTTCAATTTTTTGAATAAGTTATACTAGCTTCCTTTTAAATGTGATAGAGGCTTGATATTTGGTATGTAGGTCAATCATCTGGTGAAAAACTCAAGGCAAATAGAATTTTTCCTAAATATTCATTTATGGCTGTGCTCCACAGAAAGACGTTCGAATGTGGAAATGGTAAAATAGCATACTTCGGAATGAGATAGAGACTTTAATTTTGTGTATGGGTAGATAGTTCGAAAGGAAAAAGGGTGCAATTTAAGTTTTCCAATATTTTCTTCTTTAAGTTGTTCTGCACACCAAAATATTCGATTTGCCGATTTAAATAAGAAACTCGAATTATTCAAAAATTTACATTCATCGGGGGGGGGGGGGGTTATTACGAACCCGTTGATTTTCAACGGATATACTTAGCTAGTGTATACTAATTGCCAAGTGTCTATCTGTCCGTTTGTCTGTCTGTCACGCCTTTTTTAAGCACTTCCCGAATAGATAGAGATTTGCAATTTGGTACACGGCTCGGTCGTTCGATAAAAACCCCTGGAAAAATCGAATTTTTCGGAAACGTTTTCTAGAGGAAGTGCTCCACACCAAAACGTTTGAAAAGTGAAACGATAGGAAAGCCTGCTTTGCGATAAGATAGAGACTCCAAATTTGGTGTATGGATAAGCCGTTCGAAAGGAGAAAAGTGTGCAATTTCAATATTTTCTACTTAAGGGGGTGCCGCGTAACAAAATATACGATTTTCCGAATAAATGAGAAAAGGCTCCTTTAAAATTTGATAGAGGCTTGAAATTTGGTATATGGGCTAATCATTTGATGAAAACGTCCAAGACGAATATAGTTTTTCAAAAATGTTCGTTTAAAGGGTGCTCCAGAGAAAAACGTTCGAAAGGTGAATTGATAAAAAAAAACATGCTTCGGGATGAGAGAGAGATTTCAAGTTTGGTGTACGGGTAGATAGTTTGGAAAGAAGAAAGTGTACAATTTCAGTTTTCCAGTTTTTCCTACTAGAAATGAGAAAAGGCTCCTTTAAAACGTGATAGAGACTTGATATTTGGTATATGGACGATTCATATGATAGAGAACCCACGAAGAATGGAATTTTTCAAAAATGTATATTTCAGGGAGGGTGTACTCCACACAAAAATATTCGAAAGCTGAAATGATAGAAAAAGCATGCTTCGCGATAAGATAGAAACTTCAAATTTGGTGTACGGGGTTGGAAAGGAAGAAAATGTACAATTTCAGTTTCCAACATTTGCTAATGTAGGGGTGCCGCTCACTAAAATATTCGATTTGCCGAACAAATGAAAAACGCCTCCTTTACAACGTGATAGAGGTTTGAAATTTAGTCTATAGGCTAATCATTTGATAAAAAAACAAAAAAAACAAGATTAATACGGTTTTTCAAAAATACTCATTTAAGGGGGGTGCTACACAGAAAGGGGGGTGCTACACGAAAGGTGAAGTGATAGAAAAAATATGTTTCGCGATAGGATAGAGACTTCAAATGCGGTGTACGAGTAGTTAGTTTAAAAGAAAAGTGTGAAATTTCAGATTTCCAATATTTGCTACTTTAAGGGGTGCCGCGCGCCAATATGTTGGATTTTCCGAATAAATGAGGCACGCTTCCTTTTAAATGTGATAGAGGCTTGATTTTTAGTATGTGGGTCAATCATCTGATAAAAATCAAAAGTCGAACTGAGTTTTTCAAAAATATTCATTTATGGATGTGCTTCACAGAAAAATATTTGAAAGGGGAAATAATAAAATAGCATGCTTCGGAATGAAATAGATGTTTTACTTTGGTGCACGAGTAGATAGTTCGAAAGGGAAAATTGCACAATTTAAGTTTTCCAATATTTCTTCTTTAGGGGGTTCTGCACACCAAAATATTCGATTTGCCGAATTAATGTGAAACACGAATTATTCAAAATTTACATTAATCAGTTGCTTATTGCGATACCGTTGATTTGCAACGGGTATTCGGCTGGTCTGTATATACTAATTGCCAAGTGTCCGTCTGTCTCTCTATCTGTATGCCCGTCTGTCCGTCTGTCACGCTTTTTAGGCACTTCCCGAATACATAGAGACTTGAAATCTAGTACATGGGTCGATCGTTCGATAAAACCTCCTGAAAAAAATCGTGTTTTCCGAAAATGTTCAATAGAGAGTGTGCTCGACACCAAAGCGTTAGAAAAGTGAAATGATAGGAAATCATACTTTGATATCATACTCGGAAATCATACGATGAGATGGAAACTTCAAATTTGGTGTATAGATGAAGGAATATTCAGAAGGAAAAATGTATGCAATTTCAGATTTTCAATATTTGCTACTATAAGGGGTGCCGCACATCGAAACGTTCGATTTGATGAACAAATGAGAAACACCTGCTTTAAAATTTGATAGAGGCTTGAAATTTGGTATATGTGTTAATCATTTGATAAAAACACCCAAGACAAAAGAGTTTTCCAAAAATGTTTGTTTAAGGGGGTGCTCCAGAGAAAAATATTCTGAAGGTAAAATGAAGAAAAACCATGGTTCGAGAAGCAATGGAGATTTCAAATTTGGTTTACGGGTAGATAGTTCTAAAGGAAGAGCATGTGGAAAATCAGTTTCCCGATATTTTCTACTTTATTGAGTGCTACAAACCCAAATGTTCGATTTTCCGAATAAATGAGAAACGCTTCCTTTTAAAATGTGATAGAGGCTTGATATTTGGTATATGGGACAATGATGTGATTTAAAAAAAATACAAGCATAAAGTTTTTCAAAAATATTCATTTAAGGGGGTGACTACTGCACACGAGAACGTTCAAAAAGTTAAAATGATAGAAAAAATATGCTTCGCGATGGAATAGAAGCTTCAAATTTGGTGTATAGGTAGATAGTGCGAAAGAAAGTGTGCAATAGAAAATTTCCAATATTTATAATTTTGTGGGATTCCGCACACCAAAACTTTCGAAAAGTGAAATAATTGAAAAGCATGCTTTGTGATGAGATAAAGACTTCAAATTGGGTGTATAGATATATCGTTTGAATGGAAGAAAGTGTGCAATTTCAGATTTCCAATATTTGCTACATTAGGGGGTGTCACACACCAAAATGTTTGATTTTCCTAATAAATGAGAAACGCCTACTTTAAAATTTGATAGAGGCTTGAAATTTGGTATATGGGATAATCTTTTAATAAGAAACCTAAGACGAATAGAGTTTTTTTTTTATAAATGTTTATTTAAGAGGGTGCTCCACGTAAAATCGTTCGAAAGGTGAAATGATAAAATTTCACCTTTCGAACTTCATTGCGAAATAGATACTTCACATTTGGAGTACGGGTAGATAGTTTGAAAGGAAGAGTGAGCAATTTTAGTTTTCCAATATTTTCTTCTTTAGGGGGTTCCGCACATTAAAATTTTCGATTTTCCGAATAAATGTGAAATGCGAATTATTCAAATATTTACGTTATTCGGGGGTTGTTTATTGTGAGACCGTTGATTTTCAATGGGTATTCGGCTAGTGAGATTTTAAAACATAGAAGAAATATATGAAGCATTAAATTATTGGTAAAAGATGAAAGAGGAAGGGAAAATAGTTTAGAGGGAGGGAAAATAGACAAACCCTTGAAAAAAGAAAAAGGTAGAAAATTACAGGAAAATGAGGCAGTAATTAAAAATAAAATAACAGAAAGAAGTAACCGGTTTCGAGAATTAAATTCATCAATCGAACTACTAGAAAATTAACAGTGGTTGAGACTAGATCCGAAAAGGGTGTAACATGGATAAAAAGGGAAAAAAACAGTTTCAGAAGTTATATGAGCTACCTTCATCAACTAAAAGTAAATATCAATCTATTTGTCTACTCAAAAATATCCGCAAATGGAACTGAAATTAAAAAGGATGTAACGGAATAATGAATTATTGCTATCTTGCAACCCTATGGATAGTATACTGAATACTGATAAAAAAAGACCCTTAAAAGTGTCGGCACATATTTTTCTGGAAATATAAAATGGGCACAGTGGTTTGTATTTTATTAAATTAAATCACAATATAAAATGAGGAATTAAGCAGTATAAAAATGTTCATCTTGCATTAATTAATGAAAAATTATGATGTGGGCAGCACATGACTTTCCCTATATAATGTAATCAATTTACAACTTTCACAGTGAAAAAATGATCTATACGATCTATGGTACAATGTTTTTAACATTGAATTGTACAACATTGCTTTAAAAGATCGTTTAACTTATAAATCTAGTTTTCCGTACCATCTTAAAATTTTCCGTCCTTTTATTCAGTTCTGTCATGAATTTGGTTTCAGGCCTGCTCGCTCTAATATTACTACTTTATTTAACCGTATTCGTTCTGATAACTTGGGGATACGGATGACTTTAAAAGCTATGCTGGGGTGTATGTGGTTCCCCTATTGTCTACCGATGGTGACTATACATTTTATATTGGCAGTACCAAACGCAATGTTGGCATCCGTTTAGCAGAACTCACTCGGGATGTCAAAGGTGGTAAACTTTCTCCGGCCTTTGCTCATTATGTTGTTAATGATAATTTTCTGCCTATGTTTGAAAAACTTTCCTTTTAATGCGTCGTAATAACCTCCGTAATATTCTCCTTTTTTAATCCCTTTTTATTCATATCTACCGTGCGTCGATTTGCAATTTTGACCCCGTTCAAATTTTAAGTTATGCTTGGCGACTCATTCCCGACTCTATGCAATTCAAGTCTCTCCATAGTTATCTTTGACGTCATCCTCATGGGGATTGGGTTTGGCTGTCCTTTCTGAATTTGCATTCCTGTAATAAAATCGTATTATTAATAGTACTTTTCTTGAGATATAATCGTTTTTGAATCCGTTAAAAAATATTTTATGTTTTTTGTGTATTTTTCCTTAGATAATCAAATGTTCATTTACTAATTGTATTTATGCAAATTTGTCGTCATCTTTACTGGTCTATATATGAATGATCCTTTTTACTTTCCATGTAGCCACTGATGAAGAGCGTATTAACGCTCGAAAGCTCTCTGGCCTTTTTCTATTTGTACGTCTTATAAGAAGTGTAATAAAAGACCTTCTATCAAAGTTGTGTGCTTAATCTTATTTATTGAATTGTACGTTTGGCACTTTTGTGGCTGCCAACGTATAAAACAATTTCGAAGTACCCAATTAACTTATATTTCAAGCAACTGTAAATTGGCAATTATATATTAATAGCATCCGCAATAAGCAACATAGTCCATATATCAAAATATTTTAATAATTAATTCATTCATTTTGCGTCATTTTTGTTAATTTAGTGTCATTTTAGCAATTTTGACGATCAATCAGCCAATCTCGGGCGATATATCGCCATGTAGTCAATATTTCGCTAAATTTATCGTCAAACATTGCAGCAAAAGGAAAGAGGGGCATTTCTTATATAGAAATGACCATTGGTGAATTGTTAAGAATCAAAATACAAAATTATTATCCAAAGTATATTCTCTCGTGAATGGATACAAACTAGATCCACAAGAATTATGTTAATAAATTTATCGCATAATATTACATATGAAAAATGAATATATTTCATAATATTTAAAACTTTTTTAATTTTATGTGATTTTTTGATAAATTTATTTGAAAAATGTGCATTTGTATGTGCATATGTCTCGAGATGTGCAGAGAAAAATGTGCATATGTCTCGAGAATGGTTCATGCTAGTCGTTTTAAAATTTTTGCCATTCGTTGAAAATATCGAAAGAAATGTTCATTTAAGTAGCATTATTGAAGGTTCTGATTTCAAAATTTTACTCGAAATTTTTGGGTTCTTGCAAACATTCTATTACGTTTAAAATCGATCGGGTTCCAGTATTCACTGATTGTAATATTTATAGCAAATTTCGATCGAAACGCTCCATTCGTTTTTGAGATATCGTGTCCGCAGACTCTCTCTCTCTCGCTATCGCTCTCTCTCTGGCTCTCTCTCTTGCTCTCTCTCTCGCTCGCTCTCTCGCTCGCTCTCTCGCTCTCTCTCTCGCTCACTCACTTATTTACTCTCTCTCTCACTCACTCACTTACTCTCTCTCTCACTCACTCACTTACTCTCTCTCACTCACTCACTCTCTCTCACTCACTCACTCTCTCTCACTCACTCACTCTCTCTCACTCACTCACTTACTCTCTCTCACTCTCACTCACTCTCTCTCTCACTCACTCTCTCTCTCTCTCTCTCTCTCACTCACACACACACACACACACACACACACACACACACGCACACACACACACACACACACACACACATACACACACACACACACACTTACAGACATGACCTCAAAAACGTTCGATTCTAGTTCAGGACTGCTTGAAACGCGCTCTTCCGTTAAAAACTCGAATTCGAATTTTCGACCCCGTCACAATACTTTCCCTATACATTACACTATGTGTATTGGACAATTAATTACTCCTGAATAAAAAAATACAGTGTATTTCAAAAAGATTGTACGACTAAATCTCTCTCTAAAATATCTCTTACATGATAAGACGTAAACACATGGTTCCAATTTAAGGAATGTTTTAATGAAGGTAAACTGTCATCATATGCAAATTGTAGTCATGTGACACCGTTTAATAAAAAATTACATAATGTAACTTTTGATTCAGGCCGCATAGAAAAAGTTCCAATTATAAAAATATTTTCCGTAGAAAAAGTTCCAATTATAAAAATATTTTCCGTAGCCCGAATAGTAGAACAAAAAAAAAAAAAGTCCATTGTCATGCGATCCAAATTACCCGAAAAATCATTAATTAAAGTTTTCGCGAGTAATTGAAGACTGTATAAAACTTTTTCTAAAGATAGGTACTCGCTTAAGTTTTGGAATGGAAATTTTATTTTGCAAAATTCAATTTTTGTACGACCCCTGAAATCTATGTTTTCGCCGCTTTTTTTTATTGCGTCAAAGTGGATAGGTCCTATGAGTTTAACAATTATCTCACGTTTTTGCATTTTTTCCTCTCAAATGATCTTTAAATGAATGAGGAACTTCCTTTGTAGAAGACCCGTATAAAGAGCTAAATTTTGCACAGCTGCGGGAGAAAACAAACTCCACCTCTTGTTATTCAAGCACCGTTAATCCAAGAGCAAATTTAAAAACATCATTCGATTTGGAATAACGTCCTTTACAAATTATTGTGTACAAAATTTGCAACCCTTTTTTTAATACTTTTTTGTATGAAATACGAATTATGAAATTAATATTCGAAAAAAATTAGAATAGGAGCCTAGACATATTTTGATGGAAATCGATTTGCAAAGACTTTTTAAATGAGTATGCAAAATTTCAGCTGTTTCTTCCCTGTAGTTCTTTCGATATGTTTAAATATTCATCATCACAATGATTTTAGGGGTCGTACATTAGTGGAAAAAAATAACTAATTTGGGAAAGTTATATCAATTGAATAATGAACCTCCTATAGAAATAGTATTATACAGACGATATTTTTATAGCCAATTTATTTGAAGAAAAATATATCATGTCGCTTAGCAGTGGAACTAAATACAATGCGTTTATAAAGCAGATGATTTTATTAAATCTTTTCCGATTTAACTAATAAAGCAATGCATATAAACTTTATTTTTTATGAAAATTGCATTTTTGACTGGATTTTATGAATTGAGGCTTAAAGATCACGGGAATTATTGAGTTATCTATTTTATTCTGGCAAAGAGTTTTTAAACACATGCATATATTGTGTTTAGCCAATTAACTCACCCTGTGTTTAGCCGATTGTTGAAATAGAATAAAAGTAGTACGGGTATATCATCTTCGAGCTTTTATTCTGGTATACATTGATCCAATTTCATATATTTTTTTAATTTGTTTACAAACGGAACCAGGATGATTTATTCTTCAGATCTTAAAGTGAATATAATTTTGTATAGCGAGAATAGAGATTTTTGTACTTCTTTTTAGTAGAATTAAATTAAATATTTTAATATAATGTCTTGAATAACAATATCATTTAGAATACTATAGAATTTTTTACATAATTGTGAATTTAAGGGGTTTTTTTTTTATATTATATATTCCGTACGAAAAAAGGGTACACTGCTAGTACGCCCCTTTTAACATACGGACATTAGTTTGTACCAAGTTTTGATGAAAATTTGTATAAAAAGTGTAGAATACATGCAACCTCATCGATGTAATTTGTAAAGAACCTTGCTGCCCCAACCGGGAATCGAACCTTGAATTTCCGAATTGGCAACCGACGCTCTACCGTTGAGCTACTGGGAGGAAATTACAAGCTCTTATCGTCGAAGTGAACTCTGCATTCTCCACCCTCTAATGTCAGATTGGCGGGCAACTGCCAATCTGTCTGACCACCTCCTATTTTTTTAACCTCAGATTAGCCTCCTGCTACTACTAGTTTTACCTAGGTTAGTGCCCTGCGTGATTGCTTTCCTCTCAATTCGAAATCGGCGCTCAATCTTCCAGAGTCCACTGAATCCGTACTAGTCGTACTAAAGCGACTTTCAAACCTCCGACATCTTGGCACTAACCTACAGAATTGAATTGTTCGGACGCCATTGCAATGGACCTTGCTGTCCCAACCGGGAATCGAACTGTGGATCTCCGAACTGGCCAGCCGACACTCTGCCGTTGAGCTACTGGGACGAAATTGTAAGCTCTTACCGTCGACTCTGCAAATTCTGCAAATATACCGAAGGGTTATAAAAGGGTGGAGTTGAAGTTTGTATTGTTATAAATGGAAGTCTATATGTCATCTAATGATGTATTATTAATTACTATACGATTAATAGTCCCGGAATTAATACGAGTTGAAGTCAGTCACAAAAATAACTTATAATAATAAAATATTTTTAAAGACTATAACAAATATATAAATATTTATAATAAAAATATAATCTATATAAATAAAATTGAAAATCTGTCTGTCTATTTGTCCCATCATCACGAGGGAACGGCTGAACCGAATTTGATGAAATTTTGTGGGTAACCTGCAAATAGTCCCACTTAAAATTTAGTCCATGTTTGGAGTTTCTACGATTAGTGATTCTCGAGATATTAGTAAAAAACGAAATTTTCGTTTGTCTCATCATCACGGAAGAACTGCTGAACCGAATTTGATGAAATTTTGTGGATAGCCTTGAAATAGCCCTCCATCAATAGCCTAAGTTTCGAGTATCTAGGATCTGGGGTTGTCGAGATATTAATGAAAAACGAAACTTTTTCCTAGGAGTTCTACTCTAACTCCGTGGTTTATCCAAACGAAAAACTTGAAAATCGTTTGAAAGTGAATTAAAACATTATCTCTGAGTTTGATGGGAGATTTTTTGTGCCAATTAGTCGCTTTCCGAAAACATGAATTGTTTGAAACATGATTTAAATGGGAAATCTATCTCCATGGTTTATATTTCACACGCTTTTACTGAACAATGAACAGTATAAAGAAATCAAAATGGTTATTTAATTTCGCAGTTTATGAGGAAGATTCTATCTTATGTCATGTTGCTCAGAAACGCAATTAAATTAAATCTGTTAATTTTAATTATTATTTTTTCAACTTGAATCTTCTTAAATAATAAAAGGCAATGTCTGTGTGTGTGTGTGTCTGTCTGTCTGTCTGTCTGTCTTATACACTATACGTTTCGCGACCGCGCGTCGGAGAGCTACGAAATTTGGCAATCGGAGACCCGGGGGGGAGGGAAGGGGACACGTGAAAACCGATTTTCAAAATTCTAATTATTTTTTTATTTATTTAATGTTTTATGCGATTTCGACCTTTTTTTGCCCTTTTTGCCCTTTTTTCTCCACGATCCAGACGTCGTAGAAAAAAACAACTCACACCATCGGAAAGAGCAAACAATTGCGAGTAAAAATATGTCAATTTCAAATCTGAATTTCGATTTCTAATATTTTTTAAAGATTTTAAAACAAAAGTCACTTTTTGCTCAAGAAAACGATTTTTGGTTTTTAAATTCTCGCATCGTGAAAAGTACTCATAATTTCGACTAATAATTTACATTTTCAGAAAGGTCAAACATCTGGCATTCTTACAAGTCCAATCTGGTCAGGAAATATTCCGTATTGCCCACAGGATCGGGATTTTAAAAGTTTCCGAATTTCGATTTCTCGGCGTTCCGCTCGGCGTGCCGCTTCATTTCTCCACCGCTGAAGCAGGGAAGGTGGTGGGTGGGGACGTCAAGGTGGAGGTGACGTCACGGTTCTGTATATGCATAGCGATGGGTGGGACAATAAGAAACCGAATTAGTTTTTACTTTCCGTTTCCCGCTCTTCCGATTTTAAATGAAATAAGAGCTTAACATATGCACTGTAGAAATTATTATATTTATATTTTAAATGATGGAACGATATGGATTTTTTAAATGGATATTTTAATTTTATGGATATTTTAAATGATGGAACGATGGATATTTAAATTTTATGGATATTTTAAATGATGGAACGATGGATATTTAAATTTTATGGATATTTTAAATGATGGAACAATGGAATGAGGATGATGGAATTAAGAGCTTAGAGAGCATATGGTCATTTTAAATTGTAAATTAGCGCGCGGGAAGTTAGCGGTAGGCCCGGGTACGATTCCCGCCACTGCCAAAACTGCCGAAGTGTTCACGCGGAATACGATCACGTTAAACATGTGGGCCCGTAAGTCCTTCCGAGAGGTTGGTGGTAGGGGAAGGAGGGTACGGTCCCTGTGGATGCCTCCTTCACAGGGTTCCCGTCTAAATTGGGTGAATATAAAGAAAGTTGCGGAGGGCGAGGCAGCCCAGTGGTTAGCGCTCAGGAATTGCACTCGGTAGGCCCGGGTTCGATTCCCGCCACTTCCAAAACTGCCGCCGTGTTCACGCGGAGTACGATCACGATAAACATGTGGGTCCGGAAGTCCTTCCGAGAGGTTGGTGGTAGGGGAAGGAGGGTACGGTCCCTGTGGATGCCTCCCTCACAGGGTTCCCGTCTAAATTGGGTGAATATAAAGAAAGTTGCGGAGGGCGAGGCAGCCCAGTGGTTAGCGCTCAGGAATTGCACTCGGTAGGCCCGGGTTCGATTCCCGCCACTTCCAAAACTGCCGCCGTGTTCACGCGGAGTACGATCACGATAAACATGTGGGTCCGGAAGTCCTTCCGAGAGGTTGGTGGTAGGGGAAGGAGGGTACGGTCCCTGTGGATGCCTCTCCCACTGGGTTCCGTTCTAAATTGGGTAAATAAAAAGAATGTTATGGAGATAGTCGCTGGGGGCGAAGAAGCCCAGTGGTTAGCGCGCGGGAATTGCACTCAGTAGGCCCGGGTTCGATTCCCAAAATTGCCGCCGTGTTTACGCGGAGTACGATCACGTTAAACATGTGGGTCCGTGAGTCCTTCCGAGAAGTTGGTGGTAGGGGAAGGAGGGTACGGTCTAAATTGGATGAATAAAAAGAAAGTTATGGAGATTGTCGCGTAGGGCAAAGTAGCCCAATGGTTAGCGCGCGGAAATTGCACTCGGTAGGCCCGGGTTCGATTCCCAAAATTGCCGCCGTGTTTACGCGGAGTACGATCACGTTAAACATGTGGGTCTGTAAGTCCTTCCGAGAGGTTGGTGGTAGGGGAAGAAGGGCACGGTCCCTGTGGATGCTTCTCCCACTTGGTTCCGGTCTAAATTGGGTGAATAAAAAGAAAGTTATGAAGAATATCGCGGAGGGTGAAGTACCCCAGTGGTTAGTGCGCGGGATTTGCACTTGGTAGGCCCGGGTTCGATTCCCAAAATTGCCGAATAAAAATAAAGTTATGGATATTGTCGCGGATGGCACGGTAGCCCAGTGGTTAGCGCGCGGGAATTTCACTCGGTAGGCCCGGGTTCGATTCCCGCCATTGCCAAAACTGCAGCCGTGTTCACGCGGAGTACGACGAAGACCGTTGCGATCAATTTCCGCGCGCTAACCATTGGGCTACTTTGCCCTACGCGACAATCTCCATAACTTTCTTTTTATTCATCCAATTTAGACCGTACCCTCCTTCCCCTACCACCAACTTCTCGGAAGGACTCACGGACCCACATGTTTAACGTGATCGTACTCCGCTTAAACACGGCGGCAATTTTGGGAATCGAACCCGGGCCTACTGAGTGCAATTCCCGCGCAAACTGCAGCCGTGTTCACGCGGAGTACGACGACGACCGTGCGATTTCGACCGTTGTTAGGGGAAGGAGGGTACGGTCTCTTTGGATGCCTCCCCCATTGGGTTCCGGTCTAAATTGTGTGGCACTTCCTGGCCTTCCAAGCAGTTACCTTACACCTTTCTGGTAGGTCGCGCCAACGAGTTTGCCACGGTCAGAATTTTCAAGGGTAGCGAACAGGCTGGTCGCCAAAGGCGGCTAGTAAATAATAAAAGGCAATGTCTGTGTGTGTGTGTGTGTGTGTGTGTGTGTGTCTGTCTGTCTTATACACTATACGTTTCGCGACCGCGCGTCGGAGAGCTACGAAATTTGGCAATCGGAGACCTGGGGGGGAGGGAAGGGGACACGTGAAAACCGATTTTCAAAATTCTAATTATTTTTTTATTTATTTAATGTTTTATGCGATTTCGACCTTTTTTTGCCCTTTTTGCCCTTTTTTCTCCACGATCCAGACGTCGTAGAAAAAAACAACTCACACCATTGGAAAGAGCAGACAATTACGAGTAAAAATATATCAATTTCAAATCTCCATTTCGATTTCTAATATTTTTTAAAGATTTTAAAACAAAAGTCACTTTTGGCTCAAAAAAACGATTTTTGGTTTTTAAATTCTCGCATAGTAAAAAGTACTCATAATTTCGACTAATAATTTACATTTTTAGAAAGCTGAAATATCTGGCATTCTTACAAGTCTAATCTGGTCCAGAAATAATGAAAATTGCCTTCAGGATCGCAATTTTAAAGACGTCATGATTTTAAATTTCTCGGCGTTCCGTTCGTTTCTCCCCCGCTGAAGCAGGGAAGGTGGTGGGTGGGGACGTCAAGGTGGAGGTGACGTCACGGTTCTGAATAGAGCGCCTTTGCTCTATATAAATTATTATATTTATATTTTAAATGATGGGACGATCTGGATTTTTTAAATGTATATTTTAACTTTTGGATATTTTAAATGGATATTTTAATTTTATGGATATTTTAAATGATGG
This sequence comes from Amaurobius ferox, assembly GCA_951213105.1. Taxonomy (NCBI): domain Eukaryota; kingdom Metazoa; phylum Arthropoda; class Arachnida; order Araneae; family Amaurobiidae; genus Amaurobius; species Amaurobius ferox. The sequence goes on from OX578141.1 coordinate 121,260,905, forward strand.
AACAATGAAACAATGGAATGAGGATGATGGAATTAAGCATATGGTCATTTTAAATTGCAAATTAGCGCGCGGGAAGTTAGCGGTAGGCCCGGGTTCGATTCCCGCCACTGCCAAAACTGCCGCCGTGTTTACGTGGAATACGATCACGTTAAATATGTGGGTCCGTAAGTCCTTCCGAGAGGTTGGTGGTAGGGGAAGGAGGATACGGCCCCTGTGGATGCCTCCCCCACTGGGTTCCCGTCTAAATTGGGTGAATATGTAGAAAGTTATGGAGATTGTCGCGGAGGGCGCGGCAGCCCAGTGGTTAGCGCGCGGGAATTGCACTCAGTAGGCCCGGGTTCGATTCCCGCCACTGCCAAAACTTACGCCACGTTCACGCAGAGTACGATCACGTTAAACATGTGGGTTCGTGAGTCCTTCCGAGAGGTTGGTGGTAGGGGAAGGAGGGTACGGTCTAAATTGGGTGAATAAAAAGAAAGTTATGGAGATTGTCGCGGAGGGCGAAGTAGCCCAGTGGTTAGCGCGCGGGAATTGCACGCGGTAGGCCCGGGTTCGATTTCCGCCACTGACATGGAGTACGATCACGTTAAACATATGGGTCCGTATGTTTTTCCGAGAGGTTGGTGGTAGGGGAAGGAGGGTACGTTCCCTGTGGATGCCTCCCCCACTGGGTTCCGGTCTAAATTGGGTGGCACATCCTGGCCGTCCAACCAGTTACCAGGCCCGGGTTCGATTCCCAAAATTGCCGCCGTGTTTACGCGGAGTACGAGCACGTTAAACATGTGGGTCCGTGAGTCCTTCCGAGAAGTTGGTGGTAGGGGAAGGAGGGTACGGTCTAAATTGGATGAATAAAAAGAAAGTTATGGAGATTGTCGCGTAGGGCAAAGTAGCCCAATGGTTAGCGCGCGGAAATTGCACTCGGTAGGCCCGGGTTCGATTCCCAAAATTGCCGCCGTGTTTACGCGGAGTACGATCACGTTAAACATGTGGGTCTGTAAGTCCTTCCGAGAGGTTGGTGGTAGGGGAAGAAGGGTACGGTCCCTGTGGATGCTTCTCCCACTTGGTTCCGGTCTAAATTGGGTGAATAAAAAGAAAGTTATGAAGAATATCGCGGAGGGTGAAGTACCCCAGTGGTTAGTGCGCGGGATTTGCACTTGGTAGGCCCGGGTTCGATTCCCAAAATTGCCGAATAAAAATAAAGTTATGGAGATTGTCGCGGATGGCACGGTAGCCCAGTGGTTAGCGCGCGGGAATTTCACTCGGTAGGCCCGGGTTCGATTCCCGCCATTGCCAAAACTGCAGCCGTGTTCACGCGGAGTACGATCACGTTAAACGTGTGGGACTGCAAGTCCTTCCGAGAGGTTTGTGGTAGGGGAAGGAGGGTACGGTCTCTTTGGATGCCTCCCCCATTGGGTTCCGGTCTAAATTGTGTGGCACTTCTTGGCCTTCCAAGCAGTTACCTTACACCTTTCTGGTAGGTCGCGCCAACGAGTTTGCCACGGTCAGAATTTTCAAGGGTAGCGAACAGGCTGGTCGCCAAAGGCGGCTAGTAATAAATAAATGGATATAAAAATATATATTTTAGAAAAAAACTATTTGATTTTTTTATAGCATTTTTGACTGAACAATATCAATTACGGTTTTCAGGTTTAAACGTTATTATTATTAATATTTTCGGGGATTATTGATTCAGGGATTATTGATATTTTCAAGTTATTATGCAATTGTTTTATTACGACAAAAATTGTTAAACTCATATATTATACGTTGTAGGAGTAATCTTCTACAAATGCAGGGGTATATCTTTTAATCTACGAGAATATAAGTAGTACAGGTATATTGTCATATTTTTTGTATATATATTGGCATATATTGGAATCAATTACGACCTTCTGGTATAAAGAGTACGGAGATGATTGATATTTTCAATTTATTATGTCATCTCTTTTATTTTGGCAAATATTTTTGAGACTCATATTGTAATACGGGTAATCTTCTACTAACACACTGGCATATTTTCTAATCTGCAACAATATAAGTAGTACGGGGTTGCATATATTGATTCAATTCTTTTTTTTTTTTTTTTGTAAATTTGCTTACAAAAGGAGCCAGGATGTTTTATTCTTCAGATCTGCCCGTGAAGACAATTTTGCATAGCGAGAACAGATATTCTTAAACTTCGGTTTAGGAGCAATAAATTTAATATTTTAACAGAATTTGTACATGATTGCGAATTATAAGTTTCTTTATATTATATACTCCGTACGAAGAACGGGTATGCTGCTAATAAATAATAAAATTATGTGATTCTAATTACCTAAGACGTAGTTTTACGTCAAAAAACTAAGTTGCATATTTGAGGTTTAGTATGATAGTTATTACAACAACGTAAAAACCCCGGCCGTCCAACTAGTTACTCTAAGTCCTCTGGACGAGTCGGACGGTCTGGGTCTTCAACAACGTAAAAACCGTTAGACATCGTTAAAACAACTATTCGTTGAACTATCTCACGACTTTGCCATATTCGAATGTTATTACAATATGCTGATGATTCTATCATTCGTGTAATGTGCCCATTAATTCAACTATTTTAAAATCCTATAATATGATTCTTTAAAAGGGTTTTTCGTTCTCAAATGCAAGATGAGGTATCAAAATAATCAGTGAAGTCGTTCAGTAAAATAACAAATGACCCACTTTATAAGAACAGTTGTGGTCAATCAACGAAAACTCGCCCTTTAAATTGCGATTTTTAATGTGAAGCCGACCCCTGAAAGTTTCACATTTCAGAATATTGAATATCTCCTCATATAAAAATAGGAAATGTGCGAACATTTATATTTATACTAATTTGGGGGTTTAGAATTTGTTTATGGAGTCAAAAACGGATGTTGCCATTGAAAATTTCGAAGTTTGTGTGCATTTTGATATGAAGATGACCCCCTTATGCATATTTTATGAACATGAATCTATAGAGGATGCCATTACTAATAGAATGGTAACTTTAAACGATGAACGATATTTAAAGAACAAAGAGTGGGGCTTTTTTTTTCTGCAGTTAAATATTTGTTTTACTAAAGCGTGTCACTGGACCAAAACTGTCGTAGTCTGACAGTTCATCTCATTTGAAGTATTACTTAAATTGAAACCATGGGTCTGCGACCAATCATTCAAGAGATTTAATCATGGAATTGAGTTACAAAATTTTGTAATAGCGTTACAAAACGGCTTCTATGGACAAATAGCAAGTTTTTGCTGCCATTGCAGTTAACGACGCTTAATAAACACGAAACCGGTCCATGAATTCTGTTTCATTATTTTGAAACATTCTGCTTCGAGAACAGTGAAGACGTTTTTTTCTCTTCTCAATTGTTTCTTTTTCACTGTAAATGCTGTCACGTGACTTCCTGCCGGCTGATACCGATCCACCGTTATTATCGAACGGAAATCTGATGACTCCGACCTTGGAAGGTACGGAAGGATGATTATTGGAAATGAAAACTTCGGCTTCCAGTGATCCAGCTGTTTTAGCCAACTAAATGCTAAATGCCGTGTATGAGACTGAGTACGCCATCCTGAAGGGAAAACATGCTGAAAGAAGGATGCAAGCCACTACTGATCTCTCCAGATTAGAAATGTACCTGAAAGTCCTGATCATGAAATGTGATCTTCCAAGATATGGTGAGACCTGTCGGAGGCCCCCCTTCGGCAGTTATTCTTTGCTCTCTTCCACCCCTGACCAGACCAATGCTATCAATGCCAAGCCAGACAATAGTAATATACCAGTCGGTACTAAACCGAAAGTCAGTTACCCAGAAAAGCATCCATTAACAGATGCTGAAGGATTTTAGTTGCCGTCTAAAAGGCATACTGCCAGTGCTAAGTGAGCAGCCTTAATTTTCACCCCCCCCCCTCAAACCGAAAGTAATGGTAATCCGAATGTGTCCTGCACCTGATGCAGAAAACGCAGTTGAAGAACTTAAAGATGCGCCAAAGAAAGAACACCGCCCCCCCCCCTTTTGTCTTCGTGACCAAGCAATGACCACGTTTAGCCAGAGATTTAAAATGTATGGCCCAGAGCCTTACTAGCAAATTAACTGGTTCAGGTGACTTTTTGAAAATTAATGAAAATCCAAAGATGAGTACATAACAGTACAAAAGTACTTACTTCAGAACAAGGTGGAGATTAAAGCCTACCAGCTGGATGAAAACAAACCCATCAAAATTGTTATTAGCGCACTCTTGATTTGCAATGAAACAGCTCATATTAAGCATGAGCTTGAGCTCCTGGGACTTCAACTCATCAACGTGACACAATTGTCATGTGATCCCAAAGCCAAGCTCGTAAATATGCCGTTGTTCTATGCGTATCTCCCAAAATGAAAAAGTGTATAAGATTACTAATATCCTAAATACTATTGTTAAAGTCGAGAAGTATAGAGGCAGGAAACAAGTTGCACAATGTTTCAGGTGCCAGTTTTTCTTCTACACCAGCAACGCGTGCAACCTACCACCTAACTGTGTTAAGTGTGCCCAATCACACTTAACCATGGACTGCACCAAAACCTACGAAACACCTTGTGTTTGTATAAACTGAGGGGGCAACATACTGCCTCTTATCGAAACTGTCTTAAGTTCCCAAAATTTAACCCCCTCCCCTCCAGAAACTCCACCTTCGTTAGAAATCTAACCAGCCAGCAGCTATCTTACGCTGCGGTCACAGATGGACGTCGGGAGGTTCCCCAAAAGACTTCAGAGGTCACCCTAAAATTCTCCGCACCTAGAGAAGCTTCCACTAACAAAGTCGAAATAGATGATATCTTAAATTGCATTTTCCGATTCGAGGATCGGTATGGCTTTAATGTCACTAACAGCACTTAAGAACTTAAGAACGCCCTTCCTGCCCTTTGGAATGCTCCAACCGAAGTTGACAGAATTAGTATTATGTTTGAGTGTTAACACTCTCTTAAGACAGAAATACCCCCTCCCCTCGGCCATGGTTTTTCCACGAAGAAACTTGAAGGATCTTACCTTTGGCATCTGGAATGCCAATGGACTTAAAGGTAAAATTAGTGAAGCTAGGGACTTTTGTATAGTAAATAACTTATATCTGTTCTTGGTTCATGAAACCCATTAAGTCCAGGGAACTGTACCAAGAATGCTAATTACGTGATGCATAATGACGACAGACATCTAACTAGCAATCAACCCGGTGGCGGCACTGCTATTTACGTACGCAATGGTATCCCCCATTCGCGTATCCCTAACCCCCCTCTCCAAGCTAGCGAAGCTACCCCGTCGTACAGCTTTACCTGCCCAACAATCCTATCCTAACCATTGCATTTGTTTACCTCCCCCCCCCCCCAAGTATAAGGCTGGACCTGTTATAAATGTCCTTAAAACCCTAATCAAAATTTCACCCTATGTGATAGTTGCTGGTGATTATAACACTAAGAACCAAGGTTGGAGCTGTCAGCACTCTGATTCTCGCGGCTTTAACCTCAAACGTTGGGCTGACGAGAACAATTTTGAAGTTGTAGCTCCAGGTGAACCCACCCATCTAAATAATATTATTGATTTTGCCATCACCAGCAACATTTCCCATACGTATCACATAGAAGCTGTTAATGAGCTTCCCTCTGATCATCTCCCTATCCTCTACACCCTGGAACTAAATAAATTCTATTTAAATTCCTTTGCCAAACTTAGACCTGATTGGAATAAATTTAAGAACATTACCTTTGAAATGATCCCCCTCCCCTTGGATGTCAATTTCACGGACCATTTGGATGAGGAAGGTGGGCAAATTCGAGGCTATGCTGTGAGATGCCTATACCTCATCCTCTAGGCCTAAGGAATCTAAAACGGATTATCTCAAGCTTCCGAAAGACATCCGGGAGATGGTCTAAAAGAGAAATGGACTCCGAAAGGAGTGACAGGCCAGCAAAGACCCCGATCTTAAGCGTGAACTTAATTTCTCACGGTCTCAAGTGAGATCACTCATTAAGGTCTATTCACGTGCACGGTAGAACACTCATGTTGAGTCCCTAACGATTGGAGACAGCATTATTTGGAGGACTACCTCACGCTTCCGTAGGCACAAAACTGTTATTCCGACCCTTAACGGTCCGGATTACAAGGCCATTTCTAACACACAAAAGGCTGAGCTGCTCGCAGACGGTCTTAGAAATTATTTTGAACCTCACCACGAAGTAATCGATCCTAGGACGGTTGCGATTGTGGATTCCAAGGTTGAACAATTCATCGCTACACCTTCTCAGAGCTATGACTCATGATGACATTCTTCCCTATATTCAAAAGATGAAAAAGAATAAATCCCCTGGAAAAGACCTTATTTACTTTAATATGCTTAAAAACATACCTTTTCTATTCATTGCTTATCTTGTTAACCTATTTAATGCTTTACTTCTCTTTAATTATTTCTTTCGGGCTTGGAAGGTGGCTACTGTGGTGACCATCCCCATGTCAAGATGTAACCACTCTACACCTTCTAATTTCCGTCCTAATTCTTTACTCTCTTGCATTTCCAAGCTCTTTAAGTCTGTTCTGGTGCAGCGTTTGGACGATTTCTGTAGCCTGAACAATATTCTGATACCGTAACAATTTGGGTTCAGGAATAAACATTCAACTCAGCACCAATTGCTTCGGGTTGTGGAACTCATCCATGAGGCTCGCAACAGGAGACAGTCCACTTCTATTGTCTTTCTTGATATTCAGAAAGCGTTTGATAAAGTGCGGATAAATGGTTTATTATTCAAGCTTATCAAAAGCTCCTTTCCTTCTCAACTTATTAATATTCTTCATTCGTTATTAATATTCTTACGGAGCCTAGCTTCGAAGTACGAATCTCTAATGTTCTTTCCTCTCCCAGGGATATTCTTAGCGGGGTACCCAAGGTTCACTTGTCTGGCCCAAATTGTTCAACCTATACATTACTGATTTCCCACGTTTCTCCGGTGTCACCTTAGGCTTGTACGTCGACGACACGGCCTTGATTGCACAACATAAACAAACACAAGTTGTGCATGAAACCCTTCAAAATTATTGTCACGCCCTGACGCAATGGCTAACTAAATGGAGAATTAAAGTTAATGTCAGTAAACGTGCTGGCGTCACCTTTCCCTCCCCTCCCCCATACCCCGTCCACTAACTTAATTTTAAACAACGAACCCATTCCCTGGCAATCTAGTTATAAGTATCTTGGAGTATACTTAGCTTCAAACTTATCATGGAAACTTCACATTTCTGAAATTAGTAAGAAATCGAAGGTTTCCCTAGCTCAACTTTGACCCTTCTTGGCTGGAAACAGCTGCCTGTTAACCAAAAATAAGTTATTACTATACAAGTTCCATATATGTCCAATTATGACGTACGGTGCATCTATTTGGGGCACGGCAGCCGAGGTTAACCTAAGAAAGCTTTAAGTTATTTAAAATAACGCATTACGTATGTTTATTACCTGTCCAACCTACGTCCAATTAAAAGTCCTGCACAAAGACCTCAGAATTAGGTCATTCCTGGAACATGTTCAAAATATTTCTCTCAAATTCCACCGAGGTCTCAGAAGCGTTAATAATCCCACACTAGACAGTATCCCAAGGTACCATCGAAGGAACTCGAGAGCGCGCAATCACCCTCGGTCGTTACCTGGGCGACAAGTACGGGATATCTTCCTCCGCTGTAAAAAAGGCGCCTAGTATAGTTTTATAGCTTCTCCCTTGTTTCTGTTATGACTTCAAATCATTCTGTACCCTTTCCTTGCTTTTGGGAACTCTAATATTGTTGGTTAATCCTACTCATGTGTTAGCTAGCTTTTACTCAAGCTCAAGGTCCTGCGCCCTTGGGGAGTTTGTATCCCATCTTATCTTTCTCTACCTCTACTGGAAGCCCACTGGGGCCCCAGTTTCTTCCTTTCTGGAGACTTGGGGACGGGCTCGACTTCGGTCTTCCCCCCCCCCCCCCAAGCACAACTTAGATTCAATTCTATTCTTTTTATGAAACACCTTTTCTTTATTCTTTAATCTTTTCGCTAGAAGTTTAAAGGGAGGATCACATCCTCTCCTGGATACTTCTCTGACCCCTGCCTTTAGATCTTGAGATGAATTCTGTTATCTGCAATGGGTGTGTGTTGAAGGAGTGTTGAAGGTTCAAACCACTCGGCTGGCCCTAAGGCTTACAGCTGGAATTTAAGTGGCCGAGAAGGCAATGGGTGTGTGTATATTCCTTTGACTCGCCTTTTTGGGGATATTCCTGTTTTTGAGCATGCAAGCGTTGTGTTTTAATTTTAATTTCGAATTGGATGGACTGTTCTTCATTCTGCTTTCTGTTTGGCTTTCTCAGGCGGACTCTTAACCAGGACTTGGGTATATAGATATCTCTGTTTCTTCTATATCCATATTGATTTTGACTTCAAGTTTATTAGTTTGAATTTACTGACGAAGGGGATCCAGCGTATCCTTGAAACAGAGATATGCGGCATTGTTATTTTTTTGTGCTTAAATACATTGCTGAAGTGTTCGCTTTCCTATCTGTTAAAGTAAACAATTTACTTAATCTACTGCTAAAAGCATATCTGTCAAAAAAAAGTGATACATGTTAAAATCGCTGTCACCAGATTTCCTCTAGCTCAGCGTAAGGGAAGTAAAACAGCCTTCTGTTTCAGGACAAGCAAAAAGCAAGACCTTACTTTTTCAAGCAAGTTCATCAAGACAGAACGGCAACACCGTTCTGCAACACAGTTGCGAAACTTACCTAAAGAAATGAGGTCAAGATTTTTCTTTTACTTTCCGCAGTATAGGAAAAATATTGGAATCGTGTGAAAAATCGCAACTCAAATTTTGGACGAATCTATAGGTTTCGAGCGCCATAAAACACGAAAAGCTATTTTAGAGTGACGTCTGTGTGTGCGTCTGTGTGTCTGTATGTATAATGTGTGTATCCACTCTAACTCGAGAACTTATTTGACCAAATTTCATGAAATTTGGTAGGTAAATCCCCTGTGAATTACCCTAGTGTGGATTAGATTTTGATATGGAGCGGTTCTTGAGATATTTTAGTATTTTAGAATTTTTGCTGGTTTTGAAAGTACGTCCAATCGCCAAACGAAAACGAAATTTTAATTAAAACTGAAAATTCATTGTAGTTTTAAATTAGTATCCGTGTTCTTTGTGTAGTAAAGCTCAAATTAATAAATTATAAAAGAAAGAAAGAGAAAATAAATTTGATTCGGTAGTGAAAGTCATGTGCTGCATATATCAGATTTTTTGCCTTCGGAAGTGATTGACATCTTTACTTTTTAACACTTAAACATAGTTGAAAAGTGTTTATGACTTTGTTCATTCTGTCTGTCTGTCCGTTCGCACGATAACTGCTCTAAAAATGACTTTATCAAAATGAAATAGTATGTTGTAGAGACGGTCTGTGGGACATTTGGGAATGTCAATAAATAATATCACCCAATTAGTTTTGGATTGAATCCGGGTTGAAGAAGTGAAATACATTGAAGCCTATGGGACCTAATTTCTCAAACATAATTTAAGGGAAGTTAAAATTAACAAATTGTTTCAAAAAGTTTAGTAAATATTCAAATTATCCCTTAAAATATACTGACTTCCAAAGATTACTATCCATTTTCTATCTTCGATTAATACTTTTAAATACACTGACTTCCAAAAGTTAAGCACGGAATGCAAATTTTCATTTTTCAAAAGCTTATTTAAATTTGAGTGGCTGAAAATCGTTGCGGATGTAGATGGCAGTATGCAAATATCGTATGTTACAGCCAATCACGATTGACTATTCGGATATATGCTAATTAGGCAGTCGTTGAAGACGCCAGCATTCTGAAGGATTTGAGGAAGCGCATTTAAATGCTGATACGAAATGTTTATAACTTTTGTAGGATTATTTTTGATGATATTCATGTTTGTATGGCTGATAGAAGACGAATGACAGATAGTTTGCGCTGTCGTGCTGTCGGACGCATTGAAGCAGGACAGTCAATCAAAGATGTCGCTAATTTTTTTGGCGTTGATCATTCGGTAATTTCTCGATTATGTAATCAATTCGAAACAAGTCAAACAGTTGTACGGAGATCTGTGTCCGGTCGTCTAAGGGTTACCACCCCCTCTGATGATCGGTGTATTGCTGTAGTTGCCAAGCGGAATCAACGAGCGACCTTCACAATTGTTACATCCATGGTTGCAGCAGCACTTGGTAAGACAATGTCTGCCAGCACTGTGTGCTGAAGGGTCCATGTGAAGGACCACGTTTTTGTGTCCTACTAACCGTCCAAGCCAGAGGGACAGGATTTAAGTGATGTCGTCAATATGTCAATTCGACTGTCTCAAATTGGTGCGATATCCTGTTTACGGGCGAGTCCAGATTTGCCCTAGAATCACATGATAAGCGTGTAAGGATCTGGAGAGAAGAGGCACATACAATCAGGCCAAGAACATCACCGAACACCACGCATTCAGAGGTGGCAGTGTCACGGTGTGCGCTGGAATTTCAATGGGATATCGCACAAAGCTGCACTTCTTTAAAGGCGGTTCTGTGAAGGCTGAGTGGTATCAGGATGAAGTCCTAGATCCTAATTTTCTCCTTATGGACTATAATGCCCGTCCTCATCGAGCTAACATCGTTGACGAATATCTGGAAAATGGGGACATTTCTCGTATGGAGTGGCCTGCATATTCCCCCGACCTTAATCCCTTTGAAAACCTTTGGGATGCCCTCGGGCGTGCTGTCTCTACACGTTTACCTCCTCCAGTCAGTCTCAGAAAATTGGAAACTTCCATATTGGAGGAATGGCCATTGCTCGCATGTTTGATCACCTTATTGAAAGCATGAAAAATCATTGTAAAATTTGTGTGAAGGTCTGGGGTGGTCAAATACCATATTAATGTAAGTTTTGTTTGGTTTGTTTGTCTTTAAACATCATTTTGTTAATGACCCAAATGTGACATCATCATATATCTTAGGAAAAGTAAATATTTTTTCATACTTGCACATAATTCTTGTTTTTTTTAATGTATAAACACATTTGCTACCTTCATGTACAATTTTGATTTAATCAAAGTTTTACTTTTTCATTTTTGTTAATTTAACCGTCCGTGCTTAACTTTGGGAGCCAGTGTATATAAAACAAATTTCAGCAAATATGCTCGGTAGTTTTTCAAAAAAAAATTAAAATAATAATTACACGCATATTATATAAAGAGATTGCGTGACCCACTTGAAAATAAAATATGGCATCCATCTTTTATTCCTAGTGTAAAAATTGTGATTTTAAAAATTCTGTTAAATTTATAATTAGTGTTGCATCCGTCCTAAAACCGCTTACTTTTGCGTATTTCCTATGCATCTGTATTCTGTGCCAACACAATTACAATATTTTTTAATTTAAATGATCATCAAACTTTGATTATTTCTACAACGAAGCCTAATTTTAATGGATGCAGAATGAAACAAGTGATTGGAAGATGAGTTGTATAAGAATTGCTGAATTTTTTTCGCGTAAAATTATTTAACTTTGAAGTCTGGAATAAAAATGATATGAATGAAATATTCAATGCTTTTACATAGAGAACCAGATGATTTATATTTCGATGACGTCATTTAAATAAAGTTTATTTTTAAGTTTTCAAATATAATAAATTATTGTAGTATTGTGATAATTTAAAATAGATCAGAGCTGAATGTATAGCATTTTAGAGATATTTAAAAAAAATTGCATTTCGATTGGAAAGTGTTTCATAATCAATGCTTTATGCATGATGGATCTTTCTTGTTATTGTTTGCCGTAATTATACGAAGATTTTCTATAAAACACAAAGCATATATTTGCTTGAGTTTCTTCTGCGCACACTATTACCACTTTCAGTCTATAAAATGTAACTCATAAATTTACTCCTTTTATAGTAAAAAAAAAATCAAAATTTACGAAACATTACTTCCCATTTGGCTGCATTTTTATCCATTTGGCGACATTTTTGTCACTTTGGCAACATTTAAAATTGTCGCCAAGTTGGCGACGTCCAGCTAAATTTCTCATCAAGCGTTACGGACGGACATCATTAGCATCAGTTGCATCAATATGGCGAATTTTTATCAATTGGGTGGCATTTTCGTCATTTGGCAACACTTAAAAAGTCAACAAGTTAAAAATATTCCGCCATAATCGTCTCTAAACTTTTGCCAAACGCTAAGGATGGAAAGATAGATTATTCTTATAATAAATTCTTATATTCTTTCCAAGATATTGAATTTTCGTCAATTAGTCGTCATTTTTATCAATTTGGCGACATTTGAAAAAGTCACCCAGTTAACGACATTCCGCCAAATTCGCCGCCAAAATCACGCTAAGCGTTATGGACGGAGAAATAAGTTATCCTTATAACAGATAAATGACTATTAGAGTCCAACTACTAAAGCATTACCCAAAGTATCTTTTCTCATGAATGGAATGAGTTAGATCCACGAGAATGATGTCACCAAATTTATCGCATGGTATTACATATTAAAAATGAACATATTTCACAATATTTAATATTTTTTTTATTTTATGTGATTTTTTGATAAATGTATTCGAAAAATGTCCAATATCTTGAGAACGGTTCATGCTAGCGTTCTAAAGTTTATGTCAATCGTTTTCTAATAAAAAAATTACATAAGAAATGACTATTTGAGTAACTTTGTGAAAAGTTTAGATTTTTTGATGATTTTTTCAAAATTTCACCAGAAAATTTAGGGGTTCTGAACATTCGATTGCGTATAAAACAATAGGTGTCTAGTATTCACAGACTGTAATTTTTATACCAAATTTCGTTCTAATCGCTCCATTCGTTCGTGAGATATCGTCTCCACAGACTCATTGATACACAACACACACACAAACATCACCTCAAAACAGTTTGATTCGTGTTCAGGGGTGCTTCAAACGTGCTCTACGTCGAAAACTCGAACTTCAATTTCAACCTCGTCACAATTCTTTTCTTATACTTTATACTATGTATATAAGGAAAGTAAAAAGTGATATTGTGTTTTATATTCTAATCTGAATGCACATGAAAATTATTACTTTCCTTATATACATAGTATAATGTATAAGGAAAGTATTGTAAAGGGGTTGAAAATTCGAATTCGCGTTTACGACTGGAGAGCACATTTCAAGTATCCCTGAATACGAATCAAACGTTTTTGAGGTGATGTGTATGTGTGTGTGTGCGAGTTTATGGAGACGATATCTGAAGAACAAATGGAGGGATTCGAGCGAAATTTGGTACAAAAATTACAACTCGTGAATACTGGAAGCCTATTATTTTAGAACGTAATTGAATACTCAGAACCTCACTAAATTTTCAAGTGAAATAGTGAAAAAATGTTAAAAAAATCAAAACCGTTCATAAAGTTACGCCAATAGTTATTTCTTATGTAATTTTTCATTAGAAAACGATTGACATATACTTTAGAACGCTAGCATAAACCTTTCTGGAGATATTATACAATTTTTAAATATATGTATCAAAAGTCACATAAAATGAAAAACAATTATTAACCATTGTGAAATATGTTCAATTTTCATATGTAATATCTTGCGATAAATTTATTGACATCATTCTCGTGGATCTAGCTCGTTCCATTCATGGGAAAAGTTACTTTGGGTAATACTTTTGTAGTTGGAAGCAAATAGGGATTTATTTGATATAAGAATGAATAACTTATTTCTCCGTCCATAACGCTTGGCGAGATTTTGGCGACGAATTTGGCAGAGTGTCACCAACTTGATAAAAATGACGCTCTATCAATGAAATCAATATTACCAAATGAACAAAAATGTCGCCAAATTGATAAAAATGACGCTAAATCAATGAAAATGACGACTGATTGACGAAAATTCAATATCTTGGAAAGAATATAAGAACCTACGAGTATTATAAGAATAACCTATTTTTCCGTCCGTAGCGTTTGGATTAAATTTTGGAGATTTTTTCAGAATGTCTGCAACTTGATGACTTTTTAAATGTTTCCAAATTGGTGAAAATGTCACCCACTTGATAAGATTCGCCAAATTGATGAAATTGATGCTAAATCAATGAAATGACGACTAATTGATGAAAGTTCAACATCTTGGAAAGAACATAAAAATAGACTATAAGAATAACCCAGTTCTCAGTCAGTCCGTCCGTCCGTAACGCTTGGTGAGAAATTTAACGGAACGTCGTCAACTTGGCGACTATTTTAAATGTTTTCAAAGTGATAAAAATGTCGCGAAATTGATAAAAATGACGTCAAATGAAATGTAATGTCTCGCAAATTCTGATTTCCCTCAAATGACGGGCATATAGTCTGAAATGCTTATCTCTCCGTTTATCTGTAACACTTGCTCATGCATTTGGCGAACTAGACGAAAAATCTAGCAAAGTACCGTCATCTTAGCGATATTCCGCCCCAAATTGAAGAAAATACCGTCAAAATTGCAAAAATGAACTAAATTAATGTGAATGACGCCTAATTGATGAATCTATATTAATAAAATTGAAAATCCGTCTGTCTGTCTGTCTAACGACTAAACCGAATATGATGAAATTTTGTGAGTAGCCTTGAAATAGCCCCACTTAAAATTTAGTCAATGTTTCGAGTTTCTATGACCAGTGGTTCACGGAATATTAATGAAAAACAAATTTTCGTTTGTCTCACCATCACGGGAGAACGGCTAAACTGAATTTAATGAAAATTTGGGGGTAGCCTTGACATAACCCTCCTTAAATTTAGTCTAAGTTTCGAGTTTCTAAGACCAGGGGTTGTCGAGATATTAATGAAAAACGAAACTTTTTTCCTAGGAGAACTACTCTCAAACTCCCTGGTTTCTGAAAACGAAAAGGTTGAAAATCGTTTGTTTAAAACGTGAAAGTGAGTTAAAACTTTATTTCTGAGTTTTATGGCAGATTTTTGCGCTGTATAGTCACTTTCTGTAATTATGAATTGTTTCAAAACATGAATTTAAATGTAAAATCTATCCCATTGGTTTATTTTTCACAAGCTTTTACTCAACAATGAAAAGTATTAAGAAATCAAAATGGGTAATTAATTTTTGGAATTTTATGAGGATATATTATGTTGCTCGGTAACGCAATTAAATTAAATGTGTTTGTTAATGTTTATTATTGTTTTTTTTATTTGAATAATAAATAAATGGATTAACAAGAAAGATCAATCATGCTTAAAGCATTGATTATGAAACACTTTCCAACTTCAATGCAATTTTATTTAAACATGTCTAAAATGCAATACATTCCTCGGTAATATTTTAAAACTTATCACAATACTACATTAATTTATTATATTTGACACCTTAAACCTTCATCGAAAAAAATTAACTTCATTCAAATGACGGCATTAAAGTATAAATTGTCTGGTTTAAACATCTCTAAAATGTGATACATTCCTCGGTAATAATTTTAGAATTATCATAATACTACGATAATTTATTATATTTGAAAACATCATCGAAAACAACTGAAATTCATTCAAATGACGTCATAAAAAAATAACACGCCTGGCTCTCTCTATAAAAGCAACATTTCATTCATAAATAATTCCCCCATTCATGTCATTCATCACAATACTATAATAATTTATTTTATTTAAAAATTAAGACCATTGAGCTACAAGTAAGTAAACGCAATGCGTAAAACTTCATCGAAAAATATCGTCCTTCTCTTTCTAAAATCAATGCAGCATTAAGCAGACTCCATGGACTAAATGATTTTCTGTTAAAGAATTACAGCGATTCCAATACAACTCATTCTACATATTTTGCTGTTTACATTTTACATAGGTGAAAAATAGGCTTAATAGTAGAAATAATGAAATTTGGAAGAGCATTTAAACTGAAATATATTGTCATTGCGTTGTTTCAGTATGTAGATGCACAGAATTTAGGCAAAAATAAAGTAGTTTTAGGACGGATACAACACTCAATATGAATTAAAAAGAACTTTAAAAATCACGATTTTGACACAAGATGGATGCCATATATCATTTTAAAGTGGGTCATGTGATCGTTTCATATCATGGACACGTGATCGCTTCATATAAGAGGTGTTATTATTATTTTAATTTTTATTTAAAAAACAACTGAATATATTTCGCTGAATTTTTTTTTATATATTTTATGGAACAATTTGAATATTGCCTAAAATTTTCGAAGTAATTTGTGAATTTTAAATCCGCTTAAAAAATGCTTGAAAAATTAGGTCCCATAGGGCTCAATGTATTCCATTTTTTCAACCCGGGTTCAATCCAAAACTAATTGGGTGATATTATTCATTTATATTCCCATAGGTCCTATAGACCGTCTGAACAACATACTAAAATTTCATTTTGATTAAGTCATTTTTACGGCAGTTATCGTGCTAACGGACAGACAGACAGACAGACAAACAGACAGACAGAATGAACAAAGTCATAAACACTTTTCAACTTTGTTGTAAAGTGTTAAAAATACACCATCTTAAAAATGTACGGTTTGCTTTTTCTTTTAATTATATTAATTGCGAACTGCGTACATCACTTTCATTTATTTTGTCAAAGAATTTGCAAGCTTATATATTGTGTTAAGCCAATAAAACCGCATATTGTGCTTAGCCAATAAAATCATTTAGCCTATTGTTGAAACTGAAAAAGAGTAGAACGGGTATTTCTTCTAATACAATTTTAGTGTTTTTATTAACACTTTACAACAAAGTTGAAAAGTGTTTATGACTTTGTTCATTCTGTCTGTCTGTCTGTCTGTCTGTCTGTCTGTCTGTCTGTCCGTTAGCACGATAACTGCCGTAAAAATGACTTAATCAAAATGAAATTTTAGTATGTTGTTCAAACGGTCTATAGGACCTATGGGAATATAAATGAATAATATCACCCAATTAGTTTTGGATTGAACCCGGGTTGAAAAAATGGAATACATTGAGCCCTATGGGACCTAATTTTTCAAGTATTTTTTAAGCGGATTTAAAATTCACAAATTGCTTCGAAAATTTTAGGCAATATTCAAATGGTTCCGTAAAATATATAAAAAAAAATTCAGCGAAATATATTCAGTAGTTTTTTAAATAAAAATTAAAATAATAATAACACCTCTTATATGAAGCGATCACGTGTCCATGATATGAAACGATCACATGACCCACTTCAAAATGATATATGGCATCCATCTTGTGTCAAAATCGTGATTTTTAAAGTTCTTTTTAATTCATATTGAGTGTTGTATCCGTCCTAAAACTACTTTATTTTTGTCTAAATTCTGTGCATCTACATACGGAAACAACGCAATGACAATATATTCCAGTTTAAATGCTCATCTAAATTTGATTATTTCTACTATTAAGCCTATTTTTCACTTATGTAAAATGTAAACAACAAAATATGTAGAATGAGTTGTATTAGAATCGCTGTAATTCTTTAACACAAAATCAAATAGTCCATGGAGTCTGCTTAGCTGATATGAATGAAATATTCATTGATTTTAGAAAGAGAAGGACGATATTTTTCGATGAAGTTTAACGAATAGAGCTTACTTATTTGTAGCTCAATGGTCTTAATTTTTAAATAAAATAAATTATTATAGTATTGTGATGAAAGACATGAATGGGGGAATTATTTATGAATGAAATGTTGCTTTTATAGAGAGAGCCAGGCGTGTTATTTTTTTATGACGTCATTTGAATGAATTTCAGTTGTTTTCGATGAAGTTTTCAAATATAATAAATTATCGTAGTATTATGATAATTCTAAAATTATTACCGAGGAATGTATTACATTTTAGAGATGTTTAAACCAGGCAATTTATACTTTAATGCCGTCATTTGAATGAAGTTAATTTTTTTCGATGAAGGTTTAAGGTTTCAAATATAATAAATCAATGTAGTATTGTGATAAGTTTTAAAATATTACCGAGGAATATATTGCATTTTCGACTTTTTTAAATAAAATTGCATTGAAGTTGGAAAGTGTTTCATAATCAATGCTTTAAGCATGATTGATCTTTCTTGTTATACTTATGTTTATGAGTTATATCCTCATAATTCTATAGCTTTACCTTCTTACTCATCTGTTAGCATAAATTGTTAATATTCTTTTACGTTTCAATTTTAGGTGTGTATTCAAACCTCTCAATGAAATTCAATTTTCTTCTATTAAAGATATTATTGTCTTGAATCATTGGGGTATTTATCGCATTCCAGCAGACTGCGGTCTTGTTTAGTATATACAAACGGAATTACGATATTTTATTCAAATCTGCAAATTCAGAGCTGTGAATTTGGATGGATATCGCTACCTTGGCAAATTTCTTTAACGTTGTCAAATTAACTGAAATGTCGCCAAATTGGTAAACATGACACAAATCCATGAAATTTATTTTGTTTTGTTAGAAGAGAGTACTGAAATGATGTTCCGTTAGCATTTGTCTGTCAGTTCAACCGTCCTAATAATTGTAACACGTTTAGCGAATTTTCAATATGTCACCAAATTGATAAAAATGTTTGTAAATCGATAAAAATATCTTGGAATTAATAAAATTGCGCTAAATAAATGAAGGTAATTGTGTTTTGTTATTGGATAGTATTATTATGATGTTTCGTCAATTTGTCGCTAAGTGAGACTATCAGTTTTACAGTCCCACTTGACGATAAATTTGACTATTTTTTTAAATGACATTAAATTGACGAAAATGTCGCCAAACCTTCCATACAGATAGCATTATTCAGACGACATTTTTTCCACCAATTTATTTGAAGCAAATGATATCATGTCACTTAGCGACAGATTTAAATCCAATGTGCTTATGCGGCAGACGATTTTTATTAAATCTTTTCCGATTCGAATAATAAAAATATGTATACAAAATAATTTTCATTGCCATTGCAATTTTGACTGGATAATATCACTTACTGTCTTCAGATTTAAACATTAATATTATTGATATTTTCGGGGATTATTGATTTAGAGATTATTGATATTTTCAAGTTATTATGTCATTGTTTTATTGCGGCAAAAATTATTTTAACTCATATATTGTGAGTTTTAAGAGAAATCTTCTACAAATGCACGGGTATATCTTCTAATCTACGAGAATATAAGTAGTACAGATATATTGGCATATATTTTGGCATATATTGGCATATATTAGAATCAAGTACGGCCTTCTGGTATAAAGATTAGATGGATTATTGATATTTTCAATTTATTACGTCATCTGTTTTATTTTGGCAAAGATTTTTGAGACTCATATTGTAATATGGTTAATCTTCTACTAACACTCGGACATATCTCCTAATCTGCTACATTATATGTATAGTACGGGTATATCTTCCCATATAATTTTAGCACTTTCATTTTGGCATATATTGGAATCAATTACTGCCTTCAGGTTTAAAGATTACGGCTTTATTGAAATTTTCAATTTATACATGCAATCTACTAATACAGATTATATCTTCTAATATACGCATATATGCGTAGTATGGGTCCCATACAATTTTAACGCTTTTATTTTGCATATATTGATTCAATTCCATATTTTTTGTAAATTTGCTTACAAAAGAGACCAGGATGTTTTATTCTTCAAATCTGCCCGTGAAGATAGCAAGAACAGAGATTTTCAAACTTCTTTTCAGGAGCATTAAATTAAATATTTTAACAGAATATTTTGATTAAAAATGTCATTTAGTATACTATAGGAATTTACATATGATTATGAATTTTAAGTTTCATTATATTATATACTCTGTACGAAGAACGGGTATGCTGCTAGTTATTTAATAAAATATGTTAATATATGGACTATATCGCTGATTGAGGATGATTAAACTTCTTTTTAGAAACATATATTGGAATCAGTTGCTTATTGGAATTATTACTTATATTGATAATTGTTTATTTAGAGTTGCGAGAAATATAAGTTAATTGGATACTTTGAAATAGTTTTACATGTTGTCCGGAAAATCACCAAATAAGCAATTCAATGTTAAAAACACAGTACCGTGGATCCTATACATTATGTTTTGACTTTAAAAAGAGGCAATTCATTGCATTATATAAGGAAAGGCATGTGCTGCTTACATCAGATTTTTTTATAATTAAGGAAATATTTGGTTAAAAATAATAAACGTATAGACCTGTTTTCAATTGCTTGTGCTGTTTTATTTAAACAGCTGCCATGCATTTTACAAGGGATATTTCGTGACTATGAATGCCTGTTTTTTTGTCATAGACTAAACACAAGGCCACATCACTAGTCAAAATCTATAATGGTTCTGTAGTGCATGAATATTTCGATGAGACAATTATCCCCACTTTTTCCTGTTATCTCGAATAATTTGTTATTTAGAGAATTCAGTATGAAATTCGTGAGGGAAAAGGCTGTTCATAGAAGTAAGTTATGGCTATACAAAAATATTATCTTATCGAACCTTTCTACGCGAATATGTCGATTACAGAACTAAATAACTTCGTTAAAGGCAGCATACATCACAAAATTAATGGCATCGACCAGTTTCGAAGACAAAATCTGCCTACTTTGTCAGGATACACAAGAAGTACAACTGTCACGCATGATCGCCGACTAATGCAAGGACATCAAACGTGGCTGAAGCAAAGAAAGAGTGTTGCCAGCGGCGAGAGAAGAAAAAAGTGGTTAAAACTCGGAGGTGGGACATAATGAATGTACGTCCAACAAAGGATTTAAATCACTTATTCAGTTGTTCATAAAATCCCCTGGGGTGTATTACGCCTACAAATTAAATTATTTATTTTTTTTATCCTACGCAAACGTATTATGAAGGCCCTGTTTGGTTTTCCAGAATTCGCTATGTGTTCTGATATAATTTTAATCAGAAGTCAGTATATTAACTTCAAGGCAACGTCGGGTACATTTTTTAGTTCTATATAAAAGTAAGTGATTTCACAACTTATTTTCCAACTGCTTAAATCATATGAAAATACGAATATTTTTTATTTTATATTTTTCGTTAAGAAATGTAATTTTCGATTTTTTTTTTTATATAGTACTTATTTCTGAAGCATACTGTTTACCACTGTTTCAGAACTTAGATTAATTGAAAGCGACGGACGTGTAAACGTGCTTTTGTCTAACTAAAGAAATCTTATCTAATCTTGTCTAACTAAAGAAATCTTATCTAATCTTATAAGAAATCTTATCTAACTAAATTTAATAGAGTTACAGCAAATCTAATTGCAATTTTATTATCCAACTAGAAAATCAAGAAAAAACCATGGCATAAATTAATAATCACCTGATAAATCAAATGTAGCTATACATGCAGCTTAAGATTCTTTGATTTTTAATAATTACATCTTAATGTTTTCTTCTCATTGTGGTCATAAATTGTGTCGCATTTATGCTAATCTGTAAAAGTAAAAGGAAGAATCTGCCTGTCTATTTATCTGTATGTCTGCTTGTTCTCAATTCCGCCCCATATTTAACGCACTTACAAATCTGAGTTTCTTTACACAGTAGCATTTATACCTAAACTCATGCACCTCGAAGGCCTTTTACCAAATTTTTAACTAGATTTTTGACGAATTCAGCTAATCTCCAGCTACCGAAGCCATTTAACAGATACCAGCCATCCAGCTGCCAATACAATATAATTGCTACCGTCACGATCTAATATCTACCCATACAATATGCTACGTTCCTCTACTAGAGGTTTTTAATCTTTTATTTATTTATTTGCTTATTTTTATTTTTATATTTATTTATTTATCTATTTATCTATTTATTTATTTTTGCGAATAGTGTATGGAAGGCCCAGGCCGCCCGACTCACCCGAGAGCATGAGCAGAAAAGTGAGCGGCCGGTTGCGAATAGCGTGTTGTTGTTGTTGAGACCCAGACCGTCCGACCTACCAGAAAGGTGTAAGGTAACTGTATGGACGGCCGGGAAGTGCTACCCAATTTAGACCGGAACCCAGTGGGGGAGGCATCCACAGGGACCGTACCCTTCTTCCCCTACCACCAACCTCTCGGAAGGACTTACGGACCCACATGTTTAACGTGATCGTACTCCGCATGAACACGGCGGCATTTGTGGTAGCGTGCAAATCTAGCGCGCAAACCACGGGGATACCGCACCCGAGATGGCCAACAGCACGCGGTGTTCCGAGGTGGTCACCCACCAAGTACTAACCGCGCCCGATGCTGCTTGACTTCGGTGATCTAACGAGAACCGGTGTTTTCAGCACGGTACGGCCGTTGGCCCTGCGAATAGCGTGTGTAGAAATTTGGCGACGATTTTGGCGACGAAAAAAAAAAAAGCGAATAGCGTGTGTAGAAATTTGGCGACGATTTACGATTTGAAGATAATTGAGTAGAGCTATCTGTAAATGTATTATTTAAATATATTACTTTAATATTTCACCTAATATATCACTCAGTGCTTTTAAAATTTTATTAAAATCTATATTTTTAGGATTTTATTATGTTAAACACGTGACTAAGATAAAATTTAGTTAAACTAGGGAGCTCCTCCCCCTAGTCGCTAGACTTCGCCAACCCCCTGAAACTACCTTTGCGAGTTGGAAAGCTTCGCCTCCTCGCTGGCGTTCCCAGAAGTCGCTTCGCGAGCTATTTCAAACCAAACTGCAATTTAAATCAGAAAACGGTTTACTTCAGAGTGTTTCTCTACTATTTCTTTACAAATGTATCAAATTTCATACTTTTGTATGCTATAGGTTTAGTAGTACGAGACAGAAAAACTCTATTGATGATGGAAGAACATTTTTCACTTCAGAAGTGCATAAAAAGTAGAATAACTCGTAAACTTTCTCAAAATTAAACAAGAAAGATCAATCATGCTTAAAGCATAGATTATGAAACACTTTCCAACTCCAATACAATTTTATTTAAACATGTCTAAAATGCAATACATTCCTCGGTAATATTTTAAAACTTATCACAATACTACATTAATTTATTATATTTGAACACTTAAACCTTCATCGAAAAAAAATGAACTTCATTCAAATGACGGCATTAAAATTTAAATTGCCTGGTTTAAACATCTCTAAAATGTGATACATTCCTCGGTAATAATTTTAGAATTATCATAATACTAAGGTAATTTATTATATTTGAAAACTTCATCGAAAACAACTGAAATTCATTCAGATGACGTCATAGAAAATATAACACGCCTGGCTCTCTCTATAAAAGCAGTATTTCATTCATAAATAATTTACCATTCATGCCATTGATCACAATACTATAATAATTTATTTTATTTAAAAATTAAGACCATGGAGCCACAAGTAATTAAACTCTATGCGTAAAACTTCATCAAAAAAAATCGTCCTTCTCTTTGTAAAATCAATGAATATTTTATTCATATCAGCTATGCAGACTCCATGAACTAAATGATTTTGTGTTAAAGAAATACAGCAATTCTAATACAACTCATTCTACATATTTTGCTGTTTACATTTTACATAGGTGAGAAATAGGCTTCGTTGTAGAAATAATCAAATTTGGATGAGAATTTAAACTCAAATATATTGTAATTGCGTTGTTTCAGTATGTAGATGCACAGAATTTAAGCAAAAATAAAGTGGTTTTAGGACGGCTACAACACTCAATATGAATGAAAAAGACCTTTAAAAATCACGATTTTGAGACAAGATGGATGCCATATATCATTTTGAAGTGGGTCATGTGAACTTTTCATATCCTGGTCACGTGATCGCTTCATATAAGAGGTGTTATTATTATTTTAATTTTTATTTAAAAAACTACTGAATATATTTCGCTGAATTTTTTTTTATATATATTATGGAACAATTTGAATATTACCTAAAATTTTCGAAGCGATTTGTGAATTTTAAATCCGCTTAAAAAATGTTTGAAAAATTAGGTCCCATAGGGCTCAATGTATTTCATTTTTTCAACCCGGGTTCAATCTAAAACTAACTGGTCGATATTATTCATTTATATTCCCAAAGGTTCTACAGACCGTCTGAACAACATACTAAAATTTCATTTTGATTAAGTCATTTTTACGGCAGTTATCGTGCTAACGGACAGACAGATAGACAGACAGAATGACCAAAGTCATAAACACTTTTCAACTTTGTTGTAAAGTGTTAAAAAAGGGATCCGTTTTGCAAAAATTCAACTAAGTAGTTAAGTACATGACTGCAAAAATTCGTGGTCTTGCTATTGTAAATCTGTCCAGGACACGAACTCGCAGTTCGAATATTTTGTCTTTGGCATCTTAAACTAAAGTTTAGATCGAAAAACAGTTATTTCAGCTTGTTCCCCAAAAGCATTTCTATACATGTGTACCAACTTTTATATTGTTGTATGTTATATGCTTAGCGGTACGAAACAGATTTTTAAACAGCAGCGACAGTGGCAACTTTTTAACTCTTTACAACAAAGTTGAAAAGTGTTTATGACTTTGTTCATTCTGTCTGTCTGTCTGTCTGTCTGTCTGTCCGTTAGCACGATAACTGCCGTAAAAATGACATAATCAAAATGAAATTTTAGTATGTTGTTCAGACGATCTGTAGGACCTATGCGAATACAAATGAATAATATCACCCAATTAGTTTTGGATTGAACCCGGGGTAAAAGTTAAAAAAATGAAATACATTGAGCCCTATGGGACCTAATTTTTCAAACATTTTTTAAGCGGATTTAAAATTCCAAAATTGCTTCGAAAGTTTTAGGAAATATTCAAATTATCCCATAAAATATATAAAACAAAATTAAAAAAAATATATTCAGTAGTTTTTTAAATAAAAATTTAAATAATAATTACACCTCTTATATGAAGCGATCACGTGACTATGATATGAAAAGATCACATGACCCACTTCAAAATGATATATGGCATCCATCTTTACTCAAAATCGTGATTTTTAAAGTTCTTTTTAATTCATATTGAGTGTTGTAGCCGTCCTAAAACCACTTTATTTTTGCTTAAATTCTGTGCATCTACATACTGAAACAACGCAATTACAATATATTTGAATTTAAATGATCATCCAAATTTGATTATTTCTACAACGAAGCCTATTTTTCACTTACGTAAAATGTAAGCAGCAAAATATGTAGAATGAGTTGTATTAGAATTGTTGTATTTCTTTAACACAAAATTATTTTGCCCATGGAGTCTGCATAGCTGATATGAATGAAATATACATTGATTTTACAAAGAGAAGGACGATTTTTTTCGATGAAGTTTTAAACATAGAGTTTAATTACTTGTAGCTCCATGGTCTTAATTTTTAAATAAAATAAATTATTACAGTATTGTGATGAATGAAATGGAGAAAGTTATGAATGAAATCCTGCTTTTATAGAGAAATCCAGGCGTGTTATTTTTCTATGACGTCATTTGAATTTATTTCAGTTGTTTTTGATGAAGTTTTCAAATATAATAAATTATCGTAGTATTACGATAGTTTTAAAAATATTACCGTGGAATGTATTGCATTTTAGAGATGTTTAAACCAGGCAATTTATATTTCAATGCCGTCATTTGAATGAAGTTCATTTTTTCGATGAAGGTTTAAGTTTTCAAATATAATAAATTAATGTAGCATTGTGATATGTTTTAAAATATTACCGAGGAATGTATTGCACACATTTTAGACTTGTTTAAATAAAATTGCATTGAAGTTGGAAAGTGTTTCATAATCAATGCTTTAAGCATGATTGATCTTTCTTGTTTTAATATAGATATATACCTTAAAAATTAAATATAGAATGTAACTTTGAAGACAATAAATAAATACCTACAATAGAATTCCGTCAATCCAATCTCTCGAGGAAAGCTCCCCCCCCCCTTCATTCACACACACACACACACACACACACATATATATATATATATATATATATATATATATATATATATATATATATATATACATTTGTCTCATTTTGAAAATCTAAATCAGCACACACACACACACACACACACACTTTCTAAACATTGGAGAAATTGTGTAAAAAAATTCGTAGTAAAAAAAATTTAATTTATTGATAAAAATATCATATATACACATAAGGTGATCATAATCTTTGTCTTTTTTAGTCTTTTGTCTTTTTTACTTTTGCATATTTTGTCTTTTTTAGCTGAATATTCCGAGTAAGCCTCCCCCACCAACATGCACGCAATTTTGAGTCTTATTTGAGGGGGAGAAATTAGCAAAATTCTACTTTACACATTTATACTTCTTCTTCGACCCAGACCGTCCGACCTACCAGAAAGGTGTAAGGTATACACATTTCTACTTGGAACACAACGTAAATACCGTGCAAATAAATGTAGAATCAAAACATCGTTTCGGTAATACTTGCATTTCCTTCTTCATTGCGGCATGCCTAGAAGGTGGCTACCAATTGATTACATGGTATTCACCTATAGGTAGACACTTGCAGTTCACATAGGCTGGTTCTGATCGAAAAAAGAAATCAAAATCATTTCCGAAACAATCGTTTGCATCATGCATGTATTTTGCGCAGTATTTACATTGTGTTCTAGGTATTTATTACTTTATAAATTGATCCCACAATAATCTAACGGGTCACAATTTCCATCAAACGAGGCCATATTTTGATGTACAGGCTGTCAAAAAGTCATTGACCTATCCATTAATTCGAAAAGTATTAGGACTGTCGTATCATTTTATGCAGATGTATGGAAACCCCAATGGCGCTACACGATGCGACAATTTTAGGGAAAGCTGACCCCCTTTTTACTTTCCTTATATACATAGTATAATAAATAGGGAAAATACTGTGATGCTGTTGAAAATTCAAATTCGAGTTTTTGACAAAAGGGTACTATTTCAAGCATCGCTGAACGCGAATCGAATGCTTTTAAAGTGATATCTGCGTGTGTATGTATGTTAGTGTGTGTGTTTTGTGTGAATGTGTGTTTATGTATGTATGTATGTTAGTGCGTATATACGTGAGTCTTTGTGTGTGTTAGTGTGTATGTATATATATTAGCGTGTATGGCCGTGAATCTATAGATGCAATATCTCACAAACGTATGACCCGTTTCGAATGAAATTTGGTACGATTATTACAATCAGTGAATACTGAAACCCTATTAATTTTTAACGCGCCTGACCATCAATTTTGAATGACCTTTTAAAAAACATAAAAATCAAATCATTCATTAAAGTTTAATAAATCATAATTTTATACGTAATATTTTATTAGAAAATGAGTGATATAAATTTTAGAACATTGAACCGTTCTTGAGATATAGCACATTTTTCGAGCAACTGTACTAAAAAAATTAAGTAAAATTAAAAATGCATTAAATATCATCAGATATCTTTATTCATTGTTTATGGATTGGAATTCAAACTAATTAATAAACGGTATTAAGTATATTTCAATAGCATCTATATATCTGCCCCACTTAGTCACCTTGGTGGCTTTTGAAAAATGTCGCATAATTAACAAGAAAGATCAATCATGCTTAAAGCATTGATTATGAAACACTTTCCAACTTCAATGGAATTTTATTTAAACATGTCTAAAATGCAATACAGTCCTCGATAATATTTTAAAACTTATCACAATACTACATTAATTTATTATATTTGAAACCTTAAACCTTCATCGAAAAAAATTAACTTCATTCAAATGACGGCATTAAAGTATAAATTGCCTGGTTTAAATATCTCTAAAATGTGATACATTCCTCGGTAATAATTTTATAATTATCATAATACTACGATAATTTATTATATTTGAAAACTTCATCGAAAACAATTGAAATTCATTCAAATGACGTCATAAAAAAATAACACGCCTGGCTCTCTCTATAAAAGCAACATTTCATTCATAAATAATTCCCCCATTCATGTCATACATCACAATACTATAATAATTTATTTTATTTAAAAATTAAGACCATTGAGCTACAAGTAAGTAATCTCTATGCGTAAAACTTCATCGAAAAATATCGTCCTTCTCTTTCTAAAATCAATAAATATTTCATTCATATCAGCTAAGCAGACTCCATGGACTAAATTATTTTGTGTTAAAGAATTATAGCGATTCTAATACAACTCATTCTATATATTTTGCTGTTTACATTTTACATAGGTGAAAAATAGGCTTAATAGTAGAAATAATCATATTTGGATGAGCATTTAAACTGAAATATATTGTCATTGCGTTGTTTTAGTATGTAGATGCACAGAATTTAGGCAAAAATAAAGTAGTTTTAAGACGGATACAACACTCAATATGAATTAAAAAAAACTTTAAAAATCACGATTTTGACACAAGATGGATGCCATATATCATTTTGAAGTGGGTCATGTGATCGTTTCATATCATGGACACGTGATCGCTTCATATAAGAGGTGTTATTATTATTTTAATTTTAATTTAAAAAACTACTGAATATATTTCGCTGAATTTTTTTTTATATATTTTATGGAACAATTTGAATATTGCCTAAAATTTTCGAAGCAATTTGTGAATTTTAAATCCGCTTAAAAAATGCTTGAAAAATTAGGTCCCATAGGGCTCAATGTATTCCATTTTTTCAACCCGGGTTCAATCCAAAACTAATTGTGTGATATTATTCATTTATATTCCCATAGGTCCTATAGACCGTCTGAACAACATACTAAAATTTCATTTTGATTAAGTCATTTTTACGGCAGTTATCGTGCTAACGGACAGACAGAGAGACAGACAGACAGACAGACAGACAGAATGAACAAAGTCATAAACACTTTTCAACTTTGTTGTAAAGTGTTAACAAAATAACGCCAAATAGACAAACATTTTGTCAAATTATCAAAAAATCAATATCAGAATATCTACACTAATAATTAAATTTAATTATTTGACGAAATAATGATATAGTATAATCTGTCCATTTCATCTGGCGATAAATTTGGCAATTCTGGAAAAAAATTTGGCGACTTCTTTTAAATGCTGTCAATTTGACAAAAAGTGACGCTAAATGACAGAAATGTAAATATAAGCGAATGACAATGTTTTATAGCCTACCTTACATTAATTATTTAACCAGTATATTATTATTTGTAAAGTGTATTAGTGATGTTTATACGACATGACAAATGATATAGTTAAGTGATTAATATTCATTTATTCCTTGATGCGCCAATAGAATATTATCAATTGGCAATGATATCCTCTATCTGACATCCTCTCATAAACCTAAAAAAATAATTGATATCCTCCAAAAAATCATCTAAGATGTCAAAAAATCTGGCGTTGGCTATATATGACTTTCCTTATGTAATGAGATGAATTTACATGTTTCACAGTGAAAAGTGATATACAAGATCCACGGCACAGTGTTTTTAACGTTGAATTGCACATTTGGCATTTTTTGGCACAAAATTAACACATATTTTGCGCAATTCTAAATTAACAATTATCAATATTGATAGTATTATCACTTTACAATACTATTACTTTACAATACTATTATTTACCCAGTATATTATTATATGTAAAGTGTATAAGTGATATTTATACGTCTAAATCTATATAAATAAAATTGAAAAGCTATTTGTCTGCTTTTCTGTATGTCTGTATGCTTATCTCATCATCACAGGAGAACGACTGTATCGAATTTGATGAAATTTTTAGGGTAGACTTGGAATAGTTCCACTTAAAATTTAGTCCATGTTTTCAGTTTCTAGGATTATGGGTTGTCGAGATATTAGTGAAAAACGAAATCGTTCATGGCGTTCTCTCTAACTCCCTGGTTCCTCCAAACGAAAAAGGTTGGAAATCGCTGGTTTATAAAGTGAAAGTGAATTAAAACTTTATCTCTGAGTTTAGGTGGAGTTTATAGCGTTTATCAGTCACCTTTGAAAATCGCAGGTTTGAAACATGAATTTAAATGGAAATACCAGCATGGTTATTTTTCAAAGGCTCTTACTCAACAATGAAAAGTATTAAGAAATCAAAATGGTTATTTAATTATCAGCATTTTATGAGGAAGATTCTTTCTTATATCATGTTTCTTATCAACGTAATTAAATCAAATGTGTTTGTTAATTTTTATTATTATTTTTTCGGTTTGAGAAATAAATAAATAGATATAAAAATATATCTTATAAATGAACGGTTGAATTTTTCTTTTGATTATATTAATTACAGACTGCGTACATCACGTTCATTTATTTTGCAAAGAGTTTTCAAACTTATATATTGTGTTTAACCAATAAACTCCTTTAGCCGATTGTTGAAACAGAATAAGAGTAAAATGGGTATATCTTCTAATGCAATTTTAATGTTTTCATTTAATACATACAAACGGGATCAGGGTGTTTTATTCTTCAGGTCTGCAAATTCAGATCTACGAATTGGGCGAGATATCGCTAACTTGGCAACTTTTCGTAAACGTTTCCAAATTGACGGAAATGCCGCCAAATTGATAAAAACGACGCTAAATCAATGAAATTAATTTTGTTTTGTTAGAAGAGAGAACTGAAATGATGTTTCGGTAGCATTTGTCTGTCAGTCCAACCGTTCTAATTGGTAACACATTTAACGAATTTTTAAAATGTTGCCAAATTGATACAAATGTTTCTAAATCCATAATAATATCTTGAAATTGATAAAATTGCGCTAAACCAATAGAATTAATTGTGTTTTGTTAGGGGATAGTATTGTGATGATGTTTCGTCAATTTGTCGCCAAGTGGAACTATCAGTTCTACAGTTCCACTTGGCGATAAAT
The DNA here is from genome assembly GCA_951213105.1 of Amaurobius ferox. Lineage (NCBI taxonomy): Eukaryota > Metazoa > Arthropoda > Arachnida > Araneae > Amaurobiidae > Amaurobius > Amaurobius ferox. The sequence continues at coordinate 121,291,709 of OX578141.1, forward strand.
TTGGTGATTTTTTAAAATGTCGCTAAATTGATGAAAAAATAACAATTACACTAAATTGACAATGACGGTAAATTCATCAAAATGACACCGATTCGATGAAAATTCGATATTTTGCATCATTAAGTACAATTTTCTAGATAATCTCTGCCGTTTTGCAAGAATTAAAAAATATTTTTTCTAAATTTGTTTACAAACTGCACCAGGATGGTTTATTCGTCAGATCTGCCTGTGAAGAAAATTTTGTATATCGAGCCGAGAGATTATTATACATTTTTTTAAAGAATTAAATTAAATATTTTAATAGAATATTTTGAGTAACAAATTCAATTATGATACTATGGGAATTTTCACATATTTGTGAATACTAAGTTTCTTTATATTACATTTACCGTACGAAGAACGGGTATACTGCTAGTAAACGATATAATCAAGTTATTCATATTTATTTAATCCTTCACATGCCACCAGAATAAAACAATCTGACAGTGCTCCATATAAAGCTCAAAAGATATGAACGAACGGCAATGTTTATACACTTTCAAAAAATAATTGATACACTCCAAAAAACATCTGCGATGTAAATGAAGAAGCGAAAGAAAATGACAGCTCGCATGCACGTCTCCCAGAGAAACCGGACAAAATAAATAGACAGAAGAATAAATGATTAAATTACATCTAATTCTAGACTACATCCAAGTTCAAAACAAATGTTTTTTGTTCTGCGGGAAATGTAAAAATGTATTATGTTTCTTATTTTTTATATATATTAATTGAAATATTAGTTAGATCCAATATCAAATAATGCTTTTCTTGTAATGCTGTAATGCTGAATTTCTCTCTTGCCTGAGTCTCACCTACTTGGTGAAATAAAATACTGTTTCTGCAAAGAGAGTATACTCAGCATTTGCAAACAGTACTGTGAATGTTTCGGCTACATCTAAAAAAACAGTTGTGCTAGTCATATATGGATAATCAAATGGAAGAATAAATATTTTAGACTATATTATGTTACAAAATAATTATGTTTACTCACTGTTCCAAAATTACCGATTTAAAGAGAGTTGTGCTATCCATCTATGCTATGGTTAATATGAACAGTGTTTACTTTTTACTTCCTCTACAATCAGGGCCTGATTAACGCAGGGGCATACCGGGCTGTGGCTCTGGGCCCCCAAATTTTAAGATGCCGATATTTTAAAATTTATAAGTGATTAAAAATTAAAACAGAAATATTTTTTTAATTAATTTACAACTGGTAGTATTAGTTTTTATTTTAAATTATAAAATATGCTAATAGTTTCAAATATTATATATCCTTTAAAGTCTTAATATATTACTGTAAAAAGCATGGAAATTTTGTACATGTACAAAAAGGCATTCAGGTCTGTAATCCTGAGTCCCAAATTTATTATGTGCTGAGTTTATGTCTGTGCAATGTATGTATCCACTCCAGCTCGATATGTAGGATTCCATATGTCGATATTCCATTCCATATGTAGCTATTCTAACGGAACAATAAATGTTTTAGATTGAACTACATCTAAGTTCAAGATAAATATGCTTACTCACTAACGATGTTCCCAAACTAAAGATTTAAATACAGTTATTCTATTCAACTGTACTGTGGGTAATGTTCACAGTGAACTGTGATTTTATTTTCACCTTCAGTACATAGTAATGTATAGGAAAAGTATTAGCATGGAGTCGAAAATTAGAAATTGAGTTATCTATAGAAATGCATATTTTGGACACTCTAGAAGTAAATTAAGTATTTTTAGCATGACGTCTGTTTGTACGTCTGTGTATCTGTAAAATGTATGCATCCATTTTAGTTCCTAAATTTTGCCATGAAATTTCCCAAAATTTATGAAATAAGTCATTTATAGGCTACTTGGTCTCCTGTTCATTTATTTTGTAAGGTTTGCCTGGGAGGCGTGCATGCGAGGGCGGAAGATGAACTAGAACATTTAGCCCTCGCCCCCTTTTTAACACTTTTCAACATAGTTGAAAAGTGTTTATAACTTTGTTCATTCTGTCTGTCTGTCTGTCTGTCCGCTCGCGTGATAACTGCAGCAAATATGACTTTATCAAAATGAAATTTTAGAATGCTGTAGAGACGGTCTGTGGGACATATGGAAATGTAAATGAATAATATCACCCAATTAGTTTTGGATTGAATCCGGGTTGAAAAAGTGAAAGACATTGAACCCTATTGGACCTAATTCTTCAAGAATTTCTTAAACAAACTTAAAATTCACAAATTGCTTTGAAAATTTTAGGAAATATTCAAATTATCCCATAAAATATATAAAAAAAAATTTGAGCAAAATATATTTAGTAATTTTTAAAATAAAAATTGGAATAATAATTACACCCATATATATGAAGAGATCATGTGGTCCACTTCAAAATAAAATATGGCATCCATATTTTTTACCCAATGTAAAAAGCGTGATTTTTAAAGTTTTAAATTTATATTTAGTATTCCATCCGTCCTAAAACCACTTTTTTTTTCCTCTTTTTTCCATCTACATTCTGCGCCAACGCAATTACAATATTTTTGAGTTCAAATGACCATCAAACTATGATTATTTCTTCAACGAAGCCTAATTTTAATGGATGCAGGATGTAAACAAGCGATTGTAAGATCAGTTGTATAAGAATTTCTGAATTTTTCACGCAAAATTATTTAGCTCTGGAGTCTGGAATAAAACTGATATGAATGCAATATTCATTGCTTTTACATAGAAAGCCAGACTATTTATATTTCGATGATATCATCTGAATAAAGTTCATTTTTTATGAAGTTTTAAGTTTTCAAAAATAATAAATTTTGTAGTTCTGTGATAATTTAAAATATATCAGAGCTGAATGTTAATTTTAGAAATATTTAAACAAAATTGCATTTCAGTTGGAAGTGTCCCATAATCAATACTTTATGCATGATTGATCTTTCTTGTTTTTTGCATCTCAGATGTTTATCAAACGGTTTAAATGATAAAGAAATCGTTTCAAATATAAGTTTAATAAATAAAAGATATTATATTTAGGTTGTATTACATCGGTTATGGAAGGGAATAATTATTTTTTTTAATTTTACGAAAACTTCTGATATTTTCTATTGCATTTTAATTTTGGTAAAATTTTAATTTTGGTTTTACTTATTTATGTATTTTTGATTGCATTTAATTGATTATCGCAATGGAATAAAATCTTACGGCAACAACGTTTGCTACTGTTTCAGATTCTTCATTTATGACATCTGTTCTCTAAACTTCACATGTTTTTGTAAATTACTTACAAACAGGGTCACAATATTTCAATCTTTAGATTCGACTACGAAGATAATTTTGTATGGCAAGAACAGAGATTCTTATGTTGGCTTTGCATTTTATAAGGAAAGTTAATTAAACATGTTTAATGAAAATTTTGACAAAAAATATTATTTATAATTCTTTTAGATTTAGCATATATTTTAAATCATGAGCAACTCTGGTTATAACTCCTAGTTTATGTATGAGAAAATATTTTAAAGTAGGAAAAGTTTCAGTATTTTTATCATGATTTGTTCTGTGTCAAAACATATGGTAATATAGATATACGAAAAATGTTACTTTAATACATTAACATCATCATGAATTATTAAAAGGTTTAATGTAAAAAAAGCCATGCAGAAACTGATGAATAAAAACTGATAATGATAAACTTCGTTAGTACAGCCTATAGGCATCAACCTATAATCAACTATTATAGATTATAGGTATCAACCTTTAATTAACTATATTAACAAGTTGATTAAGATATTGTGCAACTCTATCCCTCCTGGTTTGTGTGTGTAACTCTCCGGTGATAGAAATTTCACTTCCTTTAGCCAACATGGCTGCACTGCCTTTTTGTTCTGGAGAAGGAGGCTGTGTTTTCGTGTATATATTACTTAAATAATGAATTTTTCTAAATAGTGAAATGAATAAAAAATAATGATAGAGGAAAGAATTTTTAACAAATGAATTCTTCGTCTTTTTCGATCCTTTGGCTTTACCTTGTATTACTTTATGCAGCTTTAAACCTTTGCCGCCCTATGTCGGAGAAATCCCGAAATTGAAAATTATTAGTTCCAGTCAGACGTCGGGTGAGCCCCGACATCACTTTTTCACGCTAATTGCTTCATAACTGAACTGCAAAAGTCATCTATGGATTAAATATTGTATTTACCAATTTATGACCTTTAAAATGGTTTCTACAACGAAAAAAAAAGGTTGCAATCAAATGAAATTAGCGATATTTCAGTTGATTCTGAAAGGAATAACCAGATAAGTTATAGTATTTTTATCGATTTGTATTTTCATCTGTTTTCCCTCAAAATTAAATAGGACAGCTGTAGGCACCTTGAGGAAAATAAATTTGACCTGCTAACGTTACGTGTGAGAGACACAGACCACCCGACTCACCCTAGGGTATGAGCAGCTGGTTGAGTGGCCGGACTAACGTTATGTGTATAAATATTGTGAACTTCTTTTATTTATCTACCATTTCCTTATTGTCAACTTCTTCAGCATAATAAAATAGCATAAAAGAAAAGAAATCTCATAAAAAAAATATTGAAAGAACATTTCTGCCAAGTAATTCAACAATACTAAAACATTAGATCATTATTGAATGTAAAACATATTATTTTAGTAAAATTTATACTCATTATACTATTCTGATACTAATGACTTAAATTGATTATTTACATGCCTAAATGGGAAAGATACAGATTATTATAAGAAATCATAAATAAAACTAGCATTTATATTAAATTTTGTGTTAAGTATAATATCAAATATTTTCTGAACTGTGGTACTTAAAATAATTTAGAAAAATCTAAATAAAGTTCATAAGAATGTGACTTGAATTAGTACATAAGAAGATGGTATAACACCAAGGTTTATAGCTCGAGACTTAAGGTATGGTAATTTTGAAGGAGTGTCTTATCTGGGAGAGTACCAGACTTTATAATCCCCAATCCTTAAAAATGAAAAGATCGAAGAAAAGGATTACTACGAAAATGAGGGAGATTACAGATTAAAAAGTGCTTGACAGGTTAAGCCTGTCAAGTCTTAGGATAGAATTTTTAAAATAATAAAATATTGGTTTCCAAACTCATTAGAGAGAAAAATATTTAGGGTGGGAGTGTGCTAAAATTTGCGCGGACTTTGAGCAATGAGTGAAACAACAGAATGCTGATAAAATTACTTATAATGAGGAGGGCCTAGGGTTTATAGATACTATATATTGGTCCATCCGATAATCTCACGGTATTAGCTGGCAGAAACGGAGGGAACTAAGGCTCTTCTATATTATAGAAGCTCTAAGGGGAACGATGAAGACAGGATTGCTCCAAAACCGAGGACTTCATAATACGAATCAATAGTCCAAAACAATGTACCATTATTTTGGGTAAAAATATATGCTGAAAATTTTGAAAATTTAATCAATAAAGGTCCGTATTGTGCTATTTGCAAGGATCCTAGTAATTCGGATTTAAACAAAATTAGACAAGTCGTTAAATTTTCATATGTAATTCTTGAAGATTATGAAAAAACACCGATTCTTTCTGTGGCCAATTGTGCTAGATTGTACGCTCGCCCCAAAGTTCATAAAGCAGCTGGTTTTTTTAGACCCATTGTAATATTGATACTGCTTCTTACAAATTAGGCAAACATGTAGTTTCTCTCCTGTACTTAGTAGTAATATTCATATCTGCCAAAATTGTGAAGTAATTTAAGCACTCGAGGCTTGAATATGGTCTCCTTTGATGTCAAACCGTTGTTTACTAATATCCCTGTTAAGGGTGCATTTTCCTGTCTCATGAAATATTTTTGGAATTCCATCTCTTTGAATTTAAAATTTTTGACCTTGTTTTTCTTACCAGCAATTGTTTATCGCAAAATTGTTTTGTCTTTCATAATGAATTCTACAGTATGTCTTATGGTTTTGCTATGTGTAATCCACTTAGTCCTATTCCCAGTAACCTATATATACATTATTTAAGTTAAGCTTTCTGAAATTATCCAGTTTGTTTTTTATAATCGTTCTGTTGATGACAGTTTTGCTCTTTTCAATCACACTTTTAATGATATCAAAGGTACTCGTATTTTTGGATAATTTGAATTCTATTGATCCTTGCATTCAGTTTGTCTGTGAAATGAAAAAGAACAATCGTCATGCGTTTTGGGATGTCTTGATCATCCGCAATGATGATGAATTTTTCACTACGGCCTTTCGTAAATCTTCTCCGATCTCTCTGCATCCATATAAAAATTCCTGCTATCCGTTCAACCAGAAAATTGTTGCTTTCAACACATTTGGCCATCGCGCTCTTAGCGTTTATTTTACTATAGATTTGCTCAATTGTGAGATCAATTATTTAAAAGCTGTTGCTGTCGATCGTGATTTATGTCCCAGAATTGTTGATCGTACAATTCAAAAAAATTTCTGAACCTTCTTCCAACTAACTTCTGAAAAATATTTCAATAGCACTATCATTTTACCAGTTTTTCCAAAGTCAGTTAGCAGGTTACTAAAGTCCTTAAAAAATTCAAATTCAATATTGCGTTTAAACCTTCTAATAAACTCAGATTTTCTAATCTTGAAGATCCAATAGAAATTTTTAATAGTTGGGGCATTTGCAGAATTTCTTGCTAGTGTGGTCTTTTCTATATTGGTCAAACTACGCGTGCTTTTTTAAAATTTCGTATTAAGGAACATGAAAACTATGTCAGAAAACAGAAATGTAATAAATCTTCAATTGCTCAGCATTGCTATCAATTTGACCACTATTTTGAGTTTTCTTCAGCAAGGATCATACAAAACTGCAAGCCGATTTATGATCTTTACTTCTTTGAAGACTTCCACGTCCAGAAAAATTCTAGTAATTTAGTTAATGACATGTTCATTACTCCATGTTTGCAAGGAATTCAACCTACTAACGAACTTTGAGAGAAGAAGAATCGGCATTCACGAGATTCGGTGGTAAGTATAGGAGCATATATCGATAAGTCGGAAATACTATGGTTCAACTATACATCCAAAAACGGTGGAGAAAAAGCGCCCACATTTTTAAAATCGGGACAGGAGCAAGTAAATTTACTTGTCAGAGTGATAATTGTCAAATTCGCCAAAAAGTCCTAACTACTACTATAGCCACTCTATAAGCTATCAGACAAGGGATGATACTAACCATCTGTTAACCATTCACCCATCAAATTATTTCCAGCCACTTTGCAGATTCGTTCTCCTTCCAATTGCTTATAACTGATCCTAACTCGACGGCACTTGTATTGGTATTGTTTCCAAGTAACCTAGCATGCAGAATGATATCAAGTCGTCTTCAGTGATGAGCCCTGCCTTTGCTTAAACGTCAGCTATGGCCTAAAATTCCTATGTATTTAAATTCCTATGCGTATTGGACAATCAGGACAACTGTTGAAGTGTTGAAGACCCAGACCGTCCGACTTACCCAAGGACTAGAGCAGCAATTTGGAAGGCCGGAATCATGGCAACTGTGTAGAACAACACACAATTCGAACACTGGGTTTTATGGTCTGGTGATCGATCACCTATAATATCCGCCATTTTATTCTGGTATGAATTCAAGGCTATTTAACAGCTTGGCGTTATGTTTCTGAAATCCTAGAATCTGTAGCAATCCATTTATAACTGATGTAAATAATGCCTTATTTCAGCACGATAATGCCCGTTTACATACAGAAAAAGTTCACAATAATGTTTATTAGATACCAACATGCTATCATGGCCTGCTAGATCCCCAGTTTTATACTCAATGGAAAATTTCTGGGACAGCATACGACGTCATCTACAGGCTCTGACTCAACCAAAGCAGACAACAAAAATGTTTGGAAAGCATGGCGAGCAGTACTCCCAAAACTTCGTACGACATCTGCATGATTCAATGACGTGTAGCGAAATACATCACTAACAAAGGCGGAGCCATTCCATTATGACCCTGTAAGATATTTTTTCACAATAAAATAATTATTTTACTCCGGAAATTTTAATGTATAATTTACTGCCAAACCAGTCTTGTCCAAAAGTTTCAGGATAATATCACTGGTCCTTCTTGTGGTTTCAATTTCAATTTCACTGGGTTTATATGAATATTCCAATTACCTTGTTCTGTATCTTTCAGTTAATAAAACTTTCAAAAATAGATATGGCATTCTTCTAAATGAGATAAACTTTATTCTTTATCAAATATGCTACTTACGAACAAACAAAGAAAACTTTCGAATTTGATAAGATATGTGAATTGGATCTTTTCAGCGTATGGCTTCAAAAGAAAATAGTATTTGAAGGGCAAACCATAAACATTCCAAAGGAACATCAGACAAACAGTTTCCGATTAAAGCACGTATCCTGGGAATGAAGCAGTTGGTTCACATATTCAAGATGATTGCTACATGGAGTCTACTTTGGTGCGCCACTGTATACAAGGTAAATCACTAATGCAGGCTAATGCAAATTCAAATTAATATGTTAACTACCATAAGATGCACGTTTGCCTCGCGCCTATTTCTGTTGTTTGAAAGAGATGAGTAATGCAGCTATACATCGCAGATGAACTTATTTGAAAATCCGTTTTTGTTTTCAACAAATAACGGTACTTAATGTGATATAATGCTAAAACTCGTCTAATCTCATTCAAATTTATTGCACCTGTTAAATATTTACAAAACTATATAAATCTTAGAAATAGACAAATAACACTTTTTGGGACGTCGAATATTAACCAGATCTCGAATATTAGATGGCTCGAAGATTCGAATACTCCAAATATTCATTTCACATTATTAATAAATAATAATTACATTTATAAAATATTATTAATTATTAATAAGTTAATTAACAAAGTAAAATAAAAAAAGTAAAAAATATATAAAAACTGCATTAACTTAGAAATGAAAATTTATATTTTAAATTTTTATTACTTTACTGTAGTTTTTAATTTTAGGTACCCTTAACTACGAAAATTGAATAATTGTAAATGTTTCTCCTCTACTGTAGATTTTTAGTTCAAAAAATAATTTTTTCAAGCGAGGATACAGACTGTTCTTTTTAAAAGCTTTCATTTATCTCCTCATAATCGATGAGTGGTTGTCTGTCTGTTTCAACTGCTTTAATGACATTTTAGCATACTTTGCCACGTCCTAGAGAACTGACTAAAATTTGGTACACTGCTTAGTCAGAAAATTTTAATCTATCACAATTTAGCGGATCCTTTAAAAATAGTACTAGTATTTTTAGTCAAAAGACCCGCAAAAATATCCCATTGTTACAAGGTAATTACAAAAATGTCTAATATTCAGCATCGCTTCTGCATGTATATATATATATATATATATATATATACTTTACGAAGCCTATTTTTCCTTTCAAAAAACTTCATTCTGCTATTAAAGACCTGCAACATTCTGCAATAACGTATGTTATGATAAAGTATCTAATAATTATGCCACTATATGCAAATAGTTTTATGTTTCTCAATTACAAAATTAATTAAAAAATGATCATATTTTAAATCAATTAATAATCATTCTGTAAAAATGAAAACTAAAATTCTGGAATTATATGCACAATTAAATGTTAATTGTAAATATAAATTTCCATACGTTACTTCGGTTCCTAAATTTCATAAAAACCCTCGCACGTTTAGAACTGTAACTTGTGGTCGTAACACCTTTACCACTACTGCTAGGAAGTATTTGTTAAATTCTTTAAATAGAATAAATGATTTGTTTAAATATAATGCTTCTTGATATTTTATATTGAACAATAGTTTTGATTTAATTAATCATATTAGCAAGCTACCTCATATACTTAGTTTCCATACCTTTGATTTTAAAGATCTTTTTAGTAATATAGAAATTAAAGATTTATATAATGTTATTATCTCTCTATATAATGATTATCTTACTTCTAATCACGTTCCTTTTAAAGTTAATAACATTCCTATGCTACTGTACTTTGTATTATACAACAATTATATAATTCAAGGTAATAACATTTATTTACAAGTATCAGGTATACCTCAAGGTGTATGCAGTAGCAGTATTCTAGCAAACTTATATCTTTATTATTATGAACATAAATTTATCTCTAGTACATATTTTATATATCAATATGTTGACGACTTAATATGTATCTTATTAAGGATACTAATCATATTAATATTGATTTTTACACTTTTAACCTAGAATTAACCCCTAATGAACCTAGTGTTAGTCAAAATATTAATTATTTTGATTTCAATATAAGATTGTATGCCCTCCATAACAATATCATTAACAATTTATTTGATAAAAAAGATTCTTATAAATTCAAAGTCATTAAACTGCTCTCCTTTCGTTCTTGTAATTCTATTCAGTTGTTTAGAAACATCATTTTAAACCAGCTATCTACAATACAAAAACTATCTGATCCTAAGTATCACTATCTACACATTAGTAATCTTAAAGTATTTGTAAAATGTACCACTACCCTGAATATTTTGTAAATAATATTATTAATAATTTCAAGGATATTTATCATAGTAATGTAGCATTTGAATACTTTATCCTTAGTTGACGATACCTATTTTTAGGGATATCGCTCCTTCTTTTCTCCATGTCTTTCCTCATATCCTGAATTCTATCCTGAATCTTATATTTAAAAGTTAACAGTCAACAAATTTTCCGTTCACTCTTTAATTACAGTGCCTAGAAGGAATAGTGTGCTGACCGAGGCGAAAAACAGGTTCCCTAAAAACCGCCTCCGCCAGATGGCGTTGGTATCGAATAAGCGGTCTAAAGCGGAGAATGTTAACATTGAAACTAATAGGAATTTATTGCAAATGAAATTAACTGATATCGTTCGAAATAACTGAAGAATTTGTGTGAAATTTGGTGTGATTATTGTAAGTGGTATACACAAAAAGTCATTTCATTTTCAGAGAGATTGACCTAGGGATATATTCGTATTTTTAAATTTTTTTTAACTTGATCTGGTGTTCGTTCAAACATTTGAGGTCCAAAATAATCAGGTTCATTCATCACAGTAACATGAAATTCGGTATGACGTTTTCTCTTATGGTACATTTCAGTTCTTTCGATTTTGAAGCTTATCGGGCTAGCCCGTCCTGGACCCGCTATAGGATTTTACTTGTTTTTAGAGAATAACTCGAAAATCAGAGAAAGTAGGAAATCTAAATTTAATATGTCGTTTTCGATTGAGGTATATTTTAATTCTTTTAATTTTAAACAGTAGTGGGTTAGCCCGTCTTAGGCCCGCCTTAGAAACTCACCCGTTTTTGCGGTATAACTCGAGAACACGTGTATCTAAGAATTCGAAGTTTAGCATATCCTTGTCATTTGCTGTATATTTTAACTCTTTGGATTAAAAATCTTATCGGGCTAGCCCGTCCTGAGCCCAACAAGCTGAAAATATCGTTTTCTTTTAGAATAACTCAAAATTCGGAGCATCTGGAATGTCTAAATTTAATATATCATTGTCCTTTGGGGTATATTACATTTCATCGCATTTCGAACCTTATCGGTCTAGCCCGTCATGGCCCGCCATAGAAGTTTACTCACTTTTCAAGAATAACTCGATAATTCGGAGTAGCTAAAAAATGTAAATTTAGTATATCATTTCCTTTTGGATGGATTTTAATTTAGATTTTGAACCTCATCGGGCTAGCCCGTCTTGAGTCCGCTGAAGAATGCTTTCGTGTTTGAAGAATAACTCGAGAACCGCAATAGCTAAAAACAAGTTTAACATGAAGTTGGCTGTTGTGGTATATTTAAGTTTCAACGGATTTGAACTTTATCGGGGTAGCCCGTCCTGGGCCCGACATAGGAATGGATTCGTTTTTTTAGACAAACTGGAAAATCGGGGCAACTGTCCTTATCTTCTAGGGAATATTTTAATTCCTTCGATTTTGAACCGTATCGGGCGAACCCGTTTTGGGCCCGCCTTAGAAATTCACTTTTCGGAGGGAATAACTCTAGAACGGGAGTATCTAAAAGTTCCAAGTTTAGAATGTCGTTGTCATTTGCGGTATATCTTAGCTCATTGGATTTAAAACCTTATCGGGCTAGACCGTCCTGGGCCCAACAAAAAGAATACACTCGTTTTTTAAGAACTCCAAAACTCTAGTAGCTTGAATATCTAAATTTAGTACATCATTGTATTTTAGGGTATATTTTATTCTTTAGATTTTGAACCTTATCAGGCTAGCCCGTCTTGGGGCCGACATAGAAATGTACTGGTTTCTCGAGAATAACTCGAAAATCGAAGCAGCTAAAAAAATCAAAATTTAGTATATCATTTTCTTTTGGGATAAAATTTAATACTTTCGAATTTGAACCGTATCGGAGTAGTCCGTCCCGGACCCGACATATTAATGCACTCGTGTTTTAAATAACTCAAGCAGAGCAGATAAAATATGTTAATCATTGTTTAAGGGGTATATTTTAATTCTTTAGATTTTGAACCTTATTGGGCTAGCCTGTTTGAGGCCCGTCTTAGGAATGCACTCGTTCTGGGGGAATATTTCGAAAGATGAGAAGCTGCAAATTCCAAGTTTAGCACTATCACGTTCCTAACACGATCTCATTCCTAAGGCGGACTCAAGACAGGCTAGCCCGATCAGGGTCAAATTATAAATTATGATAAATCCCAAAAGAAATTGATATACTAAATTTAAATTTTTTAGCTGCTCCGATTTACTAGTTATTCTCGAAAAACGAGTACATTATCACTATGTCGCGGCCAAGACGGTCGAGCCCGAAAGGTTCAAAATCCAAAGAAATAAAATATACTCTAAAAGATAATGGTATAATAAATTTAGATATTCTAGATGCTACAGTTTTGGAGTTATTCTTAAAAAACGAGTACATTCTTCTTGTTGGGACCGGGACGGGCTAGCCCGATTAGGTTTTAAATCCAATGAGCTTAGACATACCGCATATGAAAAAGACGACATTCTAAACTTGAAACTTTTAGATACTCCGGTTCTAGAGTTATTCCCCAAAAAAAGTTAATTTCTAAGGAGGGCCCAAAACGGGTTCGCCCGATACGATTCAAAATCGAAGGAATTAAAATATTCCCCAAAAGATAAGGATGTACTAAAATGATATTTTCTAGTTCCCCGATTTTCCAGTTATTCTAAAGAAATGGGTCCATTCCTACGTCAGGCCCAGGACGGGCTACCCCGATATAGTTCAAATCCGAACAAACTTAAATATACCCCAAAAGCCAACGACATGTTAAACTTGGAATTTTTAGCTACTTCGGTTCTCGCGTTATTCTGCAGAAACGAAATGCATTCTTCAGCTGATCCAAGACGGGCTAGCCAGATGAGTTTCAAAATCTAGATTAAAATCAATCCAAAAGGAAATTATATACTAAATTTACATTTTTTAGCTACTCCGATTGATCGAGTTATTCTTAAAAAGAGAGTAAATTTCTATGGCGGGCTCAAGACGGGCTAGCCCGATAAGGTTCGAAATGCTATGAAATGTTATATACCCCAAAGGACAATGATATATTAAATTTAGACATTCTAGATGCTCCGAATTTTGAGTTATTCTCAAAAAGCGATATATTCCTTTTGTTGGGATCAGGACAGGCTAGCCCAAAAATATTTTTAGTCCAAAGAGTTAAAATATACAGCTAATGACAAGGATAGGCTAAATTTCGAATTTTTAGATACATCTGCTTTCGAGTTATACAGTAAAAATGGGTGAGTTTCTAAGGTGCGCCTAAGACGGGCTAACCCGGTACGGTTCAAAATTGAAAGAATCAAAATATATTCCAAAAGAAAGCGATATATTAAATTTAGATTTCCCACTTTCTCTGATTTTCGAGTTATTCTCAAAAACTAGGTAAAGTCCCAAGGCGGGCCCAGGACGGGCTAGCCCGATGAGCTTCAAAATCGAAAGAACTGAAATATACCACAAGTGGAAAAGTCATAACGAATTTCACGTTACTGTGATAAATGAATCTGATTATTTTGGACCTCAAAGGTTTGAATGAACACCAGATCAAGTTAAATAAAATTTTAAAAATACGATTATATCCCTAGCTCAATCTCTCTGAAAATCAAATGACTTTTTGTGTATACCACTTACAATAATCACACCAAATTTTACACATATTCTCCAGTTACTTCGAAAGATATCGGTCATTTCATTTGCAATAAACTCCCATTAGTTTCAATGTCAACTCCTCCCCTTTAGACCACTTATTCGAGAGCAACGCCGTCTGGCGGAGGCGGCTTTTCAGGAACATCTCCCAGCAGTGGGAGGTATAGGCGGTCGGCACACTATTCCTTCTAGGCACTGTACTGTAGTTCATTCCAGTGGGCATGCGTATTGCCGGTCGGAATGAAACTCATTCCGCCTCTATCTCTGGGCTTTCTTGTACCATGTGGATTAATCCCATCCAATGTATCTTTTTCTGATTTTAATTTCATTTCTATCATTCATATTCTATCAGCTAGATTACAACGCTAATGGAGTTTATAGTGGTATAGTATCACCATTGCTTAAAACTGGCTTTTATTTCGGTTATAAATTAGAATGTACGCACTGTGCTGATGACAAATGCATTTCTAATTTGACCTCCACTTTTAAGTGCTTTCCTTGTGCTTTCTTTAGCAATTTGGCAACTACAATTGTTTCGATTGCATTACGAGCCATCTTCCTCAGATCAGAAACCGCACAGAAATAAGTTAGTCTTATTGTAGACTAGCAGCATACCCGTTCTTCGTACGGAGTATATAATATAAAAAAAGCTTAATTCACAATCATGTTCAAATTCCTATAGTATACTAAATGACATTGTTAATCAAATTATTCTGTTAAAATATTTAATTTAATGCTCCTAAAAAGAAGTTTAAGAATATTTGTTCTCGTTATACAAAATTATCTTCACGGGCATATCTAAAGGATAAAACATCCTGGCTCCCATTGTAAATAAATTTACAAAAAATATGAAATTGAATAAATATATGAAAAATAAAAGCGTTAAAATTGTAGGGGATCCGTACTACTTATATTGTTTCTGACCTAAAGAAGAGGGCTCGCAACGTTCTCGAAACAAGTGTAGTCTCTAAATTTGCTTATATACCTGCTTTCTTCAAGGAAGTACTAGATAGTTGTAAGTTAAATCTTACGTAATAAAAGAAGACGTGTGTGTGTATATGTGTATGTGTGTGTTTTGCAGCCTGTAGCGTGAAAGCAAAGCGTTGTACGGCCATAAAATTTGGTACACAAGTATTTCAAGACCCAGGAAAGTGCATCTCTGTGTTTTCTTCTATTCAAATTAGTTTTTTAGTTACTTTATGTTTCCGAATTTTAGCACAAATCGGTTCCTTAATAACCAAAAATATTATTTCAGAGTTTCCATATTATTTCAGAGGCCATTGAAAAAAATTGAAAAATTCTCTTTGAAATAAACTTTCAACGGAATCCATACAATTAATATTCGAATTTTCACGAATTTTTAAAATATATATACCTTTTGTGTGTTGAAGACGTAATCTACCGAGATATTAGGCAAGCGGAATATTCTCGCAGAATTTCCATTAGCACCACTGGCGCAGCGTTTTTATATTTTACTTTATTTTTTTTTCTTTTCATAAGCGGGCGTATTGTTAGTCAAAGCCCTTTTTGGTTTTCGAGAATTCGCTGTGAGTTCTGATGTGATTATAATCAAAGTTTTGCAATTAAATACCGGATAACACACGATACATTTTCTAGAACGTTCAGACGTTGTCTGGGATTAAGATGCAAATCTCTGATACAAAAAACACCAAAACGCACAGCGAAATTACGAAAAACGTTTTAACAATACGTTTATAAAGAATATGAATTTTTTTCACAAGATATTCAATTTTCATCCATTAGTCGTCAATTTCACTGATTTAGCATCATTTTTATCAATTTGGCGAAATTTTCGTCCATTTGGCAACATTACAAAAGGATATTTAGTCGACTTAGTCGCGAAAATTTAGCCAAGCTCTGCGGACGAAGAAATAGGTTAGACTTATTGTAGACTAGCAGCATAACCGTTCTTCGTACGGAGTATATAATATAAAAATACTCACAATCATGTTCAAATTCCTATAGTATACTAAATGACATTGTTAATCAAATTATTCTGTTAAAATATTTAATTTAATGTTCCTAAAAAGAAGTTTAAGAATATATGTTCTCGCTATACAAAATTATCTTCACGGACAGATCTGAAGAATAAAACATCCTGGCCCCATTTGCAAACAAATTTACAAAAAATATGAAATTGAATAAATATATGCAAAATAAAAACGTTAAAATTGTAGGGGACCCGTACTACTTATATTCCCGAATATTAGAAGATATACCTTGAATTAGTAGATTACATGTATAAATTGATAATATTAATAAACCCGTAATCTTTAAACCTGAAGACAGTAATTGATTCCAATATATGGCAAAATGAAAGAGCTAAAATTACATGGGAAGATATATCCGTACTGCTGATATTGTCGTAGATTAGAAAATATGCCCGTATGTTAGTAGAAGATTACCCGCATTACAATATGAGTCTCAAAAATCTTTGAAAAAATAAAACAGATGACGTAATAAATTGAAAATATCAATAACCCAAATAGTATTTAGACCAGAAGGCCCTAATTGATTCCAATATATGTCAAAATACATGCCAATATATGTCAACATATATGCCAATATACTTGTACTGATATTCTCGTAGATTAGAAGATATACCCGTGCATTTATAGAAGATAACCCGTATTACGTACAATATATCAGTTTCAAAAATTTTTGCCAAAATAAAACAATAGCGTAATAACTTGAAAATATCAGTAATAAAAATGTTTAAACCTAATATTATCTAGTCAAAAATGCAATATAAATTAAATTTATTTTATATACATATCTTTATTATTTAAATCTGAAAATCTTAAATAATAAAAGGCAATGTCTGTGTGTGTGTCTGTCTGTCTGTTTGTCTGTCTGTCTTATACACGATACGTTCAGCAACCGCGCGTCGGAGAGCTACGAAATTTGGCAATCGGAGACCCGGAGGGGGGGGGAAGGGGACACGTGAAAACCGATTTTTAAAATTTTAATTATTTTTTATTTTTTTTTGTTATTTAATGTTTTATGCGATTTCGACCGTTTTTTGCCCTTTTTTCTCCACGATCCGGACATCGTAGAAAAAACAAATCACACAACCGGAAAGAACAGACAATTGCGAGTAAAAATATATCAATTTCAACTCTCAATTTGGATTTCTAATATTTTTTAAAGATTTTAAAACAAAAGTCACTTTTGACTCAAAAAACAGATTTTGGGTTTTTAAATTCTCGCATAGTGAAAAGTACTCATAACTTCGACTAATAATTTACATTTTCAGAAAGCTTAAATATCTGGAATTCTTACAAGTCCAATCTGGTCCAGAAATAATGCCAATTGCTCTCAGGATCACAATTTTAAAGACGTCATGATTTTAAATTTCTCGGTAATCCGCTCAGTTCTTCAACGGCATTTCTCCCCCATCC
This sequence comes from Amaurobius ferox, assembly GCA_951213105.1. Classification (NCBI taxonomy): domain Eukaryota; kingdom Metazoa; phylum Arthropoda; class Arachnida; order Araneae; family Amaurobiidae; genus Amaurobius; species Amaurobius ferox. Next base: position 121,309,317 of record OX578141.1, read on the forward strand.
GCAGTTGTTTCTTCCCCGTCTCCACGGAGACCGCGCTTTCGGTTTTAAATGAATTAAGAGCCTAGCATAAGTGTTGTATACATCGGCCAAAATTATTATATTTATATAATATTTTAAATGGATATTTTAAATGGATATTTTTAAATGGATATTTTAAATGGATATTTTTAAATGGATATTTTAAATAATTTAAATGATTGAATTATGGTGGTTTGAATTGTGGTGATGTATTTGGAATTATTATATTTATGGATTGGTGGAACGATATGAATGATTTTTTGATTTTAAATAGATATTTTAATTTATGAATATTTTAAATGGATATTTTAATTTATAGATATTTTAAATGGATATTTGAATTTATAGATATTTTAATTTATAAATTATAATTTTTAATTTTTAAAAATGGATATTTTATGGATATTTATATATTTTACGGATGTTTAATTTATAATTTTTAAAAATGGATATTTTAATTTATAGATATTTTAAATGGATATTTTAATTTTATGGATATTTTAAATGATGGAACGATGGAACGAGGATGGTGGAATTAAGAGCCTGAAGAACTCGGACCGTGGCGCTCGCCACGAATGGCATTGAGCAGTTTATCCCACGGCCGAGAAGAAAATTCCATCATCCACACCCCAAGGGTCCAACAAATTTATTGAAAACTAAAAAGAGGTGCCAGGCCATAGCGGTTACATAAGCCAACAACTCATCCGCAACAATTTGCGGGAAAACCACATTACAGTTATTACATACACTTTAACATTCGCCACTCCGCACTCCAAATTTTAAAAACTTAAAATAAATGCCAAGTGGCCGACAAAAGCCAAAAATGCAAAAAGCAGCTACAATTATAATCACATCTTATGGTATAATTACAATATAATCAACCATATTGTTCAATTATCAATCAGTTTAAAACCATTCTATAATACATATCTACAATACAATATATTTATATATACATATATACAATACATATATATAATACCTAAACATAAAAGGAGCTCCAAGGCAAAACATATTTTTATAAACACCAATTTAAGTACCTTTTCTCATTCCAAAATTCCATAGAGAACTTATAATTTTCTATACAGCATAAAGTTAACCACCGCTAAAGATTCCAAGAAAACAAAATAAAGATTTCAAAATACAAAACCTCACCAAATTTTCAATAAATCGACAAAAATTGCCAACCAAAAGGCAAAACCAAAGTATTAACCTCCATCATCCGAGCACACTCTCTCAGCAAACATGACGCAGTTTCTAATTCGAGTGATGGACCGAAGGCGGGCCAAAACCCTATTTAACCAGATGGCCCAGAGTCCGTCCGCAGGTCTCCTCAAATGAAACACCTCAGTAAGTTCACAATCATATACATAATGGTCGGGATCTCCCTCCTCTGCACCACAAGGGCAGGAGGGGGAATCCCTCCGTTTGAAACGGTGTAAATAGCTAGGAAAGGAACCGTGTCCCGAAAGAAAATGGAACACGGTCCTATCTAAAACCTGAAAATTCACATCAGGGACAGGGCGGAACATCCGGGCACGCGAGCCTCCAGACAACGAGTCACCAAAGGCGCGCCAATCCCCAACCACAGCCTCCCGTACAAACCGGGACAGCAGGGACAACCGGGGGCAGGCGCCGAAAGTGGCTCACCGTCTAGGCCGGCAGCCTTAGCGTAACTGTCAGCTATCTCGTTTCCAGGAATGCCAGTATGTGCTTTAACCCATCTGAGATCAACGAGGCCCAAAGCAAGAAAAATCTCATTCTTAATCTCTTGTAAAAATTTAGATTTACAGTTAATAGAAGCCAGGGCGGTGATAGAGGAGAGGCTATCCGAGAATATAATAGCTTTCCTACGACCTTGCAGGACCCAGTTGCACGCAAACTTAACCGCCAGAATCTAGGCCTGAAATACTGAATTATATGGGAAAAGTTTCTTCGAGATCACATGGACTAAAGTACCACCATTAAAGATACAGACCGCAAAGCCAACGTTCCCGTCAATCTTGGACCCATCGGTGTAAATATGTACACCGAGGGGTCCAAGGAATTCCGGAAACGCGAGAATGCGGCGAGAAGGAGGGATACCGCAAAAAGCCTGCCGATCGTCAAACAGATCCGGAGGCGGAAGAGAAGGGTTCGAAAAGGACACATTTCTCCTCCTCCAAAAAAGGAACTTCAATCTTAAATTCTTGAGGACCAAATGGAGAGGTGGGATGCCTAGGAGGACAAATAACGCTCCGTAGGGAGAAGTCCTATAGACACCGGCGATCCTCAACAGAAAAGGTCTCTGGAGGATCTTGAGCTTCCGGACCTGATCTTGGTTTAGGTCCCCCGCCCAAACACCGGCGCAATAGGTTACAATCTTCTCCACCACGGAGAGATACCAGATCTTAAGTAAACTCTTTTTGGCACCCCACCCCGAACCAGAAACTCTGGCAAAACCAGTAACGATACCCATACATTTTTCTTGTAAAGAAAAAATATGGGCTGACCAAGACCTATTACTGGAAATAGTCAGTCCCAAATATTTAGCATCCTCAACGACTTTTATCCGTTCCCCACCAATTACGAAACTTGGATGGCGCGCCAAGACACCAGTCTTAGCAAATACCAAGGCCTGGCTCTTTGCGGCCGAAACCTCAAGGCCGAGATCCTGCAGAACGGCAGCAACAGCCTGCAAGATGGAACCCATAGTCACCTCCAGGTCCCTGCGGTTCCTACCTGTCACAAAGACAGCAAGATTATCCGCAAAGGCCTGCAGGCGACAACCAGCTCCACTCACAGACAACACCCGATTAAAATAAACTAGCCAGAGGAGGGGAGAGATCACGGAGCCCTGGGGGCAACCCATAGTCACTCCCCTTACCACCAGGTCATCATCAAGCCGGTGGGCAACTGTCCGGTCCTGCAGGTAGGAAAAAATAAAACTTTTATAAAAAGCAGGGACAGAATAGTCCTCTAAAACCCTTTTTAGAAATTAGAATAAGCCAATCCATACTATCAAAAGCCGCCCTGATATACAAAAAGGCCACAGCAGAGTGATACACACCTCTGACCCCGTTGATCTCTTCCATAAGGTCGAAACAAGCATCCTCCGTGCTCACCAGTTCCCTAAAGCCATATTGAAAAGGGGAAATAATCCGGGAGGAGGACAACCAGGACCTGAACCGGTTGCAGAAAATCCGTTCCAATATCTTTCCAAAAGTCGGCAGCAAACATATGGGCCGATAGGACCTGCAGGACGACGGGTCTTTCCCAGGCTTAAGCAAGAAAAAGACCCACGCATTCCTGCAGGCCCGATTAAAATACCCATATGATAAAATCTTATTAAATAAATCTAGAAAGAAACTTTTGTTAAAATTATACAAATCAACCCAGATACGATAATCCAACCCTTCAGTCCCCTAAAAACCAATTCTAATTCAGCAATATCTAAGTCTTGAAAATTATCATTTTTTCCAAATTCAAAATTAAAATTATCAAAAGAAGGGCAACTGGGGAAGCACTGGAGGAGCAAACGAACAATTCTACTCCGGAGCGAGAGAAGAGGAACATCCGGAAAATAAACTAAACAATTCCCGTTATGGGAGCCAGATTTCCCGGTTGCCACCTTAAATGTGGCACCAAATTTATCATAATAGAATTAAGAGCCTAGCATATGGTCATTATAAAATTTAAATTAGCGCGCGTGAAGTTAGTTCGAGATAATTGCACTCGGTAGGCCTGAGTTCGATTCCCGCCACTGACGCGGAGTACGATCACGTTAAACATATGGGTCGATAAGTCCTTCCGAGAGGTTGGTGGTAGGGGAAGGAGAGTACGGTCCCTATGAATGCCTCCCCCACTGGGATTTGGTTCAAATTGCGTGAATAAAAAGAAAGTTGCGGAAATTGTCGCGGAGGGCGCGGTAGCCCAGTGGTTAGCGTGCGGAAATTTCGCTCGGAAGGCCCGGGTTCGCTTCCCGCCACTGCCAAAACTGCTGCCGTATTCACGCGGAGTATGATCACGTTAAACATGTGGGACCGTAAGTCCTTCCTAGAGGTTGATTGTAGGGAAAGGAGGGTACGGTCCCTGTAGATGCCTCCCCCACTGGGTTCCGGTCTAAATTAGGATGTTTTAATTATGGATATTTTGAATGGATATTTGAAATTATAGATATTTTAAATGGATATTTTAATTTTATGGATATTTTAAATGATGGAACGATTGAACGAGGATGATGGAATTAAGAGCTTGCAAAACTCAGACCGTGGCGCTCGCCACGAATGGCGTAGAGCAGTTTACCCCACGGCCGAGAAATAAAGTCCACCATACCCATCCCAAGGATCCATCGAATTTATTAAAATAACTAAAAGTTGCCAGGCCGGCGGGTTACATAGGCCCACAGGTGCTTCCGAAATATTCATTCGGGAATAGAACATTCCATGTCCATCAAAAATATCATATAACAAAATAAATATACCATATACAATCCTCAATAATATACAAAACCATACAATCTTCAATAATAAATATAAACCATTCACAGCAAGTGGGCCAAACTTATCCCCCGTGACATATAACAGGTATATAAAAAATTCAGGAAGAAGCCGGTCCGGCACCTAAAAGCAGGAAGAAACCCTAAAAGAAACCAAAAACTAAAATGATCCCAACAAGGCGGTTACCACAAGCTATTAATTTTAACCACAAATTTCCATCAAAAATCAAAAATAACTTAAATGCAACAAGAAGAACGAAAACAAGACCAGAGTGAAAATACCAAAAGACACCAGGAACTTACACCTAGACCTCTGATATTCAAATCAACTAAAAGCCCAAATAATTCCATTCTAAATGAACACAAGGGTCCCCAACCAAAAACAAAAGGGTGGTCCCCGCGAAGTCTGGCTCCCCCAAACAGACATCCAGGGCTCAGAAATCATCCATTCCCAAAGACCGAAACCACCAATCGAAACAAGGGCCCTGCCCAAAACCGAAAAACACGGATTACTAAGCTCAACAACAGAAGTAAACGATAAAATAACAAAACTTTACCTTTAATTAAAAACCAACACCAAAACAAAACCCCTAATACTAACAAATACTTTTCAACAAAAACTCCCCAGATCTCCCCTCTACGGCACTTCCAAACAGTTCCTGACGGACATCCGAACTTCCTAATTAAAACAAATTTCAACTAATATAAATCTCAAATTAACAATACCCGCAAGCAGAGGCGCACCGCAGCAGGAGAGAAAAGGAGTCCAAACAATATCAAACTAATGGAAGTAATCCGTCGATAACAGATCCCCATCATTTACCAATATCTTAACAACCAACCAAATATAAAAATAGTCCCAAAAGAAAAAGGCATCCCATACAACCTACCAATCCAAGTATGTTCCTCAGATATTAACATATTATATACAATCCACATATTCATATTCTTTTAAAACATATATTTACAATATTAATATACCTTTAAAACATTTATTTACAGTATTCTTATACCATTAAAATATTTATTTACGATATTACCATAACATCACACATACATACATTCAAATTTGAATACAATTTAATTTGTATTAAACCAAAATACATATAATCAATTCTCATCAACAAATATCAATTATTTATCCATAATCAATGTGTCTTCTGTATTTTACCAATTCCACCTGGAAGGAGGGGCATTTATTGTCACGGCAAGAATGATTAAAATTCCTTACACGTCCTTGGACGTCTCATTAAAATTCAAACAATAGATGCATTTGTACTTCTCTCGGCAGCCAACTCCAGGGTGGACACCGGAACACCTAATACAGCGCACAGTGCCCCGACAGCGGCCCCTGGTGTGACCCAGGACACCGCACCTGGAACACTGAAGTACCGAGAAAAATTCTCGGCACCAAATCCGGTGCCACCCAAAATATGCAAATCGCTGAGAGTTAAGAATCTGGAAAGAGGGCGACTTCACCTCAAAAACCCAATGGTTTCCAGCTTTCGCTCCAATGCTGAATTTAAACTCGAAGTCCTCCAGGTGACCTTCCAACAAAACATTTTGAGCAATTACATCTTTAATAAAACCTTCTCGATCCGTCCCCACAGAAATATCGAAGAAAATCAGTTTCGGCCATCTACGAACTGGCTTTTCGAAAGTGAAGTTCTTAACAAAATCAGGGTCATTCAAAAGTTGGATCCGTACCCGATCAGTTACATCCTTAGTAGGCATTTCCAGAACTATCCATCCATCCGGTAAAAAGAAAAACTTATCAACACCTACGCCGATCTCTCCAAGAGAGACAGACGAGGCAAGAAATTGTTCCTTGGATTTAACACCCGTAATAGAAGTAACAGGTTTGACAATCAAAGTCCTGGACTCAACCGAGTGAACAGAAGGGTCCAGGGCACCAGAACCAGATGGGTCACTCCTAGAGGATCCTTCCATAGGGGGCTCCTTCAAAATACGAGCCCTGATCTCCGCCAGGAAGGAGGCAATATTTTCTTCTTGGGCCAGAAAACCCTTTTGTAGCAATCCCGGGGCGACCCTTAACTCCTTAATCTGTAACTCTAATCAAGACTCAAAGACATCAGGACTTACCGCAAGGTCATACGGTCCTTTACCTGGACTAAGCCTATCCAGGCCGCGGCGTAATTCCGCAATTAATTCATTAGCTTCACTTAGTAATAAATTCTTCCTCTCCATTTCCTTGTTTAATTCCTCAATTTCCTCGCTTTTAGTCAAGCAAATAGTCCGAAACTTTTGAATTAGTTCATTTGCCGCCTCAAGATCACCATTAGCTTTAGTCAATAATATGTCCTTATCGGCCACTATTTCAACCATTTTCTTTTCTAATCGCAAGAAGTCGGCCGTACCACTCGCTTCCATACATTTTTCTAACTCTTCAACATGCAATGCAGATTCCTCCAGGCTGACCTTAGTGGCACTAATTTCTTTTTCTTTTTCCTCAATAGACTTATTAAATTTTTCCACCTCTTTAGAATGAAAAAATTCTTGATTATCAAAATCCACATCCTTATTAAAGTAACCGTCAATAGTCTTAAGAAGAATTTTAACCAATGGGTCAAAAAACTGGTTTACCAACAGCGTCTGTAAAGGCATGGCAAAACGAGAAGACTTTTGCTCATGACAAAACAACGGGAGAGGGTCAAGAATGGAATGGAGATCCACCAGAGGTCGCCACTTCTCTCCATCTGGTAATTCAAAAAGATATTCATCCACATCCTCAGGGTAAGAAGCCTTCAGCGCGTCAATTTCCGCCCCATAAACTAATGCCATTGCAAAAACCCTATCTCAGAACTCACATAAGAAAAAACAGCTTTTCTACGCAGGAAAGGCAATCAAATCAACATAATTGAGGGCCTATTACAGTGACGTCAATGGAATACCTTTTTCTCAATATAGCTGAGGCCATTTCCAAGGGAATAAATATACAGCATACAAGTAAGCATACTCCAACCATATAACGACACTTTTAAGTCAATAAATGTAAACAAACAAGAGAAACAATTTAACTCCAATTACAAAATCACAGTTTGTCATAGACAATTCCAAGTAAGTATTAAATAATACACTCCGTTCTCTTAATAATACACCAAAAAGACTTAATATACAAACAATTCAAAAATATACAGATCTACAATATGGCGCCATATATACTAACATTAAATCAATAAAGAGATCAACACTATAATTAAGTTACAGTTCTAAGTCAACAAGGTGTCCGACGTCATCAAAAATATAAGTTCCAAATACTAATATTCTTAAGTCAATATATTTATCAAACTTGGTATACGGAACTCCAATAAGTCCTGGATAATATAATACAAGTGCTTATATTTTTATCATAAGTAGAATTGTGAGTATCTCGTAGATATCTCCAATATAAAACCACAGTTTTTCGAAGAAAAATTTCAAAGTTTATCAAGTATACCATAAACAAGTCGACATTGATCTATCTTTACCATTACATGTCAAAATCAGTTAACATTGGCACAAACACAATTTTATAAACACCTATAATACACTTTCTAAAGCATTATATTCTATATAACTTATATCAAACATCTCGGAAACTCACAAGGAATCAAATACGTAAACTTTCAACTTCACATACTTCATAATACATTAACTATAATCAAACAACTTTTAAGCTATAAACACGCAATTTTCTTCTAAGACGTCATTGCTGGAGGAAACTTAGCCAGAACTTAAGATAAACAAAAACATGTCCCTCAGAAAGATGGATAACGTTGAATTCCTACGAAACCAGTACAATATACATAATTTTCTCAACACTTACAGAGAGAATATAATTTTTCTGATTTTCAACCATAAACATGTAACTTGATCACCATATATATTTAAAGATATCATCAATTCAAACCTTCACAAAAACGAAGAAAAATTTCAAGTCGATATATACTGCGTAGATAGAGATCGCCATTTTGAATCTTTAACATTAGGATACAAATTCACTTAACACAGGTCACACTTCAAATATAAATCTCCCTTAATCTTCTTGGCCATAATCAAAAACTTTATAAATCCTATATCATTCGATTCCTTGAATATCAGAGCATCTTTTATCACTAAAAACTAAATCCAATACACAATCTAACATAAATAAACTTCAAATAAACACGAGCCTCCAAAAACACAACCTTTCAGCTTGCCGCCATTGCCGGGGAGGGGAATTAAGAGCTTAGCTTATGGTCATTATAAAATTTAAATTAGCGCGCGGGAAGTTAGCACGCGAGAATTACACTCGGTAGGCCTGGGTTCGATTCCCGCCATTGACGCGGAGTACGATCACGTTAAACATATGGGTCCGTAAGTCCTTCCGAGAGGTTGGTGGTAGGGGAAGCAAGATACGGTCCCTGTGGATGCCTCCCCCACTGAGTTCCGGTCTAAATTGGGTGAATAAAAGGAAAGTTATGGAGATTGTCGCGGAGGGCGCGGTTGCCCAGTGGTTAGCATGCGGGAATTTCACTAAGTAGGCACGGGTTCGATTCCCGCCACTGCCAAAACTGCTGCCGTGTTCACGCGGAGTACGATCACGTTAAACATGTGGGTCCGTAAGTCCTTCCGAGAGGTTGGTGGTAGGGGAAGGAGGGTACGGTCCCTGTGGATGCCTCCCCCACTGAGTTCCAGTCTAAATTGGCCGAATAAAAAGAAAGTTATGGAGATTGTCGCGGAGGGCGCGGTAGCCCAGTGGTAAGCGCGCGGGAATTTCACTAGGTAGGCCCGGGTTCGATTCCCGTCACTGCCAAAACTGCAGCCGTGTTCACGCGGAGTACGATCACGTTAAACATGTGGTACCGTAAGTCCTTCCGAGAGGTTGGTGGTAGGGGAAGGAGGGTACGGTCCCTGTGGATGCCTCCCCCACTGGGTTCCGGTCTAAATTGGGTGGCACTTCCTGACCGTCCAAACAGTTACCTTACACATTTCTGGTAGGTCGCGCCAACGAGTTTGCCACGGTCGGAATTGCCACGGTCAGAATTTTCAAGTGTAGCGAACAGGCTGGTCGCCAAAGGCGGCTATATTTAATAAAAATCATCTGCAGCATAAACACATTGGATTTAAATCCGTTGCAAAGCAACATGATATCATTTTCTTGAAATACATTGGTTTTAAAAATATCGTCTGAATAATGCTATCTCTATGAAAAGTGTGGCAATATTTTCGTCAATTTAGCAACATTTTAAAAAATCGCCTAATTTAGCGCCAACTGAGATTGTAGAACTGACGGTCCCACTTGGCGACAAATTGACGAAACATCATCACAATACTAACCCCTAACAAAACACAATTAATTTTATTTATTTAGAGCAACTTTATCAATTTCAAACTATTTTTATGGATTTACTAACATTTTTATCAATTTGACGACATTTTAAAATTTTGTTAAATATGTTACTAAGTAGGACGGCTGGAATGACAGGCAAATGCTACCGAAACATCATTTCAGTACTCCCTTCTAACAAAACAAAATAATTAATTTCATCGATTTAGAGTCGTTTTTATTAATTTGGCGACATTTCCGTGAATTCGGCAACGCTTAAGAAAAGGTGCCAAGTTAGCGATATCCGCCAAATTCGTAGATATGAATTTGCAGATCTGAAGAATAAAACATCCTGATCCCGTTTGTATATACTAAATGAAAACACTAAAATTGTATTAGAAGATGCACCCGTTCTACTCTTATTCTGTTTCAACAATCGGCTAAATGAGTTTATTGGCTAAACACAATGAGATTATTGGCTAAACACAATACATGAGATTATTGGCTAAACACAATATATGCGTTTATTGACTGAACACAATATATAAGTTTGGAAACTCTTTGCCAAAATAAATTAAAGTGACGTATTCAGTCCGTAATTAATATAATTAAAAGAAAAACCAAACCGTTCATTTATAAGATATATTTTTATATCCGTTTATTTATTATTCAAATCGAAAAAATAATAATAAAAATTAACAGACACATTTGATTCAATTGCGTTTCTGAGCAACATGATGTAAGAAAGAATCTTTCTCATAAAATGCTGATAATCAAATAACCATTTTGATTTCTTAATACTTTTCATTGTTGAGTAAGAGTCCGTGACAAATAAGCCATAGTGATAGAGTTTCCATTTCAATTCATGTTTCAAACCTGCGATTTTCAACAGTGACTAATAAGCGCAATAAACTCCAACCAAACTCAGAGATATAATTTTCTTCAAATAAATTGGCGAAAAAAATATCGTCTGAATGCTATCTCTATGGAAGGCTTAATTGTTTCTATTTCAATTCCTGTTTCAAACCTGCGATTTTAAAAAAGTGACTAATAAGCTCAATAAACTCCAACGAAACTCAGTTTCTTAATTTTCTTCAAATAAATTGGATTAATAAATATCGTCTGCATAATTCTATCTTTAAAGAAGATTTAAATGTTCGTTTTTAATTAATACTAGCAGCATACCCGTCCTTCGTACGGAGTATATAATATAAAAAAACTTATAATTCGCAATCATGTGCAAATTCTGATAAAATATTAAATTTATTGCTCATAAAGAGAAGTTTAAGAATATCTGTTCTCACTATGCAAAATTATCTTCACGGGCAAATCTGAAGAATAAAATATCCTGACCCCTTTTGTAAACAAATTCACACACAAAAAAAAGAATTGAATCAATATATGCAATCACGTACTACTTATATTGTCGCAAATTAGAAAATATGCCAGTGTGTTAGTAGAAGCTTAAACATATTGTAATATGAGTCTTAAAAATATTTACCAAAATAAAAAAGATGACGTAATAAATTGAAAGTATCAAAAATCCCCGTAATCTTAATACCAGAAGGGCGTAATTGATTCCAATATATGCCAATATATATAAAAATTTTGCCAATATACCTGTACTACTTATATTGTCGTAGATTAGAAGATATACCCGTGCATTTGTAGAAGATTACTTGTACAACGTACTATATATGAGTTTCAAAAATTTTCGTCATAATGAAACAATGGCATAATAATTTGAAAATATCAATAATTCCTGAATCAACTGTCCCCGAAATATCAATAATAATGATGTTTAAACCTGAAGACCGTAATTGATAGTATCCAGTCAAAAATGCAATGTCAATGAAATTTATTTTATATACATATTTTATTAGATTTAATAAAAATCGTATGACACATAACACATTGGATCCGTTGCTAAGCGACATGATATCATCTGCTTCAAATAAATTGATGGAAATCATGTCGTCTGAATAATGTGATCTCCATGGAAGGTTTGGCGACATTTTCGTCTCCATGATATTTTTATGGATTTACAAATATTTTTATCAATTTGGTGATATTAAAAAAATTAGTTAAATGCTTTACTAAGTAGGATGGATGGACAGACGGACAAATGCTACAGAAACATCATTTCAGTATTCTATTCTAAAAAAACAAATTTAATTTCATTGATTTGGGTCATTTTTATTAATTTGGAGATATTTCCTCTAATTTGGTAAAGTTTAAGAAAAGTTACCAAGTTATTTAGAGATATTCCGCTAAATTGGTAGCTCTAAATTTGCAGATCTGAAGAATAAAATATCCATATCCGGTCTGTATATATACTAAATGAAAACACTAAAATTGTATTAGAAGATACATACATCCGTTCTACTCTTTTTCTGCTTCAACAATCGGCTAAATGAATTTATTGGGTAAACACAATATATGAGTTTATTAGCTAAACACAATATATGAGCTTTGAAACCTCTTTGCTAAAATAAATAAAAGTGTGATGTACGCAGTTCGCAATATATATAATTAAAAGAACAATCAAACCGTTCATTTATTATGAGTTTATTAGCTAAACACAATATATGAGCTTGAAACCTCTTTGCTAAAATAAATAAAAGTAATGTACGCAGTCCGCAATATATATAATTAAAAGAACAATTAAACCGTTCATTTATAAAATATATTTTTACATCCATTTATTTATTATACAAATAGAAAAAATAATAATAATCATTAACAAACACATAATTCCATTCCTTTGCCGAGCAACATGATATAAGATAGAATCTTCCTCATAAAATGCGAAATTAAATAACCATTTTAATTTCTTTATACTTCTAATCGTTGAGTAAAAGCTTGTGAAATACATGGAGGTTAATACATGTAAAAACATGGAGGTAGATTTTTCCATTTAAATTCATGTTTCAAACAATTCATGCTTCCAGATAGTGACTATTTAATGCAAAAATCCTGCATCAAACTCAAAAATAAAGTTTTAATTCCCTTTGACGCTTTAAACAAACGATTTTTATCCTTTCCGTTTGGATAAACCACGGAGTTGGAGAGTAGAACTCCTATAAAAAAAGTTCCGTTTTTCATTAATATCTCAACAACCCCTGATCTTAGAAACTTGAAACTTGGGCAAAATTTATGGGGGGCTATTTCAAGGCAACCCACAAAATTTCATTAAATTCGGTTCAGCCGTTCTCTCGTGATGATGAGACAAACGAAAGTTTCGTTTTTTACTAATATCTCGAGAACCACTGGTCGTAGAAATTCCAACCATAGACTAAATTTTAAGTGGGGCTATTTCTAGGCTACCCACAAAATTTCATCAAATTCGGTTCAGCCGTTCTCCCGTGATGATGGGACAAACAGACAGACAGACAGACAGACAGACAGACAGACAGACAGATTTTCAATTTTATTTATATAGATATCGACAACCTTTGAAACTTGAAACATGGACTAAATTTTAAGTGGGGCTATTTCAAGGCTACCCAACCCACAAAATTTCATCAAATTCTGTTCGGCCTTTCTCCGGTGATGATGAGGCAAACATACAGACAGACAGATTTTCAATTTTATTTATATAGATAAAAGACTATTGACGGATTGTTAGGCGTCGACATACAAAACTATTATCCAAAGTATCTTCCCTCTTGAATGGAACGAACTAGATTCACGAGAAGGATGTTAATAAATTTATGATATAATATTACATATAAAAAGTGAACATATTTCATAATAGTTAATACTTCTTTTTAATTTCATGTGATTTTTTGATAAATTCATTTGAAAAATGTGCAATCTCTCGAGAATGGTTCATGCCTCCGTTTTAAAGTTTATGTCAATCGTTTCCTAATGAAAAATTACATAGGAAATTATTATTTACGAACTTTATTGATGGTTTTGGTTTTTTGATGATTTTTTTTTAAATTTCATTCGAAAATTTGGCAGTCTTTCGAACATTCGATTGCGTTTAAACACAATAAGCTTCCAGTGTTCACTGGTTGAAATTTTTGTTCCAAATTTCGTTTGAGAAGCCCCATTCGTTCGTGGGATATCGTCTGTACAGATTCACTGGCACACACACTCATCATCTGAAAAATGTTCGACACACACACACGAGCTTTCACACACACATACTTTCACACACACATACTTTCACACACACATACTTTCACACAGACTTCACCTCGAAAACTTTCGATTCGTATCTAGGGGTGCTTGAAACGTGATCTCCCATCTAAAACTCGAATTATAATTTTCGACCCCGTCACAATATTTTCCTTATACAGTATACTATGTATATAAGGAAAGTAATACCGTTTAGTAGTGGCTTATCAAATCAGAAAAAAAAAATGCTGAGGGTATTCAATCGTGAAGTCGTATTGGGCTGTGAAATATATGTCCCAATCACATAGATATGTTTCAGTTTTATCGTCATTTCACCGGTTATAATAGTGGCGCTAAAAAGAATATACTTCATTTAATACGAGTTGATGAGAGCAATAACATGTTTCATTCGTTTTTCATGATATCTTATTAACATAATATGGAAATTGTGAACCACTGTTTTGTCATTTTTTTATTTTAAATTCTTTTCTGCGCAAATTTGTCAAAAATAAAAAGAAATTTACTCACGAAATTCTGTGATATATTATACAAGTAATTAATATTATACAAAACGACCTTTATAAAAATGGACCACTGGGGACCCTATTTATCAGGAGGCCCGAAGCTTAAGCTTCATTAGCGTTATAGTAAATTTGCCACTATGTGCAAGAAATTCTTCAGAAAAGTAAACGAATTAAATAGCACTTAATTAAATTTTGCAGTGGGGCACAGCCACCTAATCTGATAAAATGAACTAGAATTTTTTGTAGTTATTTTGCGATATGAAAAGTGTTGACAACAAATATATGTTTCGAATATATTTTTAGATTTCTGATCGCATGAGAGTTTTTACTTTCCTTATATGTATAACGTATAAGGAAAGTGTTGTGACGGGGTCGAAAATTCGCATTCGAGTTTTCGACGGGAGAGCGCGTTTCAAGCATTCTAAAGCTTATGTCAATTGTTTACCAATGACAAATTACATGAGAAATAATTATTTAAGTAGCATTATTGAAGGTTCTGAGTTTTTGATGATTTTTTCAAAATTTCATTCAAAAATTCGAGGTTTTCTGAACGTTCGATTGCATTTAAAATGGATAGGCTTCCAGTATTCAATGACGTTCAAAACGCCATTTCAGATTTTGCAAAGTACCCAAGAGAGATACCTTTCGCTTAAAATGTTCTAAGGCACATACCGTAGACAAAAAAGCTTCAGGCTGGCCACACGTGTTTTAGAAAGTGTTTCTTCAGACCAACAGGTTTTTTTACGAAGGTAATAAACACGTCGAATTAACTTTGAAATTGTATAGACGCCCTTTATAGGAAAGAAAGCAATTGACACTAAGTTAACAAAACTTTCCTCATAAAGTTAAAATAATGACGGGCAGAGAATCCTTCCAGACCACATATTCGGGTGCAGAAGCAAATTGCTGGGGCTGCGAGTAAAGGCACCCTTTTAGGTAATAACCATTTAGAAAACCGATGCGGTGGTCGAGCGGTCAGGGGCATGCGTTTCCGTCTAATCGCTCGATTGCCGGGTTGTGGGTTCGAATCCCGCCAGCGGGCATGGATGTTGTGTTGTCGAGGTTTAGTCAGTCTTCTGCCCTTGGGGAGGCATATTACACTTCGCCATAGGACCAGGGGTCTATTGGACGTAGTGTAAGGCTTTCCTTTACCACGGGGATTAGAAACAACAACAACAACCATTTAGAAAGCAAAAGGAGGGTCCAGAAAGAATTTCATATTTTACTATAGTATATGAAAATATAATACAAGAGAATGCGATTGGCTAAGAGAAAATATTGGAATTACACACCTCGAAAATTTGTTCCCGGTCACTCAAACTGCTGCTCATACCTTAGGGTGAGTCGAGTTATGAGTTTTCGACACCTCAAAACTTGAAAAAAGATGTGTTGAGAACAGGGCAGATGAGGTATGAACACAATTCTGATTTTTATGTAAGAGGAGCGTCACTTCATGGACATTATTGTCAAAAACAGTGCAAAAGATGATGACAGGCTCGGGACTCAAGGAAGTCCAAGGAAAAGTTGCAGGTATGTGCCTTGCCTAGAATCTTTCTCAAACTAAAGTTAAAATTGATAAGATTAGGTTTGCGAATGATTTCGAAAGGTTTCGAAAACCGAATGATTTCGAATTTAAGAAATAATTATACATTTAAAATTAACGATTCTCAGCTACTTTAGTATTAACTCAAAGGGGTACTCAAAATTCCTAGGTAAAACAAACGTACTAATTGTAGATTAAATGAATGCAACTTAGCTAAAGACGACAATTTATTTTTATTGGGAGTTGAATATAATATTAGAAAATTCAAGGCTATTTGTGTATTATGCAATTTGTGTAAATAAAAATACATTTTGTCAAACAAAATGAGGTTTTTATTGTTTGGTAGCTACGTCACAAAATCCCGCCGAATATTTCCGACACGCAAAATCCCATGCAAACAACTCCGTCACAAAATCCGACGCGAGTGACAAATACTTTAACGTTTAAACAACAAATGTGTAAAGTTTTTATGTTCTACGATATTTTCCCTGCTATTTTGTTTTATTCTGTTTTACCAAATTTTTAATCAGATCCCACAAAAATTTTAATTCATTATCCAAGCCGCTCTTTTTGCAATTGTGTGGTATTTTATTTATTATTAACATCCTACTTAAGATAGATAAATTTCCATGAATGATGCGATAATAACCTGATAGGCGTTCTTTTTGTTTAAGTTACATAGCTCAAATTACTGCAGAAATAATTACACATTAAAAAATTCGTTAATACAACATGTAACAAATTAGTAACGATATCAACTGGTTTCTAAGACATAAAAAGCTGCCCTCTTCAGAATAGAAAGAAAATAAAAGCAAAACAACAGTAGAAAAAATTCCTTTTACTGACGTGGTTGATCTGTCTATTTGTCCAAAAGACTTTGTTTTTTGCCTCTCAAAGTACATATTTTTCAGATGTACTTTAACTACATCTGAAAACGTTGTTTTAACATATATGGTGATACTGTATTTTAAATATATTATTAAAACACAGCATATTATTCATTATTCTTTCAAAAGTATTGAAAGTAATAAAAAGGTTTCGAAATTTTTTTAATTTCAAAACAAGTGTTACTAAATGTAGCAATATTGACTGCGATAAAAAAGTGGGGGGGAACTTTTGGAATTGCTCTACATTGAAAAATTATTTACTTCTCCTTATTTGACAGCATGCGTTTGTTACAATTTCAATTTCAGTGATTCATATACTATATGTTTCTTCGTTTATTATCTCGTATCGTTTGAAGTATAACAATTTAAATTAATGGTTTGTAACCGGTGCGCCTCGGTGATAGGCGGGTGTGCCGTGGATGGGCGTGGTTATTTCTTTTTGTTCCGAAAAATATTAAATATCCAAATGTTTTCAAATACCAATAATTTTGCAATCTCCATGGCTGCAATGTAATGCAAGTTGGAGCCTCAGAAAGGATGTGATTGGTCAAGGGCGTTATGGACTCAAAAAGGTAATATTCGTAGCGTAATCTGCTTATGACTGCAGTTTATCAAAGAAAAATTAGCATTTGGTGGAAGTTAGGACTAATTTATATAGATAAAATGAAACTAATTCTAATGTTAACTAACTAGTTCTAATGTTATTTGCAAGTTTTTGCGATGCGAAGAATTATATCACATATTATATGCAGGAATAGGAAATTTATCGTGTATACGTAAAATGCTGTCAAAACGTCATAAATAAGTAATTTTATACACTGCATCTTAGTTTGCTTTATATGCAAGAGCTAAAAGACTAATGTGTGTATCTGCTAAGATGTCTGCAATATTTAGGGACTAGTTAAAAGTCCCCTTGCAATAAAATAGATATTAAGTTCTTGGAAATGAAGTAGAAAGCAACTATGGTACTACAAATAAACTACTACTATCCTCAAGCAAGAATGGATTTTGCAAGAAATCATATTTTTTGGAAGAAATAATTGATAAATATGATATTCAAAAGAAAAAGGTTTTAGTTAAATGGCTCAAATGGGCTTTTTAATGCCAGGATGACCAAGGATAAATATAATATACAATATGTTTCAACGCTGAGCGAAAGATTTGTTAGCAATGATTGTTTCCCACGTAGGCTGCTTTTGGAAAAGTTAGTTTCAATTAAATGAAATTATTTTTCTCGTGACATCGGTTGGCTATAGTGACCTTAAATTTCGGCACGATATAATTATCGTTCATGGATTGCAAAAGGCTGATATGTAAAACAGACTCATGTAGTCAGCGAGATAATTGACCAGTCCTTAATATTATAGAAACATGTTGGGACTGTTAGCTACTCTGTAAAAGCTTTCAGGATATGTTCAAAGAGGATTCTTCTACGGCAACCGGGAGTTTTATGCCGATAATAGGAGGATCTCGTGTTCTTATCTCCCATCCAGCAAAACCTAATTCGCGGTTGCGTGATCATTCGCTATGTAGGGTCCGAAGAACACCCGCCAAGGTCAGAGTCGCCGACAGTTTTAGACTCAGATCACAATTTGACCAGTCATACCCTGGAAGAGTCTAGTTCATGGTACGAGGAATAAATGACCCGAAAAATCCGAGAAATCTATCAACGTACCACTCCTTAGATTTATGTGCCCCTTTAGAGAGATGGTTCCATTTCAACAGAAGAAAGGTCCATCCGCCTTGAAAAAGCGGCCTCCCACGGAAGGGGTATCTTTACAAGACAGAGGAAGTGTAAGTTGTTTTCTTTTAAAAAACACAAAGCTTTCCACCGATAAAGATTTCTTAAATTATAAACACAGGGAACTTTCTGCTAGTTACAAGACTCATCTGTTGCAAAACGATTCGATTTTTGGTTTTCAGATCAAGGAACCGAATTTAAATTTCGGAACATGTTTTTACTTCAGAGAAAAGCATGTAAAATCATAAAAATCACCCTCCCCTCCAATGATGACTTATATAGATTCAACATCAAATTCCGAAAGGGTTGGGGAATCCCCAAGGATTTCCACTCTCCGGTTATTCATTCATTTCTGGTTCAAAATTATTTTATTTGAATTGAAACATCTCTTTCTCAGGGTTGGCTATAGATAGAGGTTATATGATAACTAATATGAATTTAGCATCAAATTCTAGAGGACTTCCAGTGCTTTACTAAAGATTCCCACTTCCGCTTCAAAAACATTTCTAGAAACATCTATATCTGAAGATTGTCTATAGATAGAGCTTAGATTATGGCTGATATGCATTCAGAATTAACACTAAGGATTTCAACTTCCGGTATTTTGTTCACTTCCGATTAAAAAATATTCTTGAAACATCTATTTCACATAATTGGCTATAGATGGATCTCAAATCATAACTGGTGGGGATGCAGCATCGAAATCTAGAGTAAATAGGAGTGCTCACTAAACGTTTCTACTTCCAATTCTATGTCACTTGCGGTGTTTTCCGAAAGTATGCAAAACAGCATAAAAATGCTTAACGGTTCTGTTAAAAATGAAGCGTGTATACCATTTGCCACCATATGAAGACTCCTTCATAAACTTCCTGTTTTAGTTAGTTTTTTAAGAAAAAAAGAAAGAAGAAAGTTAGAAAGTTGACAAGAAAAATTATGAAAACTATGATATCAAGTGATACTGTGGATTTTTTAATGAAATGATTTAAACAAAAAATAACACTTAGAACATTCGAAAAAAGTAATTTCTTCACAATTTTCTGCAAAGTAATTAACCATTCTAGTGTTGAAAGTAAGGTCCAACACATTTTCAAACGACTTTAAATTTCAACCCATACTAAACCCAGGATTTTTGTTTCAAGCATGCGGTATCCTATTTTTGAATTTGTCAGAAGAAAACTCGTTGCATCATTCGCATGATGAATTTCCTACCGTTTAAATTTTGCTAGCATTTGTCCTTAAACTGTGTAACCCCACCTCTTCTTCAATCCTTGTAATTTCCGATTTATTCTGGTGAAAAAAGTAACCATCAAGAGGCTTGCTTCTTGGAAGTATGGTTGCTTGTAGTGGTATAACAGAAACTTCTATGATTTTATTAGGAATAACTTTTTATTTATTTATGAGTCTTTTAGACCAGACCAGGTGTCAAGGAGTAAAAGTGTTCTTTCATTATTTTGTGGAACGTAAATGACGAAAACAGTACCAGTTTTCACTGTGACTTTTTTGTCAGTTTTCCAGAAATAGTAGAATCTCCGTAAACGTCATTTGCTAGGTTAGTGGCTTCCTCCATCGTCTTCTTCGACGCAAAACTTACTCAGGACGAAATTCCAACTCGACTTTGTGTCAAAATACTCTCCTTGCAAGATCCAGTTTTTTGTCTGGTAAGCTGTAAACGGGAAAACACCTAGAGAGCGACTGAAGTTGAGAGGGACCGATTGTGTGTGGAAAAGGACTCTGAGGTGTTAAAGATTAAACATTGGAGAAACATTGCTTCAAGAAGGACAGCTTGGAAGGATCTTCTGAGGAAGGCCAAGGCCCGCAGTGGGTTGTCAAGCCATTAAGAACGATGATAAAGAGTTGTAACCTCTAATAATTAGTACATTCGAACAATTCACAAGTGCAACCATTTTGCTAATTCTCACCTCAATGCGTCGAGCGCTCACGATCAATCCATGTTCAAAGCTCGTTCGATTCCGTCTTTTGCCATTATCTCTTATGCAATGCACATCGTTAGTTTTTTCATATCTCCAACTTTCACTAATTATACCTATTCAGTAATCTGCGAGATAGCTGTGGCTAAATATCTAAAATAATTGTCAATTTTTCAAGTTCCAAAAGAAAAATTTCAACCTTATAGTTTCTAGACACTTTTTCTTGGAATATGTTGTTGAAAATGTCTTTTAAGTTTTCTAATGGATGATAGAGGTGTTTAACGTGATGAATAGGATTTGAATGCATATATTCATTACGTTCGCGTGGCCGAAATGACCTATGGATTTCATTTTATTCCTCATGGAAATCAAAACTAAACTTGGGGGGGGGAGTATGCAGCAACAGGAAACATACTACTTTTACATTTTCTTCTATATTAATAATAAGCGCCAAGAATAACAGACAATAATACTCATTAAAAAGGTGTTAAAAATTGCGTTTTTCACTTCCTGTTGTTAGCAAAATTCCAAAATTTGAAACATGTACGAAACAAAACTCTAAATAATGTTCTTCAACTCACTTAAAATCACTACTGTAGCCATCTGATAGATGAAAAGGGCGATTTTGAGGACAACATCATGCCATCAATTCTCAGGAACAAATGTGTATCAGCAATTTCGCAAAATAACATCGTTAAAAGTTTTATAAATAAGGGATTTTTGCAAGTTAAAATAGTAATTTCTGAAGCTTCACATATTTATTGGGTTGATCGGAAAGTTGTGCATGATTTAGATAGACAACTTCTAATGAAACAAACTTTACTGATGCATAAAATTAATCATTAATATAGTCTCCATCCTTACTGGTGATACGTGGATCTGACTAGACCATTATCCTCTATTCATCATCATCAACTTGCCTTGGCCGCCCACATCTAGGCACGTCTTCAAGAGTGAAATTTCCCTCTCGAAACTTTTTAAACCATCGTTTACATTGAAATCCACTGATAGCATTTGAGTATACAAAACAAATCTTCCAGTGGCTTCTGCAGCATTTTCATTAAGACTAAATTCATAAAGCATGAAATGTCGGATATGTAGTTTGCCATAAGACATTTGTTTGCAAATGAAAAGTGAATTATATGAAAAATGAAGTTAGAAAAGAAAAGGAATCAGCTCAAGATTATAGCAATTATAAAATGTGCGATTGCAGAATCATTTTAATGGATAGGCACTTAATTTTTGGGCACTTAATTTTTGGTAAACTCAAATCTTGCATTACTTTCCGATCAACACGATAGTTCCATTATTTTTGCTTTTTACTTATATAAATAAGACATGAAAACTCAACTTATTACTGGAGGGACAGCGACAGAAATGACAAATCTGAACATCAAAATGCATTTAGTATTATTTATTATTGAATAATACACTCTGTGTGTTGCAAAAATATAGGCACCCATAAGAAATTGAGCTACAACCGCGAAACTTGATATGTATATATCGTTTGAGGAGGTATGCAAATAATTAGCATTAGGGAGCAAAAAAAAACGTTTTATTAAAAAATAGAGGCAACAAAATTATGACATTTTAGTTAGTGGTAATTTTTTCCTGGCAGCTATACAAGCCGATATTCGGTGCGGTATGGAGGCAATTAAGTTGCTCTATGTCCCTCTGTAGAAGACTCTGCCACAAATGTTGCAACTCGTCAGCTGATTCAATGGTATTCTGAGAATGCTGCAATTCTTGTAGCAGCATGTCCCAGACAGGTTCTATTGGTGATAGGTCTGGGGACTTGGATGTCAATGGGAAGGTATCCTCAAAGATCTAATCCTCAAAGACATTTTTGAGAAAGTCGTACAGTATGTGGTCGAGCGTTGTTTTGTTAGTAAAAGGAATCTGTGCTGCTTGACAGCATAGTCAGAACAATCGGCTGCAGAATATCGTCAATGTAAAAACGAGCCATCAGATTGTCTTGCAGCAAAACTAGAGGATATCGGCTGTCCGACGAAATAGCTTCCCAGACTGTCGCACCACGTATGATGGCCATGTGCCGCTCGACAACAAATTCGGGATCAAAACGCTGGCCAGTCCTTCTCCACGCACGTGTGTGGCGGTCATCAGCACTGAGAAGCGGGATTCGTCGCTAAAGTCAGCATGTCTCCAATCAAACGCTGTCCAGGGTGACCGAGCTCGGCGCCAATCCAAACGGCTCTGCCTAGGTTGAGAGGTCAGTGTTAGGCACTTTAATGGACGTCCACACCTAATCCCACCTTCTGTCAGTCGTCTCTGAATAGTATCCCTTGATACAGGATGACAAATGTCTTCGAATGGTCGATTGAAACGCCATATGTGGAGACGTGTCTCCTCTCCTGACTGCACAATCCTCTCGAGCAGTTATCTGTTTGGAGCATTCTGAGCCTTTGCGACGGTTACATGTGCCTTGTCTGATACACTGTTGCCAGCACCGAACAACTACCATGTCATTCCGACCAAGTTGGCGACTGATACGCTTGTTGGACCGACCAGCTTCCCTTAGGCCTATGATGTGACCTCTCTCTAAATCCAACCGTTGTTCAAAGCGCTATCCAGTACATCTCAAAGGAATCTTTGTACACACCTTGTAGTATCAAAGCAGAAAATCCAGTTCTAATTGCCCGTGAGTAAGAACACCGGTCGTTTTAAATACTGCACGATACATCGCTCTTATGCGCGTTGCATGAGCCCTATAACATCATTTGCGCTGTCAGTTCAATCATGTGCATAACTCTTTAAACGACAATTGTATATATCGAGTTTCGTGGCTGTAGCTAATTTTTTTTCTGAGTGCATATTTTTTGCAACAGTGTGTACTTTTGTTGAAAAATATATAGAACAGGTTGTATTTTAAACAAATAATGCAAAAACTACCTGTCTTACTTATTATATTTTTAAAGCTCAAGGGACACAAAATTGACAATTATCAAATATTCAGCAATGCGTATGTAGAGTAATTGTAATATGTATTTCTTTCTCAGGTAATTGGTGCAGTGGATGCGGATGTGGACGAAGACAACAGACGTCCGATCTGGAACGTCGCTCACATGGTAAATGCCCTGTACCAAGTGGATTATTATTTGGACCAAGGAGCAAACAGTTTGGAATTTGACATTTCGTTCGATTGGGAAGGTGAAGCCAAATTTACGTATCACGGGATACCTTGCGACTGTTTCCGTAGTTGCCTTCGTTATGAACACTTCATCCCTTATCTCAATTATATGCGAATATTAACAACCCCAGGTAATAGACTTCATTACTTTCGAGTGGCGTAAATGAGTGGAATTTTGTGCAAAAAACCGATGTCAAGACCGCTGGTCTTCCGAAAATAACGGCAAATTGTATTCGGAGCTAGTTTACTGCCAGTCACGATCTCATTGCAGAAGATCAATTATCTTCACGATAGTTCTTTAATAACGATTCAAATGTTTTTTGATCATGAGAATGTCATTCAGTGGTAAATATTTTAACATAAATTGTAATTTATTGAAGCGAAGCGAATTCCGAACGTAATTCGTAGCACCCACATAAATATGATTGTATACGAGTTTCGCTGTCACAGTAAGGCCTGATTTAAACTATGACTTCAACTGACTAGCCAGCAGCTGATCTCCAACTGGCCTATGCTGATACATGATGTCATCTCAGTGCACATGCAACCAATGTTGTAAATTTGGCGTATTTTTCCCCATTTCTGAGTTATTTCTGTAAAGCCTGGCTTTCACTTAACGACAAGTGCTGGCTTATAGGCGAGTCTTGAGGGGGGGAGGGGGGTATATATCTTGAGTTGAAGTGTGTATGAGAGAATGTCAATGGGCACAGGGGATGCTCATCCAGGGGCATAGCTGACTTAATTATTTTTACCTCGCTCTGCGCATATGATGGCATGGGAATTAAGAACTCCCGCATTTTGTTTTCGGGCTGTCATGAGGAACCGAATTTGTTAACTACGACTGCCATATTACTCCAACGACGTCACTAAATTTCCTTGGACGTCACTGGATCCTGTGAATCAACACAATTTAAAATATTTGAGCAAGTTGTGCATGCTTGGATATTTCCACTTCAAAATTAACAAACTGTTTTTAACTGTAATAATGGGTGTATTTTGGCAACTCCTCTCAAAATTTACTCTGGACTGTGACATCTCGAATGACGAACTTAATTCCCATGTCGTCAAGGTAACAACGTTTTCATTGGTTGCCGGGCTCAGTGCCCAACCTTATATTCATCTTGAGTGGGCAGTTGAAACAAAAATGTTTGAAATCGCTAGCTTCTTCAATAGCTGATCTAGCCAGTCGTACTTGCAAAGCTGGCATGACGTGTTTACATGAAGCCAGTAGCTGGCATTATCAACTAGCATAACAACTGGCACCGTGTAAACCAGGCCTAAAACTCAACCGATGCGAATGAAATTTCGCACACAGCATAAACTATGGAAAACTTGTAGAACGTATATAAGCACAAATAAGACAATAATAACGCAACGTGCTTATATACGTTTCTCAAGTTTTCTTACCCTTTGCACAAAGTGTTTCTACTTATTGATAGCATAAACTAATCATGTTTTAGGTCATGACGAAAGTCCAATTTTAAAATTCAATCTGTGAACTGAGGTCGAAGATCAGATAATTCAATCCTACATAATAAGAAGTGAATGGAGAAGTGTTCAAAGGTTCAAAATGGGGGAAAGTGGGCAATATGGAGATGTATTCGCTACTTTAACATACTCTAATGCGGTGTAAAATGACATCATACACACTAAAAATATGGATAGAAACACATAAAATACTAGGTTTACTGCCACAAGAATGACACTTTTAAGCAGATAAATTCCCAAATACACATTTAAAAAGGTAACTATATGAAAGTGTTATTTTATTATTTTATATGAGAATTACACGTAATAATTGGTATATTTTATTTTACGCTGAAAAGACCGTTTTAAACAGGTCATTTTACGCACCTGTTTGCCTGATACCCACTTGCTTACTTGCTTAAAAAGGTCCTTTAGGAGGTACCCATTTAAGCAGGTAAACAAGTGCGTAATATGAACATTTTTCTGTTACCTCTTTACCTGTTTAAAACGGCATTTTGGCGTAAAATAAAATATACAAATTATTCTGTTCAATTCTCATATAAAAGAATAAAACAGCACATTCATACAGATATAGTTACGTTTTTATGTCAATAAATGGAAATTTACCTGTTTAAATGTGTCATTCTAGTGGCAGTAAACTATCTTTTGCGTATTTTTATCCATATTTTTTAGTGTATACAGCTACACAAGTCATTTGGAGCATTCTGCTCATGATGCAGTTGTGACAATGATGTTGCACATTTTCCACTCCTGTTCAAGTACTGATCAAAGCTGTTTGGAGGTTCTGGAAGAAGACTTTCCTTCATTCTGCCCAGACCGTCCGACCTATCCGAAAATGTAATATATCTGTTTGGGTGGCAGGAAAAGTGCCACCCAATTTAGACCAAAACCACCAAAGTGATAACCACAGGGGGAAAAGCCATCCTTCCCCTGATCTATCACCTCTCGAAAGGACTTTCGGACCTACAGATTTATTGTGTACATACTCCCCGTAGACATTGGGAAAGTTTTGTAAGGTGTCTAAGATCGGACTCGGAACCTACAAATATGATTTTCTTGCATCAACCGCCTTGCATCAACCACTGCCTTAACCACTTGCCTTAATATCTACCCTCAGGAGACCATCAACTTTCAGTGCGTCTTGCTGTTACATCCCATACATGTTTTATGGTATTTAAGTCCTACAAATATGCTGGCCATGGTTTTAGTCCTACAAATATGCTGCCCATGGAGAATATTCTCAATTCCCTAGAAACTCACCAACGAGATTGGTTTTATAAAGACGTACACCATCGTTCACAAACCCGAATTCGGAACTGATATCACGCCGAATAAATCTTAAATAGGGCTCTACGTTATCATCTCTGTAGTATATCATCCAGTCATATATCCTTAAGAAAAATGTGTAAGAATTTTGCCCATTTGACATATAGCCAACCATGCCAGTTACCAACCAGCCACTACCTCCTCTATAATGACGCATTATAGAGGAACAGGAACGGATGTTGGTGACACGCTCCATCTTTATTTACATCGACTATAAAGGTAAACGTCCAGTAATCCGCAGCGGACGGACAGCAAGCGCTGGACGGTTCGGAAAAAAATATTCTTAGCATTATTTTATACAAAAACGAATTATCTAACGTAGCTTGTCTTCTAAATAAGCGCCCGCTACTTAAATAATACATTTACAGATGACACCACTCACTGTCTAAATAGTTAGTTTCAATCCAAATCCTTAGTTTAAGCGCAGATGCAATCGCTTACATAAAAGTACACCGTGGAAAGCAAAAAATAGAAAGATGTGGCCGATCATGAGTTGGGCATGCGCAGTCGACCGGCAGAAAAAACCACCGGACTTCATTTAAGATAAGAGGGGAAACGATAATCTCAATTTCTATACGTTCACTTAAAAAATCACCAAAAATAAAATAATGTATTAATTAAAAAAAAAAAATCTAAGAATGCGAAGATATAAACACGATTTTCTGCCAAACTATACAAATTTGCTAATTTTTCTTTTTCGGATGAGACTATTTAAGTATCAGATAACCTAAAAATTACAAATTTCGATGTATTTAAAAATAAATAAATATGAAGAAATGGTCCTACGGATTCGGTTCAAAAATCATTGGAAAAAACAATTCTCAATCTTTCGATGGTGTCCATATGGAAGTTTTGTGATAAGGAACCGATTTGTGTGAAAATCGCTCAAAATCATGCTAAAAAACTAATTCGAGTAACTAAAAAACTAATTTGAATTTTAAAGAAATGTTGTCGAGGCGCACCGTCTTGGATCCTGAAATACTTGTGTACTAAATAACAAGACCGTACGACGCTCGGATTTTCTGCTACAGATGAGGATTCTAGTCAAAATGAGGTGGGTGCAGATAACATCAAAAATTATTTCAAGGAGTCTGCGAAAGACTCTCTTTCTCTTCTTCCATTATCAAACAACCAATAACTGCTAATTCTTCGGCACTATTTGCCATGCTTACTGAAATAACTATCACAAGTGCTACTACACTATCCTGTGGTGTAGCGTGATACGATTATAGACTTCGAACCAGTAATGCGCAAGTATAACACTTAGATCATTCATTTGTAAAGAAATTGATTGGTAAAATATGGGCGCGAAGCCCTCTTTCGGAATTAAGCTACGACACTAACATTATCACTACTAAATAGTAGCATTCATTCTATTCACTGATAGTGATAACAATCACTATTAGTGTATAGATGTGATAACAATCACTATCAGTGTATAGATGTGAGAACAATCACTATCAGTGTATAGATGTGAGAACAATCACTATCAGTTGAAGACCCAGACCGTCTTCAACTGATAGTGATTGTTCTCACATCTATACACTGATAGTCAGTGTATAGATGTGAGAACAATCACTATCAGTGTACTATGCGTGTCAAACCTCTACATGATTATGTATGACGTTTTAATTTGATGTAATTTATGCTTTGCTGAAAATTGGGCCTGTTTTATTTCCTTTTTTGTATTTGTATTTAATACAGGTTTACTTTTAAATTTTCTGTCAATATACTATTTAATGTAATTTTATAATCGTTTAATCTTAAATTATCATGTTTATAATACAATTTAATTATCATTATTCGGTAGTTAATTTATGCAAATTTTGTCTGCCGATTTGGTCTGTATACAGGGTGTCCCAAAAAGATTGAAACGCGCTTTAATTATTTACCTGTTGGAGATAAGTAAGCAATGTAAATTGCAAAAATGTTGAAACTAAAGTAGGAAAGAAGAATACGTTAATACAATAGTCCTCCCATTAATTTTTTAAAAAATGCATTTTTTAAATTTTTATACGACCCCCTTAGACAAATTTGGTCAATATTTTTTTTATTTTTAATGCAACACGATCATTAAACAAGAAAGATCAATCATGCTTAAAGCATTGATTATGAAACACTTTCCAACTTCAATGCAATTTTATTTAAACAAGTCTAAAATGCAATACATTCCTCGGTAATATTTTGAAACTTATCACAATACTGCATTAATTTATTATATTTGAAAACTTAAACCTTCATCGAAAAAAATGAACTTCATTCAAATGACGGCATTGAAATATAAATTGCCTGGTTTAAACATCTCTAAAATGTTATACATTCCTCGGTAATAGTTTTAGAATTATCATAATATTACGATAATTTATTATATTTGAAAACTTCATCGAAAACAACTGAAATTAATTCAAATGACGTCATAGAAAAAATAACACGCCTGGATCTCTCTATAAAAACAGGATTTCATTCATAACTATCTCCCATTCATTTCATTCATCACAATACTATAATAATTTATTTTATTTAAACATTTTGTTTAAGACCATGGAGTTACATGCTATGAAGTTACATGCTCTATGCTTGAAACTTCATCGAAAAAAATCGTCCTTCTCTTTATGAAATCAATTAATATTTCATTCATATCAGCCATGCAGACTCCATGGACTAAATTATTTTGTGTTAAAAAAATACAAGAATTCTAATACAACTCATTCTATATATTTTGCTGTTTACATTTTACATAGGTGAAAAATAGGCTTAGTTGTAGAAATAATCAAATTTAGATGAGCATGTAAACTCAAATATATTGTCATTGCGTTGTTTCAGTATGTAGATGCACAGAATTTAAGCAAAAATAAAGTAGTTTTAGGACGGATACAACACTCAATATGAATTAAAAAGAACTTAAAAAAATCACGATTTTGAAACAAGATGGATGCCATATATCATTTTGAAGTGGGTCATGTGATCGTTTCATATCATGGTCACGTGATCGTTTTATATAAGAGGTGTAATTATTATTTTAATTTTTATTTAAAAAACTACTGAATATATTTCGCTGAATTTTTTTTTTATATATTTTATGGAACAATTTGAATATTACCTAAAATTTTCGAAGCAATTTGTGAATTTTAAATCCGCTTAAAAAATGTTTGAAAAATTAGGTCCCATAGGGCTCAATGTATTTCATTTTTTCGACCCGGGTTCAATCCAAAACTAATTGGGTAATATTATTCATTTATATTCCCATAAATTCTACAGACCGTCTGAACAACATACTAAAATTTCATTTTGATTAAGTCATTTTTACGGCAGTTATCGTGCTAACGGACAGACAGACAGACAGAATGAACAAAGTCATAAACACTTTTCAACTTTGTTGTAAAGTGTTAAAAACCGCTTATGTGTATCTTTAAAATCAACTGAATTATGATAAAGGAAAAAATCAGACTTATGCCACTTTTCCGTATCATGTGAAAGGCTGTTTCATCAGTGAAAATATAGATCATAAACAAATTGACGATGGAAATTGTTTAGATCAAAAATACGTTAATATGTGTCAAAATTTTTTATCATAAATGCATCTAAATAAAGCATTACACAGATAGAGATTATAAAGCAGTGGCACTCACTACGCGGTTGGGTATCCTATGCATTATCATCCAGTTTTATCTTTTTTGTGATATGTCACAAATTTACATTTCTAATTTGATATAGGGTGATCTATCCCCATTCACAATGTTCAATTTCCAATTAAATATAACTCGCTCAATTTTAAAGATACAGATATGCGATTTTTTAATGATCTTGTTGAATTAAAAATAAAAATTTTCTGATTGACGAAATTTATCTAAGGGGGTCGTACAAAAATTGAAAAAGTGTAACTTTTTGAAAACTAATGGAGGACTATTTCATTAACGTAGTCTTATTTCCTACCTTACTTTCAACATTTTTGCAATTTACATTGCCCACTTATCTTCAACAGGAAAAGAATTAAAGTGCGTTTCAATCTTTTTGCGACACCCTGTATAATCCTGTTTGCACGGTAATTTTTATCTATCCACTAATGAAGGGTATGGTGATACCCGAAAGCGCTCTGGTCTTTTTAATTTTGTACGTCATAAAGGATTATTTTTATTAAAATAACCTTTTTTAAATCTACGATTTGTTGCCTTTGATTTAGCAGTGATAACAATCAACTACCGTTAAAGGCGGCCACCCTAGGTTCCATGAAAAAACAGTTGCTCAGAGAGGTAGTCTTCTAATAGAGGTTTATAGTGAAAAGGAGTTATGCGAGTAAGCATGAAATTATGCAAAAACAATTGGAAATACGTAAATGGCAAAATGTGTGTCACATTAACATGCAAATTATAAAATTAAAAAATACTTATTAGTAATTTGATATTTAAGACATAAACTATAAAATGTACTTTTGAAAAAAAATAAATAGTAGCTTGTTTTGATGTTGCAATTTTTTTCTAAACTTTGAAGTAAAGAAAATAAATGAAGTATTTTATCGTCTTTCACAGAAAATTAAGTTTTCATTAACTTATTCACCTTCTTGGGTGTTTAATGAGATAAGATGTAAAGGGGCTTTCTCTATGAGAGTTCTTATGACGGTTTCTCCATAAGAATCGGATTGAAAGCCTAAAAAGCCTAAAAGAAGAATTCTAAATCTTAAATTTGGTTTTAAATAAACTGGCAAAAAGAATCCCCTTCTCAGTCCCCCAAAATGTAGTCGCTTCCGGAGGGAGAAAGGATTCTGATGCTATCTGAATGGAGGTAAATTTAGCATTGCGTCTATGGTGAAAATTTCCGTTTCAAGAATAAATGATAGTTAAAGAAAGTGGTCGCTTAATGGAGATGGTCTCTCAGGTTTTACTGTACTTCAAGAGCTAACGGAGTCGGATTCGGGAGGCAATTCAAAACAATGGACGAACTCGAAAAAAAAAAATCATCTGCACCCGGTACGTTCCGTCCGTCCTCTGAGGACTAAGAGACACGTATGAGTCCGATCTCCGATCCCTTTCTGCAAATGAAATCGAAATTTTAAATCCGAGTTGAAACATCAACATCTCAACAAAATATTGAGAAGGGGGTGTTATTATTTGACATGTTCGAACCTGTTCTTTTATGATGTATTCATTCGCAGATCCAGTTTCTCTGGCTCGATCCGAATCCAACTTCCTAGTACAAATGAGGTCTAACTTCATAAGGTGCGTTTTGATTCACAAGAGAAAAACACATTGTTCCACATTTTTTACTCCATAGACACTGCTGCACAATAACATGGTTTCATCTGACAGAGGGCGTTAGTGAGGGGCGCGACATCCCAGTGGTTAGCCCGCGGGAATTGCACTCGATCGGCCCAGGTTTGATTCCCGCCACTGCCAAAACTGCCGCCGTTGGTCACGCGGAGTACGATCCCGTTAAACATGTGGGTCCGTAAGTCCTTCCGAGAGATTGGTGGTAGGGGAGGGAAGGTACGGTCCCTGTGGATGCCTCCCCCACTGGGTTACGGTCTAAATTGGGCGGTACTTCCCGACCGTCCAAACAGTTACCTTACACCTTCTGGTAGGTCGGACGGTCTGGGTCGAAGAAGACGAAGCAGAGGGCGTTAGTGGGGGTATACTTTATTCTTGTTGACGGGAACACGAGTGAGAACAGGATTGATTTGACTGATGATTGGGAGTCACCCAATTTTCATATGTCTGATGTTATCCAGGAAACACCAGGAATTTGTATTCTGCATATGCCTTGAAACTGATGGACTAACCACACATAACTCTGATTAAGTTCTCTTGCTAGCATCGTTCGGTCAAGCCACGTCATTAACGCTGAATATTTTTCATTCGATGGTCCCAATGCCGATTTTCTACATATTGTCCAAGAACGTTTTCTTACAATCTATACCAACGCTAAAGCCTTGGCACCGTAGATTGGTTCGGATTACATTACGTCCATCCAGAGTACAGATCACGTAACCAAGAGTAAATATTCACACATTTACATTCCTGGTGGTATAAAACAACACTTTCTTTTCATACAACTCTTTCTTTTAATCACGATAAACATGAAAATAAAGAATGCTTATTTTTATAACTCTTTTATTTTGCATATCCCCCCCCCCTCTGTTTGCTTCTTTCGAATGAAATGCGAATTTTAATGGTTCACGTGACAAGATATAATCATTCAAAATTTGCATACTTGCTGCCGTGCACATGCATTTTAAACATTTTTCCACCACAGTTTTTGAGAATACTCATTTTCTCCTACTCATTTAATCCACTCATTATACTTATCTACCGAAAATAAAATGCATGAATACATGCTAATTCAATAGTACGTGATTTTAACCTCAATAAAAATGTGTGTGTTGGAATTTTCTCCATGGTTACTTATGATTAAAAATGGGCAAGCAAAAATGAATTAGTTAGTAATATAAGCCGCGTATAATTTTTCTTAAGTTACATAAAATACATAGAATATTAGCTCTATAAAATTTAGTTTAAAACAAAATACATTACGAAATAATAGTGTCAAAAAATGTATTAAATTGTTTTAATCAAAATTTATTGATTTTATAAAATGTATTAAATGCATTGGAGGCTTTAAAATTATCTGCATTTACTATAATGGTTGTACGGTACATCACTGCAGTTTTAATATTATTTCTACATGCAATTGGAAAACAGCATAGTATTTTATAATTGAAGTACATAAAAGCTTTCTCAATACCTGGTACAATGCACTTAAAAGTCTATGTTTGTGTGTGAAAGAAAATTTAAATTTATAAATAATATTTTAGAAGAAAATTTTGGCGTAAAAATTAATTGAAAGAGTTTAAACAATATGTCCGTGCGTATAGTTTCCGTCCGTAATTGTTCCGAAAATAACCCACCAAATTTATCTCTAAAGTGAGAGTCAACTTGCCTAATCAAAAACGTAAATCATTGGTCATTTGACTACGATATTTATCTTTTAAATTATAATATTTATTTAGCTAACACTTAATTGCTAAAACATACATTTACAAATAATACGTTATACAACAACAAATTTTAAATTCTTTAAGCGATACCTAAGAGGAGCTGTGAGACCACGCTATATTCATTGATATTTTAAAAAAGTCTGCACTCGACCTGATTGTTACAATATAGCATTATACAAGTATATATGGGTTTGTTCGTACCTTTTTGTGCATTTTAACTGCACTAGAGATCACTTAATTTGATTTGAGACACTTGTCACAGGAAGCGAAATTGTTCGACCCAATATTAGAATATTAAAATATTCTCCTAGGCTAAGCTGTGTACCAAATTTCAGCTCTCTAGGATGTAAGAAAGTATGTTAAAAATGCCATCAAAGGAGTTAAAACAGACAGAAATCCCACATCGGTCAAGATGAATTAAACAAGAAAGATCAATCATGCTTAAAGCATTGATTATGAAACACTTTCCAAATTCAATGCAATTTTGTTTAAACATGTCTAAAATGCAATACATTCCTCGGTAATATTTTAAAACGTCTCACAATACTATATTGATTTATTATATTTGAAAACTTAACCTTCATCGAAAAAAATGAACTTCATTAAAATGACGGCATTGAAATATAAATTGCCTGGTTTAAACATCTCTAAAATGTGATATATTACTCGGTAATAATTTTAGAATTATCATAATACCACGATAATTTATTATATTTGAAAACTTCATCGAAAACAACTGAAATTCATTCAAATGACGTCATAGAAAAAATAACACGCCTGGCTCTCTCTAAAAAAGCAGCATTTCATTCATAAATAATTTCCCATTCATGTCATTCATTACAATACTAAAATAATTTATTTTATTTAAAAATTAAAACCATGGAGCTACAAGTAATTTAACTCAATGCTTAAAACTTCATCGCAAAAAATCGTCCTTCTGTCTATAAAGTCAATGAATATTTCTTTCATATCAGCTATGCAGACTCCATGAGCTAAATTCTTTTGCGTTAAAAAAATACAGCAATTCCTATACAACTCATCCTACATATTTTGCTGTTTACATTTTACATAAGTGAAAAATAGGCTTCGTTGTAGAATTAATCAAATTTGGATGAGCATTTAAACTCAAATATATTGTAATTGCGTTGTTTTAGTATGTAGATGCACAGAATTTAAACCAAAATAAAGTGGTTTTAGGACGGATACAACACTCAATATGAAATAAAAATAACTTTAAAAATCACGATATTGAGACAAGATGGATGCCATATATTATTTTGAAGTGGATCACGTGATACTTTCATATCATGGTCACGTAATCGTTTCATATAAGAGGTGTTATTAATATTTTAATTTTTATTTAAAAACTACTGAATATATTTCGCTGAATTTTTTTTTATATATTTTATGGAACAATTTGAATATTACCTAAAAATTTCGAAGCAATTTGTGAATTTTAAATCGGCTTAAAAAATGTTTGAAAAATTAGGTCCCTTAGGGCTCAATGTATTTCATTTTTTCAACCCGGGTTCAATCCAAAACTAATTGGGTGATATTATTCATTTATATTCCCATAGGTCCTACAGACCGTCTGAACAACATACTAAAATTTCATTTTGATTAAGTCATTTTTACGGCAGTTATCGTGCTAACGGACAGACAGACAGACAGACAGACAGACAGACAGAATGAACAAAGTCATAAACACTTTTCAACTTTGTTGTAAAGTGTTAATAAAAGCTACAATATTCAGATGAGTCCAATATTCGGCTTTGCTTCTCTATATAAATACTATAAAAGAGAAATTATTTTATCACGTATTAATTAAAGTTAAATACTGCCATGTTTTTAATATCAACTATTTATCCATAAATCAACTTGATTTTTAACACTTTACAACAAAGTTGAAAAGTGTTTTGACTTTGTTCATTCTGTCTGTCTGTCTGTCTGTCTATCTGTCTGTCTGTCCGTTAGCACGATAACTGCCGTAAAAATGACTTAATCAAAATGAAATTTTAGTATGTTGTTCAGACGGTCTGTAGGAACTATGGGAATATAAATGAATAATATCACCCAATTAGTTTTGGATTGAACCCGGGTCGAAAAAATGAAATACATTGAGCC
Organism: Amaurobius ferox; assembly: GCA_951213105.1. NCBI lineage: Eukaryota > Metazoa > Arthropoda > Arachnida > Araneae > Amaurobiidae > Amaurobius > Amaurobius ferox. The sequence continues at coordinate 121,344,942 of OX578141.1, forward strand.
CTATGGGACCTAATTTTTCAAACATTTTTTAAGCGGATTTAAAATTCACAAATTGCTTCGAAAATTTTAGGTAATAGTCAAATCGTTCCATAAAATATATAGAAAAAAATCCAGCGAAATATATTCAGTAGTTTTTTAAATAAAAATTAAAATAATAATTACACATCTTATATGAAACGATCACGTGACCATGATATGAAACGATCACATGACCCACTTCAAAATGATATATGGCATCCATCTTGTTTCAAAATCGTAATTTTTAAAGTTCTTTTTAATTCATATTGAGTGTTGTATCCGTCCTAAAACTACTTTATTTTTGCTTGAATTCTGTGCATCTACATACTAAAACAACACAATGACAATATATTTGAGTTTAAATTCTCATTCAAATTTGATTATTTCTACAACTAAGCCTATTTTTCACCTATGTAACATGTAAACAGCAAAATATGTAGAATGAGTTGTATTAGAATTACTGTATTTCTTTAACACAAAATAATTCAGTCCATGGAGTCTGCATGGCTGATATGAATGAAATATTAATTGATTTTATAAACAGAAGGACGATTTTTTTCGATGAAGTTTTAAGCATAGAGTTTATGAATTGTAGCTCCATGGTCTTAATTTTTAAATAAAATAAATTATTATAGTATTGTGATGAATGAAATGAATGAAATCCTGCTTTTATAGAGAGATCCAGGCGTGTTATTTTTTCTATGACGTCATTTGAATTTATTTCAGTTGTTTTCGATGAAGTTTTCAAATATAATAAATTATCGTAGTATTATCATAGTTTTAAAAATATTACCGTGGAATGTATTGCATTTTAGAGATATTTAAACCAGGCAATTTATATTTCAATGCCGTCATTTGAATGAAGTTCATTTTTTTCAATGAAGGTTTAAGTTTTCAAATATAATAAATCAATGTAGTATTGTGATAAGTTTCAAAATATTACCGAGGAATGTATTGCATTTTCGACTTTTTTAAATAAAATTGCATTGAAGTTGGAAAGTGTTTCACAATCAATTCTTTAAGCATGATTGATCTTTCTTGTTTATTATTGAAGCTGCTTATGGCGAGTTCTGAATAAAAGCTTTTACCCAAAACACGAAGTTTTTAAATTCACTTGTTTAAATTGGAACCATAGGTCTGCGACTGATCGTTCAAGATATATTTAGTCATGCCACATTTTTAAACACCCTATATAACTATTTAAAAACTTAAAACTCATAGTAAATGCTTATTGCTTTGGCGATAAGTTATCGATCAGCCTACGCCAATAATAAACAAAAACAACCCTACAATTTCAAAAACTTTACATTGATAAAATATTAATTTTCTCGGAATTTCGGGGAAATTGACACATTCGGTTCTTGAGTAATTAGAATAATTTATACTAGAAGAACCCTTCATTTTGAAGCCAAATTACTTATCAATTACACTAGCCTGCGGGAAAAAAATATCTATACCCTCAAGTTTGAAAGATGATTTTGATTAATTTTAGCCTAATGAGCGCTGTATTAAACTGCCTTTACTTTTCCAACACCGCATGGCAATGCATGAAGTATTGGTAATGTATAGAGAAAGTATTGGAATTATGTCGAAAATCGCAACTCGAGTTTTCAACGAATCTTCTGGTTTCGGACACTTTAGAACACGAATCTACTACTTTTAGGGGGGAGGGCGGCACTTGTGTGTGTGTGTGCAACATATGTATCTACATGTGCTTATAAAATATTCGACGAAATTTTATGAAATGATTTGATAGATAAATCCGTTGGTGGTTTCCCTGGAGATGATTAGATTTCGGTACAGATTAGATTTCGGAAAACAGAGCCTGTCATTTTTTGTAAAATGGTCTGCAAAAAATCAAAATATGAAATAAAAGACCAAACATTCTTAAATGTATTACTTAAATGCTTGTTTTATACGTAATTTTTATAACAAAATAAATAAAACCAAATCCATTAATCCGAGATGAACCGTTCTCGAGATATTGAAGTTTTTGGAACTTTGAATTGAAAAACTAACAAAAATCTGAAAAACTAACAAAACAAATTTCTCATTATTTGGTAGATAAGTCGCTTGTGGGTAACTCCGGTGCTGTTTAGATTTTGATACGATTCGGAAAAATAGAACCTACCTTTTTTGTGAAATGAACGACAAAAATTGTCAAAAACTAAAATAATACTACGTATGCTCACATGTATCAATTAAATGCTTGTTTTACGCGTAATTTTTGACACCAAAAGGAATAAGACCAACCCCATATCACTAGGACTAATCGTTCTTGAGATATTTTAGTGTTTTCACATATTTGCCACGTCGCCTTTGAAAATAAATCCAGTCGCCAAATGAAAATTAAATTGAAATAAAACTGCTAATTCTGTATAATTCAAAATAATTATCCCTGTTACTTTGTTCAATTAAACCCAATTTGATAAATTGCGAAAGAAAGACAGAGAAAATGAATTTTTGTCAGTAGGGGAAGTCATGCGTTACCCTCATTTGATTTTTTTTATATTATGTGTCTTTTTCGGAGTTATTTTATATATTTTGTGTTTATCTGTCTCAGTATAATTAGGTTGTTATACGACCTATTCTGTGCACTTTAATTAAAAAAAAATACATAAATAAAGATCTGGTTTAATACATGCAAAAAATGTTTAAATGATAAGAGCACAAAATTTTGGAGATATGGTAACCTATAAGATCAGTGAGTCATGTAAACATTTGGAAACCAGAAAAAAAGAACCTTCAGACCATAGCTAAAATGTAATGAAGGAAATGAGTTTTAATATGTAGACGTCACAAAAGTTTCACCAAAAGTGTTACATTTGTTTTGTTAATAACATGTGATTTTAGCAATATACGTATAGCATTTCTCGGGTGTCTTTAAAGTGAATATAGATGTTTATTGTGTTTAAAAGAAACTTTGATTGTGTCTACTATTCCAACATTTAATTTGTGTATATCTTCTATCCCAAGCTCCTGTTGTAATTCTATCATTGGAATTATCTTGTTGGAATCTTTTTCTGGGTCAAGTTGTTTAGTAACAACAACAATAACAACAGCAATTCTGATATATAATTTCCCTAATAAAAATAAAACATTTTGCACATTATACTTGTTATTCTAGTAGCATTCTAGAAACTTAAGATCCATAAATGAAGGGGGTAACAACCAGTAAAACAAATTTTGAACATGTCCATACATTAAAGGAATTGTTCTATTATATAAGTTAGCTTGATTAATGATTGTAATCTTGCTAAAAAGTGTTCCAAATTTCATGATGATATGCTTATTAGAAATAGAATAATTCGGTAGTGTGTAAGCTGTTTATGCTACTTACCATTTTGTTGCTGCAGATTAAAGCTGTAAACATGAAAGGTTAAAACGCTAATTTTAAGCAGAATAAAGTAAAACTTTCTAAATTACAGCATATACACAAAAATTAACTGATCAAACTGATTAATTTTTTCTCAGTTAATTTTTGTATACATGCTGTGTTTTACTTTATTGTGCTTTTATTCCAGCAGCTTTTGAGGGATTCATTTTATTTTACTAATTTTAAGGTATTCGTAAGAGAAAAAAGAATACTGCAATCAAAAACTAATATTAGATAAGTGGACATATCATTATCAACCAAATGCCTTCTTTATTTCTAACAACAGGTGATTTAAGGTTAAGAAAAAATATGTGGTGATGTGGTGTATACAGTCTAAAAGAGACATATCAACCAATTTCTTTCTGAAATAAAAGTTCGCCTGAATTACTTAGTGATTTACAGTTTTACCATTTGGATGACTCTTTCTTTTTATACTTTTGATCATAATTGGACTAAGTCCCATTGAGATATTGGCATCCTATATAAAAAAAAGCAAAAATTAATTTTAATACACTATCTTTATTTTTATTAGGCTTATATATTTTTATTTAAGGAAATGTTTTAATTAGTACTTTTACATTTGTGCACAATGTATATTATTTTAATTTTTTACCATTTAGTCTTAATATATAGTCTAAAAAAATATGATATCAGCCAATTTTTTCTGAATTGTGAGTTTCCGTTGACTTACATAGTGATTATTAGACAATTTTAACATTTTGATGAAGCTTTTTTTTTTCTACATTTGAACATAATTTGGCCTTTTCTCATTGAGTATGTATCCTATAAGAAAAATGCAAAAATTAACTTTAATACACTATCATGATACAGTAATTAAACATATACATTTTTATTAAAGAAAGTGTTTTAATAAGTATTTTTATATTTTTGCAGTATGTATTATTTTTAACTTTACATTTTGTCTAATGATATATTCTCAATTTAAGCAATACAATGGTAAATACAAGAAAACAAATTAATGAGTACAAAAGGGTCAAAATATTAAAATCATTAACAGAAAAAGTGCATTAAAACATTTTAATATCAAGGTACAGCATTTTTATTGAGTTGAAAGGGATCTTTAATTAAAAAATTGGGAATGCTGTTCATTTGACTAACATAATTCTGTGTAAAGACGACACCATTATATTGTTGAATACCATTAATCAAGTTACATAACTACAAAATAGGCATATAAAACCTACTTTTAAGCATTTAACAACCTCAGAAACGTAATATGGGTCTTTTGTAATAATTAACGATTAGAATGATTTGGTTCTGAGATTTCATCGCGCAAAGAGTAACCAAAAACACGAGGTGAGGTCATATTTTACGAATCTAACATTTTATTGCTGAAATACAGACACACTGTTGCTTACGAATGGAATTCCTACCGGCATTTATTATTGACATTAAGAATCAATTTCTATTTTATTTAGAAGAAAAATGCATTAGCGGTATCTGCAGTGAAATGAAGTCATTTTTTTTTCAGTTTTGGGGCTTACCATTACGTTCTCCCGAGCCCTTCAAATAATTAAACTCCATTAGCATCTACCACATTTTTTAATTAACTCAGTCTCCCTTATTTAATATAGAAAGGTAGACAATGTCAAAACTTCAAGCAGTCATAACTCACCAGCCAGTGGCGCATTAACAATTTTGTCGTCCTAAGCTAAATCTAATTAAGGCGTTTTAATATGGCCATTTTATTATGTCAACATACATGATAGTCAAAGTTAGAAATACAGTAAAATAGGAATAACTCCAATTTCAATTGCAACAGAGTCGATAGGCCAGTATTTGGCACCCTCGTTAGAATATAAAAAATCTGACGTGGCCAGCACATCACTTTCCCTACATACACAAATTCCTTTTCCCTTTCATAATCCATTAAATTGAGAGAAATGCTCAAATCGACACAGATAATTATTTAATATTGTATCAAAGTTGCAGGTTTAATACACCTTTTTTTTTCCTTTAGTAACTTAGCCCATTTTAAAACGCGCCAGCTCCTCAAAATTTGAAAAACTTAAATATTTCAAGAACGATTTATCCTGAAGTAATTGAGTTGATCGTTTCGTTTTGTCGTCGAAATTACGTATAAAACAAGTGTTTAATCAATATATTTAGTTATATTTAGTTTCGTATTTTAGATTTTGATGATTTTTTAGGGCATTTCACGAAAAAGCAGATCCTGTTTTTCTAAACGGTGCCAAAATCTAATCAGGGTAAGCTACGAATGACTTACCTACCAAATGACTTACCTACCACAATAACTTACCTACTATAATGACTTATCAACCTTTCTAAAATTTGGTCAAATAATTTTGAACAATAATGTACAGACACACACACATACTCACAGACACCGCGTCAAAAATGATGGATTCGTGTTCTACAGTGCCAGAAACGTTCCGATCCATCGAAAACTCGATTTTTAATCCTATTCCAATACTTTCCCTATGCATCTTCATGTATTGTAGTAAAAGTAAACATGTTCCAGCATTAATCAACATTATAATTTTTAAAAAAACTTAAGGTGCAGCCGCTGACAAAATCCTTTTAAAATAGAGAGATTTTTCTATCACGGCTAAAGCCAGACCTATGGCATCAAATGATTTACAGTTCTGCATGATCATTTAGAATACTTTATAATATGTAGCCTCCTGTTTAGGTTACAATCGAATAAAAATTTCTATTTTTTATACTATTTTGAAGCGAAATGTTTTTTGACACTAATTTATATGATTTTTTTTTTCATATATCTTCAAAATCTAATCCTTAATTGTTGAAAACGCTGTTGCCATTTCAAAAGAAATAATATTTAAATAACGCCATTAAAAATAAATTTATTATTTAGAGCTACAACCATGGAGGTAAAGGGACTCTAACTCTACTAAGGTATAAACTATCGTTGAATCGTTATAGTATTTGGCTATCGTTATCGTAGATTTTAAATATCTTATTGTTGTAAATATGTACCTGAAAATTACATGTTTACACGAAAAACGCTATGTAAGTCTCTCTATATTTAAAATAAAAAAATTGGTATGGAATTTTTATTATTATTTAGGGCATATCAAGCCTGATGCGCGGGTTCACACTGATTGCATAAGTGGACTGAGCAACCTATGCGTCCGCTTTATCAATTAATTCCTGATTTTTGAGAGTGGGTCGTGATAGTGTACTTTGGCAGTGCGTGAACAAATCTTCTGACCTCAAGAAGCGATTTACAAATGGATTCCCAACTGGTGTATTACCTGCTCAGCAGGTAGAGCTCCTACAACACAGACTGGCCCATGATCACCATATTGAATCATAGTGATAAACGTCTTGGCGACAAGGAATGAGAACAACCACATTGACCTCCAAAATGTCCTTATACTGACATCTTGTGTTACTGGCTTCAGTGGAATGCACCTGTTTGGGCGCACTTATCGCCAATAAACACCATATACTTGCATTCATCTCTTCTAAAATTTATCCATTTTTTTTTTCTTCTGATTTCTTGTTCTTTCGGAAAATTAAACAAATTTGTATCCATTTTCGGGAATTATTAGATCATTTTACGGTCGAATATGCTTCTATTTTATTGCGAATTTATACCGCAATACACGATATCGAGTCACTGAGCAATAGTAAACCAATATGCAAATATGATTCAAAATGGCGAAATCGCCAGTTCTCTATATAGGAGGTTCTCTAATGTAGGAGCCTTAGCAACAGGCTGCACGAAAGAGCGTAAATCGAGCGCCAACAAGTAGGGATAAGCCCTCCCCCCCCCCTCTCTCAAAGCGAATGCCGATGGTTGGTGACGTCAGCGAGCAGGTGTAGAAGACCCCTAGTGCTATAAAAATACAAAAATGTGTGTTAACTTGTTAAAATATTATTCATATTTAGAATAAAAATCGAAAAAAGTCATCCTTTTACGGAGATCATAAATTTCGTTTGAATTAGAGAAAAAATTCGGATGAAATGTATTTGAACTATTGAGATTTCACAGCATTAAGATATAAACACGCTATCTAGTTAACAGTCAATAGAATTTCGCATTTGTAAAAAATTAAGCACTCATATAATACTAAATTTCATTGTCCAGAAAAGTTTGAAAAACTAGGCCCCTGGAGCCTTTTAAAGCTAAAGCTTCATTAGATGCATAGTAAATCAGCTATACTCACCAACTGGTTTGGAAAAATAAAGTTTATACAAATTCCGAACAAATTAGAACCTATAAAGTGAGTCTCACAAATTCAAAAACTCGAGGCGATGGAAAGTTAAATGTAAATGGATCTCGCAATATAAATGAGATATACATTTGTAATAAGCATTATTCCAATTCTAACATTTTCCTTTTATTTTGATTTTTCCCAGTACTAACTGGGGGCATGAATAATAAGTTGTGTATGATTTTTTTTTTTTTTTTACGACGATATATAAAAACTTTTCGAAAAATTTTACCAAAGCAACTTTCGAACCGACAACCTCTTGATATTGAAACAATCTTTGTGAACTAAGCTTTCAAAAACTCTAAAAAATTTAAACTCTTTTTACTTTCCCTGCAATACATGGTAATCTATAGGGAAAATATTGGAATCATGCCTAAAATCACAACGCGAGTTTTCGACGGATCTACACGTTTCGGGACCTCTAGAATACGAGAAAACAATTTTTAGCGTGACGTCTGTGTGTGTGTCTGTATGTGTGTCTGTGTGTCTGTCTGTCGGTGCTATGTATACATCCACTCTAACTCAAAAACTAATGACCAGAAATTTCATAAAATTTGGTAGGTAAATAACTTGTGTATGACCTTGGTGTTGATTAGTTTTTGATACGATTCGGAATAAAAGAACTCGCCTTTTTTTGCGAAATGGCCTGCAAAAATTGCCTATATCCACTCTAACTGAAAAAATAATAGATTAAATTTTACAAAATTTTGGTAGATAAGTCAATTGCGGGTTACCCTGGTACTGATTAGATTTTGGTGCGATTCGAGAAATGTCATGTCTTTTTTTTCGAAATGGCCAGCAAAAATCGTCAAAATCTAAATTTAAAAATTAAGTATGCTCAAATATATCAATTAAATACCTGTTTCATACGTCATTTTTAACGATGAAAATAATAAGACAAACCCCATTACACTAGGTCTAGCCGTTTTGGAGATATTTTAGTTTTTGCGCATTTTTGCTACACCCGCCTTTGAAAATACGTTCAGTTAACAAATGAGAACGAAACTTGAATTAAAAGTGCAAATTCAGTGTCATTTTAAATATGTATGGTTGTTATTTTGTACAATTAAACTCAATTATTGAAGAAATACAGAGAACGTGAATATGAGTCAGCAGGGAAAGTCATGTGCTGCCCACATCAGATTTTTTACACTGTTGTTCTGGGCGACAATCTAAATAATAATTGTCTAACGCAGTGGCGTATTTAAAGAGGGTTAGGGTTACCCCCCCCCCCTCCCTCCAATTAAAAATTTTCAAAATACTTCCTAAACACCCATGTGATAACTAAAAAAAAATCCACTAAATCCCTATTCATTCTATCGTTATGGAGTGTGTCTATGAACTAGAAAAAACAACCCGTTTTTACCTCCAATAGAAAAAAAATTAAAATGGAAATAAGCAGGGTGTTTTTAGAAACTAAACTGATAATTCAAAAAGAAGTGCTCGTGGCAATTTAATTAGTACAGCTTTTTCACTCATTGGAAAAGCCAGGTTAAAATATTAATAATATTGAAATTACAAACACTATACTTCGATAACTGAGAGCTTGATCCAAAATACAATTATATACATTTGTACGAACTTTCAAAGAGATACAGATTCGTGCTTATTGTTCATAGCTCTCTTTCAGTTTATGAGGTATAAGCATTACAAACTTGAAAAATGGAAGTTTTTAATTCTACAGCTTTACAAGATGATTACTTGAAAACTATAAGAGCTTTTTTTTAAAAACAAAGTATAGATTTAGAAACTAATTTCCTAATACGTATTTTCGTCACATACTATTTATATCTACTTTTCATACTTTCGAAAATATTTCGAGTGAATATAAAAACAAAATAAAAAAACGCTTGCTCGGATAGATACACTTTAAAGTTTTTTTAAAAAAAATAAACGTTCTAAATATAAAAATCTGATGTGGGCAGCACATGACTTTCCCTGAAGACTTATATACACATTCTCTTTAATTTAATTAAATTTAATTCACTATTAATTCAATTTTCGTTCTCATTTGGTAACTGGACTCATTTTCAAAGGTGGTATAAAACAAGCATTTAATGGATATATTTCATCATTAAATGCTTTTCATTCAGTAGTTTTTTATTTTAGATTTTGTCGATTTTTGCGGGCCATTTTGCAAAAAAAGGCAGGTTATTTTTTTCTGAATCTTACCAAAATCTAATCAGCACCAGAGTGTATCACAAGTGATTTATCTACTGAATTTTGTGGCATTTGGTCCATTAGTTTTTGAGCTAGAGTGGATACAAGCTTTTGCGGGCCATTTCACAAAAAAGGCGGGTTCCTTTATCCCGAACCGTACCCAAAAATAATCAGCACCAGATTCGCCCACAAGTGACTTACCTACCAAATTTTATGAAATTCGGTCAATTAGTATTTTAGTTAGAGTGGATACAATATCTGCACAGACAGACGCACAGACAGACAGACACACAGGCACACAGACAGACATACAGACACACACACAGACGTCACGCTAAAAATGGATTTTTCGTAATCTAGAGGTCTCGAAACGTGTAGATCCGTCGAAAACTCGAGTTGCGATTTTCGACATGATTCCAATACTTTCCCTATACATTACCATGTATTGCAGGGGAAGTAAAAATCTGATGTGGGCAGTACATGACTTTCCCTGCAGACTTATATCCACGTTCTCTTTATTTTAATTAAATTTAATTCACTTTTAATTTAATTTTCATTCTCGTTTGGTAACTGGACTTATTTTCAAAGGTGACGACGTGGAAAAAATACGAAAAAAATAAAATATCTCGAGAACGGCTAGTCTTAGTGGAATGGGGTTGATCTTATTCTTTTCTTCGTTAAAAATTACGCATAAAACAAGAATTTAATGCATATATTACAGTATACATAGTTTTTCATTTTAGATTTTGTCGATTTTTGCGGGCCATATTGCACAAAAAGGCAGGTTATTTTTTTCCGAATCATACCAAAATCTAATCAGCACCAGGGTGACCCACAAGCGACTTAATTACCAAATTTTGTGAAATTCGGTCCATTAGATTTTCAGCTAGAGTGTATACAAGCTTTTGCGGGCCATTTCGCAAAAAAAGGCGGGTTCTTTTATCCCGAATCGTACCCAAAACTAATCAGCACCAGATTCGCCCACAAATGACTTACCTACCAAATTTTATGAAATTCGGTCAATTAGTTGTTTAGTTAGAGTGGATACAAAATCTGCACAGACAGACAGACATGCACACAGACAGACAGACAAACAGACACACAGACACACACACAAACGTCACGCTAAAAATAGTTTTTTCGTATTCTAGAGGTCTCGAAACGAGATCCGTCGAAAACTCGAGTTGCGATTTTCGACATGATTGCAATACTTTCCCTATACATTACCATGTATTGCAGGGAAAGTAAACAAGAAAGATCAATCATGCATAAGCATTGATTATGAAACACTTTCCAACTGAAATGTAATTTCATTTAAAAATTTCTAAAATGTGATTCATTCAGTGGTAATATCTTTTACATTATCACAGTACTACAGTAATTTATTATACTTAAATATTTAAAACTGTATCGAAATATAAATCATCTGATTCTTTATGCAAAATCAATGAATATTTCATTCATATAACTTGTATTCCAGACTCCAGAGCTAAATAATTTTGTGTGAAAAAAATTCAGCAATTCTTATGTAATTCATCTTACAATCGCTTGAGATATTTGCATTCTGCATATGTTAAAATTAGGCTTCCTTGAAGAAATAATAAAAGTTTAGGGATCATTTAAAATCACAACTATTGTAATTGCATAGGCACGGAATTTAGATACACAGATAATACACAGATAATATATATGTGTATGTGTATGTACTCAAAGTATTGGAATCGTGCCGAAGATCGGAACTCGAATTTTCAAAGGATCTACACGTTTTGGGACTTCTAGAACACGAAAAAACTACTTTTAGGAAGACGTCTGTGTGTGTAAGGGTGTATCTGTGTATGTTTCTGTGTGTCTGTGTGGATATTACATCCACTCTAATTGAAAAACTAATGGACCGAATTTCATATAATTTGGTAGGTATGTTTTTTGTGGGAAATCCTGATGTTCATTAGATTATAGTACGATTCGTAATAAAAGAATCTGCCTTCTTTGCGAAATGGCCGCAGAAATTGCCTTTATCCACTCTAGCTAAAAACTAATGAACCAAATTTAACAAAATTTGGAGTATAATATTTCAATAACCTACAAGTGATTTATATACCAAATTTAACAAAATTTTGTATATAAATCATTTGTAGGTTATTCTACTACGATTCGGGAAAAAGGAACGGGCTATTTTTGCGAAATGGCCAGCAAAAATCGTTATATATAAAAATAAAAGACTACGTGTGCTCAATTATATCAATTAAATTCCTATTTTATATGTGATTTTTGACAACAAAAAGAATAAGACTAACCCCATTACTCTAGGACTAGCCGTGCTTGAGATATTCTAGTTTTTTCGCGTTTTCGCTACGCCACCTTTGACAATAAGTCCAGCTATCAAATGAGAACCAAATTTAAGTTTAACGTGTAAATTCAATGTCATTTAAAATACTTATGTTGTGCAGATAAACTCAAATTATCATTGAATAAATAAAGAGAACGAATATGAGTCTGCAGAGAAATACATGTGCTGTCCACATCAGAATTTTTAACAATATTACAACAATGATTTATAGAAGTGAACGGGGATTATTTTCGTGAACGGGGATTATTTTCAGGCCATTTCGAAAAAAATGTATGATCTATATTTAAAGATCCATCAAATTTTTGTCGAATAAAATGTTCAACAAATTTAAGCTGTGTACCAAATTTTAACTCTCTAGGACGTAGGAAAGTGCATTTAAAATGCCATCAATTAAATTTATCAAGAAGAGTTATATAAAATTTTAAAAAAATGAAAAATTGTTATCTACCAAATTTATTTTAAAATATGAAGCCACTCCCATATGCAAAACGTTTAAACAAATGGAGAGATATTTATTATATAATATCTCTCTCTTTTCTTTCTGGAAGATATCCCAAAGTCAGAATTTAATTGAATTTGTTTTTTTCCCTATATTAAATAATTTTTTTAATTAAAAAACTACTTAACATATTTTACTGAATTTTTTTTTATATATTCTATGGGATAATGTGAATATTTTCTAAAAATTTCGAAGCAATTCGTGAATTTTAAATTTACTTAAAAAATGTTTGAAAAATTAGGTCCCATAGGGTTCAATGTATTTCATTTTTTCAACCCGGGTTCAATAAAAAACTAATTGGGTGATATTATTTATTTATATTCCCATAGGTTCTACAGACCGTCTGAACAACATACTAAAATTTCATTTTGATAAACTCATTTTTACGGCAGTTATCGTGCTAACGGACAGACAGACAGACAGACAGACAGAATGAACAAAGTCATAAACACTTTTCAACTTTGTTGTAAAGTGTTAAAAATTGAAATAATTGTTATATATTTGTAAACTGGACCATATTTCCGACAAAACAAAATAATTACTTATATTTTTATCTATTAGGTTCGGAGGTGTTAAACGTCCAAAGTGTCTACATTTTTTGTAACGCTTCGATTTCAGCCACAGATGCCCCAAGCATAGATGGCATTCACATTAAAAGTGGCCTCCCCCCACCCCCAAATTGTATTTCAAAATACGCCACTGGTCTAACGGGTTTTTGCCTTTCCAGACCCTCCATAAGTCCATCCGGTGAACTAGAAAGATGAAACTTTGCACATACATAGTATCAAACACTGGAGAGCAGAACCTAACTAAGCCGGATTTCCGATTTCCTCCTCAGGAGCTGAGAAAAGGTTTTTCTTCTTCTCTTATTTGTAAAAGTTTTCCAAACTCTCCAGAAGATCACCTGATGACATAGAAGTCTGAAACTTTGCACACATAGTATCAAGCACGGTGCAGAACCAACGGAGCCGGATTTTTGTTTCCCGCCTCGTGGACGAAGAAACATTTTTTCTGAAGTCTTTCTAGACCCTACAAAAACCCCTGATTAAACTTTACGACTAAGTCTCAACCATAGGACAGACCCAAACTACGCCAGATTTTCGATTAAAATAACTATTTTCGACGCTACATCGTAAAGCAAAATAAAACTTATTGCAAAAATGCTGCAATCTAAAAGAGTGTCAGTCCTTGTCTTTGACAAGCTTTAATACTAGTACGTTAATAAAACAAGAAAGATTAATCATGCATAAAGCATTGATAATGAAATACTTTTCAACTGAAATGCAATTTTATTTAAACATCTCTAAAATGCGATACATTCAGCGCTGACCTTTTACTTTCCCTGCAATACATGGTAATGTATAGGGAAAGTATTGGAATCATGCCGAAAATCACAACTCGAGTTTTCGACGGATCTACACGTTTCGAGACCTGTAGAATACGAAAAAACCACTTTTAGCGTGACGTCTGTGTGTGTGTCTGTGTGTCTGTCTGTCTGTGTGTCTGTCTGTCTGTCTGTCTGTGCAGATTTTGTATCCACTGTAACTAAAAAACTAATGGACCGAATTTCACAAAATTTGGTAGGTAAGTCACTTGTAGGCGAGTCTGGTGCTGATTAGTTTTGAGTAAGATTCGGGATAAAAGAACCCGCCTATTTTTGCGAAATGGCCCGCAAAAGCTTGTATCCACTCTAACTGAAAAACTAATGGACCGAATTTCACAAAATTCGGTAGATGAGTGATTTCTGGGTTACTCTGGTGCGGATTAGATTTTGGTACGATTCGGAAAAAAATAACCTGCCTTTTTTTGCAGAATGGCCTGCAAAAATCGTCAAAATCTAAATTAAAGAACTAGGTATACTCAAATATATCCAATGAATGCTCGTTTAATACGCATTTTTTAACGACAAAAAGAATAAGACCAACCCCATTACACAAGGACTAGCCGTTCTCGAGATATTTTAATTTTTCGTATTTTTTCTACGCCACCTTTAAAATTAAGTCAGGTTACCGAATGAGAACGAAAATTGAATTAAAAGTGAAATAAATTTAATTAAAATAAAGAGAACGTGAATATATGTCTGCAGGGAAAGTCATGTGCTGCCCACATCAGATTTTTTACTTTCCCTGCAATACATGGTAATGTATAGGGAAAGTATTGGAATCATGTCGAAAATCACAACTCGAGTTTTCGACGGATCTACACGTTTCGAGACCTCTAGAATACGAAAAAACCATTTTCAGCGTGACGTCTGTGTGTGTGTCTGTGTGTCTGTGTGTCTGTCAGTGTATCTGTCTGTGTGTCTGTCTGTCTGTGCAGATTTTGTATCCACTCTAACTAAAAAACTAATGGACCGAATTTCACAAAATTTGGTAGGTAAGTCACTTGTGGGCGGGTCTGGTGCTGATTAGTTTTGCGTACGATTTGGGATAAAAGAACCCGCCTATTTTTGCGAAATGGCCCGCAAAAGCTTGCATCCACTCTAACTAAAAAACTAATGGACCGAATTTCACAAAATTCGGCAGATGAGTCATTTGTGGGTCACCCTGGTGCTGATTAGATTTTGGTATCCTTCGGAAAAAACAACCTGCCTTTTTTTGCTAAATGGCCCGCAAAAATCGTCAAAATCTAAACTAAAGAACTACGTATGCTCAAATATATCCATTAAATGCTTGTTTAATACGTAATTTTTAGAAGAAAAGAAAAAGACCAACCCCGTTACACTACGACTAGCCGTTCTCGAGATATTTTAGCTTTTCGTATTTTCCCTACGCCACCTTTGAAAAGAAGTCCGGTTACCGAATGAGAACGAAAATTGAATTAAAAGTGAAATAAATTTAATTAAAATAAAGAGAACGCGTATATAAGTCTGCAGGGAAAGTCATGTGCTGCCCACATCAGATTTTTTAAATTATCACAGTACTACAATAATTTATTTTACTTGAAAACTTAAAACTTCATCAAAAAAGGTAATGCTATAAAATTGTCTGCTTTTCTATGTAAAATCTATGAATATTTCATTCATATCATTTATATTCCATACTTCAGAGATAATTTGGCGTTAGAAGAATTCAGCAATTTTTATACAACTCAACTTACAATTTGATTTGTTTATATTTTGCATACGTTAAAATTAGGCTTTGTTGTAGAAATAATCAAAGTTTAGTGATCATTTAAAATCAAAAAATTGTAAGTGGTTAGGCACGGGGCTTTATTGCACAGATAGTATGTAAAAATAAAGTGGTTTTAAGACGAATCCAACACTAAATATAAACATAAGCGTTCCTTAAAAATCCCGATTTTCACTAAGCGAAAAAAAAAATGAGTATCGCATTTTATTTTGTAATGAGTCACGTGATCTCTTCTTATAATATGGGTGCAATTATTATTTCAATTTTTATTTTAAAAACTACTTAACATATTTTGATGACATTTTTTTACACATTTCACTTGGCAATTTGAATATTTCCTAATATTTTCGAAGCAATTTGTGAATTTTAACTCCGCTATTAGGTTCCATAGGGTTCAATGCATTTCATTTTTTCAACTAGGGTTCAATCCAAAATTAATCATAATCAACAATCAACATACTAAAATTTCATTTTGATAAAGTCATTTTTACGGCAGTTGTCATGCGAATGGACAGACAGACAGATAAAATGAACAAAGCCATAAACACTTTACAACTATGTTGGAAAGTGTTAAAAATAGTTAAAACAAGAAACTTTTACTAATCAATTTATTTAATGTGAGCCTTTTGTCTCCTATATTTAAAGACCCAGAAAACAAAATTTATTAAAATTTCGGTAAATGCTTCAATATGGACTACTATTTTCAATATGCCAATATGTCAATATTTCTTAGTCTTTCAAATAAAAGGCAAAACATATTGCAGACTAGGGATCAAGTTACCATTTTGCGCCATTAACTTTTGCGCGTCCAAAATGTTGTCTAATGGCTTTCTGAATAAAGTGCTGTAACTTTAGCGGAACAGCGCTTGGGAAATAAATTAAATATACCGAAGTTATTAGAATATTCGTTTTAAGATTATGTAATTTGCTCGCGTGCAGAATTATGCCTCTGCATGAATGTCGGATAAGCTAATGTGACAGATGATGCGAACCCCAACTCTTATTACTCCGAAAACCTCCATCGCATCCCTTTTTAAGAGATAAAAGCTTTTACTTTATAGCCTCCAGTTCATTTTATTGCTCCAGGGCACCAAATGAAGAGTCATTTCTGAGAGTAATGAGCAAGGGGAATAGATTTGGATTTTTTTACGCTTCGAGTACACTTTTAGGGGATGTTCACTGCTCATCCTCTTAGACCATTTACAAGGGAAATATCTCTCATTATTAAATTTACAAAAGAACCATCGACGGCTGTGTATTTAACTTCTCATCTAATACTTTGATTTGAAATTTTGATTAAATCACAAATTGGGAAATTACAAAATGACTTCTAATTACTAATTATCTTGCGAGTTCGGTAAATTATTTTTGGTACCAAAAGAAAAAAGAACAATGTGAAAAATTAATACTTTTATCTATCCTGTAAAACTTTTCTTTGAGGTTTCTGTACTGTTAAAGAAGCTAATGAAATTTAAGCTTCCGGTCCCCCATGAAAGCATGGGTACCCAAGAGACCAGGTTTTTTGAAGAATGTCTTTCAGTAGTAGAGTAATATAACATATTACATGAGTAAATTTGCATTTCTCCTTTTGAAATTCCCAGCAAGATGGTGTGCTTGCATTTCAATATAATAATATCTCATATATTCGAAAAAATTAACTTCGAAATTTTGACAATTTATTCTAAAAATTCGAATTTAAACAAACTTTCTATGGGATTATTTTTTTACCGACTTATACTTTTGAATTATGAATAATCTAACCGGGAAGACAAGATTTGTATACTTTAATTAGATATTTAAGCCCATCATAGAACTAGTTCATAAAGATATGTAAAATACTTCCTCCCAACCGTACAGCATTGTCCAAAAGTGGCCAAGTTGGTGGTAATTTTCCAAATATGTCACCAATGCCATCAGACTGCCACCAAATTTGTCTCCAAGTAAGATAAACAGGCAAGAGCTTCAAAATCACAGGAACCCACCAGAAAAGGGAGTTCCCAGAAATAAGGAAGACACTCCCATTACAGATAGTAGTATCAGTGGACAGGTTTCACGATTATTATGCGCTGTTCAGCACGGAATAACCGTTAACTGCAATGGCAAGAAAACTTGATATTTGCCGCAATTTTGTGAACTTTTCTGAGCAAATGGCAAGTTTTTTTGCTGCCATTGCAGTTAACGGGTATTACATGCTGATGAACGCATAAAAAGAGCGAAATCGGTCCGCGGATACTGTAATGGGCGTGTCTTCCTTAAGGAAATGTTTTTCTTATTATCGTATAACGCATTGATATAAGGATTGTAAAATACTGAAGAAGGCGCAAACACTGTATCGCCGGCCCTACCGTTTGGGTTCTTGTTAACTAGATTTTATATGCTTTAACTTTGATAGGGATGTTTGAAGAGAGGATAAAACAATAACATAGCAGAAACGCCCTGTACACCTGTGTTTAAAACAAAAAAAAAATATACGTTACTTGTAATGACAGAAGCGCGCATTTTTGTATTTTGAATAGTTGCAGACTATAAGTCATTTTTATGATGCAAAATAAGTACCAGAGCTTGGCAATAAGCTGTGAATGCGTCAAACAATAGATTCAGTTTAACGGGAGCCAGTGGTTTATATATAACTCAAATAAATTTATATGTGGGCAATAGAAGTTCCCACACACATCGAAAAGTCACGTAATCTTTGCGGGCCTGGGGTCCGCAGGCATTTACGCCCAATGTATCTCAGGACAATGAAAACTTCCTCCCAAGAAACCTCAAAGAAAGTATGGTCACCAAAACTACTAATCCGTCACTGTAGACTTTATATTAAAAAATCATTGGTGCGTCTAGAATGAGTTTCCGTAGCATCACCATCCATATACAAAATATTACGATTTGTAACGGCTACACGTAAAAACCGAAAATATCTATTCCCAGACATTAATTCTATTTAACATATATGAGATGATTTATCGCAAAAAAATTGGAAAATTAATACAAACCATAAAAATCAATCGAAATAGTCTTTACAAGAAAAAGGGCAAATTGAATCAACTATAAAGAATTAATACATCTCCAGTCTGCAGCATTCATAACTTTATGTCGTCTGGGACCATTCAATACCGGAACAAAATTAAAAACCGATATTTTGGTGTTTTTAAGTTTCAAGACTAGGATGTAGGTATTCATACCGATCTTTCTAGATTTTAAATATATTAACCTTTTGCTTGCGGTAAAAATTGAAAAAGAATTAAGGAAAAACAACAGAGCTTACACTAATTTTTAAAAAAAAGTTGTTTTTACACACCCACCTCCTTTTTTTTAACTAAAATTATGATGTCTTAAAAATATTTTGTTCAAATTTCATAAAGAAACACATACAAATAACTGAGAAACCGCGATTATACCAACACAACCACAAGCGCTTTGAAACATGGTTCTGAAAACTTTAAACGTGTTTTTCTAGAAATCAATTTTTGAAAATCGGTTGTCACGATATCTCAGCCAATTTCAGACAGATTTATTTCAAATTTACTATGATTTTTTCAGACAGTAACACGCAATTATCAAAATTGCTGATTCTTGATAAGGCGTTTCTTGCAATTATATCGCAATAAATAAACGATTTTTGGAACAAAAAATCTTTGATTTTCGTCTTCATAACTGCCATTTTTTTTCTCACGTGGACTATAAAAAAAAATCCTACCATTCTAACTGTGTATAGTCCTAAACTTTAATACTTACCTCGGTTTTTTTTTTAATTGCAGTTATATCCTGCCAACCGCGAAGAACACACGTGTGACAAGAATCGCTAACATTGCAGAATTTGTCAGTTTTCTTTTTCTTTTTCAGTCCATAATTTGCATTTCATTATATGTACTTTTGAGTAAAAAAAAAAGTTTTAAAAATCGTTAATCAATTTTCTGCAATCCAAGCTCAAAAACGTTTTTATGTTCGGTCATCTCATGTGCCCCCTTCATACCCGTCGATCCGTAAAAAACACATTACCGACTACAAACACCAGAACAAAATTTCAAAAAATACGCCATGCAAAGAAAAATAATTGCATAAAATAGGTCCATTGCATAGGACAAAAAATTTAAACATATAGGTTACAAAACCTGATGCAATCAAAAATTTTAACTCAGTAACAATTTTCGACTGAGGAAATTAATTTCAAACAAATTTCAGAAGCAAGTTACTTATACGGTAAGCAACAAACTATTTAAACAGTAATATACTCAATTAAACTAAATAAAGATAAAACTTTTTTTTTAAATGCCGTCTATTTCTAAACAGAAAACAACATGATGATAAAACAGAAAACAACATGAACAATATGATGAACATAAAACAACATGCAATCAACATTTTAATGTAATTCCAAGTTAACTTAATTTGTTATTATAAAAACGTCGTATAAATGCAGCATACAATAAAATTTGAAAGTCAACTGGTTTCGAAAGCAAAAAACAGTCTTCTTCTTCAAAATAAACAAGAAATAGGGCAAGCAGGAATAGAAATGAAAAACAAATACGAAGAAACCTAGTTTCAGAGGTTAGAGCTAACTTCTTCAATTCTTTTATTCCTGGTTTTTTTTCTTAGTAGTTTTGCCGTCGTTTTCAGTTTAATTTTCTTTTTTTGTATTTCTTACAGCCGCTTTAAACGTCTCATGTTTATCCGTTACCTTTTTAGTAGGTTTACTTACTATTCAGTTGCTTCTATTCCCTCTATAATCCGTTCTTACCGCCATGTTTTCTTTCTGTTCATTCTTTATTTGCTGCTATTCTTTCTTCCGTCTGTGATTTTTTGTCTTTCATTCTTAGTATCCTGCAACCCACTTTAATGCCTCTATGGTTTTACCTCTTTAATTTCTTAACGCATCAATGTCAATTTTTCTCCTACCTTCAGCCACGTGTGCTATTCTACCACAGATGTAAATTTGCTTGAATAAGTGAGGTTGCGTTTCTTGTTTGTCTTGATAATAACAGCTATTTTTTACCTTTGAAACCGCTTAACTCTTAAACTTTATTGTATGCTGTATTTGTACAAAGTTTTTCTGTTAATTTATAAACAGCAGTTTTTGAGCGCTTTTAGGGGCTGCATTGTAATAAAGAACTTTAAAAATCATGAAAATTAAGAACAGCAGATAAAAAAAATCTGATGTGGGCAGCACATAACTTTCCCTACAGACTCAAATTCATTTTCTCTTTCTTTATTTCATAATTCATTAAATTGAGTTTCATTGGACGAAATTCCACGTATAATAATTTGAAATAACATTGAATTTGCAGTTTTAATTCAATTTTCGTTTTCATTTAGTGACTGGACGTATTTTCAAAAGCGACATTTCAAAAATGCGAAAAAACTGATTTCTCGAGAACAATTTGTCCTATAGTAATAGGGTTGGTCTTATTTCTTTTATCTTCAAAAATTAAACATAATACAAGCATTTAATTCATGCATTTGAGCATATGTAGTCATTTGTTTTAAATTTTAGCGATTATTTCGAGTCATTTCACAAAAATAGACTTCAGCCGCCCCCTCCCTCCCAAATTGTACCAAAATCTTGCCAGGATTACCCACAAGTTACGTATTACTAAATTTTGTGAAATTTGGTCAAGTTGCTTTTTAGCTAGGATACATGCATGGCACACACACAGACATCACGTTAAAAATAGTACTTTGTGTTCTAGAGTGCTCGAGACGTGTAGATCCGTCAAAAACTCAAATTGCTAGGAAATTTTTGAAAATCCCGTTTTCTTAATCCGCGGAGAGGGAGGGGGGTAAATTAAAAATCCAATTATGTTAGGTTCTGCCGCGTGGTAATTCTGGTGTGCAAATATTCACTCTTTCGGGTTAAAGAAAGCTTCTGAAACATCTGAAAACACACAAAAACGTTAGACAATTCTTATATCAAACTAAAATCACTTCGTTAAATGCATCATATAATACACCATTAATAGTGTCGACCGATTTCGAAGACAAAACATAGCCTTTACCGTCAGGACACACAAGAAGCGCAATGAAAAGATCGACAACCCAATGAGCGCGCGATCGAATCTGAGTCGTCGATCTTTCTCTCATGAGTAGAAGTTGCGCTCCTTGTGTATCCTGACGAAGAAGGCTGATTTTTGTCTTCGAAACCGGTCCATATTATTAAAGTTGTGTATACTGATTTTAACGAAGTTGTTTCAGTTTTATTCTTCAGCAACAGTTTGAGCAGTACCTAATTCTTATATGGATTCAGGCGACTAAAAATAACATACGATTCCTTAAATAAATTTAAAAGGGTGCTAATATATACAGGGTGTCCCAAAAAGATTGAAACACGCTTTAATTCTTTACCTGTAGGAGATAAGTGGGCAATGTAAATTGCAAAAATGTTGAAAGTAAGGTAGGAAATAAGACTACGTTAATGAAATAGTCCTCCCATTAATTTTCAAAAAGTTACACTTTTTAAATTTTTATACGACCCCCCTTAAACAAATTTGATCAATCAGAAAATGTTTATTTTTAATGCAACAAGTTCATTTTTAAAAACCGCTTATCTGTATCTTTAAAATCAACTGAATTATGATAAAGGAAAAAATCTGACTTATGCCACTTTTCCGTACCATGTGAAAGGCTGTTTCATCAGTGAAAATAGGGATCATAAACAAATCGACGATGGAAATTGTTTTGATCAAAAATACGTTAATATGTGCCAAAATTTTTTATCACAAATGCATCTAAATAAAGCATTGCACAGACAGAGATCATATAAAGCAGTGGTACTCACTACGCTGTTGGGTATCCTATGTATTATCATCCAGTTTTATCTTTTTTGTGATATGTCACAAATTTACATTTCTAATTTGATATATGGTTCCCATTCACAATGTTCAATTTCCAATTAAATATAACTCGCTCAATTTTAAAGCTACAGATATGCGGTATTTTTAATGATCTTGTTGAATTAAAAATAAAATATTTCTGATTCACCAAATTTGTCAAAGGGGGTCGTATAAAAATTTAAAATATGTAACTTTTTGAAAATTAATGGGAGGACTATTTCGTTAACGCAGTCTTATTTCCTACCTTACTTTCAACATTTTTGTAATTTATATTGCCCACTTATCTCTAACAGGTAAAGAATTAAAGCGCGTTTCAATCTTTTTGGAACACCCTGTATAACTAGCCATTTCACCCGCACTTTGCATGTTCTCAATAGCTGATGGTTATTGAATGTGACATGTGATAAGGTTAATCATACTTACCAAATTCTAAATACCTTTGATGCCTCTACATAGGATGGAGTATAAAATCTCCAGAGGCTCTCGAGTAACATGAGACAAATACAACAAATGCCCAAATTTAATTGGCCAGATCTTTATTTTACATGCCTTGATTAATATTAAACTGCAATAATTAAATTTAACGTATATATATATAAACAATGTAAAAACTGGATGTTCGCAATTAAAAAACAGCAATTAAATATGGTATATAACCTTTCTCTATTTACTGCATTTGATAACATTCATTTTAAACACTTATTCTATGATTTGCTCATTACCAGAAGTAAAAATCTTAATGTTTATTTATATGTCACGGATTTAAACTTTAATGACGAATCAAAACAATATACAAAAATAAACGAATATTGTACCTTGAATTTCAATAATTCTGTCTTAAATAATCTAAAGATAAATAATTTTTTAAAATCGGTTTCCAATGACTTTCCAGTCAAACATGTAAATCCCAAAATTGCTTATAAATATGATAAACCGCTAGGATGTTACATTTTCAATTATAATCAAATTGCCAAATCAATAGATATTAATCAAAATTATGAATTGGATAAAGAGTCATATTGCCACTGTCATTTAGAAAAATACAAAGACTTCGTAGATAAACACCATGGGCATGTTATAACGGGAAATCTAAATATTATTAATTATGATGCACTGAGATCACTGATGTTACTTGGTACTAAGTACCGGATTCCTACTAAATTTAAACATAAATTAATTTGTAAAGATTTATTTCTTGACTTAAATAAATTTATCTATAAAATTAGTTATAAATATCAAATCCCTGTAGAAGCCTTCAAACCCTGGAGTGTCTTAATAGAGCAATACTTTAATCACTATATATATAATCAGAAAATTAATAAACATGCCTCGTAACTCGTATAAACTTAATTCAATTAAAAATGATATCAAAGAAATTCAAAAGGATTTTGTCATTACATATGTCGATAAGGCAAGTGGTAACTACTCCATTATTTGTAAATATTACTATATAAGTACCCTCCAGTCACACTTACTTAATAATCAAACCTATAAATTACATAAAACTAGCCTTAAAATCTTATCAAATAGAATTTCAGCCAAATATAAGCAAATCCATCTAAAATATAATTGTAATAACATTCCATATATATTGTTTTAGTACCAAAGTTTCATAAATCCCCTGTTGCTTTTTAAACCATCACCAGTGGACATAATTCTTACATTACTAATGCTGGAAAATTATTATTAAAAATATTACATGAAGTATCCTTGTCAGATTAAATCTCAAATAATTGTCATATTGTAAAAAACAGTTTTGAATTAGTTAAGAAATTAAAACTCTTACTAATATTCATTGTATTCATACCTATGACTTCAAAGATTTGTTTAATAATATTAATATAGATGACCTTTATAGAATTATCTTAGGAATATTTGAAAAATATAATATCAACCTAAAATATTCAAATTTTCTCTTTAAAAAATTACTTAATTTCACTCTTTATGAGAATTATATTCAACATGGTGGTACCTTTTTTAAACAACAGGTTGGTATCCCTCAAGGGGGGGGGGGGGGGGCTCATCATTGTTAGCTCATTTGTATTTATTATTCTTCTTTGAAAAAACCATTAATCCAAACTTGCATAATATGCACATGTTTAGATATTCAGATGACATATTATGTGTATCGCCTAATAATATCCCTATAGTATTAAACTATTATCCAAAAAATTTACAATTAAATGTAAGTAATAATGACTCTAAAGTTGCAAACTTTCTAGATTTAAATTTAAATTTACAAAATAGTAATATGGTTATAAACTTGTATGATAAAAGACAGGATTTTAAATTTAATACATCAAAAATTCAACATTTTGACTCTTGTTTGCATATATCTGTATTTAGAAATATTATAATAAACCAGGCTCTTAGAATCAATAAAATGTGTGATGAATATTATAAATTAGTACATTTTATATATATATGGAATTATTGAGTACAGCGACTAATAATGCATATCCTCCCAAGTTCGTTATTAAGATTATCAACTCAGTGTATCAACTTTCACTTGATAACATCCTAGAAATCTTTCCCAATTATAGTGGCTAATATATTAAAAAAAAATAAATAAATAAAAAAAATATATATATATATATATATATATAATTATTTATTAATTATATAAATAAATAAAAATGCAAAATAATAAACTAAGTCAAAAAAGTTAGAAAAATTAAAAAATCGGAAAATAAGATGCATTAACATTAATGTTTTGAATTTTATTTTCGCTAAAAAATTGTAACTTTTGCCAGTATTGAAACTACGGTTTGAGCGCCCTTATTATGGTGTATAGTGGCATTCTCGTTTATCCAGTTTTCCTTTGAATTGCTTGCTTAGTAAGATTTTTCATCTTTAATTCATGTTCATATTCAGATTTGCGTACTGGATTGTTCATATCCTGAATTGCTTTACCGGTCTCCAGCTTAGACTCACTGGACGGGTCTGGGAGTATTACTGTGAACGTTCGTACTGCCTCCCTAGTAGAATTTCGACTTGTTCATTCCGGTGCTTCTAGATAATTTAAGCTGTTGAGGTTGATCGTGTATACACGTGGTGGAAGAAGAAGGGTTCATGCTGCATGGTAATACAAATTTTCTTAATGTATCCTATTTTCATTTTTTCATTTTTTGTTGCCTGTAGTCTGGATTAGAGTAGTTATAGTAATGTACTATTTCTCTATCTGAAACAGGCATGTGTTTGGGTTAGTTAGAGTTAAATATTCAGATCTGAGGAGGAATTTAATTGTAACTAATCATCGAATTTGGGCTGGTGCTGTTCTCTTCTTTTATCGGCATTATGACCGTTCTTTGGTGATGTTAATATTACTTATTTTTTTTTATTATTACATATTTCTTATATATATAAATATATATATATATATATATATATATATATATATATATATATATACAATATATAAATATGATATTCAACAATACATAAACATTCTCTTATATTTTAATTTCAGAAATATAACCGTCATTTGTTCATATTTGAGCGCTTACTCAGTTACTGATATCAGTATTTAAAATATCTATTCTTTCCATGACCGATTTTAATGCTGAAAGACTAAAATGTTACCTTAATTTTCATGGTATTGGATGAACTCTAGTGACGAATGAATATAGCACATTCCAGCACACAGATTATATTGCAGAGGGGACACCACTTTTGTATATAGCCGTTATAGATGCTCACGATACTGTGAGGAAGAACACTTATCAGCATCTCAGCAAACACCTTGCTGCCACTCAGTAGATATTATACTGAATATGCACACTTTCTAATTTCTGTGTAGCAGCGATGGACTTGGAGTGATACTCCTTTTTTAACGTATTCTCTGCATGCTGGCTAACCATCGAATCTCGATAGTTAGCTAGCATGGCTTCTTGTCACAAACTCTCACTCTGTGGGAACACTTGTTCATTGTTCCTGTAATGTCACAACATCTTTTCTGATTTGCTCTAGGTGATAGAGGGGGTGGAAGCTGTTTATTTATGCTTCACAAACTCTCATTCTGTGGGAACACATTTGTTCATTCCTCCTGTAATGTCATAACAGCTTTTCTGATTTGTGTCTTGGTGATAGAGGGGATGGAAGCTGTTTATTTATGCTTCGCAAACTATCATTCTGTGGAAACACCCTTATTCATTCCTCTTGTAATGTCACACCACCTTTTCTGATTTGCTCTTGGTGAAAGAGGGGGGTGGAAGCTATTTATTTATGCTTCACAAACTCTCATTCTGTGGGAACACACTTGTTCATTCTTCCTGTAATGTCATAACAGCTTTTCTGATTTGTGTCTTGGTGATACAGGGGATGGAAGCTGTTTATTTATGCTTCGCAAACTCTCATTCTGTGGGAACACCCTTGTTCATTCCTCCTGTAATGTCACACCATCTTTTCTGATTTGCTCTTGGTGAAAGATGGGATGGAAGCTGTTTATTTATGCTTCAGAAACTCTCATTCTGTGGGAACATACTTGCTCATTCCTTCTGTAATGTCACACCACCTTTTTTGATTTTCTCTTGGTGATAGAGGATATGGAATATGTTTATTTATGCTTCACAAAAACACATTCTGTGGGAACAAACACACTTGTTCATTCCTCCTGTAATGTCACACCACCTTTTCTGATTTGCTCTTGGTGAAAGGGGGGGTGGAAACTGTTTATTTATGCTTCACAAACTCTCATTCTGTGGGAACACACTTGTTTATTCCTCCTGTAATGTCACACCACATTTTCTGATTTGCTCTTGGTGATAGAAGGGATGGAAGCTGTTTATTTATGCTTCACAAACTCTCATTCTGTGGGAACATACTTGCTCATTCCTTTTGTAATGTCACACCACCTTTTTTGATTTGCTCTTGGTGATAGAGGATATGGAATCTGTTTATTTATGCTTCAAAAAACTCATTCTGTGGGAACAAACACACTTGTTCATTTCTCTTGTAATGTCACATCACCTTTTCTGATTTGCTCTTTGGGATAGAAGGGATGGAAGTTGTTTATTTATGTTTGAGTTCACATTGGTTCGCGTAAAAGCACTATTTAGTTATGTACTGCATTTAAAATACCTTATTATCTTGATTGACACTTGTAAACAAAATGCCAACATGTCGTGCAACATGACACCTACACAATGAAATTTCTGAATGACAAAAGCCGATTGACATATAACCATAAAAATATGATGTGAGTGGCATATGACTTTCCTTACAGACACAAATTCCTTTTCTCTTTTTTTCTTTCACAATTCGGGAAATGGAGTTTAATTGATCAAAATAGCATTTATAATTATTTAAAATTACACTAAATTCGCAGTTTTAATACAATTTTCGTTTTCATTTGACGACTAGACGAATTTTCAAATAGGCGATGTGGCAGAAAATGCAAAAAAAACTAAAATATCTCGAGAACGGTTAGGTGTAGAGTTATGGCGTTGATCTTACTCTTTTCGACGTTCAGATTTACACTCATTGCAATAAAAATTTGCTCACCAAGAAGAATTGTGGGATCGTAACCAAACTTGGCATGAAGGTATGTGTCAGGCTGATATGCAAATAATTAGAAATACAGCGTGATTGCGCATTGCCACCAGAGGGCGCTGAACTTCATTCTCCCTGGCGCAGAAAAAGGGTACTCAGAAGCTTTTTGCCTGTACTTAATATGCTGCAAAGGGACGTTTTTTCATTAGAGATGCCGTTACGCCGCCATCGAAGACAATATAATCGGCTGTCAGACTTCAAGAGGGGAAGAATCATCGGGATGATGAAAGCTGGGTGGTCAACTCGGTCAGTAGTCCACCACCTAGGCCGTTCTGACTTTACTGTGAGGAGGTGTTGGGACCAGTGGACTAAAGAGAGGTCGCATACACGGTGACCAGGCTCAGGACGCCTTCGGCAGACCAATAGTCAAGAAGACCGTTACATTGCCCAACACGCACGCACAGTGCCAACTGCGTCATTGTCCGCCATCCGGACACAGGCAGCACCTTCACTACGTGCCCCTGTGTCTATCCGTACCATCGCGAGGCACCTGGCTGAAGGATATTTGGTATCGCGGCACCCATTACGTGTGCTGCCAATGACACCCACCCACCGTCGCCTCCGTTTGAAGTGGGATCGCGCTCGACGGGATTGGACCGCAACCAAATGAAACCAGGTCATCTTCAGCGGCGAATTGAGATTCAATTCGTGGAATTCGACGAATTGAGATTCAATCTGAGCAGTGATGACAACCGTGTACGTGTGTGGAGGCCCCGTGGTGAACTCCTCAATTCTGCCTTCGCTTTACAGCGGCACACCGCTTCCACAGCTGGTGTTATGGTATTGGGTGCATACGACACCCAGTCACCTCTAATATTTATCCACAGAACCATGACAGCCCAGCGGTACGTTCGTGACATCCTTCAGCCACATGTGTTGCCACTCATGGCAGAGGTCCCAGGAGGCATTTTTCAACGGGACAATGCTCGGCCACACAGGAATGTCTCCGCCACAATACCACCCTTCCCTGACCTGCCCGATTCCCAGATTTGTCACCTATCAAACATGACTGGAATCACTTGGGAAGGTATGTTGGACAGCCTACGAGTTTGGTCGAACTAGAAGCGCGTTTACAACAACTGTGGAATGAGATAATACAGGATACCATACGGGACCTGTATGCCTCACTGCCCGCTCGTATCGCATCTTGTATTCATGCTAGAGGTGGCCTAACAGGGTACTGGAACCTCCATTCGTGATTTTTCCTGTAATAAATGATCCTTTTGCTTTGATTTTGTAATTACTTATATCAACGTTGCACTCACATATATAAAATTTCGTTCGATTCTGACAATTTTTTCTTGGTGCACAAATTTTTATGGCAATGAGTGTACATATAAAACAAGCATTTAATTGATACATTTGAGCGTAGGCTTTTATTTTAGATTTTGAAGATTTTTGCAAGACATTTCGCAAGAAAATAGACAGGTTCTTTTTTAACAAATCATACCAAAATATAATCCTATACCATAATAATGTTCTCAATCCAAACCAGGGTAACCCACAAGTAACTCATCTACCAAATTTTGGAAAGTTTGGTCAATTAGTTTTCAGTTTTTTATTTTACTTTGCTTGAAACGTATACATCCGTTGAAAAGTAGAGTTGCGATATTCGACACGATCCCAGTACTTTCCCTATACATTACCATGTATTGTAGGGAAAGTAAAAATGGAATGGTGCACATTTTTAAGAGGCAAAGTGGTGTAAGTTTTTATTGAAAATAGCTTTGAACAGTCACCCCTAATTCGAATTTTGATTTTTTTTCGTTAATTCGGAAGTTCAGACGGATCAAATAAAACCAAAACTGAGATTCTGGCTGCAGTTGAAGTGCTCAATTATTTTAAAAACTGTTTTTGAATTTTTTTATTATTATTATTCCTTTATATCATCGTTCCTAATTTGAATTTTTTCGAAACATTAGATTTCTTTCTTAATCTGGAATCTGAGACAGATTGAATGAGACCAAAACCAAGATTTCAACTAGAGTGTAAGTGCTCAATATACATATAAACAAAGATGTTTTGAATTTTTTTTTATTATTATTCCTTTGCACGGTCACCCCCTAATTCGAATTTTCAAAATTTTAGATTTTCCTCTTGGTCTCGAAATTAAGATGGATCGAATTATAATACTAAATATAAAACTAAAACCAATATTCTAGTTATAGTGGAAGTTTCCTATAATTTTGATACAACACTCCCTCACACAAATTAGTGCATATTATATAGATATAATAAAGCATATCTATTAAAAATAGCACTTTATTGAACAATATTCTTAAGATTAACATGCAATAAATATGCTGATGTGCTTATTCACAATGCCTAGATAAATATCAAGTGCTGTATACATAAATATAAAACTTTCTATATAAATTACGAAATTGCCCTACCATTACAAATATGTTACAAGCCGAAAATCCATCGCCTACAGCATACAAATTAAGCAAACTTCTAAGTCCAGAAGTTGAGCACTACAATAACATTTAGCGTTACAGTCAAAAGACAATTTTATGTTCTTCGGGGCTAAAGAAAATACAACTCCGTATTGACCTAACGTTTCCGACATTATTTGAATTCATTTATCAGAACCGCATGCAAATTTATTTTATTGCTAAAATAATTGATTGAACAATTTGATATATTTTTTTAAATCATATTATGAATGAAATTAAAATATGAAATATTATATATATATATATATATATAATATATATATTAACTGGGTCCTATATAAGCTACCCCTACTTAAATAATACATTTATAAATAACACCACTCAATTCCAAATGATCTGTTTTGAAACAAAATCACGTTTTCCTTCTAATCTCACACACACACACACACAAACACAACCACACCACATTTGTATCTATGGACAACATTTTCCTCAACCATGGAAAGCACAAAAAAATGAAAGAAACAAAAAGTAATCCTTTCTCAGGTGTGTCTTAAACCGAACCGTGAGGTCGAAGGCATATGCGTCGCGCGCAACTGTTTATCAGGCATGAGCACAAACGTCCACCGTGGAGAACAATGATACTAACTTTATTACCGGAATCTACTGTTTAAATTTTTATACGTTTGCTTGAACATTAACAGAAAATAAAATAATATAGCAATTAAACAAAATGTTTATGTTAGAATGAGAAGATATACACACTTATTTTTCTCCTACTATAGAATTGTACTAATCTTCTTTTGTCGGATGCGATGAAAATAAGTATCAAATAACCTAAGAAATGCAAATTTCGATGTATTTATAAATAAATGCGAAGGAATTGTTATACAGTTTCAGTTCAAAAATCGTTGTAATTTAATGTTCGTCAATTTTTCCGTTGGTGTCAAGATAGAAACTCTGTGATAATATTTTCACTCGCTAAGGAACCGATTTATGCCAAAATC
This sequence comes from Amaurobius ferox, assembly GCA_951213105.1. Classification (NCBI taxonomy): domain Eukaryota; kingdom Metazoa; phylum Arthropoda; class Arachnida; order Araneae; family Amaurobiidae; genus Amaurobius; species Amaurobius ferox. Next base: position 121,376,479 of record OX578141.1, read on the forward strand.
TCTCAAAACCGTGCTAAAGCGTAAAGTAACTACAAAAATTTTAAAAACACCCGTCAAGCCATATTGTACCGGAACCTACACAGTGGTGAAGCGTGATAAAATAATTTGTGGAGATGGAAATCCGGTGTGGTAGCGGTTTCAGAACCAACTTGCATGTACCGATTCCGCTACACACAAGACCAGTGAACGTAATTTAGCAAAACAAAAGAAGTTGTAATTAGCATACTTAACTTCCACAAAAACACCAAACTTAACCCAAGGTTCGATTTTAAAGGAGTTTCCCAGTTTAGGAGAATTATATCCTAAATGATATACAGTGAGTAAGAACATGGAAAAATGCAAGGAAAACAGGCACATTTATCAATTAAATAATTCTTTTATTTTAATGACTTGCAAATTTATGAATATATATATATATCTAATTATCATTCAAAATAATCAGAGCTTTCTTTATCATAACACACATTTAATTATTTATGCTCTGTTCAGAAATATTATCAATCAATTTCTATTTTATAAATCAATATGCATTTTCTTAAATCATAAATTTAGATCAAATATATATTTACTTTCAACTGAGTAAACCATTATAAATCAATTATTATCTTTCTATGCCTGTGGTGCAACGGAACTTCTGGTTCCGAATAAAAAGAATTTACCTGTGTTCAGATTAATTTAACAAAGTGCAGAAAAGTTCCATACTGGAAAACACGGCCGGATGCCGAAAAAGGTCCAAAAATGGATATTCGTTCATCTCTCAATAACATGGCTTTCTCTAGATCGATTCAATCACAGTCATCCGTCACGGGATAGCTTATGTAGCAAAAGGGTCCGCGGGATAAATTTCCTGGAATAAAAAGAATAAATTTAGAACATTTGTAAAGGAACGTCGAAAATCTTCCAGGTTCTTCTTCAATCAGCTCCGGCAAAGTAGGGCGGTTTCATACGAAACAAATGCCCATTTCGGCCACCTTAGCCATTTTGGCCAAAACCCTTTGTCTTCTTCATCAAGACAATTTCACGATGCGACTTCTCAAGTCCAAAACTCCAGCTCGAATCCTATGGGGTCTCTCGAGTCCACTCCAAAAGTTCTCCTCCCGCCGCTTCCTGATTGGCAGGCAAGCACGCCCCGGTAACAGCCGATCTCCTCCGAACATACGTCACACATCCCAGCCCAGACAGAAAACCTAGCCGAGCCAACGAATTCTCGACGAAACTCAGATTTCAACGTAAAATCAATTCAAACGAGGCTTACCGAAACACAGCACAGGCACGGAAGGAAAGAAAGATGTTTTTCACACAGAAAAACACGAAAAGGCTCATGGCGCAGAATTGCGACATGACAGCTCCCCCTCTCTGGGAGTCAAAAATTTTCCGAAAAACAGTGAGGAAAATTTTTCTCTCACTCAAAAACACAAAAATACAAAAATTTACAAAGAATTTTAGGAACCTGTAAGTGTAAAATAATTTAGAACAAAATTTTGGGCGAGAAAACGTGGGCCCCAACGTTTCTCAAGACAACGCCACTGCAGATCTGAATGACCGGCCAAGCCATTCATCACCACAGGGAAAACCAAAAGAATACCAAAAGGATGACAAAATGTCACCGCATCTTAAAGGAACCTTTACAAAAATTTACACTTAAATACACTAAAAAACACTTAAACTCAGAAAAAATTTGTCAAGGCACTTTGCCTGACAACAAAATGTCTCAATCATCAACATTGAGATCAAACAGATGAAGCGAAGCTAAAACATGATATGATATGAATTTACAATATACACTTATACAATATAAACAATTCGAAAATTCAAAAATTTCAAACAATTGTCACTTTCAAAACACACAAGTGCCACAAAACAGTTCACTAATTTTCATCAAAAGATTAAATATTTTGAAAATTAATTTTTAAATTAAATTTGTCATATTCAGGTAATGAGATTCTTCACTCATTCAAAAATTTCTCATTTTTTGAGAACAAAGTCATTTTCAATATTTCAATTTTTCAATTTCAAACTTTCATTTCAAAACTTTCATTTCCATTTTTAAACTTTCACTTTAAATTACTTTCAAATTTCAACACATTAACTTTAAATTACATTTACTTTCAATTTATCAACATTTCAACTTTTCATTCAACATTAACTTTAATTTAACTTATTTTTGACATCAAAACATTTCAGAATTTTGTTATTCTGACTTAACTTTCATTACTTTAAATTATTCATTTACATTTAAATCATTCAATTTATCTTAAAATTTCAATTTACTTTTCTTTCAAAAAAAACTCTCTGAAATAATTTCAAACAAGTGACCACTTCATGTGTCACAAACAAAAATTTCATTCAAAACATTTGTCCGCTGAGAGAGAGAAGGAGAAAAATTCTCTTGAAATTCACGTCAGTTATGTAAAAGAGCAGGAACACATCCGAAGAGCAAACTCGACGGGGACTAACGAGTTGCCACAAAACAAAAGGGAGTGAAGAACAAAAAAAAATACTCGCGTGCAGGATGCAGCGGCCGCAAAACAGGATGCCAAGACACGCCTCAGAAGCTTCGGAAGTCAAAAATTTTGGACAGCTTGCGCTGACCACATCATCGTCATCATCATCATCTTCTTCATCATCATCATTAAGCTTCACCAGTTTCCCACCTGGCCGCCACAACTTTCCTAGGTGGGCTCGGAACAAGTTGTCGTCAAGGACTCCAGTCCTGCAGCATACACCGGGAATTTAATTTGCCCAGCTGCTTCTTCATCTGTGATCCGTGTAAATATGTTCATGTTTGTGTCCACCAGCCAGTCCTCCAGAAAAAGGGGTGCAGCATTACAAAATGATGACTAACTGAAATTTGTGTAGATGTTTGAAAACTGCTGGTCAAAAAAAAACAACAATGTGAAAAGGAATTTCAAGAAAACAAATTTCAACAACACATCAGCCAAAAATTTTCACCTCTCTCAGCAAAACAAAATTCAAAACCATTAATCAAAAGAGATCATTAACTTTTGATCTTCAAAAAATTTCATTAAATTTCAAAAATTCTCAAATTCAAATCACTTCAATTACTTTATATTTACTTTATATTAATTTCAATTTTACTTTAACAAAATCATTTACTTTTTTCAAAATTTCAAAAATTTCCTCCTTTTTCTTAGGGGAACAAAACAAAACCAACACCATTTCAATTATTTCATGAACTTAAGACAGTAATCAAAACATTTTTTTTTTCACAATCAAACACAACAAAATAATCCAAGTCAATCAAAAACAGGACTCTCGAAAAATTTTAAAGTCCAAAGAGAGTCAATTAACAAAATTACTTATTATTTAAATTACAATATAAACATTTATAAATTATGGTTCACAAAAATCAATTAATTTTTCTATTTACTTTTAACTTAAATGCAAGATTTCCATAAAATTTTTAAATTACAACAATTTTTTTTCATAAATTCTCTTTTAAAAGACAATATTGAAATACAAAAATTTAAACAAGTATCAACTTTAATTTAATATAAGATTTTTCTTGCAAAAATAATTTCTGAAAAATTGTGAACTCAACCAAAATTTAATATTGTGAAAATCTTTGATAAGATCTAAGATTATAAGGTGTACGTGTGTTTCTATTTCTCATATAATTTTGATTTTGGTGTGGTGTATAACTATTTCTATAGTAGTTATTGTTGTAAATGATTCTTCCATTTCCTCTATTATCAAAGTTATTTGAATTATTTCTCAATGTATAATGTTGATTTTTATTAGCATGAAAGTTTGATCTAGTATGAACAGCATTGTCATTCGCTTTCTCAGGCAAATTAAATCTTACTCTTTTCACAGTCTTTTTATTTTGAGATTTTTCTGCAGGTTTTGATAAACAAGATTTCAGTTTCACAGAGTCTTTCTCAGCGGTGATCACAGGAGTAAGTCTATTTGGCTTAGAGTTCAGTTTTTGATTTTCAGCAGATTGTTTTGAAAATTTTTGCAATTCCTCTCTTCTTGGAGGTAAAAGAGTCAGTCTGTTCACATGAACCAGTTGTTCATTTTTGGGATTCATCACATGTCTAATAAGAAAATTTACTGCAGATGTTTGTTTTATCACTTTAAAAGGACCTCTATTAAATGAACTCAGTTTTCTTGACTGTCCATGAGGCAAAAAAGGAGTGTATAAGTACACCAGGTCATTCACTTTGATATTGGGTATCTTCGCTTTCTTATGTTGTTGTAAAATTTGTGAATTCTCAGCTTTTTCCAAGTTACTTTTTACTACATCATATGTTCTTTTAAGTCTAAATTGTAAATCTTCTCCATAATCATATATAGAGTCATACGTTGGAGGTTTAAATCCAGCCATCAAAGTATTTGGAACTGTTAAATCTCTTCCATAGAGTAAATATGCAGGTGATTCACCCGTAGAAGCATGTATGGCATTTCTATGAGCTAATAAAGCAAAATGAATTAAATTATCCCAGTTATTTTTATCGTTGTATGCAATATTTTTCAAGGATCTGACTAAAGTACCATTTAATCTTTCAACACAGCCATCTACTGAAGGCATATAGGCGGTAGTAGTATTCTTTATTATTCCCAATTTCTTATAAAAGCATCTTGCTGTTTTAGAAACAAAATTCGTCCCTTGATCCGAGACAATGTATTTAGGTATGCCATGCTGAGCCATATAGTGCTCTAAACAATTTAAAATATCTTTAGTTTTAATTGAAGCTAAGGGATATGCTTCAGGCCATCGAGTAAAATAGTCTGTGATAACAAGAATAAATTTATTTCCAGATCTAGATATAGGTAATGGTCCGACACAGTCCATGGCGATTCGCTCAAATGGATATGTAGATTTTGAAAATTTTTGAATAGGTGCTTTATTATTTCTAAAACCACGATTTATCACACAAATTTCACATGAAGCAACATAATTTTTGGTCTGGGAATACATTCCCTGCCAAAAGTATTTTCTACTCACAGAAGCTAAAGTTCTTCTAAATCCACAATGTGCGTAAGTAGGACAATCATGATGTAACCATAAAATTTCAGACACAAGTTCCTGCGGAACAACAACTCTTTCTTGTTCTTGGTGTCTACGTTTAGGGTGTTTGTGTGTACACCATAATATATCATATTTTCTAAAAAATACTAAAGTTTGTGGGTAAGGTTTGTGTGTTCTTATTTAAGAGATCTATAATTTTATTGCATCTAGGATCAGATTTTTGAGCATTCTTAATTCTGATGAGTAATGTGGGACAAGTAAATGTCTGTTCCAATTGACCACTTTGTATGTTATTTTCATTTTGATTTTCACTTTCATTATTGTCAACAGCACAAATTTCATTTGTTTCACTTGTATTGGCTGAATTCAAATTGACTTCTAATTCTCTTCTATTGCTACTATTATTATTGTTTACATTTGGAAAATTTTGATTTTCATTGTTTACATTCTGAAAATTCTGATTTGCATTGTTTACATTTTGACAATTTTGATTTACATTGTTATTTATCACTTTATATTGTGATACAAATCTTCTAGGAATATTCTCAATAGAATTTGTACATTCATCAACATTTCTTGAAAGGTAGTCTGCGACTAAATTTGCTTTCCCTGGCTTATGTACTATTTGGTAATCAAATTGTGATAGAGATGCAATCCATCTTGCTAATCGAGATGTAGGATCTTTTAATTTAAATATAAAGGAGAGTGAAATTTGATCGCAAAAAATTGTGAAAGGTTTTCCAATTAAATAATGTTTGTAATAGTTTGTAGCCCATACAACGGCTAATGCTTCTCTTTCAACAACACTATATTTGCATTCAGCTTCATTTAATTTACGACTTGCATAAGATATTGGATGTAAGATTTTGTTTTCATCTTCTTGGGACAAGTAACAACCCAAAGAGTGATTTGAAGCATCTGTGTGTAAAATAAATGGTTTTCTAAAATCTGGAAGAGTCAAAATTGGTTTTGATAAAAGTTTTCCTTTTAAAATTTCAAAAGCTTTTTGAGCTTCAACAGTCCAAACAAATTTCTTCTTCTTTTCATTATTCTTGGTTTTCAGTATATCAGTTAGCGGAAGGGACAATTCCGCATAGTTCTTTATAAATTTTCTATAAAATCCAGTGAGTCCAAGAAATTGTCTCACATTCTTAATTGATTTTGGAACTTTAAATTTTTCCACAACTTCCAAATTATGAGTATCAGGTTGTACTTTTCCATTGGATACTAAAAATCCAAGATACTTAATTGTTTTTCTGAAAAAATGACATTTTGATGGTTTCAACTTCAAACCATGTTTACTTAATCTTACAAAAATTTCTTCTAATTTTTTCAAGTGTTCTTCAAATGTTCTTGATGCAACAATGATATCGTCAATGTAAATTCCAGATATGCCAGCCAGTACCAGAGACATCAATCTCTGAAAGGATGCGGGCGCATTCTTAAGACCAAATGGAGTTCTAGTCCATTCAAAGTGTCCATCGGGAGTTGAAAATGAAGTCTTCTGATAATAATCAGGATGTAAACACAATTGATAAAATCCACTGGTTAAATCAAGGGTCGAAAAATACAAGGCCCCAGATAAGTTATCAATAAGTTCCGAAATATTCGGAATCGGAAAATTTTCAACAATTGTGATTTTGTTGAGCTTCCGGAAATCAGCTACCAAACGGTAACTTCCATCAGGTTTCTTAACAAATAAAACAGGAGTATTGTAAGGAGAAGTACTGGGTTGGATTATTTTGGCGTCCAACAACTCATTGACCTGACGCGAAAGTTCTTTCTGTAAATTATGTGGGATTCGATAAGGTTTCTGTCTAACAGGCAAGTTAGACTCCAAGTTAATTTCATGCAAAATTGTATCACATCCAGACAATTCTTTCATATTCTTAGCAAAAACATGTTTATATTTATTTAGTAATTTTAAAAGTAAAGTTTTCTGAGCATAGTTCATATGCTTCAAGTCAAATTCTCCTCCCCATGCATCAAACGTATCATTATCTTCAATACAGTTCTCATTGTCAATTCTGTTATTTATATCAATGTCAGATTCATAGATGTTTTCAAAAGTTCCTAATTTCATACCTTTATTTATGTAAACACATTTCTCTGAAGGATTAGCTACTCGTGCGTACAAAAAGTCATTTTCAGGAATATTATAAATACTTCTTGCTATGAAAATTTTATTAGCAGAGAATTCTTTATTATGGATAGGTTCAAGTAAAATTGTCGTGTTTTTCTGAAATTTATAGTTTCTTTTCAATTTGACAAATGATTCTGTAAAAGGTTTCAAAACACATTTCTTAAATGCTTTAGCAATGCCTAGGGTATTGCTTTGTTGTGAACTTCCTTCATCATGTTTATCACAACTTGCTTCAAAAATTTCATTATCACTGGTATTGTTTACTGTCAAGGATTTGTTCGTATGTACATAATCATTCATCTGCATTTCATGTAAATCATTTTCACATTCATAATTTGATCTTTCATTCACATTTGCATCAAAATCTCTAAAGTCGACATCTCTAAATTCATTCTCGTAATTGTTTTGTTCAAATAAATATCCATTATCACACTTATTTTCATATCCTCTAAAATTTCTCGAAAAATTTGTGTCTTTGGATCTGTAATCCACATCATTTGTAAAATTGTAATTTCTTCTATCAATTTTATGATTTATTGCATTACACTCAGATATTTCAGGTTGAACATCTTTGTGTCTAAAGGTAATGGTCACTTTCTTTTCATTTAAAAAGGTACTTCCTAAAATCCTGTTATATTCATTTGGTGCAGGTGTATTTAAAATGCAGCATTCAATCATAATACTGTCCTTTCCAATGGTTAAAAGAAAAGAAGCTCTCTTATCAACCCAGACATCTTGATCACCAATTCCTCTTAAAATAGTGGGTGTATGTTTTGTTTGCACTTTTCTAGGATTAATTTTCTGTAAAGCATCACTATAGATAATGTTTATAGAACTTCCAGTGTCAATTAAAGCATTTAATTTAACATCTTCAACAAAAACTGAGAAGATTGGAAAATTCCTTTGGCAAGGTGTTTCAATTTCAGTCATGAAACTTAACTCAGAATTTGATCTATTAAAATTTGGAGATTGAAAATTTCGTGTACTAAAATTCTGTCTTCTAAATTGTCTTCTATTACCAAATCTACTATTAAAATATCTGTTATTTCTTCTATATCCAAAATTATTGAAATGTGAGATTTATAATTGTCAAAAGAATTTCTAAAATTTGAAAAATTTCTTCTTTGGAAATTTGGATTTCTATTGAAACTGTTACGAAAAGGTCTTCTAAATGTTTGAAAGTTCTTTCTTGGAGAATAATTTTGATATGGACTTTTAACATACCACTCTTCTTCCTGTGAGGCAACCGGAGTTCTTCCTTGACTGAAACGGTTTCTATTATCAGTTCTTCTGGATGGTGTAGAAGTTTTGAAGGATGTTGATGGTTTCTGTTTCTTCTTTATTGGAATATCTTCCCAATCTTCTTCTTCTAATTGAGTTTCATTGTATCTGCTTGTAGAGGGCGTATCCGTGAATGATTCTTCAAAACTGGAATTGCTTCTTTCTAAGTCTTCTTTTATCTCATTCAGTCTTTTCTTTCTTTTTCCAGAGTTCTCTTTGAATTTTCTTCTTAAATTGTCATATTCTTTCTTCTTTAAATTTAATTCCCTCTTCAGTTCTTCAATTTCTTGTTTAGGGTCATTTTCAGTTCTCACAGTATTTATGTCTTCTGTCATTTCTTCCAGCTCTTCATTTTGCACTTCTTCTTCCAATATGGCAATATCCTTAGCAGCTTCGAATGACTGTGGGTTTGCTGATAAAACAGCTTTTCGGATTGAAATTTTCAACCCTTTTTTAAATGAATTCAGCAGAATTGCAGTTCTCAGAGAATCTTCATTGTCAGACACAGCATCTTGTGGAAAAGCAATGTAGGATTCAGCTTCAATGCGGTTCGCAAAGTCTCTAATATTTTCATTCACTAGTTGTTTACAATTTACCAGAGCTGCGACATTTTTGGCAATGTTCGATTTCCTTGTGAAATTTTCCTTGAATGTGTTTACCAATTCAGTAAAATTCGTGCTTTGATTTAACTTCGGAATGGATTTCACAAGTCTTTCAGCACGACCAGACAACTTTAATTTCAGAACGAAAATTTTATCACGATTTGACCAGTCAGCGTGGTCAGCAACCAGCAGAAATTTCTCTAAAAATTCGTCAAATGACTCATTTGTGTTGCCAGCAAAGCCTGGAATGGATCCAAGAAATTGCGATCCTATTCCCACTTTCAGTTTATTTGTGTCTCTGACTGCAGAGGCTGATCTGCCAGAATTTGGAGAAAGTCGTGGTGGAGACACCGAAGACATACGGTTACTACTATTCGGTTGTGCAGAGGAGTCTCTACTCCTACTTGCACGAGAATTCTTACTATTTCGAGGCATTTTTAGCACAGTTTATATCACTAAACACAGTTTATCTCGAAGATAGTTTCACTTTCTTTCACTTATTTATATGTAAGTAGAGCACAGAAAAAACACAATTCGAAGTTTTCTTTTCAATTATCACACCCCGTGTGAAAAACACAACGAAAACACTTTGTATGTGAACACTATGTCAGATATTGCAACAAGCAATCACTGTATGTGAAATATGCTTTCCTGCGACAAGCAAGCAGTGTATGTGAAACATGTCAATCTACTGACTTTCATGCACTATCAGTAAGACCAAGACGTTGATGACTGTGGCGACTAAAATTGCCATCTGTATGTGAAACTGCCACAAAAATTTTGTATTGATAATACAGTGACCAGTCAGGTAATAGCAGGGCGAACAATCACCACTCTTAAAACACAGGTGACCAACCCTCTGTATGTGAATTTTGTCAAAAGGAATGATTTTTTTCAATGTTTGCATCAGCACAACAGATAAGAAAAAATGTGTATGTGCAATATTTATGCATTTACTTTTCAGTGTATGTGTTTTTGAAAATTTCAATTCACTTATATATATCATATAGAATTTTTTCTTTAAGCATATGTGTGTCATATATGAATCAAGGAATGTATATATATGCAACAAATACTCAATACACATATAATACTCAGGTGCATATGGGCTTTTGTGCTTTTTGCATTTTTATATTTACTTTATGACATTTAAACAACAATTTCCTGCCCATTTAATTCAAATGATTTTTGCACCAAAAAAGAATTTTGCACTTACTTTGACAAATCAAACTGCAATACTTATGCACACAATCAAAACAAAAATTTTTCTTGCATTCCTTCATAAAAAATTAACATTTCTCACTGATACACTCTGGGAAGGGAACAGGCACCAATTTGTGGTAGCGGTTTCAGAACCAACTTGCATGTACCGATTCCGCTACACACAAGACCAGTGAACGTAATTTAGCAAAACAAAAGAAGTTGTAATTAGCATACTTAACTTCCACAAAAACACCAAAATTAACCCAAGGTTCGATTTTAAAGGAGTTTCCCAGTTTAGGAGAATTATATCCTAAATGATATACAGTGAGTAAGAACATGGAAAAATGCAAGGAAAACAGGCACATTTATCAATTAAATAATTCTTTTATTTTAATGACTTGCAAATTTATGAATATATATATATCTAATTATCATTCAAAATAATCAGAGCTTTCTTTATCATAACACACATTTAATTATTTATGCTCTGTTCAGAAATATTATCAATCAATTTCTATTTTATAAATCAATATGCATTTTCTTAAATCATAAATTTAGATCAAATATATATTTACTTTCAACTGAGTAAACCATTACAAATCAATTATTATCTTTCTATGCCTGTGGTGCAACGGAACTTCTGGTTCCGAATAAAAAGAATTTACCTGTGTTCAGATTAATTTAACAAAGTGCAGAAAAGTTCCATACTGGAAAACACAGCCGGATGCCGAAAAAGGTCCAAAAATGGATATTCGTTCATCTCTCAATAACATGGCTTTCTCTAGATTGATTCAATCACGGTCATCCGTCACGGGATAGCTTATGTAGCAAAAGGGTTCGCGGGATAAATTTCCTGGAATAAAAAGAATAAATTTAGAACATTTGTAAAGGAACGTCGAAAATCTTCCAGGTTCTTCTTCAATCAGCTCCGGCAAAGTAGGGCGGTTTCATACGAAACAAATGCCCATTTCGGCCACCTTAGCCATTTTGGCCAAAACCCTTTGTCTTCTTCATTAAGACAATTTCACGATGCGACTTCTCAAGTCCAAAACTCCAGCTCGAATCCTCTGGGGTCTCTCGAGTCCACTCCAAAAGTTCTCCTCGGGCCGCTTCCTGATTGGCAGGCAAGCGCGCCCCGGTAACAGCCGATCTCCTCCGAACATACGTCACACATCCCAGCTCAGACAGAAAACCTAGCCGAGCCAACGAATTCTCGACGAAACTCAGATTTCAACGTAAAATCAATTCAAACGAGGCTTACCGAAACACAGCACAGGCACGGAAGGAAAGAAAGATGTTTTTCACACAGAAAAACACGAAAAGGCTCATGGCGCAGAATTGCGACATGACACCGGGGACCAAAAATTTCAAATAAAGTTTCATGCTATATATTTTAGCTAGGTTACAAATAAAATAATATATACGGTAAACTTCCGATAATCCGGAACATTCATGCCTTCAGCGGTGCCGAATTAATAAATATGCCGGATTATCGGATGTCGAACTAAAATGGGGTAAAAAATGAGAAAAATGAATTTAAAAACAAATGATGGACAATAAACGTGATATTTTTTGTCTAATGAGTTACACAAACTGAATTAAAAGGTACAGTACGTGAAAAAACATTTAAATTAATTTTTAAATTACAAGGTAAACTTCAATGACCATAAGTCTGCATATAAAAGCCTTTAGTCTATTACAATAGATATATATCAGTACAGCCAAATGGGCCCAAACAGTGCCGTTGACAGAAGTTTTGAGCCTCTATGCAACAAACGCACAGCCCCACAATACCTATTTTACAAATTATTGACTTTTTTCGTTAACTGTTATGCGGCACAGGGCCCCAAGCCTCCCAGGACTCTATGCAAAGCTTCCTTTTGTCCCTATATATCGGCGGCTCCGGACTCAAATGCGGTTCAAGAGGCGTGCCGGACTGCCGGACATTCCAAAACATTGAATGTCGGATAAATTACTGTTTATCCGGTAAGCTTACTGTAATAACTGAATTACAATGAAAATAAATGAATGGCATTTTGTAATTCTATTACAGTCGAACCCCGGTTTTGCGTTTCTCTGTAGAACCGATTAAAAACATTACATGCCGGAAAACACAATACAATCTCCATTTTAATTAGGATATAAAAATCAAGGAAAACATGTAATAAAGTAAATAAACCACTTACCAAGCTTTACTTTTTCACTTGAATTTCAAATTGAATTTCCGAATCACATGGAAAAATTCCAAACGTATGTGTATTTGAATATAACATTCACGATTGATTCGGTTTCAATAAGAATTATTTTACTTTCACTTTAATACACAGACTCATAAATTTCTGTGCTATAGCTATGCCACTTTGAATTATAGAAAAAAAATTGAAGCAAATAGTAAATGAAAATCAAAGAATGTTAGTTGAAATCTGCTAAATTAAAACATCTGGATATTTGAGAAGAATATCTCATATATTTGGAAAATATCAATTCCGAGGTTTTACCTCTAAAAACCTCATAACCTTAGCGTTTTTCTAAATCAAATTTCCTATTAACTTTTAAATTACTCTCCAGATGACTCAGACAATAAACACTATAATTACGAGAAAAAAAAATAAAGAAAAACTGCCCTTTCCTTATAGCTTAGATATGTCTATCAAAGAACTGCCGTTGCAAGAGTAGTAGTTGCGCGCTTCCCAATGCAATATCTTTTGACGTGGGTAGTAAGACGGAGAAAGATCCGTCTCTTCTGAAAATCTCGACTGACGCTTAGAGAAAACATAAAGGCGCCGCCATTGAGCTCTGTCCCAGACGAAGCAAAAATACTCTGTTTACATAAAAAAGTATTTTACACATTTAATGCATATAATAAAAATAAAAGTTACTTGATCGTAAATAATTTGGATAGACGATGTCTCCCTTCTCTCTCCTGACGCTTCGCCACTAGTAGTGCTTCGTACTAAATTTCGTCGCTGTACTAAATTTATATTTCAAACAACAGATGACACAGCGAGAGAGGTACAGAAATAGACAGTCTTAGATACATCCAAGAAAAATTGTTTAATTCGTAATTGTAAAATCTTTAGATGATTCATTATAACGATTTTTTTTATTTTAAAAAGTTTTAATGATTGCATTATTAATTCTATTAAGCTGCTTCATTCAGAACGACATTTTAACCACTTTTCCAATAATTGATATTATTGGTTGAATGATGCATTACATTGCACTACCAAAGTTTCGAGAAAATTAATTATTACTTCAATTCATTTCATTTCCCAGCAGTGGGACTGACCATTATATTTACGACGTGAATGAAATCACTGGTGCGGCATTAATTCAGTAATATTAAATATTAGTAATAATATATAAAAAAAATACATAAATGGATGAAATAAGTATGCTGTTGGGGATCATTTACAACTACGGGGAATTAAGACCAACAAATATAGTAATACTTTTAAAAACACTAGTTCATAGTGCATTAAAAGCAACAGCTGGGAACATTCAAGACTGATAGAACATCCCATTTTAACGGATGGAAGATATTGCGGGTATTACGGAAGGAAGATATTGCGGATATTACGGAAGGAAGATATTGCGGGTATTACGGAAGGAAGTTATTGCGGGTATTGCTGAAGAAAGTTATTGCGGTATCAGGACCGCCGAGAGGGGGTACAGGGGGCAATTGCCCCGGGGCTCGGTCCTAGAGGACGTATGTTACGAATTTTTAGCGTGCAGGTCCCACAGAAAAATAAAATATTTGTGTCTCCCGGAGCCTTTTTTGACTCACACGGTTGCATTGTCGTAGAAACTAAAAATAAAACAGGAACTTCTGAATTAAGCTCGGAAAACATTTTATTTAATTAGACCGGAGCTATTACAAACGTTATTACCTTCTGCAAAACCGGCACATTGAATGTTTCGACTCTCTTTCTACTCTGCAGACTCTGCCTGCGAATAAAACGGAAATTGTTTTGGAGGGAAATGTATATTGGGGGCCGTCCATAAATGATGTCACGATCAAGGGGGTGGGTGGGGGGTGATGTGCTCGTGATACACCGTGACGGGGGGGGAGGGGTATTACGTGAACGTGACGGCGTGTTTTTTCATTTTTTTTTAAGGTTCAATTGAAAAAGCCAAACCCATCGGATGTGAACACCGTGACGATTTATTTTTAACAAATAGTAAAGTCTACGAGTGCAACAAGAAAGGAGAAAAAGAAAGGCGTCAATATGTGACTGATTAGCAGTGAAGTTTTGATTTATAGTTATGGATAAGTATAAACATAAATCTGGGGCCCAAAAACGTAAAGAGAGAGAACTGATATTAGAGGCTAGTAAGAAAAGAAGGCGAACATTGTTTGAACTTGGAATGAAGAAATCTGAGACTGTTGCACTTTCGAATTCTGATGTGGATCATGGTATTGCTGCTGTTGCTGCTGATGATGTTTTTAGAGTAAAGCCTGGGCCATCTACAAAAAATGATTTTCCATGCTCGCGCCAAATATCTTGTGCTCCAGCCGATGAATCTGTAAACCTGGGCCTATATAAGTATTCAGAAACGGAACCCGAGTCTCACGAAAATAGCTCACCTTCATCGGATTTACAGGCAGACTTGCTTCAAAAAATAAATGATGAAATTGAATGTAAGATTCCCTTTAATCTCGCAACGTTAACTGGCTGTCCAAATACTGATGCAATTGAAAGTTTTGTGCGAAGAGGTCCCCCTCCAATTTCCGAAAACCTTCCACATGATGGAAAGAGAGCTTTTCCACGACTTGTGTTATTCGCGAAAAGCAAAACTGGTGAACAACGTCCAAGAGATTGGTTAGTTTGGAATGCGGAAAGTCAGTCTCTATACTGTTTTCCTTGCCGTTTATTTGGTCGTTCTACTAAACTTATAGAAAATAACCGTTCAGTGTTGATGAGCGATGGTGGATGGAAGAAAGAATATTCATGGCGTCAACTCTATAATAAACTACCCAAGCATAAAGTGAGTTCTTTTCGTAAGAAGTGTTATGTTGAATGGAGAGAGTTTGAAAGACGTCTAAAGGGAGGGATCGATATTCATTCTCAATTGGACAACGAAATTACAGCAAGAACGAAATACTTTCGAGATTTGTTTCAACGACTTTTGTCTGTAATTTTATTTTTAGCGGAAAGAGGCCTTCCACTCAGAGGTGATTCAGCAAAGATTGGAGATCCTAGCAATGGAAATTTTCTGGGAATAATTGAGCTCTTAGCTACGTATGATCCGCTACTAAGAGAACATACAACAAAAATAAAAGCAGCTCAAGAAGACGGGAAACGTCTTCAAGCACATTATCTTTCCCGGCAGTCTCAGAATGAATTTATTCAAACTTGTGGAGACAGAGTTCTTCGTGCCGTTTTATCAGATAGGGAAAGGGCAAAGTACAATTCTATACTGGTGGACGCTACTCCAGATTCATCACACCAAGAGCAGATAACATTTGTTTTGAGATATTTATCAGAGAATGGATTTTGTTTTCAAATATCGGAGAGATTTTGTAGCTTTGTTGCATACAACAAAAAAACAGGAGAAAATATAGCTAATGAAATAATGAAAGAATTGGAAAAGCATGGTATTTCTTTGAGTGACTGTAGGGGACAAGGTTTCGATAATGGTGCTAACATGGTCGGTGTTTATAAGGGAGTTAGAGCTATTATATCTAAAATAAACCCGTTGGCTCTATTTTCAAACTGTGCTGCACACAGCCTAAACCTTTGTGGAGTTAATGCAGCCGAGTGTTGTGAAGATGCTGTTACATTTTTTGGAACGTTACAGCAGATGTATAACTTTTTCTCCAAAGCTCCTCAACGATGGGAAATCCTAGAAAAAGAGATTAACTGCTCTCTGCATCGACTCTCTGATACAAGGTGATCAGCAAGGGTTGATGCAGTGAAGCCCTTTGCCAAACAACTTCCCGGTGTCAGGCGTGCTGTTTCCCGATGTAAGGAGCTGAATATGAATGTTGAAAGTAAAAGTCAATTGGTGGGGTTTTCAAGGTATCGTCAATCGTTTAAATGTCTCTTAATGGCTACCATTTGGCACAAAATTCTAGTAACTCTCGACCATCGTAACAGAGTTCTTCAAGCCAGAGATACAACTCTTGATATAGAAGTCACCAATATTGACAGCCTAATAGAAGAGATGAAGAGTTAAGAAACAAGTTTGATCATATTCTTAGTGAAGCTGAGCTTGTTGCCAATGCTATGGTAATTGAGCTTCCTACAGACACGACACTCGTGGAAAGAAGACAGAAGAAAAAAACGCTTTCATGATGAAACACCAGATGATGAGGATGAGCTTAAGCCAAACCTTCAACATGCCCATGGAATGGAGTCAAAAGAAGAGAAAGATTTCCGGATAAATGTTTTCTACAAAATCATTGATTCTGTTGTATCAGGACTGACCGAGCGTTTCGTTATAGCCAGGAAACTAAGCGAAATGTTTCAGTATTTGTGGCAGTATTTACAAACAGAAGATGGTGCCATTTCTGAGTCATGTACTAGTTTACTTCCTACCTTCCACGACAACCTTTCTCAAGATCTCCCAGATGAATTGATCCATCTGAAGTCAATCCATCGCTCAAATTTGGAGCCCGATCCTTTGAAACCCCTCGAATTGTTGAATAAACTTAAAAGCTTAAAACTGGATTCTTTGTACCCAAATGTTTGTATAGCCATTAGGCTATTCTGTACTTTTCCAGTGTCAGTGGCTGGAGCTGAGAGATCTTTTAGTGTTTTGAAAAGAATCAAAAATTATAACAGATCAACCACGGGACAAGAAAGACTGTGTGGACTAACCACTTTTGCCATGGAGACAGATCTGGATCGTTCTTTGAACTTTGATGATGTAATTGACAACTTTGATGATGTAATTGACGACTTTGCATCTAAAAGAACCAGAAGGGCTATTTCATAGAAACTTTTATAAGCAACCAAATTTGCCGATTGAAGTGTTTATTTTTTCCTATTTTTAATATTTACTTATAAATTGGGTTTTTATAAATTAATAACTAACTAATTTGATAAAGAAGGTAACTCTGTTTTAGTTTTCAAATATTGAGTACTCAACGTTTAATAAATAGGATTTAGCTTTAATTGTGTTTGTGTCAAGTGATTCCATGTATATGTTAAGAAAGAATTTCAGAATTATATATACATAACTTTAAAATAATTCTGATAAAATACTTGCAATTTGATGGAAGTTTTATCATGTACAAGGTTTTGTTTTTGTAGATATGGCCTACGGTAAATTTAAAATGTACTAATTCTACACTGTTTCAAAAAATTTTATGGGGAGAAAAGATTGAAGAAACGTTTTATGGGGGATTTTGATAGAATATTTTTATTACCAAAAAATTTTATTACTAAAGAAAAATTTTGTTAATGAAGTCAATTTCGTAAAACAAATTGAATTGCAAAACAATTGCAAATAAAATATGATATGAAATAGATTACAAGTATAATAATTGAAGAATGTGTATAATATATTTAAAAACAATTATAAAGTATATGAAAAAAATTGTGTGCATACTTGCTTAAAATGTGGAATTCTCCACTTTTATCCGGATAAACTTTATCTTTGAAAGTTATGTTAGCAGTATGCATATCTGCTTTGAGGCGTAATACGATTGAGTCATTTTTACATTTAATTTATTATTGCATGCGTACCGTCAAATATAAAACAATGTAATATTTGCAATAAAATATTTAACTTCATTTGCATTTTTTTTTATATAAAATGACATTTCAGAATAAAATACAAAATTATGTCTAAATTCATAAATAGGGACTCAGATATTGAAATAGCCATGATTCTTAAATTGTCAAAACGTGTTCGGAAGGTTTTTGCATGTTTAATCCACATAGAATCTGGAAATTGTTTAAAAGTGTTTTTCTATAAAGCATAAGAAACAAATAAGATTATAATATATCACGGAACAAAATAGAAAAATTGCATTTAATTATAATAGTTTCAGAGATTTGGCTGCTAATAATTCGTTTGAAAAATGCTTTAAATAAATATTGTGAAGTTTACATCCAGAATTAAAAAGACCGTAAGCACAATTGCAGTGGACTAACTCAATGTGGCATAAAAATAAATGTTGTACAATTATATTAAATATTAAAAACTTATAGCTAAAATTGAAGATCAATCTATCCAAAATTATCTCTAAAAATTCTAAAAACAACTAAAGCATTAGACACTGAAACATAACTTTGGTATATAAAACAAGATGTAAGTAAAAATATTTATATTGGTAGAGCTGTTTCTAGATCAAGAAGCTTATTACTTAAATTATGATGAGGAGAATGTGAGGTTCTTTTAGAGTTAAGATTGCTCATTTAATAGATTACTAGTGTAATACCAAAATACTTCTTGAAAACACTGGGAGTTTGATAAGCACAACAGTACGTGACCATTATTTTACCATTTATATATCTCAAGTACGCTCTCGGTTAGAAATCGCCATTGAAATGTATAGGGTCACAGTCGGGAGACAATGCGTTCTCGGGAAATTCGTCCGTACAACACCTGCCTTTATCTTTGACGACGATTGCAACCCTCAAGCTCTCTCCATATATACTACCTCGATGGTATTGACAGACCTACAGCCTTAACTATTAACCGATTTTAATGAATGGTAGCTCATTTGTTTGTTCTGGTGGGGGATGCATATTTTAAACTCGAAGATAAATTTAATTTAGAATTTCAAAAATTGAGAAAACACGAATAAATGGTGACCGGCGGTAAAGTGCAATTCACAATGTTGATATAATCGTACTGACAAAATAACTATATCATTGTTACATAATCGTGTTGGTAAATATTTCTACAAAAAAACGATGAAATCTTACAAAATTTCTAATGAAATCTCACACCACTTCACACTAATATTTCTTGTTTGTGTGTTATTTTTAATCTTTTACACATCATTCTTTTACACACAATTATAACAATTTTATGCCATGAGAAGGTCTTTAGCAACGTATTTAAACACTAATAAAATATGCTGCATTATTATTTTAATTGTGCTTAAGTTTTCTTTATCCTTTGCCGAAATTGTGTTTTACTTATTGATGTACATGCCGTATTTCGTAGTGATGTTACAACAATGAATATGGAACTTTTACAACAATCTGTCATCGATCTAATACAGGTGAACCTCGATATGTCGAACCTCTGTATCTCGAAATTTTCGATATCTCGAAATACTTTCATCTCCCTTCACGCACGGTATAAAACTAATGTAAAACAAACTCTTTAACTCGAAATTTTTCTAATCAAACTCTCGATATCTCGAATTTTTTTATTTTACCATTTGGAAAATCTTACAATTTTCATCTATTCATTTAGAAAAATACGGTCCAAAAAATGTGTTTAATGCAGATGAAACAGGACTAATTTTTAAATGTATGCCTGATAAAATTATGGCCATTAAAAGTGAAGCATGTCATGACCGGAAAAGGAGAAAAGGAAGATTTGCTGTGCTATTTTGCATAATGGTTCAGAAAGGCTCAAACCTCTTATGATAGGTAAATCAGCTAAACCCCGATATTTTTCAGGAATGAAATCTTTTCCAATGACTATTTTGCGAACAATAAAGCTTGGATGACTGCCGAAATTTTTACTAATTGATTGAAGGAACTAGACAAAAAATGTCCCGTGAAAATCACGATATTGTTCTCTTCTTGGACAACTCTACAGTGCATAATAGAGTGCCGAAATTAAAATCCGTGAAAGTTCATTTCATGCCACCAAACACAACTTCTAAGTTAAGACTTTGGACCAAGGTATTATTCAGAGTTTTAAAGTAAACAATCACCACAAAATTAAGCTCATTTGGATCCGCCTAGCTTATTTGGAAAATGTGATAGATTTTGAAGGATTCAGTAGGCTGTAACCAAACTGTTATAGATGATTATTTTGTAAAGAAATGCAAAAAAATTTTAATAGTGTATGTACGTACATAGTATTACATTAAATGTGAATCCAATCATTTCAAGCTTCGCTTTATTTGTTGTCAGCATTTTCTTGGGTAATACCCAATTCTCTGTCGGCAAGATAAAGTAAGTGATTTCTTTTAAATGTGTTAAGTATAGAACTGGTATGTATGCAGTCTTTTATGAATTCCATCAAATTTTTCAAATTTTCGATATCTCGAATTTTTATTCTACACCCTTCAAATTCGACATATCGAGGTTCGACTGTATGTTATATTTATAAATGATCATTTACTTAAGAAAATTCTTCTGTATCCATGTGTATGTTAAAAATTAATCTCTGTCACTAGCATAGTTTAATGTTTGTTTCCTATTATAAGAGGAAATAACAAGGGAAATAAAATAGTTTTCGAAGATAGATTTTCGTTATCCTTTCATAGAATAACCAATTACAACGTGTTCGGAATCGAATAATATCTCAATACTAGTACTAAATCCTATTTGCTCTGCGGATAAGAGCACCGTCTTCAGCTCTGGTATTTCTATAAGCTTCTTTCACCCTGCTATACTTTATCAGTATATGCGACTACCTATAAGTTCATTCACAAATTCATCTTTGATATTTCTGTGTGCAGTCATCCGCAAGAAATACACCTTCAATATCTTGCGTATTAATTAGAGCTGGTAAACCCAGGTACCCGGCAAAAAAATTTGTAGCGAAATCCCGTGATTAGAAATACCAAAGTCCCGGAATTTCAGGATTTATCTGAGTTATTTTAATTTATAAAATATTACTTCCTCAATTCTGCAATTATATCAAAATTATTATAAAGTGCGATATCAATATAATGAAGCAAGACTCCGACAAAATGTATTTAAATTTTTAAAATTGACTGATATCTGTCATAATGAAAAAAGATGCCGCTATGCGTGTATGTGACGTCTGTAGCTGAAAATCGGAAAATCGGAGCTACAGACAGCGGCGAAATGTAACACGGAAGCACTTCAAGTTCCCCTCGTCATTTTTTTTTCTAAATTTGAATTAGTTTAGAAGCTGAGAAAACTTCGGGAATCCGCAGAAATTTCGCTTCAAAATCAGATTTATTTCCAGCTATCGAGTCTGATAGAATCGTAGACATTTGTCGAAGCGAAAAGTGTTCAGAGAACGAATTCAGACAGATATCTGCAGCTTTCGCGACAGGAACTGGGTTTAAATACAAAATTCAAATTTGTTGATATTTAGAAATAGCATTTTGATTTTCAGATGTAAAATTATTTCATCATTATAAGCAATCTGTGAAATTTTTACTTAAATCGGACGGAAACTTTTAAAAACAGCATTTAAAATTAAATTTTACTTTTACTTCTCTAAAGAAACTTTTTTTTTAAGAACTTTTTATCAGTGTATTGTAATCGGATAATAAGGAACTTTGCTGCTTTTCAGATTTCTGTTTAAAAATGTTTTTTGAACGTAATTTTCAATGCAGGTTTTTTTTCTAAAAATGTCGATTGAATTCATAGTGTGCCTTATCAATATGGTTTGCTTCTTTCACTAATTTTATTAATTCTCAGCTTCTAATAATGTTGCAGCTTAGCGACTACACTTTAGTTTCAGCTAAAGAAGGCCGTGCATGCTTATTTAAGGCGTATTACTCCGCGCAGCAAGTTATTTATATTTTATTCTAAGCGGGCGTATCACTAAAGCGTTGTTTGGTTTTCGAGAATTTGCTGTATGTTGGGGTATAATTTTAATCAGAAGTTTGGATCTTAAATCCCGAGAAACGCGGGAATGATTTTTGTTCAAAATAGATGGTTTGATAATTGAGTTGTGTTATCTGTATATGTATTATTTACGTATCAAGCGATGATTTAGGAGCTGTGCAACGCCGGGAAATCCATTCTTGTTATACAATATTAGAAGCAAAAATGATGATCGCATTGCAAAAACCTGTTAGTATTTTAAAAAGACTAAACCTAAAACGTGCGTATATGAAATTTTGTACCTTCATGTTTTTTAAGTGTTAAATTGCAAAACCATAATTTATGGCAATATAAAATGCCAAGCTATACGCCGTCATACATTATATACCTTCAAGATTCATTCTGAAAGAAAATCTGTGATTAAGATGGCAATCACAGGAAATATATAATACTAGCCATTTCACCGGCGCTTCGTGCGTTCTCAATGGCTAGTGCTCTATAAATGTGACACTTGCACACTTAATAAAAGTATGAATATCGAAAAAGATTTCAAATTTAAATATAAAAGAGAAAGAACATTTTTTAGAGTCAAAGTGGTGTAAGTTTATTTTAATCTCTTTACATCGCCATCCTTAATTTAAATTTCCGAAATTCCCATTTCTTTCGTTGATATAGAAGCTGAGACGGACCGAATGAGACCAATGCCGAGGTTCAGGCTCAATGGGAAATGTTTGATCATTTTAAAAAGTGGTTTTGTCTTTTGTAATTATTCCTTTGTATTTTCACACCTAATTCCAATTTTTAAAATATTGGATTCATTTCGCTGCCCTGGAAACTGTGACAGATCAAATGAGCCGAAAACCAAGATTCTGGCTAGATTGGAAGTGCTCGATAATTAAGTAAATGGTTTTAAGTTTAAAATTATTTATTTGCACCGTCACACCTAATTCGAAATTTTAAAATATTGGATTTATTTTGTTGGCCTGGAAGCTGTGAAAGACCGAATGAGAGAAAAACCAAGATTCTAGATAGAGTGAAAATACTCGATAATTAAGTAAATGGTTTTGAGTTATATTGAGTTATTCCTTTGCACCGTCACACCTAATTCGAATTTTTAAAATATTGGATTCATTTCCTTGCCCTGGAAGCTGTGACAGATCAAATGAGCCGAAAACCAAGATTCTAGCTAGATTGGAAGTGCTCGATAATTAAGTAAATGGTTTTGAGTTTTTAATTATTTCTTTATACCAATTTGAATTTTTAAAATATTGGATTTATTTTGTCAACCTGGACGCTGTGACAGATCGAATGAGAGAAAAACCAAGATTCTAGCTAGAGTGAAAGTACTCGATAATTAAGTAAATGGTTTTGAGTTTTTGATTATTCCTTTGCACCGTCACACCTAATTCGAATTTTTAAAATATTGGATTCATTTCGCTGACCTGGAAACTGTGGCAGATCAAATCAGCCGAAAACCAAGATTCTGGCTAGATTGGAAGTGCTCGATAATTAAATAAATGGTTTTGAGTTTTAAATTATTTATTTGCACCGTCACACCTAATTCGAATTTTTAAAATATTGGATTTATTTTGTTGGCCAGGAAGCTGTGAAAGACCGAATGAGAGAAAAACCAAGATTCTAGATAAAGTGAAAATACTCGATAATTAAGTAAATGGTTTTGAGTTATATTGAGTTATTCCTTTGCACCGTCACACCTAATTCGAATTTTTAAAATATTGGATTCATTTCCTTACCCTGGAGGCTGTGACAGATCAAATGAGCCGAAAACCAAGATTCTAGCTAGATTGGAAGTGCTCGATAATTAAGTAAATGGTTTTGAGTTTTTAATTATTTCTTTATACCAATTTGAATTTTTAAAATATTGGATTTATTTTGTCAACCTGGACGCTGTGACAGATCGAATGAGAGAAAAACCAAGATTCTAGCTAGAGTGAAAGTACTCGATAATTAAGTAAATGGTTTTGAGTTTTTGATTATTCCTTTGCACCGTCACACCTAATTCGAATTTTTAAAATATTGGATTCATTTCGCTGGCCTGGAAACTGTGACAGAGAAAATGAGCCGAAAACGCAGATTCTAGCTAGATTAGAAGTGCTTGATAATTAAGTAAATAATTTTGAGTTTTTAATTATTTCTTTGCACCGTTAAACCTAATTAGAAATTTTTAAATATTGGATTTATTTTGTTGACCTGGAAGCTGTGACAGATTGAATGAGAGAAAAACCAAGATTCTGGCTAGATTGGAAGTGCTCGATAATTAAGTAAATGATTTTGAGTTTTTAATTATTTCTTTGCACCGTCACACCTAATTCGAATTTTTAAAATATTGGATTTATTTTTTTGACCTAGGAGCTGTGACAGCTCGAATGAGAGAAAAACAAGATTCCAGCGAGAGTGAACGTACTCGATAATTAAGTAAATGGTTTTAAGTTTTTAATTATTCCTTTGCACCGTCACACCTAATTCGAATTTTTAAAATATTGGATTCGTTTCGTTGCCCTGGAAACTGTGATAGATCAAATAAGCCAAAAACCAAGATTCTGGCTAGATTGGAAGTGCTCGATAATTAAGTAAATGATTTTGAGTTTTTAGTTATTTCTTTGCACCGTCACACCTAATTAGAATTTTTAAAATATTGGATTTATTTTGTTGACCTGGAAGCTGTGACAGGTCGAATGATAGAAAAACCAAGATTCTAGCTAGAGTGGAAGTACTCGATAATTAAGTAAATGGTTTTGAGTTTTTTAATTATACCTTTGCACCGTCACACCTAATTCGAATTTTTTGAAATTTACATTTTTCTCTTGGTCTCGAACCTGAGATGGGTTTTGATACATCTCCCCTTC
The DNA here is from genome assembly GCA_951213105.1 of Amaurobius ferox. NCBI lineage: Eukaryota > Metazoa > Arthropoda > Arachnida > Araneae > Amaurobiidae > Amaurobius > Amaurobius ferox. The sequence goes on from OX578141.1 coordinate 121,401,240, forward strand.
ACTTACTCAGTTCAGTGCATATTATGTAGATTCAGATAATACCGTCATAATTTGGGGGTTTATATTTTAACACTTTAAATGAAACATAAACGTACAATGATTATATATCTGTACTTTTCCGGGTTGGGTTTTTAAGGAAACATAAACCAGTTTTTCGCAATTTGATCACCAATTTTGCTTCTAATATTTTTCGTTTTTTCATATATGAGATCACGTAAACAACTGCAAATTTCAATATATATGTTGATCTTGTCAACAGCATCAACGATTCTCACTACGAGATCTTTCAGGTGTCCACAGGTGCCTCGTACACCAATGCTTTCACGTGTCACCAGAAGAAGACGTCTAGTGAATTGTTTATGCATGATGGGGCCCCTGCACACTTTTCCACCGAGGTCCGATACTTTCTAAATGCGACATATCCCGGGCAATAGATTAGACGTGATGGACCTGTGACTTGGCCTCCACGCTCCCCGGACCTTAATCCACCGGACAAACCCGAAGGTATAAGGTATCTGTATGGACGGTCGGAACAGCGCCACACAATTTACACCAGAACCTAGAGGAGCGTACCCTCCTTCTCCTACCACCAAACTCTCGGAAGAACTTACGAATCCACATGCTTAAAGTGCCCATACTCCTCGTGAAAACGGGGACAGTTTGGACAGAGCGATGAAGCAAACTCGGGTCGTCCAACTGAAATCTCCGCGCGCTAATCACTGGACTGTCCCACCCCTAGTTTTAATTGCTAGCAGCAAAGGAATGTCGAATTAAGTGTGTATTTCGTCTGAGCGGCAAATGGCGTAAGTTAAGATTTTTCCTTTGACTTAAGATGAAACGGATCGAATGAGATTAAAAGATTCTGGCTCAAGTATAAGTGCTCCATAATTTTGAAAAGTGGGTTTGAGTGTTCTGATTATCCTTGAGTACTGTCACTCCAAAAACGAATTTTCAAAATTTAGATTTTTCCCTTGGCTTCCAATCTGTGGCTGATCGAATGACACCAAAACCAATATTTTAGCTATAATGGAAGTACGTGATAATTTTGATATGTCACCCACTGACACATTATTTTTCCGTTATTTTTCAGTGCATCTTGTATAATAAACGAAGATGCTTGTGTGTGTGTATGTCTATCTTTCTTTCCGCCTGTATATACAGTCTGTAGCGGGAAATCTAAGCATCGTAAGGCCATGAAATTCGCCACACCAGGAGTCTGCGAGAGGATACGACAGTCTTTCATTCGCTCTGCAACGCTGTGCAACGACGTTTCATCGGCTGTGCAACGATGCCCTCGGACGCCACTTTGAGCAGCTATTTTGAGTCTTTCTCTAATGCGAATGGAAATGTGAAACTCCAAAATTAAGTCTTTTTTATCATTGTTGAAGGATCAACGTGGATATGTAACTTACTCTTTTCTGTCACTATCAGTGGAATGCGACCCTTGGTTCCCATTGCAAATATAGGTCGTCTTGATGTGTACTATCAATCCCTCTTTTCCGTTGAAAAAGTTTGCGATCACCCTGTGTGTTTGTGTGTGTGTGTGTATGTGTATATATATATATATATATATATATATATATATATATACATATATATATATATATATATATATATATATATATATATATATATATATATATATATACTGCTTTTGAATCTTTACTTTAATTTGAATCACTCTGTATATATATATTGTGAAATTTTTATACGCCATTTCAGGTATGCCGCAATACCGAGAAGAGCTTGTTTTGCTAATGATGGACCTTAAAGTACACGGCTTGTCACCATCGGCTAAGAAGCGTGCAGGTGAAGATATCGCAACGAAGTTACTCGATCACTATTGGAAAAGAGGTTAAAATTTCTTTATAATTTCTATTGAAATTTTCACAATATGGCATATATTTCAAAAAAATCTATTATATGGCCGAAGTGGTGTTGCTCGTAGCATAACTGCTTACAGTGAATGAGACCCCGGCCCCGACTAATAAAACATTTGAGATGAAAATAAATCTAAATGTCAACAATTCAATTTGTAATTAAGTTTTGATATGAATATAAGTATATAAATATATATATTTCATCGCGGTTCTATACCTAACGCCCGAACGATGAGTTGGGGCGAAAAGTGTTCGAGTCGCCTTTTTTTTTTCTTCGACGAAAAAACGTGTTTCAAGTATCCCTAAATTCGAATCGATAGTTTATGAGCTGATGTCTCTCTATGTGTGTGTGGAAGCTACCTCACGAATGAATGGAGCGTTTCGAACGAAATTAGGCCCAAAAATTACAATTCTGAAAACCTATTGACGTAAACGAATATTAAAAAAAATGTTTCAATGGAATTTTTAAAAAAATATCAAAAATTCAGAATTTTTAATATTGTTTCGTAAATAATCATTTCTCATGTAATTTTCCGATAGAAAATGATTGACACAAGATTTAGAACGCTAGCATGAACCCTTCTCGAGATATTGCACTTTTTAAAATAAATTTATAAAAAAAATTCACATACAATTAAAAAAGTATTAACTATTATGAAATATGTTCGCTTTTCATATGTTCCAGCTCCATGTGATATCCATAATCTGAAAGGATATATTATTTGAAGCATTTCGTAAATTAGAACTATGGAGCTGCGATCAAAAGATATTTAGTCGCTAATCAAAAGATATTTAGTCGTTGAATATCTTTGAAAAACCCTGAAGAATAAAGACGGCCATGGGATTTCAGATTCTTCAATAAAAATTATCAGCTCATAAAGTCACCAGAAGATAAACAAGAAAGATCAATCATGCTTAAAGCATTGATTATGAAACACTTTTCAACTTCAATGCAATTTTATTTAAACTTGTCTAAAATGCAATACATTCCTCGGTAATATTTTAAAACTTCTCACAATACTACATTGATTTATTATATTTGAAAACTTAAACCTTCATCGAAAAAAATGAACTTCATTCAAATGACGGCATTGAAATATAAATTACCTGTTTTAAACATCTCTAAAATGTGATATATTACTCGGTAATTATTTTAGAATTATCATAATACCACGATAATTTATTATATTTGAAAACTTCATCTAAAACAACTGAAATTCATTCAAATGACGTCATAGTAAAAATAACACGCCTGGCTCTCTCTAAAAAAGCAGCATTTCATTCATAAATAATTTCCCATTCATGTCATTCATCACAATACTGTAATAATTTATTTTATTTAAAAATTAAGACCATGGAGCGACAAGTAATTTAACTCTATGCTTAAAACTTCATCGCAAAAAATCGTCCTTCTCTCTGGAAAGTCAATGAATATTTCTTTCATATCAGCTATGCAGACTCCATGAGCTAAATTCTTTTGCGTTAAAAAAATACAGCAATTCCTATACAACTCATCCTACATATTTTGCTGTTTACATTTTACAAAAGTGAAAAATAGACTTCGTTGTAGAAATAATCAAATTTGAATGAGCATTTAAACTCAAATATATTGTAATTACGTTGTTTTAGTATGTAGATGCACAGAATTTAAATCAACATAAAGTGGTTTTAGGACGGATACAACACTCAATATGAAATAAAAAGAACTTTAAAAATCACGATTTTGAGACAAGATGGATGCCATATATCATTTTGAAGTGGATCACGTGATACTTTCATATCATGGTCACGTGATCGTTTCATATAAGAGGTGTAATTATTATTTTAATTTTTATTTAAAAAACTACTGAATATATTTCGCTGAATTTTTTTTTTATATATTTTATGCAACAATTTGAATATTACCTAAAAATTTCGAAGCAATTTGTGAATTTTAAATTCGCTTAAAAAATGTTTGAATAATTAGGTCCCATAGGGCTCAATGTATTTCATTTTTTCAACCCGGGTTCAATCCAAAACTAATTGGGTGATATTATTCATTTATATTCCCATAGGTCCTACAGACCGTCTGAACAACATACTAAAATTTCATTCTGATTAAGTCATTTTTACGGCAGTTATCGTGCTAACGGACAGACAGACAGACAGACAGAATGAACAAAGTCATAAACACTTTTCAACTTTGTTGTAAAGTGTTAAAAATGGCGCTTTATTGACAATATTTGCGTTATAAATATTTTTACAGTTTACACTGGGGCTAACAAATGATCCAAATGGTCTCCACCATTTTCTGAAACATTTTTAAAACGAGTATTGCGTTTTTTACAAATGCTCATAGAACGTGTAAAGAACCTTGCTGCTCCCACCGGGAGTCAAACCCTGGATCTCCGAACTGACCAGCCGAGGCTCTACCGTTGAGCTACTGGGACGAAGATCGTATCATCGAAGTAGACTCTGCACTCTCTTCCCTCTAATGTCAGATTGGCAGGTAGCTGATAATTTGACTACCACCCCCCGCTATTTTTACTTCAGGTTAGCTTCTTGTTACTACTATTTTTACCCAGGTTAGTATCCTGCGTGGTCATTAGCCTCTCAATTTGAAATCGACGCTCAATTTGACAGAGTCCACTGAATCCGTACTAGTCGTACTAGGGTCACTTTCAAACATCCGTCATATTTGTACTAACCTATCAGGTTCATTTGTTCTTGCATCATTGTAAGAAACTTTGCTTTCCCAACAGAAAATCGAACCCTGGGTCTCTAAACTGGCCAGCCGATGCTCTATCGTTGAGCTACTGGGACGAAATTGCAAGCTCTTTTCGTCGAAGTGAGCTCTGCCAATGTCAAGAGCAATGTTACGAACATGTTGGTTCATGGCATTTCGAAGCTCTAAAGAATTTGCGACGTTATCACTATAAACAGTACTTTTAACATATCCTCAAAAGCAAAAATCTGATTTTGACGATATATGACTTTCTCTATATAATGCAAATATTGGCTGATTGGCGAATTGTTAGACGTCAAAATGCAAGACCCAAGGTATCTTCTGTCGTGAATAGAACGAACTAGATCTACGAGAATGATGTTAACAAATTTATCGCATGACATATGAAAAGTGAACATACTTCACAATATTTTATATTTTTTAAATTTTGAGGGATTTGCTTTCGATAAATATATTTGAAAAATGTGCAATATCTCGTTAAGGCAAATGCTAGAATTTTAAAATTTATGCCATTCGTTTTCTAATAAAAAATTACACAAGAAATGATACGTAGCGTTATTGAAGTTTCTGATTTTTAATGATTTTTTCAAAATGTTATTCGAAAAATTTGGGGGTCTTTCGAACATTCGATTGCGGTTAAAATCAATAGTCTTCCGGTATTCACCGATTGTAATATTTGTAGCAAATTCTGTTCGAAACATTCCATTCCTTCGTAAGATGTCGCATCCATAGACTCACGAACACACACACACACACACACACACAAATCACCTCAAAAACGCTTCATTCTATTGCAGGGATGCTTGAAACGTGCTCTTCCGCTGAAAACACAAACTCGATTTTTTTTTTTTTTTTTTTTTTTTTTTACCACCCCATCACAATACTTTAGTTATACATTATACTATGTACATAGGGAAAATAAAATGTGCACGGATTCAGGTGCTGGTGATCGAGAGAGCCACTTTACAAGAAATTGTAGACCCTGAACCTCGTTGTCCGCAAAATGTCGCAGTAAACGTTTAACACCTATACCGATATGCAGTAGAAGACTGTTTATAAATTCAGTACGATTTGCGGATACTAAATAACACTATAGTAAAAGAAAATGATCATTATGAGTTCTGTATGGAGACCATTATAGTCCCCTGGTGGTGACTTTAAGAAATATATATATATATATATATATATATATACTATATATACTAACTTCCAAACGTTAAGCACGCATTGCAAACTTTCATTTTTCGAAAGCGTATTGGAATTTGAGTGGCTGAAAATCGCTGCAGATATAGATGGCAGTATGCAAATATCGTATATTACAGCCAATCACTATTGACTGTTCGGGTGTATGCTAATTAGGCAATCGTTAAAGACTCCAGCATTCTGAAGGTTTTGAGGAGGTGCATTTAAATGCTTCTAATTAGTATTGGTAAAAGAAAAAAATTTTGAATCTTGTACTTGCCATTGCTTTGTTTAATATTTGTATTTATATTAGATTATTATTTACTGGTTACGGGGTATAATTTTGTTTTCTTTGGTGTATTGTTGGATGTTATCTTGAATTAATCTCTTTATGGAATCTCTATGTACATATGTACATTTCTTCCACTATCTATCCGAGTTTTGCTTATTTCTGAGCATTTATTAATCTATGATTTAATGTTTTTACACCTCATTTTTCTATTATCAAGATGATTTAGAAAATCCTATATTTTGAAAAAAATATCGGTATCTTTCTTCTGAATTAATTTATATATCCAATTTTGTATTTGACATTGGTTTCATTCTTAAATAATGACTATATTTTAAATGCAAGTTCCTTTATTTTGAGGGAATAAAGGTTACTATCTTACTCTATTTACATGATTTCTTATTATTAAAATTTAGGGACTGGCAACTGGATGTTCTTTGACATTCAAGCTCGGTATTCAAGAACTGGTTGGGGTTTTCCTATATCGAAATCCTGTAACCAAGTATTTCCATTTTCGTCAATGACTATTCCGTCTTCATTTAGTACATCCAGACAGCAATATTTGTCCTCTTCCTATAACTATCAATCTTACTACCATGCATCTCTTAAAAACAGTCTGAAATTTAAAAAATGTGATTCTAACAGATGTGAAACGTATCCGCATGCTAATTGTAACCAAATCAATAGTATCAATAATCTAGTCTTCTGTAAAACTTATAATTGCGTCTACAAAATTGTATGTAAAAGTTGTAATATGTCACATATAGGCCAAACCAACAATCATCTGCACCTGCGAATAAACGTACACAGGAATCATATTAAAAATTACTCAAAAAATCATTCAAATATTAATACTACCCTTAATGATTTAAAATTTGAATACGAACATTTTTCTATACATGGGTTTGACAACATTGAAATTAGTAATCTTTCTATGCAAAAAAATTATTAAGACAGATTGTTCCTAGAAAATGAACTCATTTGTGTATACAAAACTATTTTTTCATATGTACTTAATACTTAATCATCATAACATTATTAAAAAAATCCTTTAATTATCTCCAGAATGACCTTAATGTATATAATTTCCTATCTAACAATCAATCAAAACGAATTAAAAGAGCAAGTAAATATAATAAAAAATTGCCTTCAATTTCAGATCTAAAAAATATCCTCCTACAGCAACATATAAATTTCAAAAATACTTATGATTGGAAACAAGTTGAGAACTGGATTTTCGCAATTAAAAAACAGCAATTAAATTTAGTATATAACCTTTATATTACTACCTCTTTTGGAAACATCTATTTTAAACATTTATTCTATGATTTGCTTTTTACCAGAAGTAATATTCTTAATGCTTATTTATACGTCACTGACTTAAACTTAATTAACGAATCTAAACAATCTACTAAAATAAACGAATTTTGTACCCTTAATTTCACCAATCCGGTTATTAATAATCTGAAGATTAATAATATTTTAAATTCAGTATCCAATTTCTTTCCAGTCAAACATGTAAATCTCAAAATGGCATTTAAATATGATAAATCGCTAGGACGTTATATTTTCAATTACAATCAAACAACCAAATCAATAGATATTAATAAAAATTATGAATTGGACAGAGTCTCTCTGCCACTGTCAATTAGATAAATACAAAGATTATATTGATTTACACCATGGGCATATTATAACGGGAAATCTAAATATTATTAATTATGATACACTGGGATCACTTATGTTACTGGGCACTAAATACCGTTTACCTACTAAATTTAGGCATGAATTAATTTTTAAAGAATTAATATTTGGCATAAATAAATTTATTTATAAAATCAGCTATAAACATCGAATTCCTGTAGAAGCCTTTACACCCTGGAGAGCCCTATTAGAGCATTGCTTAAATCACTATATAAATATTCAGATAATTAATAAATGGTATAAACTTAATTCGATTAAAAAGACATTAAAGAAATTCAAAAAGATTTTATTATTACTTATATCGATAAGGCTATTATATTAATTTGAATTAGTATTCTATCATCTGTAAATATTATTATATAAGTACCCTCCAGTCACTCATTCTTAATACTTCCAATTATAATTTACATAATAATAACATTAAAATCTTATCTAATAGAATCTCAACAAAATAAAAGCAAATCTATCTTAATAATATTAGTAATAACATTCCATATCTAATTTCGTAAATCCTCTGCTGCTTTTTGAACTATTACTGTTGGACATTGTTGGACATAATTATTACCTTACTAATGCTGGTAAATCATTACAAAAAATTTTAAATACATCTCTTTGTCAGATAACATCTCTAATAATAGTCATATTGGAATAAACAGTTTTGAATTAGTTAAGAAATTAAAAAATCTAACCAATATCATAGTATTTATACTTTTGATTTTAAGGATTTGTTCAATATTATTGATATAGATGATCTCTTTAGAATTATTTTACAGATTTTTGAAAAATATAATACTACCTTAAAATGTTCAACATTCCTTTTTAAAAAATACTTAATTTCACTCTCTATGAGAATTACAGGGTTTCCCAAAAGCATTGGCCTCGGCCTTTATTCCTTAAATATTGATCTTAGACATATATAATAAATTACAAAGTTGCGTAAAAAAAGGTACAGAATTTTATGAAATCGATAAAAATTTTTCAGGGGATTAAATTTGAAGAAATACAAAATTTAAATTTTTATACGGCCCCCGTCCAAAAACATTTCCAATGAGTACCCCGTACACTAATAAGGTGATGTACAAAATATCAGCATATTGTCATGAAAAGTCCCAGAGATATGTTTAACCAAAGTTGTTGAGGGATTAATCACAAATTAAAATGTAAATGTGTATAGCAAGAGCGCAAATGACGCAACGCAGAAATGCATCATAGGCAAATAATATCTGCCTCTTATCTTTAATGGATCTTTGGCATAGATGAAAAACATTTTGAACAAGCTTTGTAATCTTTGGGTAAAGTTATTATTTCTACGCAGTATGGATACTTTTGTACCAATAAATAGCAAACTTATTATTTATTTATGTAATCATTGTTTTTGTTTTTTTTCGTAATTTGTGTATGACTCTTGAAACGCGATCTGCCGACACGTTTTCCCCTCTGAGAACCCATGTCGATGCATCGAAAAAGGGTTTAAGTCAACATTTTAGTCTTTTCATATCTCTGGGACTTTTTCTGATAAAATGCTGAAATTTTGTACATCACCTTATTATAGCGCACGTTTTACCCATTGGAAATGTTTTTGTACGGGGGCCGTATAAAATTTAAATTTTGTATTTCTTAAAATTTAATTACCTTGAAAATTTTAATCGATTTCATAAAATTCTGTACCTCTTTTTACGCAACTTTGTAATTTATTATATATGTCTATGATCAATATTTAAAGAATAAAAGCCGAGGTCAATGTTTTTGAGACATCCTGTATATTCAACATGGTGATTCTATTTTTAAGCAACAGTTTGGTATCCCACAAGGGGGGGGAGGCTTCATCATTATTGGCTAATCTATAAGAAAAACTATAATCTAGTGTCGCATAATTTGCATATGTATAGATATTTAGATGATATATTATGTGTGTCCCATAACAATAATTATTTTGTCTTAAAATTTTATCCTAATAACTTACAACTAAATGTCAGTAATAATGACTCTAATGCTGCAAACTTTTTAGACTTAAATTTAAATTTAAAAAATTGTAATCTGTCTATAAACCTATATGATAAATGAATAGACTTTACTTTAATACCTCTAAAATTCAATACTTTGACTCACTTTAATACGACTAAAATTCAACACTTTGACTAAATATATCAGTGTTTAGAAATATCATATCAAACCAGGTTCTTAGAATCAATAAAATGTGTGATGACAATTATAGTTTAACACATTTTATAGAATTATTAAATATTACAGTCAATAATTCATTTCCTCCTAATTTCGTAATTAAAATTATAAACTCAGTGTATCAACTACCACTCGATAGCCTTCAAGACTTCCCAATTATGGCGGCTAATTTGATTTAAAAAAAAAACTAATTATTATAATTTATTAATTATATGATTATATAAAAATGTAAACTAAAAAATAAAATAATATAAAAAATTGAAAAACAATAAATTTGAAAATAGGTAAAATAAATATATAACATTTTGAAAATTATTTTCCCCAAAAATATGTAACATTAGCCCATTTGATACTACGATCTGAGCCCTTAATATAATGGTGATGGTGTAATACTCATTTATTCATTTCATTGTAAGAATCACTTGTCTGTTCATCCTGCTTTACTTATATGGTAAATTGTTCTGTCTCGTACGCTAACTCACTGGACAGGTTTTAGGGAATGTCACTGTAACCGACCGCCCCCCCCCCCCCCCCCCACCTTTGATCTTATTCGTCATACTTGTTCTGGATGTTTCTCGACCATCTTCGTTCCGGCTCTGCTCGTACTTCACGTACAGTTTAGGATTCCTGCCTCATGATAATGATAATTCTTTATTTCCTGTTTTTTTTTCTTTTTTTTTCAATTCTTCCTCTTTTAATGCTTGTAGTCTGTTGCATTGGTATATATAGTAACTTACTATTGCCAATTCTGAAACAAGCATGTGTCTGGGTTAATTAGAGCTAGATGTACAGACTTGAAAATGAGTCTAGCCTAATTAATCTTAAAAATTAAGCCAGCGCTGAATATTTCTATTTTTGGCATTGTAACTGTGGTTTAACGGTTTTGTTGATTTTAATATATCGTTATTATTTGATTTGGTTAATATATCTTTCTAATATATATATATATATATATATATATATATATATATATATATATATATATATATATATATATATATATATATATATATATATATATATATATATGTATATATATATATATATATATATATAACAAGAAAGATCAATCATGCTTAAAGCATTGATTATGAAACACATTCCAACTTCAATGCAATTTTATTTAAACATGGCTAAAATGCAATGCATTCCTCGGTAATATTTTAAAACTTCTCACAATACTACATTGATTTATTATAGTTGAAAACTTAAACATTCATCCAAAAAAATGAACTTCATTCAAATGACGGCATTGAAATATAAATTGCCTGGTTTAAACATCTCTAAAATGTGATATATTACTCGGTAACAATTTTAGAATTATCATAATACCACGATAATTTATTATATTTAAAAACTTCATCGAAAACAACTGAAATTCATTCAAATGACGTCATAGAAAAAATAACACGCCTGGCTCTCTTTAAAAAAGCAGCATTTCATTCATAAATAATTTCCCATTCATGTCATTCATCACAATACTATAATAATTTATTTTATTTAAAAATTAAGACCATGGAGCTATAAGTAATTTAACTCTATGCTTAAAACTTCATCGCAAAAAATCGTCCTTCTCTCGGTAAAGTCAATGAATATTTCTTTCATATCAGCTATGCAGACTCCATGAGCTAAATTCTTTTGCATTAAAAAAATACAGCAATTCCTATACAACTCATTCTACATATTTTGCTGTTTACATTTCACATAAGTGAAAAATAGGCTTCGTTAGAGAAATAATCAAAGTTGGATGCTCATTTAAACTCAAATATATTGTCATTGCGTTGTTTCAGTATGTAGATGCACAGAATTTAAGCGAAAATAAAGAGGTTTTACGACGAATACAACACTCTATGAATTAAAAAGAACTTTAAAAATGACGATTTTGAGACAAGATGGATGCCGTATTATATTTTGAAGTTGGTCACGTGATCGTTTCATATCATGGTCACTTGATCGCTTCATGTAAGAGGTGTAATTATTATTTTTATTTTTATTTTAAAAACTACTGAATATATTTCGCTGAATTTTTTTTTTTATATATTTTATGGAACAATTTGAATATTACCTAAAATTTTCGAAGCAATTTGTGAATTTTAAATCCGCTTAAAAAATGTTTGAAAAATTTGGTCCCATTGGGTTCAATGTATTTCATTTTTTCAACCCGGGTTCAATCCAAAACTAATTGGGTGATATTATTTATTTATATTCCCATAGGTCCTACAGACCGTCTGAACAACATACTAAAATTTCATTTTGATTAACTCATTTTTACGGCAGTTATCGTGCTAACGGACAGACAGACAGACAGACAGACAGAATGAACAAAGTCATAAACACTTTTCAACTTTGTTGTAAAGTGGTAATAAAATAAGATAGAAATAGGATACAAATGGAATAAAAAATGGAGGGGAAGGCTAACGGGCAATATGCTAAAAAAAGCCTAAGGGGGATTGTGACCCCTTAAATCCCCGGTTACAGCATGCTGCTAGGCCGCGGCACACTCCCGGTATGGCCACAACTCCCGTAGCACTTCTCCAATGCATGTACCTCGAATGAATAGACCTTGAGTTTTCAAAGGAGTAAAGAAGAAATGATACCTAATTCCTATAGAACGTTGTTAGAATCCAAAGACAATATAAGAAGAATTCATCCTTCCCCCTCATTATTATAAACAGTCATAAACCATACCATGTTTCGCTTTCCCATATCAAATCATTAGAACATTTTGTTGTTTCTTCTTCGTCATGAGTGAAAGTAGTTGTCATAAAATCGTGATCCAAATCTCTATTTCTTTTTGTTGCCATTTCGTAATTACAAACTTCCATGATGTTATGTACTTGTGAATATTTATTTTTGTAATGATCACTTAGTTGACGCCTTAAAAAGGCCTTAGGATACTTTTGTCGCATTGCTTCCCTTATCGCAAATATATCTCTATCTATTCTTTCCTTTTCATTGTTGATGATTCGTTGATGTCTTTTTAGATGTTGTATAATAACATTACGGAATATGTTACGATGTATATTGCTATTCCAATGCGTCAGATAATTGATTTTTATATCAAAATTTTTTCGTTTGTCATATATATTGAATATAATGTGGTCCTGGTCGTTGTATCTAATATTGAGATCTAGGAAGTTAATTTCCTTTGGATCACTTTCTATTGTTTCTATTAGTTTCAAATCTTCAAGGTAAAATGTAAATTGAGCATTTCATTTATATGATTTTTATCTTGAACCATTTAATCTTATAGTTCCTTATCAATTTTTATTATATATATATATATATATATATATATATATATATATATATATAGTTATTGAAGAAACTAAAATTCCATGTGGGCTTCTTATTATGTTACTCAGTTTATGAAGCTCTACGTCCAGTAAGTTTCTATTTAGAGGGTAAAATATGAACTTTAATTATGAGCACCTCGTTTACTGTTGATCGTTCAAAAGTGACGTCATGTAATTTAGTAACGTCACAAAATACTTTTGAAATAAAAATTATAGGTACGGAATATAAATTATGCAAAGATGAATAAAAATAATTAATAATTAATTCAATGGTAGCCAACATGATTCAAAGCATCATTTGACAAATAAAACTCTACCAAAAAAGAACACATTTCGTTAGAACTGGAAAAATTGCATGGAGTTATATAAATCTTAGTAAAAAGCAAGATACTCAAATAATACGCTGTTTTTATTTATATATGAATAATTTAATTAGAATTCATTTAGAAACTATATTCCCCAAAGACATTTTAAAGTAAAAAAGACAAATCTCGTATAATTGAAGAGCAATTGTTTTCATTTCTGGCGTTTTAAGCGTTAATTTTAAAAGAAGTTTTATTAAAACTATATTTCAAGACCTGTAAAATAAGATGTTTTTTATTTGTGTGCCTTAAGATAACGTAGATACATATGAATTCATAAGCAGTAAGCATTTAAACATTTAGTACATAAGAGTATGTCTCTATACATGAAATTGAAAATCTGTCTGTTTATTTATTTGTTTGACTTATGATAAAGGGAAAACGGCTGCATCGAATATCATGAAATTTTAATGGGTATCCTTGGTATAACTTCAATTTAAGCGTCCTTCTTTCCGTCTGTATCTATTCTTGTTCTATTAATAATTCCTGTTTTTTCCTGTTTTCAATTTCTTTTTTCCCGGACTATTTTTCATTCCATTTGTAAACATAGAAATTACAAGAAGATGACATTTTAGTAAGTGGTAAATCCTCTCCTGGCAGCTATACAAGCCGATATTTGGTGCGGCATAGAGTCAATTAAGTTACTTATATCCCTCTGCGGAAGATTTTGCCACAAATTTTGCAACTGATCAGCTAATTTAGTGGTATTCTGAGAAGTCTGCAATTGCCGTCTTAGCATGTCACGGGCGTGCTCTCTTATTGATAGATCTGGGGACCTGGATGGCTACGGGAGGGCATTAAATCCTCGAGGACATTCTTGAGAAAGTCGTGCAGTATGCGGTCGAGCGATGTCGTGTTGGTAATCAAACAAGTAACCGACCCACCCGAAAGTATACGACAGAGAGCAATCCGTTGCATTAGTGAGACTGCTTACCCTGGCACATGCACCAGCCGGCAACGAGCAGCCAAGGCCACCACCGAGGACCACAGTAAGCACAACCAATCCCGAAATCTGTCCAGCAATCAACCAATCCCGAAATCTGTCCAGCAATCAACCAAGCCCGAAATCTGCCGCAGCGAACCAAACCACTCCCCTCAAATCGCCGGATGGGCAAAAAACAAGCCAAACAAAGGGAAAACCTGCATCCACCAAAGTGCTATCCATGGAAAGTCATCTTCTGCTGGAAGACTAAAATTTATTTTAAACAAAATTTACAAATTTTACCCTTAGGTAGAATAACAGAAGCTTCTAAATACAAACTGTATTCAAACAAAAGTTAACTTACAAAATGAAAATGCTTACTTAGCAAAGGCGACAATAGTTAAGTCGAATCTAAAAGTTATAAACATATAAGATAAAACAAGCATCAGAATCTCAAATAATAAAGAACTAAACCATATTTCAAGCTTTTTAGACAATAGATTACTAATAATATGTATGGTCAAATTTGACATTGTGATTCAAAGAGTTTTTGCACTTTATTTCATTTTCACACTTATCACATTTCTGATTGCTCCCTCTACATTTCACACATGCTATAGGGTTCCGACAACACTTTACTATATGTCCATACTTACAACATTTGTAACAGATTTTTGCTCTAAGATATTCACGATAGTCAACCAGACTCCATCCTATATTACTATATTAACGTTGTTTTCCTTATTAAAAATTGTTTAAGTTCCTGGATTGACTGTTAATACCTAGTTTGATCCTCTCCTACCCTTGAATCTATTATTGACTTCTATATCAGCTGTTTCCATAAGTTCGGCATTTTAAGCTATAAACTTTTCCTAAGACTTATTTCATGAATTCCTCTTCCACATTGTACAATATCAACTAAGGTTTCCTTTTTCTTGGTTTTTATATTTTGAACTTATTTTTTAAAACAACCCTCTCACTGAATTCTTCACTGTAAAATATTCTGCAACCTTTGCTCATTTTCTTCAACTACTTTGTTGATAATTTCGTCAAACTAATAAGGAAAGCCACAATTACTGGCGCTCATAAAATTACGATTACTGGCGTTCATAGGTTTGCCTTATTGATAAATGGAAGCTGGGCGGCTTTACAGCATAGACAGAACGAAAAATCGACTGCGAAATATCATCGGCGTACAAGCAAGCCGTCAGAGTGCTGCCTATTATACTATTTTATTTCTTTTTTAAATTTTACGGTTGAGTAAATTTTAAAGTGAGTGATTTGAGTAATCACTCACTTTAATGAATGATTACTCAAAGTAATCACTCATTTTGAGTAATTTTTAAAATATATTTTTGGGGTTATTTTGTTATATGATTTCGTTTTCAGTTATACTTGTATAGTATTTTTGGCATGTTTTTCTAGTTATGTGTCATTTAAGATAATATATCCATATTCATAAGATATTATAAATAATCGGCTTTCAGTTTTGTCCCTTCATATATGTAAGTTACTTAAAAGTATTCAGCTAGTTAAAATGCTATCAACATCTATCATTGGCAAAGATACTTAAATATCTGTCCATGATAACCTTTAATATTTATTAAACGTTTCAACGCTACTTTTAAAGTAGCCCAGAAACCACGTACGTTTCCTTCAGTACACGAAATTTGCATACATCAGTACCGCAGATAATATTGACCAACAGTATTACGTCACCACATTTGCAACGTGCTGCCTTTTCTTTAATATATCTTTTATATCCCTAAATGTTTATGAGCAGTGTACATATTCGCAAAAATAAAAAAATAATCTTTACCGTTTTTCTGTACGAAATACACTACCCGACACAGAAAATGCAACACCATGAAAGAGCGAATTGAGTGGGGTGATAAAGGACACACAGACAGAGATGGCATAAATGAGTGATGTTAATTCCAGAAGGATAAAGCAATACAGTAATGTCATAAACAAGGTGATCAGTAGGCTGTAGGACCACCTCTTGCGACGATACAAGCAGCAGTCCTTCGAGGAACAGATGTAATGAACGCGCAGATAGTTTTCTGAGGGATGGATGACCATATTCCTTCAACCATTCTCCACAGGTCGCCCTCTGTTTGAGGCGGGAGCAGGGCAGTCAAACGACGGCTAATCACGTCCCATACATGTTCGATGGGAGAAAGATCTGGAGGCCAAGGAAGCACCTGGATACCTTGCAAGGCTTGTCAGCTGATGGTTGCCGTGTGCTGTCGCGCGTTATCTTGTTGTAAACCAGCTATCGAAGTCGATAGCACCCCAAATCATGATGTCGCGTTGTCGAGCAGTGTGGCGTTCAACAATCGCAACAGGATTGGGCCTGTTTCCACGTCGCCTCCAGACTCTTACATGGCGACTGTCATTCATCAAACAAAACCGATACTCGTCCCTGAACACTACCCTGTCCCATTCAGTCGTCCAAGAGGCTCGGGCCCGACACCATTGCAATATCTCACGTCGGTGTCTTGTCGTCAGTGGCAATCTTCGTAAAAACGGTTTGAATGCAAGCTGCTTTCGGCCAATCGTAGAGAAACTGTTCTCGCTGATATTGGAACATCCAATATACCCTGCGAATTCTGCAGAATATCGACAGCCGTCATACTTGGGGTCGCCGCCGCATGCCTTCAAATGCGTCGATCAACGCGTGCTGATGTAGGTCTTAATGGATCTCTACCACTGCGACGATTCACATGCCCTTCTTCAATCCATCTTCTCCAAATCCTTTGTACTGTGAATGCATCTACGTGTGCTTCAGCGACGACAAGCTGACCACTCAGCCGTACGTAAGCCTAAAATGAATCCTCTCGCACGATCGTTCAAATGCTAAAACGGACTTCGGTTTCGTCGGCCAGGCATCTCTTCAAAAACAAGTGTCTTTTGAATCGAAAAACGGGTTTCCGTAGGCAACAGACAGTAACAACTGTTGGCTCATCTGCCGTTTCCATCTCTTTTATCCTGCGCGCTAATCACGTGACCTACTTGCATTTTAGATCATTTGTAAACATATGCCAACTGCGTCTGTCTCGTAATTTCCATAATTATACTGCCAATGCTTCATGGTGTTGTATTTTCTATGTCGGGTAATGTAATAATGAGAGGATGTTTTGTACATTACAAACCAATAATATACTTTCCTAAATTGTGTCCAAAATTTTAAAAACCTTCTAAATAAAAATAATTTTATACTGTGTTTCTATGGGAAGGGCCCAAAAGGAAAAAAATAAAAATAATGAAGAATATTATGGAGGATCACCATGAAAAACAATCGAGAAGAATCTGCAGAACTCACAACAGCGACATCGGTAAATCTCATAGAAATCAAAGTTCGGACAGGAAAAATACTTGCAACGAAGATGTTATCGTATTAAACCAAAATTAGAATTGGCGGCAAAACCAAAAGTGAAGCCGCACTGAAAAACACAAACACCAACATGTAGGACCACACATCATGGAGTAGGAGGAAACCAGTTTCCAGCATTTCAGCACTAAAAGATGTTATCTTCTTGTGCAGACTCGAAATACACATCAAAACTTATTCCATACTACAATTCCTTTTACTACAATTCCTTTTACCTACAATTCCTTTGCATGTTGCGACTAGCGAATCTGCAAACTATTTGCGTTCTCGCAGTCCGAAACAACCGGAGGTAAAAATTATAGAAACTTTTACATTTTCATTCTGTTGATTCAACCGACTATCGTTTTCAACGGACGCTCCAAACTACGCCAAAACGTATCAAAGGTAAACTTTCGCGCTCCTCCTTAACGGTGATATCACAAAGAAAAACTTTTACAAAATCTCCAACCATGTGCAAACCCAGAAGTGACGTAAAATCGAGGACCCGCCAATTTGCTAAAATCCTGGCTTTGCTAGAAGCAACATCCAAATTCGAAATTTACATTGAATGTGAAAAATATTTGAATGTATTATTAATTGTAATTTCTGAAAAACAGACCTTGACAGAAATATTTTTAATTTTACAAGTTTATTGAACCCCAGTACCTTACCGAGGTATTTTGTTATTTTTATTTTTAGGTACGTCTAATGCAAGGGCAAACATCGTTTTGTCGATTCCGTCTATCAATCACATGGAATTTCTTGATAGCTTCAGATATAAAATGAGGAAAGAAAACTTTACACATTACCTTACAAAAATTGGTAAGTTAAATATAAAATCCTTATAAATTACGTACCTCCTGTAGTAAACATGTTTGCCATCAATTCCAAATGTTTTCCATTTGTTTAAGGGTCATTTTAAGCAAAATGCCTTCCAATACTACTTTCATGACATAAATTACAGGAAACCATTGTGGTCTTTTCAAATAAATGAAAGCAATAACTAAAATACACTTTGTGAAAAAGATAAGGAAAACTAGAACAACGTGCATAAGCACAAATAACACAAAAATGCAACATACAACTGCTTCGAGGATACGTTTGACCCCCTTCATTAGTGCAAGAGAACCAACAAACCTAAAGTCCAAAAGAGGAATTGGGAATGTCCAAGGGCTATCTAAGGCTTTTGCATTTTGGAGCACCTGTGATAAAACTCACGTATCCCCACATCGGAAATAGAAGTTCTTGAAAATAGTTTTGGATTAAAATGGATGTGTTGCAAAAATGGTTACCTTTATGCAAAAAGGGTTAAGTACCTTTTCTGGATGGATGCTTGAAAAGGGTTTACAGTCTAATGAATGGGGAATGGGCACGGAAGAATGGGTTTTCGGGCAGGACAGAGCACCAGGCGCGAAGCGCCTTTAATCCCCGATCTCAATGTGTGTTACGTATCATCAAATTGTGACATTAATTCTATAGACCCAAAATATGGAGGCTCGAGGTTTTTATTTACTACTTTTTATTATTTTGACCTGGTTCCTAGTGTGTCAGTTTGTTGCACATTTAAAGTTTAAGCAGTTTGGGGGGGGGGGGTTGATGCAGATCTGAGGGTTACCTAGCATATTGGCAGTTTAGGGATTAAGAACATTTTTAAGGTTTAAAACATTGATCACGATTTTTATTCAGTTTCAGCTGCTGGACATACCTAATTCCAACTATCAATGTTAAGTGCTGCGCGGGGTCTCTTACGAGATTTGGCTTTGCGATGATCGTAGTCATGCAGATTGAATAATAGTTCATTTGGAACAGATGACAGATTTTTATAGAATTTTAGCGCTAGCTTTTTAATTTGGGCTCTCACTGTTTTTATTTTGAAGTCACTCCTAATTACCGAGTTTCTTAAATATCTAGGGGCTTTCCTGATAGTCCTTAGGATTCTATTTTGTTTTGTCTCTAAGAGGTCTATGGTAGTTTTGCAGGCATATCCCCATACGGGTGCTGCATACAGCATTCCCGGGCGGATGACCGATTTATAAATTAGAAGTTTGTTTTGATAGCTAAAATTTCCGTTTCCTATCATTGGGTATAAGGCTCCTGTGGCTGCATACGCTTTATTGATTATGTTCGTCAAGTGCAATTTCCAGGTTAGGTGGGAATCTATCGTTACGCCTAGGTATTTAGTTGATTTTTCCGCGCGTAACGCTTGGTTATTTATATACAAGGGCGGCGGAGGTTTATGTTTCCTAGAAAAGTAGATCCAATGACATTTATTGGGGTTTAATTTTATTCGTCATTTATCCAGCCATGTTTGGAGTATGTCTAAGTGTTGTTGTAGCTATCTGTGCATTACTGAGACGTAACGGTGTTTTGCAAGTATCGCACTGTCGTCTGCATAGAGTTCCAGCTCAGTGTTTGGAGCCCTGGGGATGTCGTTTAGATATATGTTAAAAAGTGTAGAGCCAAGTATGGATCCTTGTGGTACACTACTTCTTATGAGCTTGGGTGTGGACAAATTATCTTTTACTCTGACTTGAAAGTATCTATTATTTAAGCATGAGATTAAAAGTTTGACTAGAGCGTCAGGGACTTTTAGAGTTATCATTTTGTATACTAATCTACAGTGCCACACTTTATCAAAGCCATTTTGTATATCCAGGAACATTGCAGCTGTGGGTGTCTTGATGTTAAGTCCAGAAGATATGTACTCCAGAAAATATGTTCTGCATGCTACTTTCTGATTGGCGCTCTCTTAATCCAGGTCTTGGGTATGAAATCCCTCCTGCTTCTTCCTTCCGCGCCCATTCCTCTTTTGAACTTCGGGTTTGTTGGTTCTCTTTTACTGACGAAGGGGATCCAACGTATTTTCAAAACAGCTGTAGTTTACATTATTGTGCTATTTGTGCTTATTTACGTTTCTTTAGTTTTCCTTAAATAGAAATCAAGCACGAGGCTGGCCATTCACGGAATATATATATAAGAAAAAAAGTTTGAAGATCCAATGAAAGAAAAGTGAGAAGCTGTAACACGAAAATTCCACTATCTAAAAGATATATATATATATATATATATATATATATATATATATATATATATATATAACAGAAAACTCAGATAAAACAAAAATCGTTTTATGTTGACAATTGACAAAAATGAAGTAAAAGTTAAGCAATTTTGCATGAAATATGCTTAAATTGTTAATTATCTATGAGTATACAGGGTATCGAGGAAAATCCGTATCAAGGAAAACTTCTCGAGATCGAAGAGAGTTATCCTTATTTTTTTAATGCAGCTGCATTAGAACACCTATGTCGCTACACGACAAGGCAACTTTCGGGGTGTCTAACCCCCCTTTTTAAGGGGAAAGAGGGGATATCTCGATTGAAATAGATATACCTCTATTGAAATAGAATTGCACATGCGATTTTTGTTTAAGTTTATTTGAAGGAAATAACATTCTGTTGCCTAGCAACAGAAAATAATTTTATTTATTCTGTAAAAATACTCATCAGTCAAATGTGTTACGTAAGGCAAGTGATTTTAATTTAATTTTCTCCCTTTAAATTGAATGTATTATATTATGAATTATATATTATGGGTTAGTGCAATGGGAAAAAATAAGATTAAGTATATTATTTTAAACTTTTTGCCTTCAGTTTTATTTTTAGTGACATATTTTCGAATTTCATATATGTTCGATAGTGTTCAGTTTATTGATGGTTGAAAATGTTACAAGATGTTTATATATATATATATATACTTATCAATATAACTTTTATCTCATCCAAAACAATTTACTGAAAATATACCCAAAGGCGCTAAGCTGCTCAAACGAGAACATTTCTATACTACATAATAAATAGAAAAAGAAAAATGAAGAATGACATTGTATCAAAATTTCGCCGGGGGGGATTGTGACCCCCACTTCCCGGTTTAGCCAGCTTTATATCATGACGACACTCCCGGAAGCGGATACAATGTCGCCAACCAAGTACATATACTTAAACTATAAATGTAAAAAGAAAAGATTTGAAAAACCTATACAGTCCCTACACCTATACAATAACAACGAGCATTACCACATCCAAACAGAAACATTAAATACTATAAAATAACCAACATCCAATACCAATACCAAGAAAAACAAGCCACGCATACATATCACCGAAAATCAAAATACTCTTACTTATAGCAAAATACTCTTAAGTATATGTACTTGGTTGGCGACATTGTATCCGCTTCCGGGAGTGTCGTCATGACATAAAGCTGGCTAAACCGGGAAATGGGGGTCACAATCCCCCCCGGCGAAATTTTGATACAATGTCATTCTTCATTTTTCTTTTTCTATTTATTATGTATATATATATATATATATATATATATATATATATATATATATATATATACCGGGTTGTCAGAATTAAGACACCCCTACTCTGAGCTCTCTATACAACGAACTACTCAGTGTAAAAGCTCCAAAATTGTTTGTTGAACCTACTATTCAAGACATGGGGAAAGGGATTACGCGAAAAAAAATTAGTTCCAGAAACACCGATAGGTGGCGCTGTACAACAGAAAATATGCTGAAAAGACACAAAATAATCACAAAAAAACAAACACATGCGATATGGAATTTTTCCTTTTTAATTTCTTTTGCTGATATGAAAAAAAAGAAGATAAAAAGTGAAGAAACTTAAACTGTCATTGTAACTGCAATTTCGCACTGTAAGCACAAAAATTTGCATAAACCCTTGGTTTGCAGCTACTATGTTCTGGGCATAAAAGGGGATTAAACTGGGAAATTTTCATTCTTATCAGCGATGGTTGTCACACTGCCAAAACGCGCGTTGCTTGTGAAGCTGTTTTATGAAAGCAAAGGACATGCTGCAGCTGCACTTCGAGCGTTTCGTCGACTTAAAAATTTGCGCAAAGGACCATTACTTCTCAGGAGAATGATCGCTCGATTCGAGAAAACTGGACATCTTGGAGTTCAGCCGGGTCGAGGACGCAAATCGACTCGTTCAGATGTCGCTGACGATGTTGCCACCGCTATTGTTGAACAATCAATGGATAACGTTATAGGCTGTAGTAGTGCACGTGGAGTATCACGACACTTGGGTGTTCCCTACGGCACAGTGCGGGAAGTACCGAGAAACATAGTGCATTTTTTCCCGTACAAAATTAGTCACAATCACCACTTGCTGACCATCGACAGGGAGGAGCAACTGACCTTTGTATTGACATTTCTGGCTAGAGTTGAAGTGCATGCATCGTGGCCATGGCAGATTCTATGGAGCGATGAAGCGCATTTCCATCTAAGTGGAACAGTCAACACCCATAACTGTCGCATTTGGGACACGGAAAACCCTCGTACCTTCCAAGAGATTCCACTTCACTCACCGAAAGTTACAGTCTGGTGTGGATTCGCAGCTACATTCATTCTTAGACCTTTCTTTTTCGAAGAGGCTACTCCCAATGGCCCTGTGACATGCACCGTGATGGCCAGGAGGTACAAAAGCATGCTCGAAAATGTTGTTGTACCCCAACTGCAACAGCACCAATGTCTTGATTCAATTACCTTTATGCAAGATGGAGCGCCTCCACACATTGGACTCTGTGTACAGCAGTTTCTTCGGCAACATTTTACTAATGGTAGAGTAATTAGTCGTGCGTTTCCGACAACCTGGCCATCTCGTTCTCCGGATCTTAATCCATGTGATTTTTGGCTATGGGGATACTTAAAAAGTCTTGTTTATCGAGAAAGTCTGGTAACCTTGGCAGATTTAAAAGACAGTATCACTCTGCATGTGAGAAACATCTCAATCGACCAATTACGATCCGCAGTTGAACAAGCTGTCCACAGACTGCAGATTTTACATCTTGAAGAAGGGAACCATATTGAGCAGCATTCCCTGCATCGATAAGGTCCTTGTGACATGAATGTTTGGTACGTTCGAATAAAATATGTTACAAATGTGTGAAAGCCCCAGACCGTCCGACTCGTCCAAAGGACTTGGAGTATCTATTTGGACGACCGGGAAGGAATGTTACAAATGTGTATTATGTGTCTTTTCAGCATATTTTCTGCTATACAGCGCCACCTATCGTTGTTTCTGGAACTAATTTTTTTCTTCGAGTAATCCCTTTCCCCATGTCTTGAATAATTTTGTTCAACAATTTTGGAGCCTTTACACTGAGTAGTTCGATCTATAGAGAGCTCAGAGTAGGGTTGTTTTAATTCTGACCACCTGATATATATATATATATATATATATTACAAATATATATAGAAAAATTGAAATATACAAAGTGAAAAAAACATGTAAAAAGGAAAGAAGGCTCGGCAAAAAGCTTACATTATGGCGGTAAGGGGTTGTGACCTTACTCCCCAGTTCAACGAGCTCGTCAAAAACGCCGCGGCATTTTCACTCCTGGTCGCCAGCCCTGGCCCAAGCCAACCTCCGGAGTGACTTTGAAATCATCACGAGACCTGGATAGAGAAGTGCACGAGAGTCATATCACCTCAAATAAAGCCAACTGAATTGCCGACTCAAATGAAATGTAGTGCCAGCTGCGGTCCTGTGATCACAGTGCGGTCCTGTCATATGGAGGGTTCGATGATTTTGTCTCTAATTGAACTCAAAAAAGACTTGAAGTCTTACACCATATGCAAAATTGGTTCTGTATAAATTATCAATATTTTTACGCATAAAGGAAATTGGATATTTATTAAAAAATGCTTGTTTTAAAAATTCCTGATCAAAATTGATACGTAAATGTTCCTCTTTGATAGTTCGTTTTATTCTGATTAAACCTCCCAAGAATACATTGCGAAACACATTCAAATGTATGTTGGAGTTCCAATGTATAATTCCAATAATGGGTAGTTTAAATTGTTTTCTTTTTTCATAGATGGTGTATATGAGAGGGATTTGACAATAGTTGATATTCAAATCCAAAAATTCGACCTCGTTGTTATTTCTAAGAGGGTTTTCCTTCAAGATTAGGTTTGGTGGATAAAAATCAAAGTTCATTGTGTAGTTTTCATTCTCATATCCAATAATTACGTCATCCACATAACGTAGGTAGATGATTTCGTTGTTTATATGTGATCTTCTTTCATAAAAACTAAGATATATATCAGCCAATATGGAAGAACATCCCCCCCCCATGGGGATGCCCTTAATTTGTTGATAAATAGATAATCCGTTGTAAAGGTAATTTTCTTTAATAACTATTTTGATTATAGACTTGAATTTATTGAATTCCAGACTCCTTTTTAAGTCATATTCTTCAAACAAGCTGTAAAGTATATTTGTCATGTCATCAAGATCTATAGTATTAAAAAGTTCCTGGAAATCATAAGTTCTTAAGTGCAAAGGATGTTTATGATCTTTCAATATATTGATCACTTGTAGACTGTTTTTTATAATATAGCTTCCTTGGTTATTAAGTTTCAGCAAAATAGGTTGTAAAAGCTTCATTAACATATTATTGGCTATTTTGCTGAAACTTAATAACCAAGGAAGCTATATTATAAAAAACAGTCTACAAGTGATCAATATATTGAAAGATCATAAACATCCTTTGCACTTAAGAACTTATGATTTCCAGGAACTTTTTAATACTATAGATCTTGATGACATGACAAATATACTTTACAGCTTGTTTGAAGAATATGACTTAAAAAGGAGTCTGGAATTCAATAAATTCAAGTCTATAATCAAAATAGTTATTAAAGAAAATTACCTTTACAACGGATTATCTATTTATCAACAAATTAAGGGCATCCCCATGGGGGGGGATGTTCTTCCATATTGGCTGATATATATCTTAGTTTTTATGAAAGAAGATCACATATAAACAACGAAATCATCTACCTACGTTATGTGGATGACGTAATTATTGGATATGAGAATGAAAACTACACAATGAACTTTGATTTTTATCCACCAAACCTAATCTTGAAGGAAAACCCTCTTAGAAATAACAACGAGGTCGAATTTTTGGATTTGAATATCAACTATTGTCAAATCCCTCTCATATTCACCATCTATGAAAAAAGAAAACAATTTAAACTACCCATTATTGGAATTATACATTGGAACTCCAACATACATTTGAATGTGTTTCGCAATGTATTCTTGGGAGGTTTAATCAGAATAAAACGAACTATCAAAGAGGAACATTTACGTATCAATTTTGATCAGGAATTTTTAAAACAAGCATTTTTTAATAAATATCCAATTTCCTTTATGCGTAAAAATATTGATAATTTATACAGAACCAATTTTGCATATGGTGTAAGACTTAAGTCTTTTTTGAGTTCAATTAGAGACAAAATCATCGAACCCTCCATATGACAGGACCGCACTGTGATCACAGGACCGCAGCTGGCACTACATTTCATTTGAGTCGGCAATTCAGTTGGCTTTATTTGAGGTGATATGACTCTCGTGCACTTCTCTATCCAGGTCTCGTGATGATTTCAAAGTCACTCCGGAGGTTGGCTTGGGCCAGGGCTGGCGACCAGGAGTGAAAATGCCGCGGCGTTTTTGACGAGCTCGTTGAACTGGGGAGTAATGTCACAACCCCTTACCGCCATAATGTAAGCTTTTTGCCGAGCCTTCCTTCCTTTTTACATGTTTTTTTCACTTTGTATATTTCAATTTTTCTATATATATAGTGTTTGGTACCCTCATGCTGCCTTGCGCAAAAGTTACTAAAACATTTTTATTTCCGATTTTTCAATTTCTATATATTTATATTTTATATATATATATATATATATATATATATATATATATATATATATATATATATATACATATATATATATTTGTAAATTGGTCCACAAACGATACCAGAATTATTTTCTTTTGATTTATTGATAAAAACAAAAAAAACAGTTATTTCATTTTTTAAACATCTTTTTCATCGAGTTTCATAAAGAATTTTTTTTTTAATTGCAATATGACTAAAAATGTTTTTCAAATTTTCCGGTATATCAAGCAACGTTGGATACATTAGCTAGTAAAAATATATAACGCAGCCAGCTGCCATGTATAAATATATGACATGACCATGAACTCTATCAGATAGAAAGATATTAATTGTTTCATTGGAAACAGAATGGTGCGACTTTAAAATTCGTATCATGGGCGTAATACAATTTATTTTATGCAAAAATATCTATTCGTTATTAATTTTGCTACATATATGTCAAAAAAAGCATTTGGGAACCTGCAGAGTCCACTTCGACATTAAGAACTTGCAATTCCGTCTCAATAGCTCAACGGTAGATCGTCAGCTGGCCAGTATGAAGATCCATGCTTCGAATCCCGGTTGGAGTAGCAAGGTTCTTTACAATGACGCCCAAACAAATCAACCCTGTAAGTCAGTACAAATATGTCGGGAGTTTGAAAGTGACCCTAGTACAACTAGCACGGATTCAGTGGACTCTGGTATATTGAGCGTCAATTACAAATCGGGAGATCGACCACTCTAGGAGCTAACCTGAAGGATAAAAGTAGCAGCAGGAGGCCAACCTGAGGTTAAAATAGCTGAAGTTGGTCAGTTAAGTTGTCCCGACGTGCACGTCAATGTGACGTCAGAGGGTGGAGAATGCAGAATCCACTTCGGCAATAAAAGGTTGCAATTCCATCCCAATAGCTCAACGGTAAAGCTTCGTCTAGCCAGTAGGAAAAACCGTGGCTAGTTTCCCGGTTGGGGCAGCAAGGTTCTTTACAACCCAAACAACTGAAAATCTACTCCTGCTCTCGTGTTTAGCATAATTTACAACTTAAAACAAAAATTAAAATTAAGCAATTTAATTAATGTATTACAAACGCTTATAATTTAACTTTTTTTTTTCTTGAGTCAAAACCGCCCGTGAAAAACACTAGTCTTCCGAAAAAGCTGCGACTGTATCCAGCTATGTTTTCGTCCAGTTCGTGAAAATTTCTATGAATGTAAACATTAGACCTATACACGTTGGGTATGTAGGTAGAAGTTAGTAAAGTGACCACGCCCGATCTAATAAAAGTATATTGTAGCGCTCCTAGCATAGAATTTAAAAAGTTAGGATAGTGAACTCAACTACAAAGCGGGATAGACGAAAAACAAATTACAAAGTTGTCGAACATTGTCTAATGAGTAGTAAACGACAATAAAACTGTCACGAAAAGCATTTATTTCACACGATAAAGTTATCGACGAATGGCTGTACTATTCGAGAATGCTAAAATAACCAACACTTATATGCGCAGAAATCAAATGTACATACAGCCTCTTCAAAATGCCCATCAGCAAAAATGCTCCCCCCCCCCCCCACACACAGGGGGTCGGTCCGTCACAAGATGGTGATGTACGGAACTTGGCTTCCTCATAACCCTGATCCTCTTTTTACCTGTGGGGTAAACAAATCTGTGGATAGGCCGGTTGCTAACGTGATTTGATCCTTGAAGCAGGCGCTTCGAGGTGGCGGAGAGGAGCATGCCCTTTATGACCTATTTCCAGACCCGTCGGCGACTGGGGTCGAGTCTCGGTGGATTGTCTCCGCGCTGCCGGCGAATGGTTCAGCCAACCCTTACTCTCCGGGTCGTGGTCTCTCTGAGTGGCGGACATCACCCTTTTCCTCCCTCCTTTGTGGACTGCATAAATCCCCCAGGTTGTCGCGGAGGGTGGTTGTAATCTGTCAACAACAATGCATATTTGTATTCGAGAAATAATATGATCGTGTGCTTTGACAAGCATTGAAGGTGCAAACCGTGTTATAGTCCCTGATGATACGAGTTTTTATAAGGCATTGATTGACTTCCATGTATGTGTTCTGTGCTTTTCTAATGTCGATTCCTTCTAATTAAATAATTCTGTACAGCTTTGCAATTAACACTTTTCTTCTATCTCGTTCTGCTGCAGAGTTCGTTATTCTAACTTTTGAAATTCTCCGCTAGAAGCGTTGCAATCACTTTTATTCAACAGGGCATGATCACTTTATTTTTGACAGACCTAAGGTCTGGACCTTTTCTTATTGAGGTGCTTAACAACTTTCGTGGAACCCTGTATTGTTATTAATTAATGAAGATTTACATTATTGGAAACGTTGCATCGTCTAAGCGAAACTTTACCCAAACTGCTCGTGTAACAAAAAAAAAAAAAAAATCCCCATTGACTAATGGGAAATTTTTAAATTGGGAACCCATTTTAAATGATAATTGTTTTTAAATTTTTAAGGGGAAAAAATTTTTGTAGCGGATTTACTACAAAATATAAAACTAATGACACCTAAAATTCAGGCCCTCGTTTAACAAGGGGTCCTCAAAAATCCAATTTTTAAGACTTTCCAACATAGTTGTAACGTGTTTATGACTTTGTTCATTCTGTCTATCTGTCTGTTCGTTCACACGATAACTGCCGTAAAAATGACTTTATCAAAATGAAATTTTAGTATGTTGTTGAGACGGTCTGTGAAACATATGGGAATGTAAAAGAATAATATCACCCAATTAGTTTTGGATTTAACTCGGGTTGAAAAAATTAAATACATTGAACCCTATGGGACCTAACTTTTCAAACATTTTTTAACTGGAATTAAAATTCACAAATTGATTTGAAAATTTTAGGAAATATGCATATTATCGCGTAAAATGTGTAAAAAAATTTCATCAAAATATGTTAAGTAGTTTCTAAATAAAAATTGAAATAATAATTACACCAATATTATAGGAAGAGATCACGTGACTCGCTGTAAAATAAAATATGGCATCCATTTTTTTCCGCTTAGTGAAAATCTTGATTTTTAAGGAACGCCAATATTTATATTTAATGTTGCATCCGTCCTAAAACAGCTTTATTTTTGCACATTATCTGTGTATCTAAATTCCGTGCCTACGCAATTACAACATTTATGATTTTAAATGATCTCTAAACTATGATTATTTCTACAACGAAGCCTAATTTTAACGTATGCAGAATGTAAACAAATCAAACTATTGTAAGATGAGTTGTATAAGAATTGCTAAAAATTTTTAACGTAAAATTATTTAGCTCTGGAGTCTGGAATATAAGTGATATGAATGAAATTTTCATTGATTTTACATAGAGAAGCAGATTTTATAGCATTGCCTTTTTTGGTGAAGATTTAAGTTTCCAAGTAAAATAAATTATTATGCTGTGATAATTTAAAAAAAAGCTGTTGTGGGCAGCACATGACT
The DNA here is from genome assembly GCA_951213105.1 of Amaurobius ferox. Taxonomy (NCBI): domain Eukaryota; kingdom Metazoa; phylum Arthropoda; class Arachnida; order Araneae; family Amaurobiidae; genus Amaurobius; species Amaurobius ferox. Next base: position 121,431,366 of record OX578141.1, read on the forward strand.
TTCCATATATAATACAATGAATTTACTTTTTTACAGTCAAAAAATAATGTATAAGATCCAGCGTACACTGAATTGTACATTTGGTGATTTTCCAGATGACAACATGTAATACTATTCCAAAGTATCCAATTAACTTATATTGCACACAACTCTAAATTATTAATTATCAATATTGATAGCATCCTCAATAATAGATATTCGATATCTTAAAATATTTTAATAATTAATTCATCAATTAGGCGTCATTTTTGCAATTTTAACATTATTTTCGTCAATCTAGGGCGAAATATCGCCAAGTTGGAGATACTTTGCAAGATTATTAACCTTGTGTCCAAATACATCCCCAAGTGTTGCAGACAAACGGAGAAAAGAGCATTTCTTATATACTAGAATGTGTGATCGTCATATGATGGAAATCAGAATTTGCGAAATATGACGTCTCATTTGGCGCCATTTCTATCAATTTAACGACATTTTTGTCACTTTGGCAACATTTAAAAGTCGCCAAGTTACCGACGTCCCGCTAAATTTCTCGTCAAGCGTTACGAACGGAGAAATGAGTTATTTTTATAGTATTTTCTTATGCTCCTTCCAATATATTGAACTTTCATCAATTAATTGTCATTTCTTGATTTAACGTCGGTTTCATCAATTTGGCGAATTTTTATTAATTGGGTTACATTTTCGTCAATTTGGCAACATTTGAAAAATCACCAAGTTGGAGGTATTCCGAAAAATTCGTCACCAAAATATTATCCAAACGTAACGGACGGAAAATTAGGTTATTCTTATAGTACTCGTAGATTCTTATATTCTTTCCAATATATTGAATTTTAGTCAATTAGTCGTCATTTTCATTGATTTAGCGTCATTTTCATTGATTTAGCGTCATTTTCGATAATTTTGCAACATTTAATAAAGTCGCCAAGTTGGCAGCATTCCGCCAAAATCTCGCCAAACGTTATAGACGAAGAAATACATTATTCTTATAGCAGATAAATGACTATTGGCTTTCAACTACAAAAGTATTACCCAACGTACCTTTTCTCACGAATGAAACAAGCTAGATCCACGAGGATGATGTCACCAAAGTAATCGCATAATATTACATATGGAAAGTAAAATTATTTCACAAGAGTTAATATTTTTTTTATTTTATATGATTTTTTGATAAATGTATTTGAAAAATGTACAATATCTCGAAAACGGTTCCGGATAGCGTTCTAAAGTTTATGTCAATCGTTTTCTAATGAAAAAGGACATAAGAAATGACTATTTGGGAAACTTTATTAAAGGTTTTGATTTTTGATGATTTATTTCAAAATTTCACTCGAAAATTTAGTGGGATTCAGAACGTTCGATTGCGTTTAAAAACAATAGGCTTCCGGAATTCACGAATTGTAATTTTTGCACCTAATTTTGTTCAAATCGGTCCATTCGTTCGTCAGATATCGTCTCCACAGTCTCACTAACACACACACTGACATCACCTCAAAAACGTTTGATTCGTGTTCCGGGATGCTTTAAACGTGCTCTCCCGTCGAAAACTCGATTACGAATTTTCGATCCCATCACAATACTTTCCTTATACATTATACTATGTATAGAAGGAAAGTAAAAATATCACCGCTGAATGTATTGCATTTTAGAGATGATTTAAATAAATTTGCATTTCAGTTGGAAAGCGTTTCATAATCGATACTTTATGCATAATTAATCTTTCTTGTTTTTTATTAAGATTATTTTCACATAAAGGGACCAAGCATTACATAAACGCTTTTATGTTTATTTCAATAATTTGCATTCTACTGCCAATTTACATTCAATAGCATGATTCTACAAAGGGCTGGAAAATACTTGAGAAGATGCCTTTTGATATTTTGACGAAGACGCTAAATACGATCTCGTCTGCCGGTATTGCTTTTCAAGCTCGAAGCAAACCTAACCAGGCACTTGTATGGGAGTCCAATACTATAAGATTAAGTCAAAAGGTATCTTCTGGTCCGAACGTAGGGAATGTGCTTCGTAGCAGAGAATGATGCAAGATCCAATCTCTCTCCCTCTCTATCTATCTCCCTCTATCTCCCTCTATCTCTCTCTATCTCTCTCTCTATCCATCTATCTCTCTCTATCCATCTATCTCTCTCTCTATCCATCTATCTCTCTCTCTCTATCTATCTATCTCTTGGTCGAAAACGTGCGCAATCAAGCGGCACCCCCGATAGTGGCACCCACTATCGGAGACGGCGAAGCATACCTGTAAGAATAGCATGGGTCAACCTCTTAACGCTCTCAACGTGAAGTTAACAGGTGCCCGGACATCGCAGGCTTAGACACAGTGCGTCATTTGTGGTGCTGCCATCTCGAGAGTGGCGTTGTGATTGATCATCGTCGAGAAGGTTACGCTTGCGTTTTTGTGCGATTCACCAAATGTGAGACCGTCAACCCCCGTGGGGGTTAAAATCCAAGAAATCGTGTGTGGGAGCCTGATACTATACGATTAGATCAAAAGTTATCTTCGGGTCCGAACGTATATTTGGTAATGTGCTTCATAGAAGAAAATGGCGCAAGAATTAATCACCACAGTGTTATGTAATTTCAATCATCTTACACTAAATTTATTCCTATTCAGGTTTCGATTTCTCTGGAAATGAAAATTTGGAAGACATTCGCTTAGCTTGCAAAAAAGTCGACATTGAAGATCGTATGTGGCAAGGGGATGGCATTACTAATTGTCTTCCCAGAGGAACTTCCCGTTTACGAGAAGCTTTATGGAGAAGAGATCAACCAGGACGTACATATGTAGACAAGGTTTATTGGTGGACAGTTGATAAAATGTCAACCATGAGATTTGTACTGAGGTAATGTCTATTTTCTTTTCTTATTATTTTGCCATTTTACTTTTTAAATTCACCCATAACAGTAATATATGTTAATCGCAACGTAGATCAAATTCTCTAAAGCTACATTGATGGAGCAGCAGTCATTGTATTCAGTTTCAAACTATGTAAAAGAGTTAAACAATGTCTCCTAAATAAGGAAGGAAGGCCACGCCTCTAGTGATGAAAGGGCGGATTGTACCACTTTTGGAATTAAAAACACAGAAGATACAGTGCATATGTGATTGGGTTGTGTGAAAGCCCCAGGCCGTCCGGCTCGTCCAGAGGAGATTGGGTTGTGTGAGGATTTTGTGTTAAAATTTTAGATTTTGTGCCAAAGTTACGTTGCTTTAACTGCAGGAACTGTTTAGTGCAATTAGAAGCAAAGTTCCTTTTTACCATAGAGCTGAAAATCGAAAGCTAATTTGTACCATAACTGGTTTATTGTATTATTATAAATTAGACCTTCTTCTTGATCTACTTTTATTTTTTCAATCTCATTTTGAACAAAGATGAATTCAGTCTTATTCCCATTCTTTTCATAAAATTCCAATAAATCAGCTGTTGTTAAAATTTGGTTTTCAATTAGACACTGAAGGCTTGCTGATGCATCTAAATGTTAGACGATTTCTCCGATTTCGTCGCATGTTGATTTTCCGTGACATGTACTGAAAACATTCCACTTGGCACTGACAATAAAATCATTATGGTAGTGACAAATATTAAAAAAATGTTAATATTCTTGTACTAAGTGGCTGAGCCATTACCAAAATATTGAATATGCTCAATATTCGTAAGGCTGCTTGCTCCCAAGACACGTTGTTGACCTTGTCAGAAATACATGTATAGCAAGTGTAATGGAAAACCTGGACTTCCTGACAAAAATTGTATAATTTGGGAGAACATTTCTTTTTGAGGCAAAAATTTATCAATTGTGGAAAAAATGATATTTTGTGTTTGAAGTTCAATTTCTCACTATACATGTATGCAAACAAGTTCTTTAACATAGATCCGTATAATTACGGCTTAGCGTAATAATTCTAGTGTAAACTTTTCTAGTCACTTTGTCAATAATATACCAAACACACAAATATGCAGTTTATGAAACCACAATATTTGTGTTAAGCACAGAAAATTACCCTTTTGCTGCGAATTTGCCCTATTATTTTAAAGTCATAGCACTGACTACATGTGAAAACAAAAAATAAGGTTAATGTTCATACATCTCGAGTAAAGTTCGTCATGTATTTGAATCAATTTTCATCCCTTAAGCTGCTGCGAATTTGCACTGTTATTTTAACTTCATAACACTGACTACAGGTGAAAACAAAAAATAAATTTAATGTTCATACATCTCGAGTAAAGTTCGTCATGTAGTTGAATAAATTTTCATCCCTTAAATTGAAACGCACTAAAATGAAAATAAGAGTTTCTAGTAGATTAAAATGTGCAGTTTTGTGTGAAGTTTGAAGTTTTCAAATATAATAAATTATTGTAGTATTGTGATAATTTTAAAAATATTACCGCTGAATGTATCGCATTTTAGAGATACTTAAATAAAATTGCATTGCAGTTAGAAAATGTTTCATAATCAGAGCTTTATGCATGATTGATCATTCTTGTCTTATACATTCTTAAATTATAGAGCAAAATTTATCCGCCACTTTGAAGCCGGATTGTGACAAATGTATTAAATTTTAGTATCCCTTGTATCATTTTAATACGTTATATAAATTGTCTATAAGTAGGATATTAAGTTTTAACATGTTATCTAACTCGGATTAGGAACAGTAACATAACAAACTTGACGATTTCTTTGCTACTACCTCCGTATCGGAAATGGGATCTTCATGAAAATGACTCTAGTACCTCAACTGGATATATAAACTGCCCGACATTGAAAACGCAATACCATGAAGCTTTGGCCGTATAATTATGCAAATTGAGAGACAAACGCAGCTGGCCGATGTATGCAAATGATCTGAAATGCAAGTAGGTCACGTGATGAGAGAGCGGGATAAAAGAAATGGAAGCGGAAGATGGGCCAACAGTTGTTACAGTCTGACGCATACGGAGACACGTTTTCCAGACTGTTTTTCGTTTCAGAAGACACGTGTTGTTGTAGAAATGCCTGGCCGATGACATCGAAGTCCGTTTCAGCATTTTAACGATTGTGCGAGAGGATTCATTTTAGGCCTACGTACGGCTGAGTGGTCGTACAGGCGTATCGCCGCTGAAACACGCATAGATGCATCTACTGTGCAAAGGATTTGGAGAAGCTGTATTGAAGAAAGGCATGTGAATCGTCGCAGTGGTACAGGGCCATCCGGACGTACGTTACCACCCGTTATTCGACGCATTCAAAAACATGCGGTGGCGACCCCATAAACAACAACTGTCTACATCCTGCAGAATTTGCAGGGTACATTAGATGTTCCAATATCAGCGAGAACAGTTTCTCGACGATTGACCGAAAGCGGCTTGCACTCAAATCGTCTTTACGAAGACTGACATTGACGACAAGACACCGACATGAGAGATTGCAATGCTGTCCGGCCCGAATCTCATGGACAACTGAATGGGACAGGGTATTGTTCAGTGACTATTTTCGATTCTGTTTGTCGAATAACAGTCGCCGTGTGAGAGTCTGAAAGCGACGTGAAAACAGATCCAATCCGGTTGTGATTGTTGAACGCCATACTGCTCGACAACGCGCCATCATGGTTTGAGGTGCCATCGGCTTTGATGGCCGGTCACTTCTCCGGCCATCCACCCAGCTGCTCTAAGTCCTCGGACGAGTCGGATGGTCAGGGCTTTCGGCCGGTCACTTCTGGTTCGTATAAGAGACACAATGACGGCACGACGATATGTGGATGGGGTGCTGCGGCCGGTTGCACTGCCATACCTTCAGTGGTTGAAAAAAACTATTTTCCAGCAAGATAACGAGCGACCGCACACGGCAACCATCAGAAGACCTTGCAAGGTATCCTTGTCCTCCGCTGTCTCCAAAGTTCTTACCCAACCAACACGTATGAGACGTAATTGGCCGTCGTTTGACTACCCTGCCCCCGCCTCAGACAGAGGACGACCTGTGGCGGATGGTTGAAGGCATATGACAATTTATCCCTCAGGAAATTATCCGCACGCTCATTGCATCTGTTCCTCGAAGGGTTGCTGCTTGTATCACAGCAAGAGGTGGTCCTACTGCCTACTGATCACCCTGTCTCTGCCATTACTGTATTGTATTATCCTTTTGGATATAACATCACTTATTGATATGTATCGCTCTATTCGCTCTTTCATAGTATTGCATTTTCTATGTTGGGTAGTGTATAAAGGTGAAACTTTGAAGAAATCCATACAGAGCCTACAGCCGGCCGCTCCTCCTGTTGCTCATACCTTAGGTTGAGTCGGGTGGCCTGGGTCTTCAACACAGGGTCTATCGGTACATTCTGTAAAGTTTCAACAAAATTGAAAATGATCGATTTGGGATCATCTTTCAAATTAGGCTACTCTACGTGGACTAAGTTATTTTCACACACTGGCCAAAATAAATGCGCTCTAAGTTTCGCATCATGAAATAAGAAAACTAAGCCAAAAAACAGGAAGTTCATAAATTTTCAATGGCTCGACATTGTTGAAATTTGGATCATCGTTTTGAGTTTTCTTCCGCAAGAATTTTACAAACTAAGATCTCTGAAACAAGTGGGCGCTCTAATATACGTCGATCTATAATCTTGACGTTTCATGAAGCCTTTTATATTCAAAACAATTCGAGTATTTTAATTTATAGCTTGTTCAGTGCTACAGTTTTTCTGCATGACTGAGTGACCTATAATTTTATTTTTCTTTCTATTTATAATTTATTCTGTTGGAACTATTTCATGTTTCAACCTTTTCAGGACTTGTCTCGTCTTGAGAGATTTATATTACTTTCACTACAATACATGGCAATGTACAGGGAAAATATTGGAATCCTGTCGAAAATCGCAATTCGCAACTCCAGTTTTCAAAGGATTTACACGTTTCGAATACCTTAGAACACGAAAAGATCTCATGTGGGCAGCACATGACTTTTCCTGCAAACTCAAATTCATTTTCTTTTTATATCTTTAATATTTCATTGAATTGAGTTTAAGTGCACAAAATAACACTGAATGCGCACTTTTAATTCAATTTTTATTTTTGTTTGGTAACTAGGCAATTTTTCAGAGGCGACGAAACAAAAATGCGAAAAAATTCAAATATCTCGATAATGGTTAATCCTAGAGTAATGAGATTGACCTTATTCTTTTCCTCGTTAAAAAGTGCGTATAAAACAAGCTTTTAATTGATACATTTGAGCATGTGTAGTCTTATGTTTTAGATTTTGTCAATTTTTGCGAGCCATTTCGTAAAAACAAAAGCAGGTGATTCTTTTCCGAATCGCACCATAATCTAACCAGCACCAGGGTATCCCACAAGTGAGTGATCTGCCAAATTTTGTAAAATTTGGTCAATTAGTTTTCTAGCTAGAGTGGATACATAAGATTTTTGCGGGCCATATCGCAAAAAAAGGCTGGTTTATTTATCCCGAATCGTACCAAAATCTAATCAGCACCAGGCTAATACACAAGTGACTTACCTAAAACATTTTATACAATTTGGTCCATTAGTTTTTGAGTTAGAGTGGATACACACATTTTCCAGACAGACACACACACATACACATAGACGTCACGCTTAAAATAGTGTTTTCGTGTTCTAGAGGTCCCAGAATGTGTAGATCGATCGAAAACTCGAGTTGCAATTTTTCACACGATCCCTACACATTACCATGTATTACAGGGAAAGTATAAAACTATTTTTAGTCTGTGTAATGTATGTATCCACTCTAACGCAAAAACTAAATAACCAAATTTTATAACATTTTATCAAAAAATCATTTATCAAAAATTACCGTGGTAATGGTTAGATTCTGGTATGATTCGAAATAGGAAGAATTTGCCATATTTTAGAATTGGCCAGAAAAAAATCATCAAGATCTAAAATAAAATACTACAAATGCATGAATTAAATGCTTGTTTTATACGATGAAAATAATCATTCAAACCTCATTACTAAGATCAAGATACTTCAGTTTTTAACACTTTACAACATAGTTGAAAAGTGTTTATGACTCTATTCATTCTGTCTGTCTGTCTGTCCGTTAGCACGATAACTGTCGTAAAAATGACTTTATGAAAATGAAATTTTAGTATGTTTTTCAGACAGTTTGTGGAATCTATGGGAATATAAATGAATAATATCACCCGATTAATTTTTGGATTGAACCAGGGTTGAAAAAATGAAATACATTGAACCCTATGGGACCTAATTTTCCAAACATTTTTAAGCGAATTTAAAATTCACAAATTGCTTCGAAAATTTTAAGAAATATTCAAATTATCCCATAAAATATATAAAAAAAATTTCAGTAAAATATGTTAGGTAGTTTTTTAAATAAAAATTATTTAATATAGGGAGAAAAACAAATTCAATTAAATTCTGACTCTTGCTATATCCTCCAGAAAAAAAAAAGATATATATTATATAATAAATATCTTTCCAAGAGTTTAATTATTTTATATATAACAGAGGTTTCACATTTAAAAATAAATATGGTAGATAACAATTTTTCAAATTTTTAAATAAAATAAATTATTATAGTATTGTGATGTATGAAATGATTGGAAAAATGTTTATGAATGAAATGCTGCTTTTATATAGAGGCGATTTATATTTCGATGACGTCATTTGAATAAAGTTCATTTGTTTTCGATGAAGTTTTCAAATATAATAAATTATTGTAGTATTATGATAATTTTAAAAACATTACGGATGAATGTATCGCATTTTAGAGATGTTTATATAAAATTGCATTGAAATTGGAAAGTGTTTCATAATCAATGCTTTATGCATGATTGATCTTTCTTGTTTTAATTTTGAAGAACGAAACACGTTTTCCACTGTAGTTAAAAAACTATTTAATGACATTTCTTGAAATTTAGTAGTTACTTCCCTTTTACTTTCCCTACAATACATGGTAATATACAAGGAAAGTATTGGAATCGTGTCGAAAATCGCAACTCTGAGTTTTCGACGGATCTGCACGTTTCGAACACTCTAAAACCCGAAAATCCATTTCTAGCGTGACGTCTGTGCAATGTATGTATCCACTCTAGCTGAAATATTCATTGACAAAATTTGGTAGATATATATGTCACTTGTGGGAGGGGGGACTGGTGCTGATTAGATTTTGGTACGATTCGGAAAAAAAAACCTGCCTTTTTTTGCGAAATGACCCTCAAAAATCATTAAAATGTAAAATAAAAGACTACGTATACTCAAATGTACCAATTAAATGGTTGTTTCATACGTAATTTTTTACGATAAGTCCAACTCCATAGCTCTAAGACTAACCGTTCTAGAGGCACTTCAGTTTATTCGCATTTTTGCCACGTCGACTTTAAAAATATGTTCAGCCGCTAAATGAAAACGAAAATTAAATTAAAACTGCGAATTCAGTATAATTTAAAATAATCATCCATGTTATTTTGTGCAATTAAACCCAATTTAGTGCATTGTGAAGAAAAGGAAGGGGGAAATTAATTTAAGTTTGAAGTAAAGTCATGTGCTCACATCAAACTTTTGTGTTTTGTGATATTACAAGTTATGTGTTAATTCTATGTTAGTTTAGACGGTTAGACTGTTCTGTGTTCTTTCGAATAAACCCAGAATCACCCTTTAATATTTTCTGTTTTCTAATTGATACCGTTTAAATCCATCTTCTTGGGTATATAAAGCTTTCCAGTTCTTATATATGTTCCTATTCCGTCTTTTCAACTTCGAGTAAGTTGATCTTTCAAAACTAAGAGGATTCAACATAACCTTGAAACAAATATATGCTGTTCATAAAACACAAAACCCGCTTTTTTTACAGGCGCGTGGATGAAATTGTCAGTTCCCATAGCAACTCGCAAAAATTGTGGCTATTCCATGCTGACGAGAGCAGAGTTTTATGTGTAGATCAAGCATTTAGTTTTTATATTTCGCCTTTATAGAACGATCCTGGAGAACGGTTCTGGAGAACGGTCCTGGAGAACGGTCCTGGGATGATAGGTATCATCAATAAGAGTGCCTTCCATAAATTTATGCTGTGTTGTATCTGAAATTTGTGCTTTATTACGCTGCTTATTTTCCCCCTAGGCAATTTATTGGTGGCAGTCAAATTTGCCACCTGTACTATTACTAAAAATTTTTGAAACATTTATTTCTCAAGATCTACTACAGACAGAGCTTAAATGGTGACTAATATGGATTCAGCATCAAATTTCAAAGGGGTGGGGTGGGGGTACTAAGGATTTCCTCCTCCTATTCTTTTTTCATTTCCGTTTCAAAAAAATTTCATATTTTTTAAAACATCTATTTTACTAGATTGGCTATAAGTAGAGATTAGATGATAACCGATATGAATTCAAAATTCTAGAGTATATAGGGTAGTTCACTAAGAATTTCCACTTCCTGTTCCTTTTCCACTTTTGCGTCAAAAAATTTTTTTGAAACATTTATTTTTCCAGATTTGCTATTGACAGACCTTAGATAAGGACTGATATGGATTCAATAATTAATTCTGGATGTTATCGGGATTTACTAAGGATTTCAACTTCCAATTCTTTTCTACTTCTGATTCAAAAATTTTCCTTGAAACATTTATTTTTTCAGAATCAGCTATAGATAGAGCTTAGATGGTGACTGATGGTGAATTCAGTATTAAATTCTATTTGTAGTAAGGGTCTCAATAAGTATTTTCATTTCCCGTTCTAGAGATATCGGTTCCGATTAAAAAATTTACATTTTCCTTTCACCATCTATTTCTCAGAATTGGTTATAGATAGAGCTCAGAAAATGACTGATATGGATTCAGCATCAAAATTTCGGAAAGAGTTGGAGAAATTCACTAAAGATTTCCACTTCCGGTTCTGGAGATGGCACTTCAGTTTTTCCAAAAATTTGTATGGCTGTACAAAATATATATGCAAAAAAATATAAAAAATCTTAATATAGTTCCATCGAAAATAAAGTGTCATACTACGTGATCTATTTATACCAGTAATACCGTTCAAATTGCATTTATTTAAGCTCAAAGGGATAAGAGTTCCACTTGGAAGACAATAATTCAACTATGCCATTTTATGCCATCTTCATTATTGAGACAAGCTGGAGGATCGGAGAAATTCCTAGAATTTTGAAACATAGTAAATGGGCGTTAAATATCTGAACTATATAGACAACATCTATGTAAAATAAGATAAGTGAGCATTCGACATCTGAGCCACATAGACAACATCTATGCAAGATAAGACAAATGAGCATTGGACCTCTGAACTACATAGACGATATCTATGCAGATAAGACAAGTGGGCATTGGACCTCTGAACTACATAGACGATATCTATGCAAGACAAGTGGGCATTCGACTTCTGAATCACATAAACGTAAGATGAGACGAGTGAGTATTGGACCTCTGAACCACATAAGTGACATGCAAGATAAAACGAGTATGCATTTGACCGCTGATCCAAACTATATACAATTTTAAAATTTTCTTTTTAGCATTTACATCTACACAATATACCATTCAAATTTGATCCAAATCACTTCATCCAACGGTTTTTAAGAATACGAAGGATCACTAATCTTGACAAAATATCTTTTTACAGCTAAAATATAAACATATTTCGTATTTTTTCTGCGTTCACAACTAGACAATATACGAAGTATAGCACCTAAATTTGGAACAATTCACTTCGGCGATTTTCGAGAGAACAAAAGCCCGATGATTTTGACAAAATCCCGTTTTATAGAAAACTATATACATTTTCTGGAATGTTTTTTATGCGTTCATATCTACATAATACACGCTATAACAAAAAAATCGATGCACCAAGAAGGAATTGTCGGGTTGTAATGAAAGTTCGTATGCAAAGACATTTTGAATCTTTAGTGGCGAGTCCCGTTTCCAACTGTGTTCTGACGACAACCGCAGACGTGTCTGGAGACGTCCAGGGCAGCGTGGGGATTCTTTCCTTACTATCGCACGCCACACATGCTCACAACAGGGGCGTTATGGTCTGGGGTGCCATCTCCTTTGATAGCCGGACCCCTTCGGTAGTCATTTCTGGCACACTGACAGCACAGCGGTACGTAGACAACATTCTACGACCGGTTGTGTTACAGTTCCTTTTGCGACACCCCGGACTTACTTTTCAACAAGATAATGCCCGTGTTGCTATGAATTGCCGTGTTGCTATGCCGGCACGTGTTGCTATGAATTGTCTCCAAGCTTTCCCATCACTTCCTTGGCCAACTAGGTCTCCTGATCTCTCTCCCATAGAGCACATTTGGGACGTTATGGGAAGGCGATTGCAACCATCCCGGAATGTTGACGATTTAGTCCGACAGTTGAAGACAATTTGGCAAGACGTTCCGCAGGACACCATCCGTGAACTTTATCAGTCTATGCCACGCCGGGTGACATCTTGCATCCAGGCCAAAGGTGAACCAACGCCTTATGGACTTCCTCCCTTTGTATACGGTCAAACTCTAAATCATTAAATTCTTCTGAAATTTTAATCGTTTCTTTTTCTATATATGTTCTTCACATCCACCAATTTTTATCACAATCGGTCAACTCCTTCTTGGTGCGTCGATTTTTTTTTGTTATAGAGTTTATATAGAGCTCGCCACCAGAAATTAGTCCAAATCGCTTCAGTAGTTTTCTAGATTACGAAAGGCCAACGATTTGACATGCACACTAACCCACCCACTCACAGGCCGACAAAAGTCATTTCTAGTATCTACAGATTCTCACCGACGTATTTACGGTGAAAATTCCACTTGTGATTAAATCACTATAACCATAATCTTAAGCTACATCGGTCAGAATTAAAAAGGTACTTAATCTACTGCTAAAAGAATATCTATATCTATCAAGAAAAGTGCTACAAGTCACTATAACTGATTACCACACTTTCCTTTAACTCAGTACGAAGAAAGTAAAAATGAGGCAAACTCTAATTAAATATGGTGCAAGCTGATTAAATATAGATGGGCACAAATAATCTTTCGCCAGAGAGAAATGTCCTTTTGAGCTGAAAAATTGCAAGTTAAACAGATTGTATCGGATATAGAATCAGAGGTACTCAAGATTTATCGTTTTTTTTTGTGGTTGACTGCAAGTCTCCATTATATTCGTGAGAAATTTCAGGAAGATATATTTAATATTCAACGGTAAAATCTCAGAATGAAATTGCTGACATTATGACTGAAACTTTGATCCACATACAGTTTGCTTTTACGATCAATTTTGGAATTAAACATGCAGGAACAATTTATCAAATAAGCTTATGCTTCTTTTGAATAATTGAAAATAATGTCAAAGTATCAAAATATTTCAAAAGACAGAATAATAAGACAGAAAATATTTTTATCTAAGAGTGCGATTCATTAAATGAGAGAACATGGCCTGTGTTATAAATGCATGTATTCTTATATCAATGCAAAGATAACCAGTAACTTACATGGACACAATTTTTCCACACAATCTCCATACTTATCCAATCAAGTAGTACACCATGGCACGTATCCCAGACCTGAAGACATCAGTTCCAAGGTGCAGCACCCAAGACATTACAGCTTGTTGAACTTGGTCGTCGGATGCATATTGCGTTCCAGTCAGGTGCTACTTCAAAGGTCCGAAGAAACGAAAAGTACGAAAAGTACCAGGTCAGAGCTATAAAATGAGTGTTCTTTCTTTGTTTCTTTCTTTTTTTCTTCACCTTTGTGAAGGGGGCTTAAAGGCAGCTTACTGAAAACGCTTTAACCCATGTCATGCACGGAAGCGAAAGGGTCCGTAAAATTAGTTGATAGTTCAAAGTTTGTTTACATGGAAAGTGTCGATTTGCACCTCTCAATATTATAGATGAATTTCACAAGGTATTTAGCTGCGCTGGCAGGATCATAAAAATTAAATATATCTAGACTCTGATCAAGTATAATTCCTGGTTGTTGTTTTTTTTTGACATTTTCCGCATACTTTCTTCGAATTTCGCTGTATTGAGGACAGATCTGAATCAAATGTTCAAGAGTTTCGGGAACTTGACACGGGTTACACATTGGGTTAATGCTGGGGTCCCATTTAGCTTTTACGCTGCTGGTGATGTAAGATTTAGTCCGGAGTTTTATAAGAGTTGTGGAATCTTTTCTCAATTTGACTGTTTTGTACGCTTTATTTTATTTATTTTATTTATTTATCAAATCCCAGTTATATTGGCCGTTAGACCATCAAACTTCTAGCTTGCCAGTATCTTTCGAATCTACAAGAAAAATTGGATAGTGCAGCGACCACGTATTGATGATTTGCCGCCATTGGTTGTCCAGAGTCACATAAAGTACATGGTGAATCAACAAGTCCAATACGGTGTAAATGAGCCTGTAGACAATCATGTCCCGTCAAAAGTCGAAAAGAAGCAACAACAATAGCCCGCGGGAGGTCTGGTACAACAGAAGGATCCACAGCGAGTACACTCCATGACTTTCCTGTACTTGCATGAGAGGCAAAGTCTTTGAAAAATTGTCGATAGAAGAAAGAGGTCAGAAGCTTTATTGAATGATAACTCCTGTTCATTGTAGGTTTTTGTGGGACCGCTGCCCCCTTTTTGGCAAGCTGATCTGCCATTTCATTACCGTGAATTCCGCGGTGAGAGGGGATCCACTGGAAGGAAACCCTATGGGATATCTCCCTAATAACATCTCTACACTGCTGGACACAGAGGCTCGTGCACTCTTGTCCAGAGGAGATGGCCTGGAGTGCAAAAATCGAATCTGAGAGGACAGCCGCCCTCTCAAAAGAATTCTGGTGCAGTGTTAGTTGTTGAAGCGCCACAAAAATGGCTTTAAATTCCCCGTCAAAATGTGTAGTATAAGCTCCTACTGGGAAGTAGAAACAAAAAAGCCTGCTGTAAATTCCAGCACCCGTCCCTTGGCTCCTATCCGACAGAGAGCCATCCGTATAGATATGGAGCCAATCCTCAGCAGGGAAACGATGTTCAATAGTTTCCAGGGTGATCGCTCTTATTTGCTCAGAGCACATTTCTTTCTTGCTCACCTCCATCTCCAGATCCAACCTCACATCAAGCAGATTATAATCCAAGGGATTTGACAAAAACATCAGTTCTTTTTTCAAGCCCTCAATTTCTCTATATTGTTCTAAACGTGTTGTTGTTGTTGAAACCCAGACCGTCCGACCTACCAGAAAGGTGTAAGGTAACTGTTTGGATGGTCGGGAAGTGCCACCCAATTTAGACCGGAACCCAGTGGGGGAGGCATCCACAGGGACCGTACCCTCCTTCCCCTACCACCAACCTCTCGGAAGGACTTTCGGACCCACATGTTTAACGTGATCGTACTCCGCATGAACACGGCGGCAGTTTTGGCAGTGGCTGGAATCGAACCCGGGCCTACCGAATGCAACTCCAGCGCGCTAACCAATGGGCTACCGCGCCCCATGTTCTAAACGTGTAACACATTGCAAGAAACCGTTTTGCTTTTTCAGTTTTCGCTTACGGGTACAGTCAACATTCCTCCAGTAAGGGTTACTTGGAAGACTTATGAGTTTCTGAAAAAGGGGGAAGGCATTTTTCTGTATTAGGTTTAACAATGGCTGTGTATTGGTCATCATTTGCAAGGCCAGAATGGGAGTGGTTTTAGTAGCCCCAGTCACTATACAAAGTGTCTGATTTTGGAAAGTGTCAAGGCGCTGGTGCGTCCCTTTTGGGGCCGAGATTAAAATCTCACAACAGTAATTTAGAATTGGCGGGATGCACAACCGCGGGAAAAAAACGCCCCACTCTCTGTTAATCGAGCATCGTTCATCGTAGAGAAAATTGAATGATACCATTCGATTAGGAATAACATCCTCTACAAATTAATGTGAGTAAAATTTGAATAAGAGGCCGTCTTCATATCTAAACGCGCACAAACTTTGAAATTTTAAATGGCAACACCCAAGTTTGACAACACAGTTCGAAACTAGAGCAAAATTGAACCTATAATACCATATTTTAAGTCATTTGGGTGAAGCGTTTCTGAGTTGTGAGTATGTAAAGTTTTGAGCTCCTAATGTTAAATTAGTTTCCAAAACTTCCATTCATAACTTCTGTAATAATTATCTGCTCACGCTGATTATTTGTATGACGTCACTACTAAGCAACCCAAACACATTAACGTGATTTTTATTTTTGTAGAATAAATTCTTTGTATGAAATATTAATTATGAAATCAATAATCGAAAAAATATGAATACAAACCTGGACACGTTTTGATAAAAATCGATTCACAAACAGTTTTATATGTTTATATAAAATTCCAGGTGTTCTTTCTAAATGTTCAAATATTCAGCATCACGATGACTTTAGGGGTCGTACATTAGTTTAAAAAATGACTAATTTGAAAAAGTTATATTAATTGTAAGTTAATCTTTATTTAAGAAAACAGGCATTTATTTTTACTCAGTTTTAATAAAAAAATTTGTATAAACAGTGTTGTATAGATGCAACCTAATCAACGTAATTCTGCTACTATATTGAAGGGTGCAAACTTGTGTTGTTATAAATGGGATCTACTTATGTTACTGCCGATTAATAGTTCCCGAACTACTGCGAGTTGAAATCGCCCACAAAATGTAATAATTTATAATAAAAAATATTTATATAAAATAATAACAAATTATAAATTTATGTGATACTAAACACCAACAAGACTTCAAACGGTGATTGATAATGACGGATTGATACTTTTAAATTCGTCACCAAGTTCCAACGGAGTTGTTTTGTCGCGTCATCTGCAGATATTTGGTAGTCTCATAAATTGATTTTGAAACAACATTATAAAATGACATTTGAAAATAAACATTTCATTTCATTCTTCTTTATTTCTTCTTCCTTTTATTGACCTGGCACGAATGCCCCATTAGTTTTTAGCAACGTACCCAGTACGACTTTTTACCCCTAATAATCGTGCCCTATTTGAGGCTCACATAATCCTACCCATTACAGGCCCACTGCCTTAGTAACACACACACACACACAAGACAACATCATACACAGCCATGGAAATGCTCACCCTCTCATGCAGGAATCAAACCTGCGACCCTTTGGCTGTGAGGTAAGTCATAATGCTGAATGTCAAGAGGATAGTTCAATAATTTACAACAGTGCTGTGGTCAATCAACGAAACATCGCCCTTAAAATTGCGGTTATCCCCGAAAATTGCACATTCCGGAATATTGAATATCTTCGGATATAAAGATAGAAACGTCGTGAAAATTTGAATTTGGACTAATTTGGGAGTCTAGAACTTGTGGGTGACGTCAAAATTGGGTGTTGCCATTAAAATTTCAAAGTTTGTGTGCGTTTAGATATGAAGACGGCCCCTTATGCAAATTTTACGCACATTAATTTGTAGAGGATGTTATTCCTAATCGAATGGTATCATTCAATTTTCTCTACGATGAACGATGCTCGATTAACAAAGGGTGGGACTTTTTTTTCCGCGGCTGTACATCTTGTACGTGATATTTAATGTTTCCCTACTACATCCCCACTTTACACCTGCAAGAAGCTTTAGGATAGGTTGTCTTTGCTCAGCCTTGGCAACAACATGTTCAGCGTGTTTTCTCCAATTTAGGAGATTATCAAGTTTACATCCAAGATACGTAGCACTGTCAAATTGCTTTAGAAGAGACCCCTCATAGATTAGCCTAAGAATAAAAGGCTGTCTATTAAGGGTAAAAAACTGACACAATGTCTTATCCAAATTAACTCTCATATTGTTATTAGAACACGACTCCCCAAGTCTCTGTAGAGCCAAATTTAAAGTCCGATTTAGTCCATCCTGGTCTTTCTTTGCTTTACACCAAAAAACAAGGTAGTCAGCAAAGAGAGCTGTATTTATCTGACTATCAGGAGGGGCCAAAATGTCAGGTAGGTCATTGATAAAAATGTTGAACAAAGTGGGGCTGAGAACAGAGCCCTGTGGTAATCCAGTCTCCACTTTATTATATTTTGAGGTACTGTTACCAAAACGGGTCGCACAGAACCGTTGGGTCAAGAAATTTTTTATCCAGAGGAGCATCATTCCGCCAACTCCGAGAGCCTTGTAAGCTTTATTACTATACGGGTTTATATATGGGAATTTTCAGTGAAATTTCGAGTTTTTCCATTTGTGATCCCAATATGTTGTCAGTTTCTTGATGTCTGAATACATGCAGATTCCCAGAGTAGGGCATTGCGTGTTATTAGCGGCATTTTTTGCTAGTTCATCTGCTTTTTCGTTATGGTGAATTCCGGAGTATCCTGGTACCCATATGAGTTTGATTTTCGCCTTTTTTACTTTCCCTGCAATACATGGTAATGTATAGGGAAAGTATTGGAATCATGCCGAAAATCACAACTCGAGTTTTCGACGGATCTGCACGTTTCGAGACCTCTAGACTGCTGTTGTTGAAATCCAGACCGTCCGACCTACCAGAAAGGTGTAAGGTAACTGTTTGGACGGCCGGGAAGTGCCACCCAATTTAGACCGGAACCCAGAGGAGGAGGACCTCTAGAATGCGAAAAAACTATTTTTAGCGTGACGTCTGTGTGTGTGTCAGTGTGTCTGTCCGTGTGTCAATGTCTGTATCCACTCTAACTCAAAAACTTATGAACCGAATTTCACAAAATTTGGTAGGTAAGTCACTTGGGTATGACCATGGTGCTGATTAGTTTTTGGTACGATTCATGAAAACAGAACCCGCCTTTTTATTGCGAAATGGCCCTTAAAAATTCCATGTATCCACTTTAGCTGAAATACTAATTGACCAAATTTCACAAAATTTTGTAAACAAGTTGTACGATATTCTGGTGCTGATTAGATTTTGGTACGATTCGGAAAAAAATAACCTGCCTTTTTTTGCAAAATGGCCAGCAAAAATCGCCAAAATCTAAAATAAAAAGCTACGTATGCTCAAATATATCCATTAAATGCTTGTTTAATACGTAATTTTTAGAAGAAAAAGAATTTTTAGAAGAAAAGAATAAGATCAATCCCATTACACTAGGACTAGCCGTTCTCGAGCTATTTTAGTTTTTTTTTTCATATTTTCTCTACGCCACCTTTGAAAATAAGTCCAGTTCCCAAATGAGAACGAAAATTGAATTAAAAGTGAATTAAATTTAAGTAAAATAAAGAGAACGTGAATATAAGTCTGCAGGGAAAGTCATGTGCTGCCCACATCAGATTTTTTATTTTGTTTTTATTTTGGCTCTTGTATATTTGATAAGGTCTTCAGCTTTTTTGTTGTCGTTTGCAAGGGCTTCCAAGACAATTTTGCAATCAGGGGTGATCGTATATTTTCCATCTTCTATTAGGTAATCGACTGCATAAATTATTGCTGCGAGGAAATGAGTGCTCAATTACCTACCAATGAAAGCACCGTAACAGTTCATTCGAACGGTTGGCAGTGTGAAGTCTGGAATAATCATAAAAAAATGACGCCTTGTCGCAGATACTTATTATGGACACATAACGAATCTCAACGTTTTAAATGTTTCCACAAATGACGCCAT
Organism: Amaurobius ferox; assembly: GCA_951213105.1. Lineage (NCBI taxonomy): Eukaryota > Metazoa > Arthropoda > Arachnida > Araneae > Amaurobiidae > Amaurobius > Amaurobius ferox. The sequence continues at coordinate 121,450,933 of OX578141.1, forward strand.
TTTTAAATGTTTGTTAAACAATGTGCTTGATATGTGCTGCTCTGTAGTGGCTGGGAAAATAAACAGAAATCTTAGTGGTCCATGCTATGGGAACATATATAGCATGATGCATATTGGAACATATCCAATAATGAATTTCACGCGTGTAACAGGCTTTGTTATTTTATTTAATGAAATGTCTACGCATGTGTTTTATAGTGATTGCAGTTTTGTCAACTTAATTTGGTGTAATTTAATGTAATTGCTGGCTCTTATAAATTCCTAGTAATTTATCTCTGTCAAATCTTTTAATTAATACAAATAAACATACATAATTTTATTTAATTATTTTTTTTCTTAGGTTGGGCGTAGACGCCATGATCACCAATTATCCTGATCGCTTAATCAGTGTCTTGGATGAAGAAGAATTCTCGAGAAATTTTCGGTTAGCAACTTTTGAAGATAATCCTTGGGCAAAATATAAACAAAGACATGAAAAACTCATCAGCGGCCTAGTTCAAGGACGTGATGGAAGTTTCGGAGATTACATGACAGATGAACTGTTGTATAACTGCTAAATTCTATCGTCGAATGAAATACTATTTTATTCACATAATTGCACTTCGCCACCGCTTTTACCACAACTCAGGAGATCAAAGTTGGGGCGGTGTAATGTGATTTATAATTGTTTAACATACATTTCTGGTGTTTTATATAATTATGTTGTTCAGCTCCCGTAAAATAGCAAGAAATTGTATAAACAGACAAAGGATTGTTGCTTTTTCGTTTTAAAATGTTATTAAGAAAATGTAAAATAAAGTACTGAATATTGTTAGAAACACACTTGATAATCAGATACATTTTCCTTCAATTCAATAAATCCCTGAAGATTTTGACGAGCATTAATGAAATCGCCAATGTTCATACAAAGGTTTAGTAGAGATTCCATTGCAAAGTTTCTTCGGGAGTAGCGTCATAACTGTCAAAGGTTTTACACTTAACAATTTAATTTCTACCATGTCTCTCTACTAAATTTTTAACAATTTTTCAATAATTTCAAAGTTAAAATAATCGTACTTAGTACCATTATTTTATTTCAAAAATCTTAAAAAATTATCATGTGAATAAGTTGTTGTATCACAACAACTTACTTTACATTCGAACCAATAAATCACTGTACATTTTAATTTTGATACATAAGAGTGATTGAATGAATATTCGCGTTCAGTGCTGGTTTATAGATGTTCTGCTCCCGAATGCTATTTTCAGAACTGTGACACTGTATTTTCGATACATTAACAGTAGATTAATTCTATTCCATATGTCTAATACATGTCGTTCTGTGACTTATATTTAAAATTTAAATTTGTTTTAAACTTAAAATCCTACTAGCTCTTTTACAAATTCAATATTTAAAAGTTAAAAAACTTTGTTGAAAGAACTAATACTAAATTCTAATACCTTCTACCTTAATTCTAATGCTTTAACTGTAAAACATAGTTTCAATCTAAGGAAAACTTGACCAATGTATATAAGCATAAATAACACAATAAGGCAGCATACAGCTGTTTCGAGGATACGCTGGATCCCCTTCGTAAGTGCAAGAGAACTAACAAACCTGAAATCCAAAAGGAGAATGGTCGCAATAGAAGAACAGGGGGGGGGCTTATATACCCAAGACCTGGATTAAGAGCTCACTTGAAAGCCAATCAGAAAGCAGATTGAAGAACACTCTAACCAATTCAAAACGAGAAGTAGCACACAAGATTGGCGAGTGCCAAAACACAACATGAATATCCATTAAGAAATGGGACGAAGTGGAAAAATTTACAAGGCACTCCGCCAAACCGCGGGCAAAAATGGAATAATAGACAAGTCATTAACAACATTATTAGACTTTTTCTAGATATAGAAGGATTCAAAGAAGTCAAGACCATAGATAGACGTGCATTGTTATATGACCCTTGCTGAAGAAAACTCAAAACAATGGTCAAATTGATAGCAATGTTGAACAAACAGGAATGTAAGTTTTATTACATTCCTGTCTTTTGACATAGTTTTCACATGTTCCCTAATACAAAATTTTAACAAGAAAGATCAATCATGCTTAAAGCATTGATTATGAAGCACTTTCCAACTTCAATGCAATTTTATTTAAACAAGTCTAAAATGCAATACATTCCTCGGTAATATTTTGAAACTTATCACAATACTGCTTTAATTTATTATATTTGAGAACTTAAACCTTCATCGAAAAAAATGAACTTCATTCAAATGACGACATTGAAATATAAATTGCCTGGTTTAAACATCTCTAAAATGTTATACATTCCTCGGTAATAGTTTTAGAATTATCATAATACTACGATAATTTATTATATTTGAAAACTTCATCGAAAACAACTGAAATTAATTCAAATGACGTCATAGAAAAAATAACACGCCTGGATCTGTCTATAAAACAGGATTTCATTCATAACTTTCTCCCATTCATTTCTTTCATCACAATACTATAGTAATTTATTTTATTTAAACATTTTGTTTAAGACCATGGAGCTACAAAAAATTAAACTATGCTTGAAACTTCATCGAGAAAAATCATCCTTCTCTTTATGAAATCAATTAATATTTCATTCATATCAGCCATGCAGACTCCATGGACTAAATTATTTTGTGTTAAAAAAATACAGGAATTCTAATACAACTCATTCTATATATTTTGCTGTTTACATTTTACATAGGTGAAAAATAGGCTTAGTTGTAGAAATAATCAAATTTAGATGAGCATTTAAACTCAAATATATTGTCATTGCGTTGTTTCAGTATGTAGATGCACAGAATTTAAGCAAAAATAAAGTAGTTTTAGGACGGATACAACACTCAATATGAATTAAAAAGAACTTAAAAAGTTTCAGTTTACAATAAGCAGGGGTTGAAAAATCACTAACTTCTATATAAGCCGTATATTTACAACTTCCTGAACATATATCCACTCTGTTTGTCAAATGCGATTCATTTTAAATGCCTAGAACGTTGTGAAGAGTATTGGGATGAGCCAGGCTGGTATTACTGCCCCAACAGAAAGGAGGGGTAGTGTACCCGTATGGCTGTAGTCACCATAACGAACATCATAATGACGATGACCCTTGCATATTATATTGCCCATACGGACTTATTAATGCACAAACGAAGATGTATATATAATTATGCATTTTTTTTCTTTAATTTTATTTATTTTTTAATAAAGTATTTTAAGTTTTATTCATGTATCATTCTTGGAAATGCAGACCCACTTTCTTAACAGGTACTTCTATTTCTAGGTAAATCAAAAAAAAACTTGGAATATTTTTTAGTATTATTCTTTTAGCATCTTGGAAACATTTATTTTTTAGCTAAACCCCAAAAAATCTTTTATTTTTAGGTATCACACTTCTAGCATCTTGGAAAAAATTTATCTTTCAGCTAAACCCAGGTAAAATCTTTATTTCTAGGTATTACACTGCATAGGTATTATAAATTTATCTTACAGCTAAGCAAGAAAAACTTGGAATATTTTATTTTTAGGTGAATAACACTTCTAGCATCTTGGAAAAAAATTATCTTTCAGCTAAACTTAGGAAAAATCTTTAATTTCTAGGTATCACACTTCATAGATATTCTGAATTTATTTTCCAGCTAAACCCAGGAAAAATATTTTATTTTTAGGTATCACACTTCTAACATCTTGGAAACAATTTCTGTTACAGCTAAACCAAAAAAAAAAAAACTTGGAATATTTTATTTTTAGGTGAATCACACTTCTGGCATCTTGGAAAAAATTTATCTTTCTGATAAAGCAAGAAAAAAACTTGGAATATTTTTAGGTAAATCAAACCTCATAGGTATTATTATAAATTTATTTTCCAGCAAAACCCAGGGAAAATCTTTATTTCTAGGTAATATCAAGAAAAAATATTTTATTTTCTAACAGGTACTTTTATTTTCCAGCTAAAGTAAGAAAAACTTGGAATATTTTAGGTAGATTAAACCTCATAGGTATTATGAATTTATTTTCTTTCTAAACGCAGGAAAAATCTTTATTCCCAGGTAAACTCAAAGACTTGGAATATTTTTAGGTGCTCTAATAGTCATTCACAATGACAGAAACACTTCTATGAAAATTAATTTTTTCAGCTAAACCCAGAAAAACTTCCCGCATGACCCGCAGGCGAACACCTCCTCCCTATTCATTTTCCCCTCAGAACTTGAAGTAGGTCCATTCTTCATACAAATGACTGGGGTGTTATTGTTTGCACTTAAATCTCGTGAAGGTCATTCTTTCAATTCTTTAAAGAAGTGCTTTTTAATAGAAGTGAGGTTTCTCCTTTAAGATGAATGTCTCAGACACTGTCTTACACAAGCGAGAAAATATTTTGCTAACACACTGTACTTAGCAAATTGTTATAAACAGGATAAATTCTTTGGAGTTTTCTAATCCTTACGAAGAAGGGAATCTTACAATATTCTTCTTAAAAATACAGTCACGTAGTAGAGGTCATTCGACTCTATGGGGGTAGCGAGACCTGTATTTAGGAAATGTTTCATGTAGGGAATTTACAGAACGCAAAATGCGCCATGAAAACGCAAAAAAATTTTCATTTTGCAAAAATACCCCAGGATTACAAAAATCCCTCCCGAGGAGGCGATTTTGCTCCTTGCTCCGCCGGTGAACCGGCTACTCCTCTCTACTATCTAGCCTGATCTTCCAGAAAATCAATTAGCCTCTTATTTTAAAAAATGTAATAATCGTACCCCCATTTTGTTAGAATTGCTCAATTTGTTATAGAGATGTTATAACTATAAAACCACAGGCAAAACACAGACATCATTACGATAATACTCTACATGTGATGCTGAAAACATGTAAATAATAAAATATCCGAGTGTCATATTTTTACCCGATCACAAAACTTTACTTTTTATACACTATTTATTGTAAGGAAAACAAAAAGAACACTGAAAAACTTTTTAAATTACTTTTTCATAAGTATATTATAAGTATATTATAAGTATATTTCATAAGATAACAGTATTGTACTTATAATATAAATTAACAAAATAAGAATTCTTGTTTTGATAAAATAACACAAAGTGACTTTAGTTGACTTTTAACTGAAAAAATAATTGAAAATAAATTAAATTGACCAAAAACAAGTTAAAAATAATTAATTGAAAAAAACTGTGCTAATACCGGTACATACAACTGCAACAATGATGGCACACACAGAAATCACAAAGCCAATTGCTTTTCTGCTCCTGTAGTACAGTGCCTAGAAGAGATAGTGTGCCGACCGAGGCGAAAAACGGGTTCCCTAAAAACCGACTCTGGTCTCGAAAAAGAGATCAAAAGCTGAAGAGTTAACAGTGAAACTAATGGGAATTTAATGTAAATGAAATGTCCGATATCTTTGGAAATAACTGAAGAATTTGTGTGAAATTTGGTTTGATTATTGCAAGTGGTATACACAAAAAGTCATTTGATTTTCAGAGAGATTGATCTAAGGATATATTCGTATTTTTTAAATTTTATTTAACTTGATCTGGTGTTCGTTCAAACCTTTGAGGTCCAAAATAATCAGATTCATTTATCACAGTAACGTGATATTCGGTATGACGTTTTCTCTTGTGGTACATTTCAGTTTTTCGATTTTGAAGCTTATCGGGCTAGCCCGTCCTGGGTCCGCTATAGAACTTTACCCGTTTTTAGAGAATAACTCGAAAATCGGAGAAATTAGGAAATCTAAATATAATATATCGTTTTCTTTTGGGGTATCTTTTAATTGTTTCAATTTTAAACCGTATCGGGTTAGCCCGTCATGGGTCCGCCTTAGAAATTAACTAGTTTTGGGGGGTATATTTCGAGAACGGAAAAGCTAAAAATTCCATGTTTAGCATGTAGTTGTCTTTTGAGGTATATTTGAACTCTTTGGATGTAACATCTTATCGGGCTAACCCGTCATGGGCCTGCCACAGGAATGAACTCGTTTTTTAGAATAAATCGAAAACCAGCACAGCTAGAATGTCTAAATTTCTTATATATCATTGTCCATTGGGGTATATTTTAATTCTTTGGATTTTAAATCTTAGAGAGCTAACCCGTCTTGGGGCAGCCATAAGAATGTATTCAGTTTTTGAAAATTACTCGATAACCGCACAGAAGTAGTTGGAAATTCCAAGTTCATAATGTCGTTGTCTTTTGTGGTATATTTTAACTCTTTGGACTTGAATCCTTATCGGGCTAGCCCGTCCAAGACCCGAAATAAGAATGCTCGTCTTTTGAGAATATCTCGAAAACCGAAACAGCTAGAAAACATAAATTTAGTATATAATTTTCTTTTGGAGTATATTTTAATTCTTAAGATTTTGAACCTCATAGGGCTTATCTTGGGCTCGCCTTAGGAATATACTCGTTTCTTAAAAATAACTCGAGAATCGGAATCCAATTTTGGTATTTTGAGGTATATTTTAACCTTTTGGAATTTGAACCTTACGAAATTACGATCAATAAATTCATTAGCAAAATGCAACACAAACCACAGAGTTTTAGTTTAGAACTTTATCTGCACGAGATATTAACTTTGTCCATTTAACTCTCAGCTCGTCGTTGTCAGGAGCTTTAAATAGAAAATATTTGCCTCTGAAATATCTGCAACCTATATTACATTAAGGTACGAAGCAGTGTCTGCCATTCACTTTTTTCTTAGAATTTGAGGACATGCTTCAACTATAAAAACTATTAAATATATTGATAGATCTATTAGAAAACTGATATGGTATAGCTATAAAAACAGCCCTTTTTAATCAAAATATAGAAACAAAAATATAGATTTTCAACGTCAGTTACAACAAACATCAAATGAATGAAAACTTGTTGCTTACAGCTTTGAAAAATTTTTCCTTTTGCGTGGGTCCATCCTGTCCAATCTCAGAATGAAACAGAATATTGTACAGCCGCGGGAAGAAAAACGCCCTACCCTCTGTTAATCGAGCATCGTAGAGAAAATTGAATAATACCATTCGATTAGGAATAAAATCCTCTACAAATTAATGTGAGTAAAATTTGCATAAGGGACCGTCTTCATATCTAAACGCGCACAAACTTTGAAATTTCCAAAGGCAACACCCAATTTTGACGTCACTCACAAGTTCTAGACCCCCAAATTAGTCCAAATTCAAATTTTCACGACGTTTCTATCTTTATATCCGAAGATATTCAATATTTCAGAATGTGCAATTGTCGGGGATCAGCTCCATATTGAAAAGCGCAATTTGAAGGACGATGTTTCGTTGATTGACCACAGCACTGTTGTAAATTATTGAACTATCCTCTTGGCATTCAACATTATGGCTTACCTCACAGCCAAAGGGTCGCAGGTTCGATTCCTGCATAAGAGGGTGAGCATTTTCATGGCTGGGTGTAGTGCTGTCTTGTGTGTGTGTGTGTGTTACTAAGGCATTGGGCCTGTAATGGGTAGGATTATGTGAGCTTCAAATAGGGCACGATTATTAGGGGTGAAAAGCCGTACTGGGTACGTTGCTAAAAACTAATGGGGCATTCGTGCCATGGTCAATAAAAGAAAGAAGAAATAAAGAAGAATGAAATGTTTATTTTCAAATGTTATTTTATAATGCTGTTTCAAAAACAATTTATGAGACTAACAAATATCTGCAGATCACGCGACAAAACAACTCCGTTGGAACTTGGTGACGAATTTAAAAGTATCAATCACCGCTTCAAGTCTTGTTGGTGTTTAATATCACATAATTTTATAATTTGTTATTGTTTTACATAAATATTTTATTATAAATTATCACATTTTGTGGGCGATTTCAACTCGTAGTAGCTCGGGAACTATTTATTAATCGATAGTAACATAAGTAGATACCATTTATAACAATACAAGTTTTCACCCTTCAACACAGTAGCAGAATTACGTTGATTAGGTTGCATCTATACAATACTGTTTATACAACGATTTTATTAAAACTGGGTAAAAATAAATGCAAGTTTTCTTAAATAAATATTAACTTACAATTAATATAACTTTTTCAAAATAGTCATTTTTTAAACTAATATACGACCCCTAAAATCATCGTGATGCTGAATATTTAAACATTTCGAAAGAACTAGAGGGAGGAAACACTTCGAATTTTGCATAAACATATAAAAAGTCTTTGTGAATCGATTTTTATCAAAACATGTCTAGATTTGTATTCATATTTTTTCGATTATTGATTTCATAATTAATATTTCATACAAACAATTATTTCCACAAAAATAAAAATCACGTAAATCTGTTTGGGTTGTTTAGTAGTAACGTCATACAAATAATCAGCGTGAGCAGATAATTATTACAGAAGATATGAATGGAAGTCTTGGAAACTAATTGAACATTAGGAGTTCAAAACTTTACATACTCACAACTGAAAAACGCTTCATCCAAATGACTTGAAATTTGGTATCACAGGTTGAATTTTGCTCTAAATTCTAATTATGTTGTCAAACTTGGGTGTTGCCATCGAAAATTTCAAAGTTTGTACGCGTTTAGATATGAAGACGGCCTCTTATGCAAATTTTACGCACATTAATTTGTAGAAGATGTTATTCCTAATCAAATGGTATCTTTCAATTTTATCTACGATGAACGATGCTCAATTAACAGAGGGTGGGGCGTTTTTTTTCCCGCGGCTGTACATGTAACGATTCTTAGTAAAAACAGATTCAATCTCAGATGACCAATGTGCCAATGAGATACTTCGTATTGTATCTAGAGGCCACCCTGAAGGCAGTACAAAATGCCCTTGCCCAAGTATTGGAAGGGCAAAGGAGTACCTGACACAAAGAAAATTGTGTCTAAACCTCCCCGTCATAAGGAGGGCCAAAAGAAGATAAAACAAGAGGAACATACATGAAAGGAAGTATGAGAGAGAACGAAAGGCCAAAGCTCAGATGGGAGGAACACAGACGGATCGGACATTCGGTCCCATCGAGTCACAGAAGACGGAAAAGCAGTGAGGATCATCAGAGATCCCCAGCCAAAGAAGGACAGACAGAACAGAAGGGAGAAGACAGAGCATTCCGAGGAATGCTCACTTGGTAAATAGACGAAAAAAGCTTCACAAGAAGGCTACACCGGAGACATACTATTCCCGAGCGTTCCCAGGCGACGGGTTCAGAGGGATCGTGGGCCGACCAATGGAAAAAGCCTAGACAGGGAGGAAAGAAATTGGTCAAGCGACCAAGGAAAAGGGAAGAGGGAGTTTATACTTGGCTGTAGAGAGTAACAATACTCTGGTACAGCCAGTATATCCTATCTACATCATTTTCAGAGTCCCTAATTTTTCGGAGGGCGTTTTTGAAGGCTTTTAATATTAAAACTCTGTCGTAATTTTCTTCCATTTTGAGGAGTTAAGCTTGGAAATCTAAAAGGTTTGCTTTGCCAGTCACTGGGGAAGGGCCAATGTGCACTGGCTCTTTAGCGGAGAGAGTAGGAAAATCATTATTATTAAAGTTTAAGGTGCTAGCATAGGATCTATTTTGTCTATTAAGTTTGTACTGAAAGGTTCTGGGGTTGGATTCTTTTTGCTGGGGTTTGGGGAATTTAGGGCATTTGCGATAGTTGGTCGTGGGGTCACCTCCACAGTTTGCACAAGTGCATTTAGTTTCGTAGAGTTTTGTGCAGTCCCTTGAAAGGTGGACCTGCACATTTAACACACCTAGGGGCATAAAGCACGCCGAGCTAGAGTGATGCCATTTCTGGCACGAAAAATATTGGCTAGGGCCTTTTCGCCCTCTGTACTTCTCAATTTTTATGCTGACACCAAGAACATTATTAATTTGGTATATCTTTTCCGCTTCCGGGGATTTGGGGAGTTGGACGTAGTACAGGAGCATTAAGATTTTGTTTGTTTTGGGACCACGGGCAAGTTGAGTCACACTAATGATATTTAGATTATCGCCCTCGAGATCGGCTTCAATCGAGCCGGGGTCAGTCATAACTGGTAGCCCCCGAATGACAACCTTTAAGGGTTTAAATTTGTCCATGAGGAAGGTTCTAAAGTTAACTTTCTCATCCATAAGCTTCCTTTAGATATCCCGATACTCATCCGTCGTTTTAACGTCAACTTTTAGCAATTCACCTCTTAACTCTCCACGGAGGGAGGAGGCAATGGTTTTCAGGTTGGCTATAAATGTCACCCAATCCTTCCTAGGCAGAATGTAGAACGGGGGGGAGGGCGAGATTTACCAGGAGTGCTAGAATCCATCACGTTATCGGAACTCGAAACCTCAACGTCAATATCGAGGACAAGTTTGATAGCAGGAATAGGGGGGCACTAGTATAAATACTAACCCTGCCAGTTTTAGTAGGCTTCTGAAAGCCTTCCTCATCAAACTCTATCCTTTTCCTGCTCCTTCTAGAAACGATGCTGGTCTGCTTGGAATTAGATTCAAAGGCACTCAGAGTACACGGAGACAAGATCACCCTATCACAAACAGAGGAAAACCCATGAGGAGAACTCATGAGGGCCTCACCTGTCTTCTTATCCTGCTCCTTCCTAAGGGCGAGTTCCAGACGGGCAAGTTTTGCCCATTGCCGGTGGAAATCTTCCACCTCCATATCAGGAGGGGGAAGGGGAGATATTTTCAGAACTTCACTTATCTCCGCTTTCAGTCTATCAATTATACTACTCTGATCATCAATGTTCATGCCCTCTGGGACATCTGACTCGGGAATAACCGGAGACTTCACCCGATCAGTAGCTGTAATTATAGGAATTCCCTTCCCTTGTCCCATTTAAAAAGCAGGAGAGACATCTGGTCTAGGAATTACTGGAACATTAGACTGGCCAATTGTAACTTGTCTCTCTGGTACAAGAATAGCATCCAGCCGAGCACCATGTGGTAAGTCAGCATTGCTAACTATACCAGCAGTGTCGGATCTGAAAGCACTATTCTGACCCTGGTGCTTCATCACAAGTTCAGCATTAGACATCCGTTGAATGTCCAACTTAATCTGCTTCATATCAAAAAGCTGCCTGTTCATAGCGGAAACAAATCGAGAGCACGTCGCAAACACGATCTACTCCCTCAGAGTCCGGAACGGGAATCCAAAATGTCCTTTCCTGGTGTTCTACCCATTTTCAGAGCACCCGCTGATTTGCGAATTTTTTAGCATTGTTCGTGTAAGAGATTTGGCAATTTGCGGAAACGTATGTAAAGGAGACGCGCCTGTCGAAATGAAATAGCAGTAGGTTACATGTCCATTCTCAATCGAAATTCTTATCTGCGCTATATTTCACCGTACAAAGAGGCAATACGTGTAAGCAGCCCCACCTAATTCTAATGCTCAGGCAGCAATGATGTTTCATGTTTTTCTTCCAAATTCACAGGCATTTTTCTCAGTAACCGAACATATAAGATAAAACAAAATATCTGCTAGACATTCTCATACTTTTTTTTTTTAGGTTTACATGATAATTTGTATCAAAATGCAAACCAAAGTTATTTATATAATGCTTTTAAAAATTATTGAAACATTTCTATTTCAAGTAAACAATATCAATACGTACGGTCCAAATTTCTGCTAAAGAAAAAAAACTAAGATACCTTCGTTAAAAGAAGAATGCAACTCAAAATACTACTTGACCGGATTCGAAGGCAAAAAACCTTCTTCTTCGTCAGGTCACACAGAACCGCAACCTTCACTCGTACTCCCAGTGCAGCGACCCAACATCCGTGGGCAAACTTCGCACTTCTTAGCTCATTTGCATAAGGATGTAACTATGGATCTTGGGGAAAAGGAGAGGGTCAACGATCGAATGGAGCTTATAGTGCAAAATTCATTTTTTTATATATGGACAATTTTGAGAACTAATGTAATTGTTCGGAAAATGATATTTTTTACCACACATTCCCTCTCCCATGCCTACGCCACTAATTACGAATAATCAACTGCATTTGTACCACATAAACAAATAAATGTTTCAAATTCGAAAGTATTAAATTTTACCCCAAAAGGAATTAATATACTAAATTTAAATTTTCTCTCTGTTCCGGTTTTCGAGTTATTCTAAAAATAAGTATATTTCTATGGCGAGCCCAGCACAGGCTAGCTGAATTAAAATTCAAAATCGAAAAAATGAAATATACCATAAACCACACTAGCTGTCCTGAAGAAAATTATTGAAAGCATGCCGTGCTGTCTCATTTAAAGAGAATTGAAATTGCGGGGTTCTAAGAAGGCGGAGTCCCTGGTGGGGGGTGAAAGGGGACGCTGCCCCCATTGAAAATTTTTTAATCATTTAGGCCATATATATAACTACATATATATATATATTAATAGATTAACAGATATTGATCATTTTGTAACTTGGAACGCTTTCTATTTCTTTTTTCTGCACTTACTTTTGTTTTCTTATAAATTTTCACTTACCTTAATATTACTTACATAATTCTCATTCCTTTCTTAATACTCACTAATATTATGAGAAAGTTATTTCCATCATATGACATCAGTTGCCACTGGCATTTGACGGGTCGTCTATCGTCTATCCAAGCCCACTTCCATCAGTTTTTCATTCCTCTCCTGGTCGTACGCAGGATATTATTTTGAGGCTTGGGGGAGGGGGGGGGGGGGGTCACCTCATTTCCTCATTTGTTTCAATTCAAGTTTGTAAATGACTAGCAAAAAAAAACATCTGAACTTTGTTAAAAGTTGCCCCAAAACCAGCAAATACAAAAAGTTTCTTGAGACCTTATGAGTACGCGGCGCGTACTCGGTATTTTTCAAAATTTCTTGAGAGTACGCGGCGCATACAGCGTGTACCCTTTCGGGACAGCCCTGGTGATAAGAATAAGCATGATTTGAACTTCAAAAAAATTAACACCATCTCTACAATATGCGAAATTTTAAGAAGAGACCAGCAACTATCATTAAATGCGTTTAGCGGGATACATACTCTCTTTCAAATACAGGATGATTAAAAAAAGATACGACAAACTTTACGAGGTGATAGTACACACCAAACCAAGCATTTTTCATCATAGTTTACCCGGGTCGGAAATGAAAGGTGAAGGCGTTACACAGCGCTGAATTGGGCGAGGTGGTCCCATAGCTTGGCCCAAACGATTGCCCGATCTGTCGTGTCTTGACTTCTTTTTGTGAGGATATCTCAATAGTCTCGTCTATGACACTCCCCTTGAATCTGAAGAGGAACTTGTCGCCAGAATTTCGATGCTGCTACCGAAGTGCGCGACATGCCTGGTCTGTTCGAGAGAGTTCGCCAATCCCTCCATCGCCGCTGTGAGACGTGCATTCAGGTTGGCGGTCGCTTTTTGAGCCATTACTGTAATTGTTTATTAAATGTTGTTTTATAACTTCTAAATAATTCTTGTATTTTGATCTCACCTTATCGGTTTTACCATTAAGCGCCCACTGGCGCCTTTACTATTCCTTTCCGACCACAGTAAACTATGACTTCTTATTTCATAAAGAAGGGAAACTCACCAGTGATTCCAGAGACAAACCAATCTGTCTTCTCCCAGCTCTGGGGAAAATAATAGAAAGAGTAATTCATGGAAGAGTATACCATTATTTCCTAATAAATAACATAACCATTGGCATCCCAAGCAATTTGGCTTCAAGCCAGGGATCTCCACAGAGTATGTCCTAGAGAACCTGCTGAATGGAATTCAGGAAGACAAGACCAAAGGAGTTTACACCGTAATGGTTTCGTTTGACTTCAGTGGTGCATTCGACAGCCTGTCCTGGCCGTCGATAGTCAAGCATCTGGAATCGTCACCTTGTCCCGGCTACCTTATCAACCTAATCAAGAGCTTTCTAACAGACAGATACGTCACTTTGAAAGAAAACAAAACGCCAGTGACGAAGCAAACCTTCGGAGAATGCCCTCAAGGCTCCTGCCTCGACCCGCTGCTGTGGAACGTAGTAGCACACTCGGCATTCAAGATAGCATGGCCAGCTCACACAAGAATTCAAGCCTTCGCTGACAATTTCGTCCTGCTGATTAGCGGCAAGAACTTAGCCATCCTCCAAGGCAATGTGGTAGAATCAGCAAATAGGTTCAATAGTTGGGCAAATGAAGAGTCCCTGGTCATCAACTGGGAAAAATCCAGAACTGTGAAGATCCATGGGGGTCGTGGTAAAACTTGGAAAAAGGTCAAAGTGGGAACCAACCATATTCAACCAACAGAAACTATCAAATACTTAGGAGTCCTTTTTTCAAAATAAGCTCTCCTGGGTCCCGCACTGCGAAGCTCAGGTATCTAAAGTCTACAGGACCTTCAATATTCTTAATAGAGTCTCATCTAAAAAATGGGAAGTAAATCCGAAATTTATCAAAATATGGTGCAAGTGCGTGATAGAAAAAGTTCTGCTCTATGCAGCCTCGGTTTGGTCTACGGATATTTATAAAACTTGCACAGCAATCTTAGTAAAATGCCAAAGGCACTTCGCCCTTGCAAGTTCCAGAGCTATTCTTGTTCTAACGGGTCTAACCCCAATAGGAATAAAAGCTAAATACGAATCTGCAATAGGCCATGTTTCTAGGCTAAAAGCTCAAACTTCTGTTTTCGGTTAAACTTTCGTCCCATCGAACTACAAAAACAAGATTAACCCGTGGGTAACCCACCCTGCGACAGCAACAGTAATCAACCAGGTAGCCAAACCCACGAAACTAAATATCTATACCGACGACTCAAAGATGGACTCAGGGGTGGGGACTGCGTTCGTGGCGCTGGAGGGCCCACAGAAGATCGTCACCTGGCGCAGCAAGCTAGGCAATTACAACAGCGTACTCCAAGTGGAACGAACTGTTAGCAATCCTCCAAGCACTGAAGTGAGCTGGAAATCAAGATACAGCATTCACTAGTCATTCAGACAGCCAATCGGCAATAGCGGCACTGAATAAGCCCTTTAACACAAACCCACTGGTTCATGAAATTCTGACAACAATCAAGACTCAAAGGCATAGGTACACAATTAATTGGGTAAGGGCTCACATCGGCATACAAGACAAGGAGTTAGCGGACCAAGAAGCTAAAGCAGCAACCAAGGATCAACTCTCCAACTTAGAGCACCCTCCATGGCCAATTTCATACCTGAAAAGGAGGCTTAAAACCTTATCGATCGAAGCCTGGCAGGATCAATGGGACCATGCCCAGGATGGAAGAACATACACGTATTTGAGATTTGTATCACCCTCAAGGCATTGGAACTGCAGGTTGCTAATGCAATTATATAACTAACCACGGGACATTCCCGGTATACCTAAAGAGGTTTAATATTAAACAATCACCACAGTATGCGCCTGCGGCGAAGAGGGTGATCTACAACACTACTTGCTATGCTGCCCACTAATTAAAGAACATAACCTTAGGACACCAGCTCCACACCTTTGGCAGGCTTGGGGGTATAATATAACAAGGCAACCCATAATACAGAACAAGGATAGAAAGATTATTCATTGGCTTATGGACAACGTCGAAGACATTACAAACATCTGACCCATGCTATTGCGTCACTGTTTCCATCCCTGTTCCTAATTCTCTTGTTCTAGGTAACTCGGTCTCCTCACCTCTGGATCATAGTTTCAATACTCGTGCTCGTGCCACCAGTAGTAGTGTGGGTTACTAAAAAAAAACCTCAAGCTGGTCTCTCTCCACTGGGAGGATGAAGCTGGGAATCAGTGGAAGGATGTAACCACCATGATTAGGAAAGGACCTCTACTTCTGGCTGGTACTCCGCCGCTGGAGGATCTTCCCCCCCAGTGGTTTCTACGCAATTAGGCTTTCTTCCTTCTCTCCTCTCCCTTTCTTTACCTTGCAGGTCCCCTTTTTCTTCTTCTCTTTGGTCTGCGCGGGTTCTCTCCCCTCTGCTTTTTGTTTTTCAGATTCCGGCGTCTGGAGAATTGTCCAGATTGTATTACGTTATGTCTAGCTACCTCAGTCGTGGCCATCAGTACGTTGGGATCTCATATAGTTCGTCTAGCGCATCTTTATTTTCCCGCCTGCTGGGTCCGGTCCCAGCATTTTCTTTTGTTTTTGAGTTTTCCTACCTCAGTAGTGGGTTGAAGACCCAGACCACTCGACTGGCCCAGAGACGTACAGCAGAACCTCAGTAGTGGGCGTCGATGTTGAAACCTATGGTCTTATCGCGTTGCTGAGGTATTGTCCTAGTATTTCTTTTGTTCTCCCACCTCAGTAGTGGGAGTGATTTCGTGAGGCCTCTGGCTCTTTCGCGTTGCTGGGGTATTGTCCCAGCCTTCTGTTCTCTTGGTGTCCGTCACCCTAGGGGTGGAATCTTTGGCTCAGAGCTACAAACTATGCCATGCCCTGCGAATCTTATTATTTTGCAGCCTCCTCCAATCAATTTCCTCCTTAGCCTCCCGCATCTGCTCTCCCCCTTCCTATGCTTTAATCTGCTCTGCCATGTTCTTTTTCAGGAAGAAGATTGCAGATGCCATGGAACGGGGCCTTTCTTGAAGCCGCAGCTATGCAGGTTTCTTTCGGGTGCTCAGGTTGGCTTTGGCTTTAGACAGCCCCACCTTGCCTCCCTCTTAATATTTCTTCCCTCCAGTTTCATGTTCAAGTCTTCCGGCTTCAGGCTCCAAGATCCTAAGACTGCCAGCCAAGGGACATCCCCGAGGCAGCAGCCTATGCTGCAATGTAAGTGTTTTCGCCCTGTGCGCATCTTAGTATTACTTATACTAAGGCGCGAAGTATTACTTATACTAAGGTTACTTAGTATTATTTAGCAACGCTAGCAGCTTTAGTGTTATCCCTAGTCTTATTTTAATTGCTTAGTAATATCCTATTTTTAGTCTTATGATTTTTGTTTCTCTAGTTGCCCATCCAGATAAGCTAATGCCTTTCTTCCTTTTGTTACTTTGTCCTTGCCCCGGTTTTTTAACCTACTCAACGGCTTCCCTCTCCTGTCTATCCCCCGTGATTGGGTTTCCTTATTTAAGTAGGCCTTAGTTATTTTTATTTATATTCAAGTTTCTTTTCTATTCTTCTCTCCCTTTTTCAGATTGTTCGTTCCCATCAGGTTTCAGGTCAACGTGAGGGCCCCTGTCCTAGGCTTCTCTCTCCTCCCTCGTCCTTCCTCTCTCTCTCTCTCTCTTCGGTTAAGCCTTGATTTCATGGGCTTTTTGCCCTCCAGCTGCTTTCCCCCGTAAGAAGGGAACTTCATGTTTCGGAAGGTAAAATTTTCCTTCTTGGCCTTCCCCTGTCTTTGATTTGTCTGGCCCTTCTTAGCCTCCTCTCTTTCTTTCTCTTCTAGGCTAAGTTAACATGGCAGTGCAGGTTTAAGCCCGGGTTATGACAGCGTCTCTTTAAGTTGTATGCTGCCTCTGCATAACTATCTAACGGTAGAAAGTCAAAAGCCTAAGCAAAATTTTTCAAATTAAGTAATCTGTGTCAACATTCCTTGGCTATTTCCTCTAGGCAGCCACTGCATTCGACATCTATCGATTCCCGCTCTTCATGGCTGTCATTGCACTCCCTATGAAGTTTCTTGCTCAGGCGTCCTCAATTAAGGAAAGTTCCCTTGAGGTCCCCCCGAGTGCTCCCGGAGTCGTGAGGCTCTGGGCTCCTGCTTCCTTTGCTGTTCCCTGGGGGTGTGGCGTGTGTGGTTCGTAGGTCCTATTTTCTATTTTTGGCGTTGAGTCTTCTTTTGGTCTTCTGACTGGTTTCATAACCACCTGTCCTCTTCTTGGCTTCAGCTGTGGACGATTCCCAGTGATGGGGAATTAAACCTGTAAGCCGAGAGGTAGGTCAGGTCCTCACTGCTGTCTGACAGTAAACTATGACGAAAAATGCTTAGTTTGGTGTGTACTACCACCTCGTAAAGTTTCGCCCATCTTTTTTTAATCACTCTGTATATCTGACTATACCTGTGACTACTGCAGCAGCAGAGGGATCCTTTTCTGCTTTTAAAATGTTGAAAACTTATTTAAGGACAAATATGACACAAATCAGACTAAACTCTTTGGTTATACGTTATACTCCATGTTCACAAAGAAGCCAATGATATAAGCTATATCATTTATTTCCAGCAATGAGAGCCATCGGAAACTATTTTAGACATTTTTAATAATCTAATTTTGAAAGGTTTTTTTAATATACTCACTATTGTGCTTTAACATTAAAATGAAATACATAGTGCATGTTAAATAATGATTATATATGCATGATATTTTTTATTTTTATCTTTTTAGGAAATATCTTTTTTCCTTATAAAAATCTCCTATTGCTATCATTTTGTTCATCTGTGGACAAATTAATGACTTTGAACTTAAGATAAAGAGACAAAATTCTTGGAAAATGTTAATATATGTATCAGACTGAATAATTCTGGTGCAGTTCCGTTCCACAGATCTTTCACCTATTTATTCCATAAAACCAGTTTAATTTCAACAATTAATATTATCATAAACTTATTTTGAATTGAAACCTGAAATATTATATTTCACGATATTTTTAATGTTGTTACCAAAACGGTATTCAACTTGCACGTTTCATAATAATTTTGTATTTTATTTCTAAGCATAGAAAAAGAAAAAATCATGTACTCTGAATTTATTTGCAAATATTTTCTATCATTCTATTCTATTTTTTTTTTACTTTTTATACATACTAATAAAATGATGTAGGTAATGCATGATGATGAGGATTTCTAAAATTTGCATAACAATCTTTTTTTTTCTTGCCCCCTAAAATTCATTCGTTCTGCCACCTATACCCCCTTAAACGAACATTTTTGAAAAACTATATGCGTCTTAGGTGTTTTCATCAAATGATTAGCCCATATAACAAATTTCAAGCCTGTATCAAATTTTAAAGCAGCCGTTTCTCATTTGTTTGGCAAAACGAACATTTTGGTGTGCAGCACCCGCTTCGGTAGAAAATATTTTAAATCTGAAATTGCACACTTTCTTCTTTTCGAACGATTTACCCATACACCAAATTTGAAGTCTGTATCTTATCGCAAAGCATGCTTTTCTATCACTTCACTTTTCGAACGTTTTGGTGTGGAGCACCTTCTCTTCAGAACATTTTTGGAAAATATGATTTTTCCAGGGGGTTTTATCGAACGATCGACCCATGTATCAGATTGCAAGTCTCCATCTATTTGAGAAGTGCCCTAAAAAAGCATGACACATAGACAGACGGACACTTGGCAATTAGTATATACAGGATGTCCCAAAAAGAATGAAACATGCTTTAATTCTTTACCTGTTGGAGATAAGTGGGCAATGTAAATTGCAAAAATGTTGAAAGTAAAGTAGGAAATAAGACTACATTAATGAAATAGTTCTCCCATTAATTTTCATAAAGTTACACTTTTTAAATTTTTATATGACCCCCCTTAGACAAATTTGGTGAATCAGAAAATTTTTATTTTTAATGCAACAAGATCATTAAAAAAAACTGCATATCTGTATCTTTAAAGTTGAGCGAGTTATATTTAACTGGAAATTGAATATTGTGAATGGGGACCATATATTAAATTAGAAATGTAAATGTGTGACATATCACAAAAAAGATAAAACTGGATGATAATACATAGGAAGCATTTTTTAAGGCTCACGATGCAATCACGGATTAAGTACTTTTCAATAACTAAGTACTTTTTTTTATCTAAACAATTTCCATCGTCAATTTGTTTATGATCCCTATTTTCACTGATGAAACAGCCTTTCACATGGTACGGAAAAGTGGCATAAGTCAGAATTTTTCCTTTATCATAATTCAGTTGATTTTAAAGATACAGATATGCAATTTTCTTTTAATGATCTTGTTGCATTAAAAATAAAAATTTTCTGATTGACCAAATTTGTCTAAGGGGGTCAAATAAAAATTAACTTTTTGAAAATTAATGGGAGGACTAGTTCAATAACGTAGTCTTATTTCCTACCTTACTTTCAACATTTTTGCAATTTACATTGCCCACTTATCTTGAACAGGTAAAGAATTAAAGCGTGTTTCAATCTTTTTGGGACACTCTGTATAGATTGTTCAAAATAAACTACATTATCCATTGAAATATGCATTCAGTATATGCCCTCTATATATGACTTAAATGGTATAGCATGAACCCTGCAAAGCACATTTTAATCAAAAGTATTGGCTGCATCCACGGAAGCAATTGTGATTTCTTTGGAGATGTGAAACACCATACTATTTTAGCAAAAATCTGATTCATTAATCAAAACTAAAAATAGGAAACCCATCCCAAAATATCTGACATGAGCAGCACATTACTTTCCTTATATAATGCAATGAATTTACTCCTCTTACAGTAAAAAAACAATGTATAAGAGCCACGGTACTGTGTTTTTATCGTTGAATTGTACATTTGGCAATTTTCCGGATGACAACATGTAAAACTATTTCAAAGTACACAATTAATTTATATTTCGCATAACTCTAAATAAACAATTATCAATATTTATAGCATCCTCAATAAATGATATAGTCCATACATTAAAATATTTTAATAATTAACTCATCATTAATTTAGCGTCATTTTTGCAATTTTGACGATATTTTCATCGATCTGGGGTGAAATATCGTCAAATTGGAGATATTTTGCTAGATTATTCGACAAAATGCATCCCCAAGTGTTACAGACAAATGGAGAGAGGCGCATTTCTTATATACCAGAAGGAATGCCCATCATATGATAGAAATCAGAATTTGCAAAACATTACTTCCTATTTCCATAATTTCTATCAATTCGTCAACATTTTTGTCACTTTGGCAACATTTAAAATAATCGCTAAGTTAGCAATGTCTCGCTAAATTTCTCACCAAATGTTAAGGATGGAGAATTGGGTTATTCTTATAGTCTACTCTTATGTTCTTTCCAAGATATTGAACTTTCATAAGTCATCATTTCATTGATTTAGTGTCGGTTTCAATTTGGAGAATTTCTATCAATTAGATGATATTTTCGTCAATTTGGTAACTTTTAAAAAGTCAGCAAGTTGGAGATGTTCTGACAAATTCGTCACTAAAATTTTGCAAACATTAAGGATGAAAAAATGATTTTTCTTATAGTAGATACTTATATTCTTTTCAAGATATTGAATTTTCATCAATTAGTAATCATTTTCATTGATTTTGCATCATTTTTATTAATTTGGGGGGCATTCTGCCAAATTCGTTACCAAAATCTCGCCAAGCATTATGGACGGAGAAATAAGTAATTCTTATAGCAGATAAATGACAATTGGTGTTCAAATACAAAAGTATTACCCAAAGTATCTTTTCTCATGAATGGAATGAGCTAGATTCACGATAATGATGTCACCAAATTTATTGCATGATATTACATATGAAAAGTAAACATATTTCACAATAGTTAATATTTTTTTTAATTTACATGATTTTTTGATAAATTTATTTGAACAATGTGCAATATCTCGAGAACGGTTCATGCTAGCGTTCTAAAGTTTATGTCAATAATTTTCTAAGGAAATATTACATAAGAAATGTCTATTTACGTAACTTTATTAAAGGTTTGAATTTTTGATGATTTTTTCAAACTATCACTTGAAAATTTAAGGGGGTTCTGAGCATTCGACAGGGTTTAAATGGATTTCCAGTATTCACAGATTGTAATTTTTGTACCACAATTCATTTGAATTGTTCAATTTGTTTGTGAGATGTCGCATCTATAGACTTACCAACACACACACACCACCTCAAAAATGACTCACTGACAGACACAGACACACACACACCACCTCAAAAATGACTCACTGACAGACACAGACACACACACACCACCTCAAAAATGACTCACTGACACACACACAGAGTCAGACATCACTGCAGCTCTGGTATTGTTAGAGATGCTTTTTGAATGAAAATAATTGATTACTAATTAATAATGAAAATACAGAAGGATACATTCAAATTTTTGGTAGATAGTGTATCCTCATGTGCATTTTTTCCCCAACAGAGATGACAAGCAGCATATCAAAAAGAGAATATTAGTAAAGGAATATTTGATTATCAGTGTACAAGTATGTAAGAAACACAAACATTAGTTAAAATATTTAATGTACAAAAATAGGACACAAATATTCCATATTCCATACATAATGTAACAACAAATTACATTGTGCACCATAATAACAATCCATAATTAAAATCATAGATAAGTATAAAATATTTATTTGCTTGTCACGTGAGGTGGTGAATATATAAAATAATTTCTAAAGGAGCCCTGTGATACAAAAAAAAAATAAAATAGCCAATAGATTCTGCACTATGTGTAAACAATTTTTAATATTTACAGAATGGCTCTTACTAACTCTTAGACAATGATATCAATTTAATTCTGGTTAAATGTACTTATAATGTATTTAATAATATCATTACATTAATTGATAATATTGAGCATATTTAAATTTTCAGAATTTTTTCTATTTTAGATATTAAACAGGTGTAATATCTTGATAATGACACATATTAGCATCTTATAAATTATGATTTGCTTTTAAATAAGACAACTGTATAAACATGGTTATTTGTTTAACATAATTACATTTTATGTTTATTCCATTTTTAAAATTTTGTAGGTCTTTCTCTTGTCCAATTGCAAAGAAAATCAATAGGCCTCTTATCAATAGGTCTTTAATCGAACATATCCACTACTTAAAAGTATAATATGGTTTATTTGCAGTTACTATGCAATGACTAATTTAAATTATTATGGATATCCAGAAAGAAATTGAGTGATGAAATTAACTGCATAATTTTGGAAATACTGCCTAAACCATTAATGCCTAGTATAACCTCTCAACACTCGAACTTCCCTACTTTTGGGGTTTATATGATTTGGTATGGGGCAGCCCTTTGAATAACTATTGAACAATGGTGATTAAGATTCAATTAATTATATTTTTATAGTCTTTGGGACTATGATGACATGCTATAAACTTTTTATACTGATGCAACTACTAGAATGTTTAATTATTCTACTTCTGATGATGTAGAATCTGAACCTTAATTGAATTCTGCTGATAATGGTGATCATCTTAAATCTAGCAGATGATGTAATGATTCATGATTTGCATAGTGATGTGTTTGTTCCCAACATTCAAACGTACCTACTATTAAAAGTTTAATATGGTTCTATTAAAGTTCCTAAGTGATGACTAATTTTTGCTATTGGGGATATTTAGAATGAAATTGAGTGATGAAACTAACTGCATAATTTTGGGGATATTGCCTTGTCTATTAGTGCTCAGTATAACCTCTCCAACACCCGAACTTCCCTACTTATTAGGGTATATGTGACTTGCTGTGGGACAGCCTTTTGAATAACTATTGATCGATGGTGGTTAAAATTGGTAGATTCAACTATTAGGACATTTAATATTAATTATCTAACTGCTGGTGACATATAGGGCCAGGTGCATTTTTCAATACTGTTGGTAAGGGTGATTAACTTGAATCTTTCATTCGGCCAGGAGGTATATTGGTGTGATATTTTGACTAACTTGATGTGTTCTACTGGATGAGGGATTGACTGGCTTTGTCATGTTCTTTAACTGCCTTCCCTGACATTTTGATCTTGTACTTCTTATGCGATTTTTATTACCGAATTATTGACTTGCCTTTACTCTCTTGGACTTAGCTGTCATTGAATATCGACTACTTTTACCGGTCTCCCTGATCAACTTTTCATATGATTAGGTAGCTAACATCCATTATAAATTGTATGATGCTATAATCGAAAGACTGAGTCCTGCTATTTTGAAATTAATATCATTTTTTTAATTGTATATAATTATTACTTTCTTTGTATTATTATTACTTTAGTAGAATGTTAATTTCACTGTTGTTTGGCAATGTATTATATATTGTTTGTTATATGATATTATATATATATGGATGAAATGACCTACTCTGCTAGTGTAGATGCTTTACTCCTTTCATTTATGCTTGAAGATTTGGGGGAGATGGTGTTTCAAGAGATTGGGAACCTTTTGAAGAAATAAAGTCCCTTTTTTGTTAGTTGAAAGGATCAGAAACTCACTCGATCCTTTCAGACAGAGATTGTTAACTCATTTTTTCAGCCATTTGTGAATATTATGAGATGACTTAGATAGGATCTTGAAGCTGAGAAATTTGATTTAAGTATCTCGGAGAATAGAATGGAAGCAGAGTTATGGAAAACCCAATATAAGTTACACAGGTAACTAGGATGAAATGTAGTGACATTAAGTCTTTGGTGAACATGGAGAAGACTTAGTGTAGAGGGGATCTTGGAGGGTCATTGCCAAAAGTTCAGAGGATATTTCTCTGCACTGGATGAGTCCGTTAGGGCTCTTGGTGAGATAGTCACAAAGTTGCCATTGGCTTCCGCTCCAATTGTTATCAACCATAAGTCAGGTCCCTCTTCTGTTCTGGAGAGCCGGGAGAATGAAGTACTTGGGACATCTCCAACGAAGAGATCTAGTTCTGTTTAACCTCCTACGGCAGCCATTTTAGCTAAGCCCACTGCACTAGGTAGTTCGACAAGGACTAAAGAAATTATCTTTCCTTCATTAGTTAATCCTATATCACTGGCTGCTGTTGATAAATCCAACATCAATAAATTCTCCCTTGAAACTGGGGATTGTGTGGGAAACTATAAATGCATAACTTAGCTTTCAGCTAACAAATTATTTATGTAATAAGTTATACTTGTATAATTTTTAGCTGTTTAAAGAATAAAATTTATTTTTCCTGAATCACATAGTATATTTACAGAGAATGTATTGCAATACAATTGAAAATTGATATTCTGACTTTTGAGAAATTTACTAGGCATCTTAGAACATAGAATCCCTTTTTTAACATGATTAACATCTCCCTCTCTCTTTCTCCATGTTTAGGCAAAACTAAATTCTATATTGCCTAAACTAAACATCCTACTATTATAAAATTTGACAAGCATCAAACTGAATAATTAGACCCTTTATTAAAAGAAAATATTTATCTAGTATGATTTGCTGATTTTTAAGAACTTACCCAGATCAAAGTAACAAGCTGAAAAATACTAAGACAATATGTGAAACTTCCTACTAGAAACATAAAAATCTGCTGCATATGCACATGGCTAATGTCTATTGTCATGGCAATGCATTTTCTTTTCAGTCAGTTTCTATAAAATTTAGCAAATATATATGTCTCCTTTGAACAAAATATTTTAAAGTCAACAGCTGGGCACTACAGTTTCATTATTGGCAGACATTAGATAGTCAACTATGTGATCTTAAAGTTTATATTTACATATGTCTGTATAGTGATGTGGTTTGTACTGAGGTGCAATGTACGACATAGCCACATAGCCAGTGGGCATGTACCAGGGGGAAGCTGCATAGCTAGTGTGCATATTGCTATGGGGCCTATTTTGTTGATTTATCTGAGCCCCAGTATGTGTACCTGTACCCTGGAGCCACTGTTCAGCAAACCGCTTAAACAGAATACAGCTATTTCAAGTAAACTTCATTTACAGCAGGTACTTTATGCTGTAGGTAATAACCAGGTACAAATCAATCACCAACAGAAACACTCTTTAAGCAAACAGTATATAAAAAAGCCTTAATTGTACACACAGTACTTTACATACTATATTAAAATATTTAAAAACAATTCAACTCCACTCACCCTAAAATAGATCATAAGCCACATAAAATGTCTTGGTGAAAAATTCTAACTTTTAAATAAATAACATAATATAAACAGATCTATATTTCAACTTTGTACTAAAAATAGGTAACATGTTCATCAGAGCACAATTGTAGTTTTCACACATTAGAATTTTGTCCAGAAAATCAAATATGAATATTGAATGAACTAAAAAAGAAATAGTAGGAATGAGAAACCATAAAAGCATTATTTGACATAAAATTACTTTCAAATAAATATCATAAAAGGCAATTCAATAATAAAAAAAACATGATTTACAATCTTACATAATAATTTATAAAACAATTTTGTAATGGAATCCAAAAATAGTGGCAAAGACTAGGATCAGTGGATTGGACAAGGATCCTATCTGAAAATGATTTTTTTAATTTGACACACATATAAGCAAAAAGTGTATAAAAAAAATCCTATATATTTTTAAAGAATGAAAAACTTGAATAAACTGCAAAAAATCACAATACATTATATATGTACAATGATTGTGCATTATGAAGAACATACAGAATGGAAATTCCATTGCATAAAAAATCTCCAAATGCAGCATTAAAAATTCCAAAACTTTAAAAAATTTGGTATAATTTTCTTTCCCACAACTAGAGTTATATTATATAAAGTATTCATTAAAAAAATACATGATGCAACCTTACATTCAATAAGTCAATATATATCCAAAAGTTAAGCCACAAAGTGAAAAACACAGATAAAAGAAAAGTATTTGAATTCATTGAAACTTTCACAGATCATGGGGTATAACAAAAGAAACTAGTGTGGGGAAATACAAAGAAAATTATCAATAAATATTTAAGTAATAGAGATAAGCAATACCATAGGATTTTGGGTGGCAAAAACAGTTTATTAGTGGAGGTCTGTCAATACAGAATGTGATGCCCTCAGCTCAAAACCCATGTCTGACAGCGTCGATTCATGCTAAGAATAAGATCTTCTATGGCAGTTTAGAATATCTGTGCCCATTCATGGAGCAAACATGTTCTTAACTTATAAAGGTTCCAGGGAGGGTCATGGAGAGAACTTAAATATCTCCCAAGCATTTCCCATACATGATGGATGATATTCAAGTTGGGTGATCTCGATGGCCATTCCATACGAAGCAGTATTTCTGTAAGTGCTGGTTGACAATGCAAGCCCTATAAACTCCATTATCGTCTATAAAAATAGCATCAGGACCCATGGTGCAAGAAATGGGAGAACATAATGAGCAAGGATGTCATCTGTAGACAACACTGCAATCACAGTACTGTGAGGGAAGATGTGGAGATTAGTGTGGATGCCAACAGCAATCACTGCCCAAACCATCAAATCACCACCTCTATATATGTACATTTCACAAATGTTACTGGTGTAATATCAAATTCCATGTGTTCTCCAGACCAATAGCCATCAGGAATCACTTTGTGCACCAAACTGTAGCTCATCAGTGAAGAGCACAGAAGTCCATTGGTGTAAAGTCCTGTTGAAATGATCTCGAGCCCATTTTAAGAGGGTCCCTCTGTCCAAAATAACACTCTTCCTGCAGATGCTGCAAGGTGGCTGGAAGCAAGCTGATGTGCAAGCTGACCTGTGCCATCATGTTTGCTGATATTGAAAATGGTCATTTTGAATGGTTGTGACACTTAGACTTCCACTTACTGGTCTTTGCGACACTGTTCCTTCACTTTGATACTGGTACCACAGGTGGCAAATGATGGAATGATTGACATTTAGAGCTCGGGCTACTTCTAACTGTCGCTAGCCACCTTCTAGTTGCCCTATTACCTCACATTGCCTGGCTTCACTCAGATGCTGCTGCTTACTCATTTCTCAAAATCTGACTATTTTGATTTTCCTTCTGTAATCCTTAATGCGAAGATAAGGCTCTGCACAAAACAACAGATCATTTTATACCTAATATGTTTCTTTGTTAAAAAAAATGTTGGTATGCAAAATGTTTTCGACAGGCTAGTTTCC
Organism: Amaurobius ferox; assembly: GCA_951213105.1. NCBI lineage: Eukaryota > Metazoa > Arthropoda > Arachnida > Araneae > Amaurobiidae > Amaurobius > Amaurobius ferox. The sequence goes on from OX578141.1 coordinate 121,478,651, forward strand.
ACATGTATGTGCCTGTTATATATGCAAATGTTGAGTCTATATGTTGTTTCTTTCACCGAATGTGCTAATTTTTCTGTCTGTAGCTTAACTTTTGGACATGAGTGTAATCCAAATAATTCAAATTAAATGGATAATATCATCCACAAATTATGGCAGGTTACATAGATTAATTGAATGAAGATTTTATCTAGGATATTTTTTATTAAACACACACAAGATGTAAATATGTTTTTATAAGAAAAAATTCAAATACCTATTTTTTAAGCAAAGGAAATTTGAAGATATTGTAAAAAATCACAATAAATTAAGAACAAAATTATGTATATACAATTATTTTAAATTAGAATATTTAAATTTCAAATTGAAATGCAGTATTCCAAATCTGGGATTTGAAACTCAATAGCTTTAGAAAATTAGATGCAATTTTGTCGTGAATTTTGACGCTTTTTCATAAATAGTGAATTACAATGCTTTTTCATAAAAATCACAATTTTTTTCACTTTTACATAAGAATTATGGATTTTAGCACTCTTTCAAATAAAAAATTTGGGCACGTTTCTCAAAATCATGAATTTTACATCTCTCTCTTGATAATCCTAATAGATAACAAAATATGAGGCAGACATATTATTGTGTTCGATATTTTTGAGTATTTGTATATTGCTATCCTATTGTTTATAATCTTAATGGACCAGTCACGATGGGTCAAATAATAAGAAAGCTGAACATTAACTTCATTATTAATTTCAAACACTGTTATAAATATGAAAATGCTGACTTTAAAGTGACCCTCCATCATTCCAGCCAATATTTACATCAAAAAGTTCTATAATCAGCCCGTCCTGCCTTCTTGACATGAGAAATGCTCTTGCATGACATTTTCAAATTTCATACCAGGGCTGTCTTTATCAAAGGGCTTGTGAGTCAAAGGCTGACATATGTATACTGCATATGAAATTAACATTGTAAAATAACCTCAAAAATACTTGCTTGACCCTGATCCCCTAAAATCATAAAGGTGCTCTCTGAAAGCAAGAAAACATTGTAATAAATAAATAGAAACTTCTTATTTATCACATCTACAGCCTTGGCCTTTTCCACAAGTAAATTTTACCTGCTATATCTTCTAAAAAAAATAAAAACCTCAGGTATAATATACACCAGATTCTATTGATATGTGGACAATTGATATGACTCCATAATTAAGATGCTAAACATGTGATATGATAAATTGATTGAGGTTTAATGAGCATCATTAGATAGTTAAGCTATAATAAAAGGTGATAATTTTATGAAGGATCAGTTGTAACTATTCTGTCAAATGATTTTATAAAGAAAACAATGCAATACTTATATTACATGCTAACAATTCCAAGTAAAACAAAAATAGCCTGTCAACAACATTTGATAATAAGTTCAATCTTGTGACAAGTAGGGAGATAAATCACGGTTCAGTGATCAACACTTACTAACTCGGACATGAGCTGGTGAACAGCATGAGGAAATGTACTGGTAAATATGTTTTGCAAAGTTTATTATATCAATGAGCTAAATATCAGTTAGACCAACCACCACAGACTTTTTAGTTTAATTATGGGCATAGATTTTTCTGAAAACCTATAATAGCATATACTCTATAAACTGTTCTTGTTTTGCGAACTTGTAAAAAAAAACAATACAATGATTTAAATCTCTAATATATATTACCTTTCAGGCACACTAATTAATGAAATAATTTAATTGGTATGAGCCAGCAATTCAATTTTGGGATATAAAAAAAAATGAAAAATGTATGCTTGAAGGTGTTTCTATTTATATATATATATATAAATGGAAAAAATTCAGCTCTGCCTCTGTAAATCTAAATTTGAAAGATCAGTAGCATTTAAAAAATATTTAAAGTTTAAATGCAATCAAATTTTACACTTGAAATTATTTTCCCAGCACTACTTTTATTTTTTTGTTATAGCATATAAATCAGAAAAAATAGCCAAAATATATTTTTATAGATAGCAAATTTTACAATGATCATTTCTTTTAAAAGCATGTACACAGTGAACATTGGCTATACATTGGTAAAGGTTCTTAAAAACTAAATTTAGAACCTTAAAATGTTCTTAAATTATATGGTGAGAAGTGAGTGGATTCCTATATAAAAACATAGAAATATAGAACTATTTTCTCCTTACACTACAGATATTCCACTGCTAAAATTTAGTTGACCACTACTAAATCTATTACCCTATTTTTGATATTAAATACTTTTTTTAATTTTAGGGACTGATAAAATAAGTTAATAAAAAAAAAGTTGATAACTAATAAATCCATCAATGCATAACCAAACTTTAAAAACTAATTTATGAAATTATTTTTTAAAATTTATTAGTTAGAATTTTTTTTAAGAATGTATCACTACTGGTATATCACTCTATATATAAAACTGTAAAGTTTTGCAAATGTAAATAAACAACTCAGTTTAAAATAAATTTGGTAATACATAGAAAGATATCAGACTAACTGACCTCATAAAATCTTCAATTCTTGCCATTAAATGGTGAAATTCTACAAAAGCCAAAAACCCATCCTCATCAACATCTCCATCAATTAATACCTGAAATGAGATGTTTAGCAAACATTAAAATAAGTTAAAAAAAGAAACAAAATTTCTATAAATTCTGTCTGTAGGGTAGAAGTTGTAGGGAAATGCTCTCAAAATCGACATCAATCAGGGCTCGATCTAAACAGTATCACATCACAATTTGCAATTCAATACAATTTGCAAATGAATTAGAAAAATCTATAGCAAAAATGTGATGTAAAAAAATCCCCCTCCAAAAAAATTTGACATATCTATTGAAAATCTATTCACTTTAATTTTGTTCTTCTAAAAAAGCTATGGCTGCACCAGTTACAGTTAGTTTCAAATCTTACCATAAAACACTTCATTCATAACATCTGTGCATTTCTCCCCCAAGTATCCTATATTGACATTACTTCCTGCTTTTCTTTTACTGCACACTCCATGTCAAGCAGCTCTCTTTGCAAGTGAAATAATCACTCTACTAGAACGAACCTGATTGATGTTCTGTGACAGAAACCACCTGGGCATACATGGAGTGATTTTTAACAATATCAAGATTATACAAGGCTTTTAGGATTATAAAAGGATTATACAAGGCTCTAAGATGGTGCATGCCCAGATAATTTTTCCATAGGTGCTACTATTAACTGTCTAGTAGATATACTGTGTTGCTCATAGAATCATACTGAGATTGTATCAATTTTCACACATTTAATGTCAAAATGAGTGCACCTCCAAATAAAATAAAGTTATCATTTTTTCAAAATTGAAAAAATGACATCAATCCTAAAAATTTGATCCATATAAAAATGGCAGATATTCCTTCAGAACAGTACAATTCCTTTCATGCAATGGAAATATTTTCCAAAAAACCATGAAAAAAAATCACGTTTGAATTAATAAATGAGTCAATTACAAATTTTATCAATTTTCATGTCTTTTTGCTAGACTTTTGTTTGTATCCTTTTACCATTAACCAGCACTCGCAAATGAAAAAAATTCTACAGAAGCACTAGACAAAAGACTTAAGAGTAGTAGATATGTATTTTTACACTTATGGAAGTACTGGTGCTTGGAGACCCTAGGTTACAGACCTCTGATCTACAGGAACATTAGTAACTTTGTTACTCTTTACAGTAAATAAGTCATAGAACATATTTAAGAGAATTCTATGACAATCAGTTAGCTTATGGTGAGTCAATTTTTAATCTTACATTAATCTGCAAATTGATATACAAATTTGTATAATTACTGATCAATTTTGATTAACAGTTTTGCTAATCATTTTTTATTCCTTATGGAGAGCTCTTTCATTAACTATCCTTAAAATTCCCCGAAAGTTCCAAAACCTGCTGAAATTTATCCCCAAAAGACCAAGAATCCCAACATTCTCCGGCCAGTATAGAATGAATAACTCGATTCATCCTATAATTAAACAAGAATGTCCTGAAATCATATAACTGTTATCCTGTGGATGCCAATAGGATATATGATCATCAGGATGCATTTAGGAATTATTATCCTCAGGATGATTTTAGAAAAAAATTATATCCTCTGAATAACAGGATATGCCATATATGATAACCTCAAAAACTTCTGAGAACATCCTTGTGTTGTGTGGGTATACAGGGTGTCTACAGAGTTTCTAAAAGTCAATTTCATGACTTTTTCTTGACTTTTTGGGGACTTACCAAAATAAATTCATGACCTTACTTAATTATGTCGGTATGTAATTATACTTAAAAATATCTTTTGGAAAACACTATTATTTTTTATTATTTTATTAGTGCTTACATACATTGCTCAAATTTTTCATATCTTTTGGGAATTACCTGAACTTTTATGGTGTTTTACACAAGGTATTAATTGTTTTATTCATTAAACACATTTCTTTATTTTCTTTTCAGTTAGTCCAATTTTTTTTTCCAATTGTTCAATTTCTTCATTTGCCATTTGCATTATTTGCAATTTTCTTTTCTTCATGTCTTTAAGTTTAGCTTCAGCCATCTTTTGCTCAAGTTCCTCAGAATTCAGCTTTAATTTCTTTTGCTTCATAGCCTCATTCCTTTTTCCAGAAGCACTGCGAGCTGCTGCAATCATTCCTGTGGTTATAGGAATACTTTCCACACCGCCATAGTGAAGAACAGCAGAATGAATTGAACGTTGAGCTACCAATGAATTTTCTTCTAAATTTTCAACAATGCACTTTTTGTTGATTGAAAAACTTCGCTCAACGGCAGCATTGCCGTGGAACATGGTCAATACCTTTTTAGCAAATATTACTAATGGGTTATCCTCATCCACAGTTCTCAAAAGATCCATCAGAAACTCATCTAGTCTGTCAGTTTTCATATTGTAAATCCTCAATTTTGTTTTTACTGTAGGATCTTCACAAAGCTTTAAGTATGTGCATTTAACACAATCAGCCTGAATTGGAGTTAAATGTTTTTTCTCTACAAATTCCTTTAATGCTATAGACACTCGATTTGACCTAATTGATTCGGATGATAACATTACCTGTGGTGAAAAACATGATAGCCCTTTGACCAGTCTTTTACACAAAGGAGACTTAATTTTCAGTTTGTTTAAAAGATTTATTAAAAAATCTCTACATTCTGTTTGAAAGACTATTTTGTTATTTTCTGTCACCTTTAAAATAGCAGTTGAAGCGCCAAATCCAACATCAATTTTTTTAATGGGTACATGGTAATCCTTGTTGTTGATGTCAACAAGCACAATGTCACGCAGATTTTTTACTGACACTATGTGTTTTTCAAGAAAACGTGAAGCTAGACTTTTAAACAACAATGCTAATTCATCATATAGATGTGGTAATAAGGGCTTATCTGATTGAAAGTAAATCAAGAATGTCTCCAATTCTGAGGTAATTGACTGTAAGAAGTACATCCTGGCAAGAAGAAGTTCATCTCTAAGGAATTTAGACACAGTCTCAAAGTTTTTTGTAGCTGGAGGGTGAGCTTTCGCGCCTTCTACATACAACTTTAGGAATGGTAATATTTTAATTGCCCTTTCAATTACATTTGAATTCTCAATCCATCTGATTGCACATAATTTTAATGGAAATAGTGATGAGCCAGAAAAATGCTGATAATCTGCTCTTCTAGAAGGAAAGTCCTTAAATAAATAATAAGTTGCACGTAAGAAATCATTTATATCCCATTTTGATTTCATGAGTGCCGTCTTGTAGCATCCATGAAGCACATGAAGAGAACAAGTTCCAACATCTAAGAGTGTGTTACCCTGTTCCATTTTCAGATGCTCATCAAAATCCTTCAAAAATTTTAAGTTCACATTTGGGCCATCAGTTTCTATTTGCAGGATTTTCTCCAATGGCAAACCAAAATCTTTAAGGCAGGTGGTAAAGGAATAAAGTAAATCAGCAGCCTTAGAATGGCCTAAAAACATAGAAGATAAGTAACGTGTATTAACCACATTCTGTGAATCATTCCAGAAACGAACAAGAATATCCATTTGACCTTTCTGGGCCACTTTATTAAGACTTTCATCTATACTAAAGCAAAAGAAATCACATTTTCGAATGTCATTTACTAGTTGATCTTGGAAATAAGGTCCCAAACCATATGCAATAACATACGCTAGTTTATCTTTGTGCATTTTAAATTTTTCAGCAATGATACTGTCTGGGAACATGATCTTAAAAAGGTTGGATGTACCTCCACCACTTCGACTAGAAATGTGATTAAGCGTAGTGTTGAGGGCCCATAAAATTTCTGCTTTAGTGACTTGATCATTTAGTAGAAATTTTTTCATCCCATCAGCAGGCTGTACATTTTTATTTTCTGTATTTTTTACAGTTTGATCAGTAGCTAGCTCTTTTCCTTCATTTGCAGAACATTTTCTGTCCTCTTGCTTTTCCGAAGTTTTAAAAGGAATAGTCATTTGAATTTTATTTAGTAATGCATTTGCTAGAGTTGAATGTTTTTTCCCTTTAGCATGAGTTTTAATGCAGCTAATACCACTATGACTTATGTCAAATTTAGAGTTGCATATTTTGCAATATGCTTTATACATATCATTGGTTACTGGAGATAACCATTTAGATACGTTATCTTCAGAGCACAGCCATAAATCATTAAATTTGCATTTCCCAGGCATTATGAGATTACGCCTGAAAATAAATAAAAAATAAATAAATAAACTACACAAATACAGAATAAAATATCAAACACTTTCAAGACTAGCTTTTGTACATTTAATTTAAATTGTAACTATATAGAATTTATGCCTCAAACGAATTCAATTATAGAAATCAATATATATATACTAAAAAACTAAATTTATAAATATTAAAAAATTAGAAGCTATTTTGTTTACTGGTATATTGGAATTTTTATTAAAGTGAGCTACTAATGAAATGATGATTATTCAAATGTAGGATAGAAAATCATAGAAATTCACAAAAATGTACGTTGAGGATCGAGAACAGTTGTTTATGTCAAGTGTCTCTCCCAAATTTTAATAAAACACTATTATAAATGAAAAAAAAAATTACACAAAGAAAGAATATGGCAAAAATTGCGGCAGGACTGCCCATAGAGGGGGCCTGGACCTACAATATGTTTATTTGGAGGATAGACATAAAAAATTTACAAAGAAAGAAAAATCAAATACATCAATTATGGTATGTGTGTGTGTGTGTGGGGGGGGGGGACGCAATTTGGGGCGATGCCCCCCGGAGACATTTTATGTTAACCTAGCTTCTATTTATCTGACACAGCAATTAATTGCATTAAATGTCAGGTTTACTGGTAGAATATGAAATTTCAGGACTATAAATTATAAAGCAAAAAATTTATAAAGGTTTTATCCGGTGAAAATTACTTTATAATGAAGACAAATATTTATGTTTGGCAAAACACAGGTTTTCACTAAAGAGAGTAACAAATATTGATCTTTAATAAAAAAAATATATATATAGCACTGAATTATGTTTCTGCCAAAATGGTTTCCCTTTTATTTGCCTAAATCATTGCTTTAATACCACTTTTTGAAAAATATCCCTTCACAGAGTTTATACTCATGTTTTAAATAGAAAAATTTATATTATGCAAATATAATTAAAAAATTAACCTTAATAATTAGCCATAATATGAAAATAAGCTAGTTTAGTCGATCTAATATGCAACATTTAAATGATGGAGATGGATGAAAAAAGATACTAACGTACTCTCGGCAATTCACGTGAAGTAACTGAATTGCGCAATCGCACTGTTTATGTGAAAATAATTAAAAAATTAACCGTAATAATTAATCAGAATATAAAAATAAGCTAGTTTAGTCAATCAAAAATGCAATATTTAGAAGATTGAGATGGATGGATGGAAAAAGATACTATTGTACTCTCTCGGCGATTCATGAGAACAAACTGAATTGCGCAATCGCAGTGTTTATGCGAAATTAATGAACAAAATAACTGCTGAATTAGACATTTTATTTATGCTGAATTAGACAACCTTTGAAGAAGCATATTTATTTCTTTCATAAAATAAGCAATCGGTATCTTAATTTACGTTACACGCGGCCGTAAATCTCCGTTAATTTGATTGGCATTACCCTGCATTTTATTATGGATTTGCTACGATCCCGGAAATGGTAGATATTTGTGCTAAAAAAGCGGTGTTTCCGAGGAATTATACTATGTCTGGTTAATTGATAAATTTCAAACATAAAAAGCCGGAGAATTTCCCGGGAGATTGATTTCCTATTAATGTTAAAAAATTCAAATAAATGCGGAAAATATAGCAATATATGCATAAAAGCGTAAAGAGCAGTTAAAATGCGTAAATTTTACGCATAATGCGTAAAATGACAGGTATGATCACGGGTAGAACTTCTACAAATAAAAAAAATCTGAATAACTATTTCGGAAGTTCGTGCGCGACCTATCCACCTTATGTATAAATTTGAATAAAGTTTTAGAAAAGATTTCAACTTTTTAATATAATTTGGCAATTGTAACAGAAAACGGATTTTCGCCGATTATTTCAAGAAATCATCTAGAGAAAAAAAGCAAATGAAAAGGGGCAACATTTTATGTCCATGTTTGCAATTTGTTACTCTAAATAAATGAATAAATATAAAGAAAAATTCCGTGTATTCCACCCATTTATTAATACGCAAGATTGTTAACATTAGGAAAAAAGAAAATGATAACAGATAATCAGCGAAGGTATCTCCCCATCTGCCAGGAAAAAACAACATTGCAAAACGAAAAAGATCCATTCACAATTCAAGGTCAATGAAGAAATGGCCTTACCACTCGAAAGGGAAATAAATCACCCGGCCTGCTTAATCAATGCATTTCACTCAAATTGTTTACAGGGAATTCTCGATCAAAATAAAAACAAGACAGAACGTAAAAGCACTTGGATTGGGAGTGTAAAAAGGAAGTTTCAGAGGATTATCGAACTAACAACTTTAATTGTTAGAAATTATTCCGCAAATATTTCCGATTTTTACCAGTAAAGAATAAACTTTGAAAACAAAATATTTTGGGTACTTACGTATACACACAGGAGAATGACATATAATACGTAAGTACCAACAATTTATATTTTTTATATTTAAAAATTTAGTTTTTGTATTAAATGTCATTCTCCTGTGTATCCCAATAGTCAAATAATATCCCAGAGGTTGGCATGGTTGCGATAATACGTAAGTACCATATTTGGTTTTTTGTGCTCAAAATATAGAAAATGCGATAAAAATCGGGATCTAACTTCGTTAGAGCTTTCGCAATTTATCAAGTGCAGATCCCGATTTTTACCGCATTCTCTATATTTTGAATCCTTGGATTATGTTGCAGAAAATTACAGTCAGTCACATTAAAAATATTAAAACAAAACATGTACTTACGGTGTATATAATGGTAGATATTGCAGTTTCCAATTTTCTTACTAGAAGAACACATGCAAAGCTAGAACAAAATTAGAATTCATGGTAGTGAGCCGTTGCATACGTGATAACCGTTGCCTACGTGCCGTTGTCTACGTGCAACCAATGAAAAAGTTGAGTTTGAGGAAATGGGAATGACGTTTAATCATAGTACCTCCCACGATGACTCATAGCTTTCCCTCGATAAATCACGGCTGACGGCCACTTTACATACGGAGGAAAATTCACGGAATTTTTGCGGCGCGACAGGAATTTTCGTGACTTGATTTCATAATTCATGACCTTTTCGGGACTTTCGTGACCCATTTTCCGTTTTCGCTACTTTTTCATGACTTTCGTGACTTTCGTGACCTGTAGACACCCTGAACTAACAACTTTAATTGTTAGAAATTATTCCGCAAATATTTCCGATTTTTACCAGTAAAGAATAAACTTTGAAAACAAAATATTTTGGGTACTTACGTATACACACAGGAGAATGACATATAATACGTAAGTACCAACAATTTATATTTTTTATATTTAAAAATTTAGTTTTTGTATTAAATGTCATTCTCCTGTGTATCCCAATAGTCAAATAATATCCCGGAGGTTGGCATGGTTGCGATAATACGTAAGTACCATATTTGGTTTTTTGTGCTCAAAATATAGAAAATGCGATAAAAATCGGGATCTAACTTCGTTAGAGCTTTCGAGAACATCTCGAAAATTCGCAATTTATCAAGTGCAGATCCCGATTTTTACCGCATTCTCTATATTTTGAATCCTTGGATTATGTTGCAGAAAATTACAGTCAGTCACATTAAAAATATTAAAACAAAACATGTACTTACGGTGTATATAATGGTAGATATTGCAGTTTCCAATTTTCTTGCTAGAAGAACACATGCAAAGCTAGAACAAAATTAGAATTCATGGTAGTGAGCCGTTGCATACGTGATAACCGTTGCCCACGTGCCGTTGTCTACGTGCAACCAATGAAAAAGTTGAGTTTGAGGAAATGGGAATGACGTTTAATCATAGTACCTCCCACGATGACTCATAGCTTTCCCTCGATAAATCACGGCTGACGGCCACTTTACATACGGAGGAAAATTCACGGAATTTTTGCGGCGCGACAGGAATTTTCGTGACTTGATTTCATAATTCATGACCTTTTCGGGACTTTCGTGACCCATTTTCCGTTTTCGCTACTTTTTCATGACTTTCGTGACTTTCGTGACCTGTAGACACCCTGGTATACAGTATATAAAGAGATGACAATTTACATGTAGATTTTAAATTGTAAATACACTCTGCTGAAAAAAATATATGCATCCATAAGAAATTGAGCTACAGTCACGAAACTAGGCATGTAAGTATTGTTTGAGGAAATATGCAAATAATTAAGATTTTGAGAGCACAAAAAAAAAAATTATTAAGAAATTGTGGCAACAAGATTTTAGTGAGAGATAAGTTCTCCCCTACCATCTATACAAGCCGAAATTCAGTGCGGCATAGATTAAACTGCATATGTCTTTCTGTGGAAGAATCTGCCACAAATGTTGCAACTGGTCAGCTAATTCAGTGATACTCTGAGAAGGCTGCAACTGCCGTTCCAGCATGTCCCAGGAATATTCTATTGGTGATAAGTCTGCGGACCTAGACAGCCATGGGAGGGTATTAAATGCTCAAAGACATTCTTGATAAATTCGTACAGTATGTGGTCGAGCATTATCTTGTTGGTAAATGGAACCTAGGTGGCTTGACAGCAATCGCCTGCAGAATATCATCGACATATAAGCAAGCCATCAGATTGGCTTGCAGAACAACTAGAGGAGATTGGCTGTCCCACAAGAAGGCTCCCCAGATTGTCACACTACTTGTGATGACCATGTGATGCTTGACAACAAATGTGGGATCAAAACACTGGCCAGTTCTCCACACACTTATACAGTGGTCATCAGCACTGAGAGAGAAGTAGGATTCATCACTAAAGACAACATGCCTCCAATCGGACACTGTCCAGGCTGATCAAACTTGGCATCAATCCAGATGGTGCCTATGTTCAGAGGTCAGTGATAGGTACCTTAATAAGCATCGACACCTAATCCCACCTTCTGCCAATCATCTTCAAATGGCATCCCTTGATACAGGATGCATGGAGGATGGCAAATGCCTTCGAATAGCTGACAGCAATGCCATTGGTATGAACTTGGCTCCTCTCCTGACTACATGATTCTCTTGAGCATTTGTCTGAGGCATTTTGAACCTCTAAGATGGTGGGCATGTGCCTGTGGTGCAACTGTTGCTGTGGAACTATGCAGTTTTCTGTTTAACCAGCCAATGCTGCAATGGGCATGTCTGTGGCAATGCATTTAAGGTACTGAAATCACCATGACTTTAGTCTCGTAAGTTTCATAAGTTCGCAGTTTCAACTCTAGTACGCATCTCAAGAGAGTCGCTCACCATGAGTGCATCTAGCTGCTAATCAGCTGAGCTTATGCTATGGCATTTTAAAGCCAAGTAATGTAATACTGTAATGTATATCTACTTTCTTGTTATGTTAAAGTTCTTTGTTATTAAATAATAGTTAGTTTTTAATAATAGTTAAGTTGTTATTAAATAATAGTTAAGTTTAGGCCTGTAGTCTTTTCTTGTACGATATATTACGAGTGAGCCACACCATGCTACTACATGCAACCATATAGTGAATTATTCTTCTCCTGCTACTTTCTTAAAGTGGCAATCCCCATAAAGTGGAGTCTCAGACATGATTGAGGTGACTCGTTTAAAGGATAGTGAATTTCATCCTGTACAAGAAAATGCATACCGTTCAAACATTTTGATTCAGATGGATGCCTACGTTGCAACTTAGAATGCAGATTGACAGTTCTGTTCGTGGATCTGAATTTTTTGATGACAAGAATCTCTGCTAAAGAAATTTAGGTAGGTGAAAGTTTGAGATGCTTCTCGCGGCTTGATATGTGTGTGAATTATTTCAATATGGAATTTCTTGCATGTTGCATTTTCTGATTTTAATGTGTAGAGTTAGATTTTCAGGTATGGGATACATAGGTTTTCAATATGCATTTCATGAGTTTTAGTTTGAATGCGTATATGTTGAATGCCACCCCAGTTAAATGCTGTATACAATGAAATTTGGGTTTTAACTTTTTAGGGCTGACGTATTTAATGTGTCTCACTGCATATAATGTATTTTAGGAAATCTTGTCTTTTATCCTAAATTGTTAAAACTAACATTCCATTAAACAATGGAAACAATTTCTTACACTTGCTTTACACATGCGTTGTAGTCAGAGAGTGATTTTATAATTTTTGTGTCATGCAAGCATTCGCTAGTTAGGTTGTCCTGATATTTATGATATTATGTACGATAATATATGGGTTGTAAAATTCTGTTTGAATTCAGCTGTATGGTAATAGATTTGGAATTGAGTTGAATTTCCTGAATGGATACTTCAGAACAACAGATTCACTTCAAATCAGTAAACATGCCGGGGAATAGCTTAACTGAGGAAAATACCTAGGTTAAACTTGAAATACAACCGGAACAGTTAGATCTGTTTAGGGTAGCTTTTAAGGCACCTAGTTTTTGGGAAACAGATCCTGCTTTGTGGTTTGCTCAAATAGAATCGCAGTTTATAATAGTGGGAAATTCTGTTGATTTTACTAAATTCCATTCGGTTGTTAAGGCACTTGATACGTGGATACTGAAATGTATTTGCGATATTATTCTTAACCCCCAGCTGAGAAAGCTTATGATGCTTTAAAAGCATGGGTTTTAGCATATAATGAACAATCAGGAGACTCGAAGTTAAAAGTACTGTTAAATGACTTGCATTTAGGTGATCAATGCCCATTTCAGTTATTATGCGAGATGGAGAGTTTGAATGGAAGCAAGCTTAATGAAAGTGCCTTACATACTCTATGGATGCAAAGATACCTTCTCAGGTGCAACAAATTCTTAGTGTTTGCTCAGAAGAATCTTTAGAATTATCTAGGCTTGCAAAAATCACTGACAAAATTTGCAAGGGCCCCAAAAATAATGCAGTAATGTCGAGTGTTTCAGGTAGTGCTTCTACTTTGGACAAAATTCGAGCAGAGTTAACTGAATTGAGAAATACAATTCAGAATTTCAGTTCCATAGCTAGGTTCAAACCTAAATGCACTGGAAGTAGTAGTTTCAAAAGTGGAAGATGTAGATCTTCATCAAGTTCATGCTCTAGTGATTTCTGTTGGTATCACGAGAGATTTTTAGGGAAAGCTCATAAATGTACCGCTCCATGTAAGTGGTCGGGAAACTAGTGACTGTTCCGTCAACAGCAGATGAGATTGCTGGTTGCCGACTCTTTATATATGAACGAACTACTAAAACTAAATTCCTGGTTGATAGCGCAGCTGCTATTAGTTGTTATCCCAAAAGACTTGCTTTGTGGAAGGACCCAAGTGATTTGAAATTATTTGCAGATAATGGATCTAATATTAAAACATTTGGTAATATTGGGTTGGACTTGGATTTTAGACTTCGAAAGAAATTTAATTGCAATTTGACTATAACTGATATTACTACACCCATTTTAGACACAGATTTTCTAGAAAGGTTCGGATATTTGGTGGACTTAAAGAACCGGTGAATTTGTGACAATGAAACTCCATTGTTCACTTGCAGTTCATATTTCTGGACCATCTATAAGTTTATCGCTAACTAGTGGGAAAACTCTGTATGATTCCATAATTTCCAAACTTCCTCAGGTGTTTGGTCCCAACCCTAAAATGAAGTTAAACACACAATAGTGGTCTAATTACTTGTTGTATTGAGACTACTGGTCCTCATGCTTTTTCAAAGCCTAGAAGATTGAATCCAGAAAGGTTAGTAGCATTAAAAAAGGAATTCAAAGTTCTGATGGAGCAAGGTGTGATAAGACCTTCAAAAAGTCTGTGGGCTAGTCCAATTCATATGGTAAAGAAAAAGGACAATACATGGAGAATTTGCGGAGATTTTCGAGCAGTCAACAAAGTTATGACTTCTGATAGGTACCCGCTTCCATACATACATGATTTTGTGATGGGATTAAGAAGTAAAAAGGTTTTCTCAAAGGTTGACTTGGTTCGCACATATCAGCAAATTCCAGTTGAATTCCGTGATGTATGTAAAATGACTGTAACTACCCCAATATGATTATTCGAATTTCTGAAGATGCCATATGCACTATGCAATGCTGGTAGTACATTTCAATGTGCTTCGTGAATTTGACAATATTCTTCGTGAATTTGATTTTTGTCTATCGTATTTGGATGTGTTTGTTTTTCTGATAATGAGGAAATGCATGAGAAACACTTAGAGAAGTTGTTCAGGAAATTGAGTGATTATGGTCTGGTAGTAAACTTACAAAAATATGAATTTGAAGTGCCTGAAATTTCCTTTTTGGGATTTTTAATATCCAATAAGGGAATTTCTCCATTGCCGAATAAAGTTGGTAAATTGGTTGAATATCTGTACCTTACTACAGTGAAGCATTTGAGAATGTTTTTATCAGGAGTTATAGGAGTTGTTAGTAACACATACAGATCTTGTGTTGAGTCTTATCTTTCTCTGCTTGTAACAGTTCTATTTATTGTGGCATATCTATGAGTGTGCCTAGACCTTTCATTCCAGTTATTTGGAGAAAGTCAATGTTTGAAAAGATACATAACCTGTCACATCCTGGCACAAAAGCCACACTGAGGTTGTTACAACGTTTTGTGTGGCGTTCAATGTGAAAAGATTGTGCGGAATAGTGCCGACAATGCGTTACGTGTCAAAGAAGAAAAGTATTAAAGCATACTCGAGAGCATCATTAGCGTAGTTCTCTCTTGCAACAAATAGATTCTGCCAAGTGCATTTGGACATAGTAGGACCATTACTATCGTCAAAGAAAACCGATATCTGATGACGTGCATCGACAGATATACACGTTGGTCAGAAGCAGTTCCGATTCAGGATCTGACTGCGGAGAAAGTGGCTACGGTTTTCCTTAACAGTTGGGTAGCACACTTTGGAGTACTAGAGGTTAGTATGACAGACCAAGGAACAAATTTTGAATTGCTACTTTTCCAGTGCTTATCTGAATATTTAGGAGTGCTGAAATGTCGTACCACATCATACCAGCCTCAAGTGAATGGTATACTGGAGAGATTTCACAGGACACTGAAATTGGCCCTAATGGCCATAGGTCCAGTTCACTAGAGTGAGGCATTACCATTAGTGTTATTATTTCTAAGATCAGCAGTATGAGAGAAGATACAGGCTGCACCGACCGAGTTGGTATATGGAACAGCCCTCCACCTGCCTGGTGATATGCTTCAGAGTTCTGATCAAGATGTTATAGCTCCAACTGTGTTTATACAAAGCCTCAGGGATCAGATGTCAAAGTTGAGTCTGATCTTGGCATCAAACCACTCAATGCCAAAAGTGTACATATTCAAAGACTTGAAAAACTGCTCCATGTGTTTTTGCGAGTAGATGCGGTCAAGAGACCATTGGTTCCACCCTATCAAGGACCATTTCCTGTTATGTCAAGGACAGATAAAGTGTCTGCAAAATAATCAACAGCAAAATGTTTCATTGGACACAGTCAAGCCAGCTTACTTGCCTAGTTCCGAGGTAGGTGAGTGCACCAATTTTTTTTATACTCCCAGTTCTAGCGGCCATAGTTTGACTAGGTCTGGCCGGAGGTCTAAGCTTATGGTACATATTCAGGCCGGGGTTTAGTCTGTGGGGGGAGTACTGTGGTGCCACTGTTGCTACGGGACTACGCAGTTTTCTGCTTAACCAACCAAAGCTGTAATGCGCATGTCTGTGGCAATGCATTTAAGGTGGTGCAATCGCCACAACTTTAGTCTCGTAAGTTTCTTAAGTTTGCAGTTTCAACTCTAGTACGCATCTTGAGAGAATCGCTCATCATGAGTGCATCTAGCTGCTAATCAGCTGAGCTTATGCTATGGCATTCTAAGGCCTTGCAATGTAATACTGTAATATATATCTACTTTCTTGTTATGTTAAAGTTCTTTGTTATTAAATGGTTACATTCAGGCCTGTAGTCTTTTCTTGGATGACATATTACAAGTGAACCACACCATGCTACTACAAGCAACCATATTGGGGATTCTTCTTCTCTTGCCACTCACTTAAAGTGGCAACCCCAATATGCCTACTCAGATCCATTGTTGCCAACACTGAGCAACTACGATATCATTCCAACCAAGATGGTAACTGATACATCTGTTGGATTAACTAGCTTTCCTTAAGCCTTATGTGACTTATCTCTAAATCCGACAATTGTTTATAGTACCGTTGAGTATGTCTCAAAGCCATCTTTGCACACAGCTTGCAGTATTAAAGCAGAAAATTCAATTCTAATTGCCCATGAGTAAGAATACCAGTTGTTTTAAATGCTGTACAATATGTTGTTCTCATGTGCATTGCATTAACCCTATAGCATCATTGGTGCTGACAGTTTGATCATTTACATAACTCTTAAAATGACATTAGCAAGCAGAGTTTCGCGACTGTAGCTCTATTTTTTTGGGTGCATTTTGTTGTGAACTAGGAGGTAAATAATAAGATAATTTGAAAAACACTTTAATATTAATAATAGATGATTGTGTTTTAATAAATCTCTTAATCTCTGTGATACCCTCTTTTAGACCAGGGGTGGCCAACCCAAATGACCTTGCGGGCCACTTCGGGAACACATTATAATCCCGCGGGCCGCATATATATATATATATATTTAATTGCCAATGGCTAGGCACTTGACTCATCCTCAATTGACTTGACTCATCGCTGCAATGCAATACTGCCCACTTCTAAGTATGTATGAAAACAGAAGCAACGTGATAAAATAGAAACAGTTATGGGATTTATCTGTTACAAAACACTACACTAGAAACAAAAATATTCCACAAAATAATCGTATTTTGTAAAGTTGTAATGACTCTCGCGGGCCGCAAAATTATTCAAGGCGGGCCGCATGCGGCCCACGGGCCGCGGGTTGGCCACCCCTGTTTTAGACCTTTCATTTATAGCAGTATGTATTGTTTTGATTATTTACCTTTTAGAAATGATGAAGATAAGTAGGCAACGAAGAGGTTATACTATATGATATTTACAATAGCTAAATACTTATTGGAATTTAGATGCTGACCAATGGTCAAGATTAATCTTTATAGATTCTGCTTCAGCCTTTATTTGCCTAACCTTCTGACAGGTTCTATGAGATTTTGTGTTGATTATAGAAGACTCAACTTTGTGGCAAAGAAAGGAAGCTATCCACTGCCAAGAAGTGATGACACTTTAGATACCCTTTCTGGGAGAAAGTGGTTTTCTACTCTGGATATTAAGAGTGGCTACTGGAAAGTGGAAATCTATCCTGACAATAGAAAAAAGACAGCTTTTACCACAGGACAGTTTAAAGTAATGCCTTTTGAACCTTGTAATGTACCTGCAGCTTTTAAATATCTGATAGAAACTGTGCTGAAAGGATTCTCTTGTGAATATTGCCTCATCTATCTGGACAACATAATTATTGTTGGACAGTCATTTGACGAACAAAACCTTAAGTGGGTATTTGAAAAATTGAAAAATGCTAATTTAAAACTAAATCCTTCAAAATGCAAACTATTCCAGAAAAAGTCGCATATTTGGGACATATTTCTGAAAAGGGTGTAGGGACAGATCCTGACAAAATCAATTGCTCAGAAAGAATGGTGCAGACCGTAAAATGTTCATCAACTAAAGAGTTTCCTCAATCTGTGTACCTATTACCATCATTTTATAAAGAACTTCTCAAACATTGTCAGACTCTTGCATTGGTTAACGGAAGGAGAGAAGAAATTTGAATGGATGCCAGAATGTGAAGACGCCTTCAATCAGCTTAAGGAAATGCTGGTTTCAGCTCCCATTTTGTCATATCCTCAACCAACAGAGAGCTTTATACTTGATACTGATGCTAGCAAAGAAGGAATAATGGCAGTTCTCTCCCAGGAAATAAGAGGGCAAGAACATATGAAAAGAACATGCTGAAAGAAATTACTGCATAACAAGGAAACAACTGTTTGTGATTGTTAAATCCATAGATCATTTCCATCATTACATTTACGGAAGGAAATTCCTGTTGAGGACAGATTACGCTGTTCTGAGCTGGTTCCTTAGTTTTAAGAATTCCAGATGGACAAGTCACAAGATGCATTTGACGACTTCCAGAATAGGACATGGAGATTCGACACCGAAAGGGATGGTCTCATGGAAATGCTGATGTGCTCATGCTCAAGGAGACCCTGTCCTTTAAACTGTGCACATTGCTCAATAATAACGGTTGTTTTGTGGAATTATTTTCAGCAGTATTGTAAAGGATGGATCAGGCAGAAGAATTTTAATGAATGGCATTTTAGCATAAATTAACAAAGATTTATTAAATAAGTCACATCGTAACAAATCAAAATATATTGTAACATCGAATGGGGGCATCAAGCATCGAACATAACATCACATAACTCACTGAGTGCTACTAGAGCAAGGTTACAAGAATAAAATGAATATGAAAGAAAATAGTTCTCGATTGATGCTTACAATCGGTTCTCTTGCAAAATAGGCGTCCTTGTCTACGGCGCATTTGCGGTAGTCTCACCATCTACATCCTCAAGGTCATAATGTTCCTCGTCGTTCACTAATTTAAACAACTTTAATTGCAAAATGTGTGCAGTAGTTTCATAACTTGAACATTGTCTTTGTCCTTGTCCAATATTCTGCAGATCAGACACTCTATATGCATCAGAGGGTAAAACAGTTTCTACCACTAAGGGTCCACGGTACCGTACTTGTAGTTTGTGCTGCTACCAATGTGCTCTGGCAAGAGCTTCATAAGGACAACATCACCGACTTCATACTTAAGAGCAGGGCAATGTCATTTATCATAATTTTTCTTCATTTTAGCTTGAGACTCAGAAATAGTGTCTTTTGCTTTTGCCTGTAGGATTTTTGGTTCACAATATTTTCCTTCTTATGGTAACAGGTCAATTGGAAAACCATTAGTTCTTTCTGGTACATAACCATACAGCAACTCGAATGCAGATTTGCCAGTGGATTTGCTTGATGTCCAGTTTATTTGACGTTGGACTTCTGTCATAAATTTGTCCTGATCCTTTTGATTATCTTTATTACAACTGGCAGTAATAGCAGAGATCAAAATTCAATTTATTCATTCGACTTGGCCATTTGTTTGGGGTCATTGACTGCAAATTAATGTGTATTTAATTTCTTTTTCACTGTAATATTCAGTGAATGCCTTTGAGGTAAAACATATTCCTTGATCTGAGATTATTCACACCGAAGCTACAAAATCTTTAATAAATTCATCTAAACATTTAATCACATTAGCCGTTGTGCATCTGGAACAAACAGTTGAACTTTGTTAAGTTATCTATAATGACAAAAACTTCCTTGTTTCTGCAAGAACTAGCTGTAAGGGTTCCACGAAAGTCAATATGGATAATTTCAAATGGTCGTCTTCCAGGGGGAATTGGGTTTAATTTCCCTTGAATTTTTCCAGTAGAAATTTTGTTAAAAGCGCAGCTAACGCATTGCCGTATATGCTACTTTATGTAACTCATCATATTTGAAAACCAAAATTTTTCTTGAATTAGCTGTCTAACTTTATCGACTCCAAAGTGTCCAGCAAAATCGTGATATCGGACAACTAAATACTTCCGCATGGGTCGAGACATAACAAACAGTTTCTTGGTTACATCACGATCTGTTACTCTATAAAGAATTCCGTTTTCCAGTCTGACTGAATAATATGAACGACTCTTTCCGTTCACCGGTGTGAACCGTGACGTTTTCAAACAATATTGATTGGTAAGTTGAAGTTCTACTGGGTTTTGGTTAATTGAGGGTTTAGTTATTGCTTGCAAAATACTTTGTACTTCCTTATCCTGAAATTGAAGTAAAGCTACTTGATTGTTTTCAGTAGCAATATACAATATTGTAGGTGAATCTCTTAGTTCAACAGGACTTATTAGATTGAATTCATCATTTGGTGTAAATTTTATTTCTTCTACTGGTGCTCTACTAAGGGCATCAACATGGCTTATTTTATCCCCTGCATGATGTTTTACTTCATAGTCAAACTCGCTCAAGAGTTCTGCCAACTGCGCTATATGAGGCTTCATAATCCTTTGAGTGGCAAGAAATGTTATTGCTGAACAGTCCATCACTAGAGTGAAATGTTTACCAATAAGAAATGGTAGCAAGCGTGTCATTGACCAAACAGCAGCAATTAATTCTAAACGACTGAAGTGGTACACTGCTTCATTGGTACTCATTTCATGGCTTATGCAGTATACTAGATGTAATCTTTTATATTTATCATACTACAGGAGCATTCCAGATAATCTGACTGAACTTGCATCTGTGTGGAGTTCAGTTTCAACATGGTTATCATAGAGTTTTAGTACTGGTCTAGAAGTTAGATGTAACTTTAATTCCTCGAACACTTTTTGATGATTCGCAGTCCATTCAAATGTAGAATTTTTCTTTAACAATTGGGTTAACGGAGATGCTAATAAAGCATAGCATTCTATAAATCTGTGAAAGAAACAAGAAAGTCCTAGAAATCTCCTCAATTCTCTTACATTTCTTGGTGGTGGAATTTCTGAGATTGCAGCAAGTTTTCGAGATCCAGGTTTTATTCCTTCCTTTGATATTGAGAACCCCAAATATTTTATTTCTTCCATCACAAATTCACATTTTGATAGTTTGAGCATCACTTTTGCTTCACAAAGTTTCATCAGAACTTTACGTAATCGAGTCATCAAATCTTCAAATGTTTTAGCTCCTATGAGCATATCATCGACAAAGCAAGTTACGACATTCCACAAGAGGTCGCCCAGCTCCATTATCATGGCTCTTTGAAAAACAGAAAGTCCATTTGTCAATCCAAAAATTAATCTTGTTGGCTCATAATGGCCATCGGGTGTAACAAATGCTGTCTTGTATTTTGACTCTGGATGTAGAGGAATCTGGTTGAAATCCTGTGCAGCATCAAGAATACAGAAAATATTGTATCCAGTGAATCTATCAAGTTAAGTCATCAATGTGTGGCAAAGGAAATTTATCTTTTATCATTTGTGCATTTAAACGCTGATAATCTATGACCATACGGTAATCTCCTGTTTTCTTCTTTACTAATAATACAGGACTACTATAATCCGAAGTACTGTTTTGAATGACACCTTGTTCTTTCAGTTTGGTAATAATATTTGTAAAATTTCATGTTCATGATATGATGTACGGTATAAAGCATGCAAAACTGGCTTGCTTCCAGGAACTTCTGTTATTTTCATAGTTGTGCTTTTGATGCATCCCAACGCATTGGTTTTCACTGCAATACAATCTCTGAATTCATTTAAAAGATCGCACACCTTTTGCGCTTCTGATTTTGTGAGCTGAGATCTGACTTTAATTTGGCATAATATTAACGGTTCACAAAATGATGGTTCCTGATCTTCTAGTTGGACGTGTAAACTTTCACCAAATTTAAAAGAATTATCAAAAGTTTCATTTTCCTCACAATTATTTTGTGTAGTTTTTACGTAATTCTCATCAAAATTTTCTTTTTCATTGTTCTCTTCTACTGTAATTGGAATTGCATTCCCTCTAAGGACGACCAGATTTTCTTTAATGCGAATTTTACTATTGGTAAAATTTATGACTGGAACACATGCTATGCCATTTTGAACATAAATTTCATCACCTTGGGAGTTCTGCTCTTCAATAATAAAGGAATTAAAATTTATATCATCATTTACAGAATTAACTAACTGTACACTATGAGGTTCCACAATCACATCACAGCTTTTTCACTTTTAAGTACCGCTTTGTAATTCGAATCATTTTCAAGATTAAAATTTTCTAATAAATCTGAATTGTTTTCGTTTATTAATATAGAATTTCCTTTTTTCGTACTAATGCTATATTTGGAAGATCAATAGCATTTGTCCCTATAAGTACATCAGGTCCTCTAAAACTATCATCAGGAACAATAAGAAAGCGAATCGATGTTAACTTTATTTTATCAATAACAATATTACAATAAACTACACTATAAGGCGTTAAATTACCTCCGATACCTTTCAAGTTTTCTGGTGCTTCTTTCTCAATAGTTTTATTAAGAGCTGATACTAATTGAGTTTCATTAAACTCACATTCGAACCTATGTCGATAATAGATGAAATTGAATTTAACCTGTCAACATTTATAAATTTATATGACTGATGTAGCGATATAATATTCGAAACACATAATGAAGTTGAATGTTTGATTTCAGTGCAATCTTTAGTACCATGACTTTCCTTTTTACACTTTGTGCAATATTTTTGATGTTTAGGTTTTATACAGTCACGTGAGAAATGTCTTTTTTCATAGTAGTTATAACAAGTATCAGGACCAGCAAGTTTTTTTCTATCCCATTCTTTTACTGTTTGAACTTCTTCTTTTACTTCTTTTGGTACATGAAATTTATTTGTTTGGTTGTTTTTCCTCTCATATTCAAAATACTGATAGTGTTCAACTGAACGCACAATTTTTCTACCCCCCTAACGCTTCCGTACTCATCTAATTTGTCTGCAAGTTCATTGGAAGATACAAATTTCGACCAGTCATCCAAAAAATGATCTTTAATTTCATTTGGAACCTTTCTCTTTTCTTCTTTTCTCTTTTCTTTGATCTCTTATAATCAAATCTTTAAGTTTCTTGAAATTGTTTATATCTACTCCTTTGATCCATTCTTCAAAATAGTTTTTTAATTCGAAAATAAAATCACTCTAAGTGTCTTTAGGTGATTTTTGATGATAAACAGACTTTTGCCAAAATTTCTCCGGGCTTAAGTAGTATTCTAGTGAGTGAATATAGATGGCAGCACCACCAAAAACACTTAGATGAAGGAGATGTTACAAGATTAAAACTCGATTAGATGCACAAACACAAACACAACTTTAGAACAGCACCAGACAACTTCATGATGAACAAAAAAACACTTTGGGAGTAGCCCGTCATCACTACTTTCAATTGACATCACTCATTTGTACAAAATGTATAGCTCACGGAAAATTTGCAATGTACACTGAAATATGTGAAATCTTGACTCTGTTTTAAAGGATGACTGAGGCAAACACTGAAGGCATTTTCCAAATACGGTTGCTCACTGAAATATGTAGACCCTTATGCACAATTTAAAAGGGTGGCAGTTGCATAATAGAGAACTTAGTTGGGGTTTTTTAGAACTTAAAAGCATTCAAACTGCGAAACCAGCAGGAGCGCCGGTTGTTATTCAGACATTGACACGGGATGCAGGCACCTTTGCAAAGGCCCCGGCCCACAACCCTTCAGTGAAATTCAGAGCGCCTTTTCAAATGACAGCTACGAATTGAATGCCTCACCAACAACATTTCTGCTTCCCAAGAGCCATCAATCTTGGTGAGTGAAAACTTGCGCCTCATACAGAGTGCCTACGCACACTGTGCAAATAAAATAAAGATGCTTCACCAAAATCTGCGAGACGTGGCCAAAAATATGAAGCACGAAATTGATGCCGAAACTTTGCTATCAAGTAAGGCAACTCTACGGAATGTCTTGCACCCCTCTACATATGTTCCACATCTGGTTTCTACTGATAAGCCGAGAAACAGCCAAATCCGAGCTTAAATGTATTTTTTCCACAATCCAGTAAATATGTTTGGCTGAGCACATCCGCAAAAGAAAATTTACAGGAACACAGGCAAATTAGCAAAGGACTTTATGGATATATTTAGCATTTGTAGACACATTGCGCACGTAATTTAGAATATAGGAATGCATGAAAGTGATAATAAATTATGGTTAATACGAGATAAATTGCTGAAATACACAATAATAACAAATTACTTTAGAATTTTGAAGGGAAGGGGGAAATTGTGAATTTTGAACATTAATAATTTAGAAAAACAAAATCTCTGAAACTAAGCACAACAGTTTCACTGCATTTTACTATAAAAAATTACTGTTGTGTGTGACTTTACTTAATTTTTTAAAGATAAATTTTCATAAAAAGGTTTAAATATGTGAATTATCATTACAATTATAATATATTAAAATACATATACATCAAACAGAGTATTAAAAATAGTTTCTATTTCTAAAAAAATGAGTTTTTTGATATTTTTACTTCTTTTGGCATATTACAATGCTATTAGAGGCCTAAAGATTTTATTTCCCCAAAAAATTCTTTGTTATAAAACAGGGAAACTTTTGAGTCCTATTGCATTTCAAAATTCTAAAATAATTTTTTTTTTGCCTATTCAAATGGCCCTATATGCTACTATAATATTTTCTTTCAAAAGTCAGTTTTGTTTTTTAAATCATAGTCAGACCTTATTATTTAGTAATAATGTTCTGATTTCTAAAAGAATAATGTTACTTATTGACAGCATAAAGTTGCAAACACTTTTGAAAGTCATTACTTGTTGGCATGTCATGTCATCTATTTCAATTATATTTTAAAAATAAAAGTGATATACTTTTACTTTTCAATGAAAAATTTGTGATTTTTCAGCAAGATTAATGTCAATTCTTGAATTAGAAATTATTTTTATTGTGGTTTTCTATTACATAAGTTTCAATATGCTTTTTGTTAAGTGAAGGGAGATTAATGGCAGAAGCTGCGAGTGTCAGTTAGGCCTAACCGATAAGCTTACATGAAATATTCAATAATACTATAAATGCTTCTGTTTTGCATTATGAATTAGCCAAAATTGATAAAATGAAATAAATATATTGTGTTTTAATTGTTATTTCTTATTACAAATAACTGTTTAAAATTACATAAATATTCAAATAGTTTAACACAGGTATAGACAACCGTTCCTTGTTCTGGAACCAAGTTATCGTTCTCTTTCTGGGTCAAGGGCCAAACTAAATAGATTTTAGCAAATGCTACCTTAAAGAAGTTTCGAGCTGGAAGATCAATGACTTATACAACTATACAAGTCAATGTACAGGTTTTAGTCATTGTACAACTTTTTTACTTATCTATGTATATTTTACAATCATATAATTATGAATAACAAGTAAATAAGCAAACATGCTTTTATTAAAAAGTTTAGTTTGAGGATTGCTCTTGTAGATAGACCACCTCTCAATATTGGGGTTCATATTGCTTATGCATAATCACATAGAACTTTCATGATTTTCATCTATTATTCATGTCCAAGTTTGTGACTCGTGTTTCATCCTTGAAAATAAACTATTCAGACATATATGTGCTGCCAATAAGAGAAATTATTTTTCTTGTAAAGGCGCATAAATTTGTATATTTACATAAAAAATATTCAGCATAATTACAAAAGAAATTACTATCTTATTTTCTTACTAGCCGCCTTTGGCGACCAGCCTGTTCGCTACCCTTGAAAATTCTGACCGTGGCAAATTCTAACCGTGGCACACTCGCTAGCGCGACCTACCAGAAGGAACGACCTACCAGGAAGTGCCACCCAATTTAGACAGGAACTCAGTGGGGGAGGCATCCACAGGGACCGTACCCTCCTTCCCCTACCACCAACCTCTCGGAAGGACTTACGGTCCCGCATGTTTAACGTGATCGTACTCCGCCTGAACACGGCGGCAGTTTTGGCAGTGGCGGGAATCGAACCCGAACCTACCTAGTGCAAATCCCGCGCGCTAACCACTGGGCTACCGCGCCCTCCGCGACAATCTCCATAACCTTCTTTTTATTCACCCAATTTAGACCGGAACCCAGTAGGGGAGGCATCCACAGGGTCCGTACCCTCCTTCCTCTACCAACAACCTCTCGGAAGGACTTACGGACCCACATGTTTAACGTGATCGTACTCCGCGTGAACACGGCAGCAGTTTTGTCAGTGGAGGGAATCGAACCCGGGCCTACCGAGTGAAATTCCCGCACGCTAACCACTGGGCTACCGCGCCCTCCGCGACAATCTCCATAACTTTCTTTTTATTCACCCAATTTGGACCAGGACCCAGTGGGGGAGGCATCCACAGAGACCGTACCCTCCTTTCCCTGCCACCAACCTCTCGGAAGGAATTATCGACCCATATGTTTAAGGTGATCGTACTCCGCATCAGTGGCGGGAATCGAACCCAGGCCTACCGAGTGCAATTCTCGCACGCTAACTTCCCGCGCGCTAATTTAAATTTATAACGACCATATGCTAGGCTCTTAATTCCACCATCCTCGTTCCATCGTTCCATCATTTAAAATAGCCATAAAATTAAAATATCCATTTAAAATATCTATAAATTAAAATATCCATAAATTAAAATATCCATTTAAAATAAAAAAATCAACCATATCGTTCCACCAATCCATAAATATAATAATTTCAAATACATCACCACAATTCAAACCACCATAATTCAATCATTTAAATTATTTAAAATATCCATTTAAAAATATCCATTTAAAATATCATATAAATATAATAATTTCGCCCGATGTATACAACACTTATGCTCGTAATTCAGTTAAAACCGAAAGCGTGGTCTCCATGGAGACGGGGAAGAAACTAATGCGGATGGGGGGAAAATGCCGTTGGGGAACTGAGCCGGTAGCCGACAAATTTAAAATCATGGCGTCTTTAAAATTGCCATCCTGAAGGCAATTTTCATTATTTCTGGACCAGATTGGACTTGTAAGAATGCCAGATGTTTGACCTTTCTGAAAATGTAAATTATTAGTCGAAATTATGAGTACTTTTCACGATGCGAGAATTTAAAAACCAAAAATCGTTTTCTTGAGCAAAAAGTGACTTTTGTTTTAAAATCTTTAAAAAATATTAGAAATCGAAATTCAGATTTGAAATTGATATATTTTTACTCGAAATTCTCTGCTCTTTCCGATGGTGTAATTTGTTTTTTTCTACGATGTCTGGATCGTGGAGAAAAAAGGGCAAAAAGGGCAAAAAACGGTCGAAATCGCATAAAACATTAAATAAATAAAAAAATAATTAAAATTTTAAAAATCGGTTTTCACGTGTCCCCTTCCCTCCCCCCCCCCGGGTCTCCGATTGCCAAATTTCGTAGCTCTCCGACGCGCGGTCGCGAAACGTATAGTGTATAAGACAGACACACAGACACACAGACATTGCCTTTTATTATATAGACTAGCCGCCTTCGGCGACCAGCCTGTTCGCTACCCTTGAAAATTCTGACCATGGCAAACTCTCTGGCGTAACCTACCAGAAAGGTGTAAGGTAACTATTCGGACAGCCAGGAAGTGCCACCCAATTTAGACCAGAACCCAGTGGGAGAGGCATCCACAGGGACCGTACCCTCCTTCCCCTACCACCAACCTCTCGGAAGGACTTAAGGACCCACATGTTTAACGTGATCGTACTCCGCATGAACACGGTGGCAGTTTTGGCAGTGGCAGAAATCGAACCCGGGCCTACTGAGTGCAATTCCTGCCCACTAAAACGACTGGGCTACCACGCCATGAACCCTGTGGAGTTAACAAAGTTTGATTTAGTTTAATGACGTTAAAACTAATAATGAAATTTTAAGGCACAGCGACAATCTCCATAACTTTCTTATTATTTATTTTTTTATTTCTTCAGTGTTTAAGTTTTTTCATTGTAGTCCCAACCACCACCCGATGTAAAGAATACATCGCCACAATTCAATCCAGCATAATGAGCCGAAAACCTTATAAAAAGCAAACACTAATTTGGTTTTTAATTGTCCCTAGGTCAAAAAATATAACGTAATATCATTTAACATATCCTCATTCCATAATTCCATCATTTAAAATAAAGGCATTACATAAAACCCATCATGTGAGACCTCCCCTCCATTCACCGCAGTCAGTCTGATCCCAAATCTTCACTTGGGATAACTAACTTTAACACCGTTGCCATGGAAATGCCACTCACAGTGCGCCTGCATGGGAATGAGAGGAAAATTATTTTGCCGGCTTGCGGTCGAGAAATTGAAATTCGGAAATTCATAAAATCCGGATTCTGCAGCTACTTTTTCATATTTCTTGACCAGATTGGGCTTGTAAGAATGTGTGATGTTTGAGCTTTCTAAAAATGTAAATTATTAGTCGCAATACTCAGAACTTTTCCCGATGCGAGAACTTAAAAACGAAAGTTCGTTTTTTTTAACCGAAAGTGACTTCTGTTTTAAAATCTTTAAACAATATTAGAATTTGTCCCTGAGATTTAAAATGGATATATTTTTACTCGCAATTGTCTGCTCTTTCCAGTCGTGTGATTTGTTTTTTTCTACGACGTCTGGATGGTGGAGAAAATAGGGCAATGAAGGGGATTGAAATCGCATAAAACATTAAGTAACAAAAAAAATAATTCAAATTTAAAAAATCGGTTTTCACGTGTCCTATTTCCACCCCCGGGTCTCTAATTGCCAAATTTAGTAGCTCTGTAACATGCGGTCGCTGAGCCTATAGTGTATAAGACAGACAGACATTGCCTTTTATTATTTAAGAAAAATTAATATACATATTGAACTAATAAGCATGTATGCACTAAACCTAAAGTTTTTCATTTTTGAAAAATAAATTTATAATAAAAAAAAACCATTTTTACCTGACTTAAAAGAGAAAATATAAAAAGTATCATTTATCATTTTTTTAAATACTTCATAAAAATATTTTTGCATGTTTTAAGTTTAGTGCATAGAAGCATTAAATTGCTTCACTTCAATGAAAGAAAATGTTTCTGGTGACTATGTGAAGAAAAGTTATAACAATCTTGTAAATGGTGAACTCTATTACTTATTTTTTTAACTGTGACTTATCTCCAAAATTATATGTTTCAAAATCAGCCAAGATATGTATTAATAAAACAGTAATATTTTCATACTAACAACATGCAAATGTTACAATATAAAATGTCCATTTAAAAGTATGATAAACTAGTTCCTTTATTTAAAACTGAAGTCATAGCAAAATATATGCAATTTTCACCCTCAAAAACTACTATTTTCCCTCTTAAAAAATAGTAAAATTATATTTAAAGATAATGAAAATATATAAGAAACAGTTAAATTTATTTAAAGTGTCTTGAATTTTGCTAAAATCACATCAATTATATGAACTTTTTGAATATTTAACTATTGAAAAGGCATTCATAGAATGCTTAATATGTTACTTTGATTGCAGCATCTCTCATATCTTTATCTTCAATTTCTCTATCTGCTTTGAGATGATGGACAAGATTTATCAAATCTTCAATAGATAGCATGTCATCACCATCAAAATCTAAAAAATGCATACCTTTTTAAAAATATTATTAGAATAAATGATACTAACACTAGAATAGCTGATATTGTTACTAAGAAAGAATTGGAAATAAACATCCCTTTAACCTCTCTGAAATACGTGAAATATTAGAAGTCATCTTAAACTATAGTTTGTAGACTGAACACCAAAAAGTCACTTAGAAATACAGTTTCATTTATCAAGTCTGTGAACTACCTAAACTTTATATATTCTGAATAACAATGATATGAATCTAAAAATGCAATTTTCTCCAAAAAATAACTGAATATTATTTTACTATACCTGCATTTAGGTGTTCCTATTATAAATTACTAAATTGAATTACCTGACATTTCCAGGCTCCTAAATAAGCACCCGCTACTTAACCCTTTCCGGACGGTTGATGCGCCCGCACGTCAGCTGCGAACTTGCATTCAAGGACGACCGCCACGCAAACGTGTTGAGGAAAAATTTACCCTAAAAGACGACCGCCACATATGCACGTTTTCATATGAAACGTTCTTACTTGAATTTATTTGTCTACTAGATGGCATTAAATGTCCATACAAACAAGTCCAATGTATTTTGCAGATACTTGACCTTGGCATAGGGGGGATCCAATGAATTAATTCTCCATCTGGAGTCGTGACATGTGATTTTGTAATATAAACAAACAGAGCACTTTTACAGCATCTACTATTTTATAATTGAGCTTCGGTTCTCGATTTGTTTTTCGCTTTATGATTTCGTTGGTGAATCAAAGGAATATAAGAGAGTATTTTTTCAAGTTTGGGTTTTAGAGAAATGCGTGGCAGTTAAATTATTAGGTTATTTCAGATCAAAGAATTGCTGGGCCAGGACATTTTCTTTCTGTGGAAGAATATACTCGTATGATAAAGGAACCGGGTAGCAATGAAGAGATGCAGATAGTAAAGATTCGTGGAACTGTGGTACTTTTGAAGATGAATATAAAAATGCAAGTGATTCTTCAGAATCTGAGCGTACTATTATTATAACGCCGCCAGCTTCAGTACCTGTTTCTGTGAATGATGTTTGGACGGGAGATTTGACAGATCTGAATTCTTTTGAGTTTTTGAGCATACTTGGAATCAATCCCAATATTATGCTGCCTAATTTAGATAAGGAAATTAATGTTTTTAGCATATTTTTCAATGATGAATAGTAGAATTCATAGTACAAGCAACTGACGAGTATTTTGTATTGAGATTCATAGGAAAACTATACATCAAGTAGAAAATAAATATTTCCTTTATTCCTGAAAAAAGTAGATTTCTGTGTTGAATAGGTGATTTTTAGTGAATTTATTTCGAGAGTTAGGCTTAGTGCAAAAAATTAGCCGTCCTTTGAGAACAGTTTGGAAGTAAAGCGCTCCGTCTTTTGGGCCACGGTAGTTCCGGAATACCACCGTCCAGAAAGGGTTAAATACTATATTTATAGAATGTATTATTTAAGTGGCAGACAAAGTCCTTAGCTTAAGCACAGATGCGGTTGCACTGGAGAAGGTGTTGCTTAAACCTGACTGTAAATTTTAAGACAGGCATGTGCAGAAAAGTCTACCTGGGAAAAAACCACTACTACCAAAGAAAGCAGCCCTTCACAAACGAAATCGGAAATCTCAAATTTTATGCAATTGCTTAAAAAATCACAAAAAATAAAAATATATATAAAAAAAAAAATTTTTGTTACAATGTGAAGATATACACACAACTTTTTGTCAAACTATAGAATTCTGTTAATCTTACTTTTTAGGATGTGGCAAAATAAATATCAAATGTAAAAAATACAAATTTTTATGTATTTAAAAATAAATAAATAAATATGAAGGAATTGTCCTAAGGATTCGGCTCAAATATTATTGGACAGAACATTCTACGATCCTTCTGATGGAAGCTAGCTACAATCTTTCTATGTGGAAGCCAGCTATGATCTTTCTAAATGGAAGCCAGAATTGTAAGTAATGTAAACAAACAAAGCTGACTCTTTAAATGTTGCATGTGATATAGACATCCTCGTGTTTACGGCACTTCTAAATTCTTTTATTTTTTAGAGAGATGGGGGTATTTCTGTAGTTTTGGTATTCAGTCGTTCTGCATTTTTTGCAGCATACAAAAAGATATTTTGTGGAGCAGTTATTTTTTAGAGAGACGGGGGTATTTCTATAGTTTTAGTATTCAGTCATTTTTATATTTTTTGCAACATATTAAAAGATATTTTATGGAGCATTTAGAGAAAAATTAATGATTTGCAAAGGTTAAAAGAAAATGATTTTTATTCGAAGAAGAAATCATTCGTATTATCAGTGAGTTATTCAGATGACAGTGAAAAGTATTTTCTTTCTCAAAGAGTCGTAAAATGTTACTTCTGTGCAACGCATTGT
Source organism: Amaurobius ferox (assembly GCA_951213105.1). NCBI lineage: Eukaryota > Metazoa > Arthropoda > Arachnida > Araneae > Amaurobiidae > Amaurobius > Amaurobius ferox. The sequence continues at coordinate 121,510,902 of OX578141.1, forward strand.
CTTAGCAATGTAGACCTCGCGTGTATCCCTGTTTTAAAAATTATCATACAAAATTTAATGTTAACATATTTTTACATTTTATTGTAAATAGTCTTTGCTGCATATTTTCTATTAATCTTTTTTTCCCTAATTATTGTATTGATTAGAATTAATACATTTTTAATTTTTTCCCCTAAATGTTAAATCAGGGTTTGGCAATTTTTTATGATCTTCGCGTAATTTTCAAAAGAAAACATAACCTGAAAACTATGATATTTATGTACATGATTACTTCAGTATTCAGCTAAATTTGTATGAAAAAATGAAACAATTGAATCTAAAGGTTTTTTTTATTCGATTTTTTTTTTCAAAAGTTAGGTTTAACTATGCAAAATGCAGTATCCTCTGTAATCAGTGTATTTCGACCCCACTCCGTCCTGAGAGAGCATCCCAGACAGCAATGCATCATCATTAAATGCTTAAATATGTAGATGTCACATTTAGTGTCCACTAGTCATTAAGAATAAGCAAAGTGTGGGTAAAATGGCTAGTTTTAAAATAAACTGAGCATAATAATCATTTGAAAACTTAAAATATTAGAAGAAAAGAAAAGCTTTGAGATTGAAAGCATTGCATGAGAATGTAACCACAATATGAAAATAAACATGCTTAGTCTGCCTACTGTGTAATAATTAAAAGATGAAGATGGATGGAGGTGGATGGAAAAAAATGCTTGTCGACTCTCAGTAATGCACCACCATACAAAATGAATTGCACAATCCCACCATTTATGCAATAAATTATTTCATTTAGTGAAATATTTATTCATTTATACCTGAGCACTATAAAAATAACCTAATGATAATAACTGAAATGAGTCACTTTAAAAATATTGGGGTAATTCATACATATAGTATGGAGTGGTTAGGCTACCTGCAAGTGCGGTTGTGGAAATGATGTAAGTTGGCTGCCGTCAAGTGCGGACGCGCATTGAGCTACCTGCCAGTGGGCAACCGTCAAATTAACCGGATGGTCATTGTCTTACAACGGAGGGTAGCCCATTATATTTCATTTACTAACGTTAGACGACAGTGTTATTTAAATTATAATTCTTCAAATATATTTAAAAATAAATTACTGATAAAAGAGTCGAGTTTTACGGTTTCCAGCTCCTACAAATGTATATATAACATTAAAATAGAGCTTGAAGAGTAGAGCGATTCCTTTTTTCCACTTCTATTTTTCTGAAAATAAAATATAATAATCTTTCCAAACTTTTTAAGGAACTTGACAAGAAATATTTGAACATAAAATTTTCTGATTAATAGATCCGAGCTGGAGCCCCCCCCCCCCCTTCCAAAATGTGGCCCATCACTGCCCTTTTGGAGAGGCCCCTTCCCCCCTCACTTTCCACGGGCCTGCATGTGTGTGCTTTATTTTGAAAAAAGATAATAAGAAAAAGGTACAAGTGACATTTTACTCCTTCTCAGAAAAACGCTGGTAAAGTTGTGAAGAAAAAATATAAAATATTTACGCAAGTACTTCTAGTGAAGGAATATGATTTAATAGCACTAAATTTATGCTTAACTTATCTTTCAGCAAATTGTCTCTTCCATTTCATAATATTTAACCAATCAATTACAAGCAGCTAGTTTTTTTAATAATTTTTAATATTATATATAATAATATATTCTTAAAAAAGATTTAATTATAAATTGGTTTTTCAATTTTTTAATTATTTAATAATGCACTTTTTATGTATATAATAAACTGAGTAAATTATTTTTACTTTTTGTTATTCATTTTATTTTTTTCATAAGTGGCAAAAAGGTTTCCCATCTGTAAATATTTAAAACGAATTCTAATATAATATTTAATAATATATTTTTCAAAAGCATTTTTAAATTTGTTCTTATAATTTAATAATTTACTATTATTTATTATATTTAATAATTTACGTTTTAAGAATTTTAAATTATTTTTTCCTGCTATTCCTTTTATGTAATGTTTTAAATTTATCATTAAAAAAAAATCCTCTTACAGATAAAACAAAATTATTTTATAACTTTTCTTTATTAAAAAAGAAAATATTAAAAATAAACTACTTTAAAAAATTTAAAATATACCATTTTTAGATCTCACTAATGCATATATAACATTAAAATAGATCTTGAAAAATGGAATTGTTTCCTCCTATATACATATAAGAGGAGGGAATTGGGGGCTTTGATTTTATTGAAATCATTTTCATTATTACATGTTAGCTGGAACAATATTGTCCAATGACTTTTTAAAGTATTTATTCTTATATTACAGCTACAGTCAAACATGTATTACACAATATAGCTATAAAAGAGGGTTTGAATTTAAAAATATATGAAAATTTCTTTTACTTGTATATTGCAGTCAGCATAATATCGACCTAATCGGAATATAACAATTTTTTCCACCAGAAGACAACCGTCCGACTAATTTGATGGAAGCCCATTTGCAGGTTTCCTACTACAACTCTATCCGTGACCGCACATGCAGGCAGCCTAACCACAGCCCACATAAGCAGTTGTCCTGAATAAAAAAAAAATTGTGTTTGAAGAGAAAGTCATGAGTTGCCCAGATCAGACTTTTTGTGAAACAAATACATATCTTTAAAGTTAGACATGTTTTTGAATCCATTTTTATTGGGTCTGACATACTTAGAGAAAATTTGAACTGGATGAAAATAGATAGCAATTGAAAGTTGTATGTAAAAATTTACACAATATCAGGCAAATGTTTAAAAATAAACATTATATTGAAAAAATATTTCAGTCTTATTAAGATGCTTAACCCCTTTAATCCATTAATTCCTAGCCGAGATAACTAATTAAAGACATAACTCCCACTGTTTTTTTCTTCTTTTGTGTCATACTTGACTGACTCATAAATAGTAAACACTTGGTGAAAATACTGTTCTCGCTAATGAGGAACATAAAAATCCTAATCTGAACTTTGGAAATATTGGTTTTAGAGCAAAAATTATTAAAGAGTTCAAACTTTCAGAACTTTTTGCCCCAAACTGACATCAAACAAAGAATAATTGAACAAAAGTGTATCTTTGCAAAGAAAAAGAATCTTACAGTGATTTAACAGAAGGGAAGTGCACTATATTAATCATCAATTTTCTAATATTTTTCTACTTTATTTAATTGTTTTCTCTGAAGATGTGAAAGGGGGAGTTTTGCTTTTTTTTTCTACTTTTGATCTCACTAATGAAGTTTGGATTTGGGGGGCAAAAAAAATTAGAAACAAACAAAAATTAATAGTAATCTCTAATATTTTGATAATATTCTTCACAGTGACAATTTCAAACCTTCAGTCATTTGTTTAGATTCCTTTTGCATTTCGGAATTGAAATGACAAAAATTTTAAAGAGTTTTTAAGGAAATTTTCAAAAAATAAGGAGTTTTAAGGGCCCTTAAAAACGAAATGGGAATTTAAGGAGTTCTTAAGGAATTTTTAATGAATGTGCGAACCCTGACACTGCATGAAAGCAGGCTGAGGCACTACTGGGATCGATTGTATAAGTAAGTCAATTGTATAAGTAATGAAGGAATACAACAAAAAGATTTTAAATAACTGAGAATATGGGCAATATTTAAGTAAATTTCAACAAATTTATTCTGTTTAAAACATTTTACAGTGATTTTAATTTAAATTTATGCTGTCATGATTATCTGTTTTTGGAATTCTATCATAAAATTAAATCACCCATAAATAAATGTTGTCTAATCTTGATTTCTATTACATTTTGTAATTTAAACATGCATTTACTATTGATGGTACAAGTGCATTTTAAAATGTTTAATAAGGGGACCCCTAAAGTCATGCACACACATACACCCACACATACACACAACTAGGCTAGATGCCTAATATTTTATGCATCAGGTGCTGCCACTGATGTTGTGTAGAAAAATGGTATATGATAATTTACATGAGCAGTATAGACATTTTGCTCCATAGAAGTGAGCCAGAGTGAAAAAAGTTTGATGATCACTTCACTCAGGAATTAACTGGGAATGCAGCCAGTAGCATAGCATGAGATTATTGATTAAGAAGGCTGAGTGATGGTAAAAAATTTGGTATTACAAGTGAAATTCACATTGTTACAAATGTGTAATATTCCCTCACTGAAGTATTTTCTTTTGAGAATCAGATAAAAAAACACCTGTACAGGCCTTCTCATGATGTAAAACTAGGGTTTCCAGAATGCTGAAGGTCAAAGAAGAGTTACCAGATTTTGTGATTTCTTGGCAATTTGACGACTTCCAGAAGGTTTGAGAAGCACCCCAATATAATCAATCTTCTACGAGATGATAAAGAATTCCAGAAGTTTCTATGAATAGTCTACAAAAATTCATCTGAGTGGCAGTTGACGTGATACAAGCTACATTGAACTGTGATTTTTGTCAATGTTTTCAGAATAGTAGCTGCTATTTTGTGAAATAAATTTCGTCAATGTTTCAAGAATAGTATCAGTTATTTTGTGAAATTAGTGATGTATTTAAGTCTTGTTCTACTGTGCATTGTTCCTGTTTAAGCTGTGCTTGTAAATAAACATGTCAGTTATACAGAAATTTGGACTCATTCTTGTATCCTGAGTGCACACCCACAATTCCAGAGGGTATGTAGTAAAAATATTGGAATTCTCATTTTCAATATGTTTTATTTCAATAAGTTTTATTTATTGGTGAGTAAAATAAAATAATTTTACATAAAACTACAAAGAGTGGATAAAATGAATGAGATTTTAAAATAATATGTTACCTATGTAAGATGAATACATACAAGATATTAGATTTTAAATGTTTTCTTATTTCTAAATTAGATGAACTTTTACAATCATTTTATTAAATATGAAGTCATGGTTGCCCATAGGGGAGGTCAAGGGAAAGGTTGCATCCCCCCTTGGATATTCAATATAAGAAAGGTGAGCATCAAGCCAGTCAATGATGTATATAATATGATTGAATTCCCCCCCCCCCCCCCCCGCCCTCATGTAAAAAGTTTTATGGACACCTATGTATGCAGTAGAAATACATTAGAATATTATTAGCAAGTGATAGAAAAAACATATCAATTTTGTAAGTATAAACAACTAGAACTAATTAAATAAAGCAATTCAGAAGAGTGCACTGAAAATTGGTTTAGAATTAAAAAAAAAATTAAATTAGAAATATAACTGGGATGTAAGCTTAGTTGAAAATCACTGTAGTCAACAATGTCTGTCTTTAAACATTTTATATTAATTACTTAATTATATATTAATTATTTATTAATTGTACATTATTTATTTTTAATTGTATATTAATTATTTACAGATACTATATTAGGAAAACTTCTAAATATCTTAACTACAATAATCTAAAAATCTGCTAGAAAATTATCAATCACTTTTGTCTAACTGAGATACTTGTGTAAAGGGATTTTTAACACTTTGCGGACTGTTGACAGGTCCGTGCATCAACTGTGAATTTGCATTCAAGGATGGTAGTCACGCATTCACATTGGAGAAAACTTTACCCTAAAAGAACGGCAGTCACTAATGTGCGTTTCCATATGGAACGTTTTTATTTGCATTTATTTGTGTACTAGATGGCATTAAATGTCCAAACAAATAACTCCAATGTATTTTGCAGATACTTGACCTTGGCATAGGGTGTTTCAATAAATCATTTCTCCATCTGGAGCGGTGAAACATGGTTTTGTAATATAAACAAATAGAGCACTTCTATAGAGAGCCTCTGCTATTTTATAATTGAGTTTCAATTCTCGTTTTGATTTTAGTTTAATGATTTCATTGGTGAATCATAGGAATATAAGAGAGTATTTTTTTTTAAGTTTGGGTTTTGGAGGAATGTGTGGCAGTGAAAATATTAGGTTACTTCAGATAAAACAATGGCTGGGCAAGATGTTTTCTTTCTGTAGAAGAATATACTCGTATGATAAATGAACCGGACAGTAATGAAAGTGATGCAGATAATAAAGATTCACAGAACTGTGGTATTTCTGATGATGAATCTGAAAATGCAAGTGATTCTTCAGATTCTGAGTGTACTATTATTACAATGCTGCCAACTTCAGTAGTTGTTTCTGCGAATGATGTTTGGACAAGAGATGTGAAAGATCTGAATTCTTTTGAGCATACTTGGAATCAATCACAATATTATGTCACCTAATTTAGATAAGGAAATTGATTTTTTTAGTATATTTTGCGATGATGAACTAGTAGAATTCATAGTAAAAACAACTAACGAGTATGTTGTATCGAGATTTGTATGGAAAATATACATCAAATAGAAAACAAATATTTCTTTTATTCCTGAAAAAAGTAGGTTGCTGTGTTGAACAAGTGATTTTTAGTGCATTTTTTTCGAGAGTGAGATGTAGAGCAAAAATTTGCCGTCCTTTGGGTCATGGCATTTCTGGAATGCTGCCATTCACAAAGGGTTAAAGGGAGATCAGATTTATTCTTTCTAAAACTCCCAAATATGCAAACAGATGCTTTGCCATATTGTTGCTGCAACAAAGAGCTAAGTCTACTACGCAAGTTACCTATTCGTCATTGATGAAACATCACATCCCATATCCAACCATTGTTAGACTGTTTACAAAAGGGTTGAAAATGGGGGAAGCAGTAGCCACGCCTTTCTGGAAACTAGCTTATAGTTCTAGCTTATCAGCCAGGATGGAGTTTAACAGTTGGGCAGTCCTAATACGATGCTTCAATGCACCGTAAAGGCTATATGATTTCGGCTTCTAGATAAGTGTTTTAATGGGGAAAATACTTTGAAATGTGTCACTTCAAGTAAGTAAAGTGTAACAGTTTTCTAAAAAGGACATATATATTCTCAAAGTTATTTTTAAAATTACAATAAATAAAAGTATCTTTAAATTAGATTTATAGCTGGGGAGGATTAGCTTTTTAGCCTCAATGGACACTATGCCAGTGAATACAGCTGAACTTGTCTTTAAATCATAAAATGTAAAAAAACACAAGAAGTAATTATTTGGAAAAGTGAATGCATTAATATTTTTATATAATTATAAATTAATAAAATTTTGTAATATAAAAAACTGTTTAATTGTATATGAACAAAAAAAATTAAATGAAGAAATTTTAATTTAAAACTAAAAAAATCAATTTCAATTTCTAAAATCTGACTTAAATCAACAGCATTGTATTTAAATAAAATATAAGCTCAATTTTTTTAATTTAAGAAAAAAGAACATGAATTTTTTAACACATAGGTAAAAACACTTATTCTGCAAAACAAGATAAAAGTTCTAGTAGAATCCATAAACTTAATACTAACTTTCATACTCTAGTCAGATACCATAAATAATAGATATTTTGTAGCAGTTGAAAATTATGAAGCTGTTGATAATAAAATACATATTTTTATAACTGAACATTTTATCCCATCTTGAATGACACAGGAGCTTTAACCAATAAATAAATAAAAAGAAAAAAAAATAGGTTTTCCAAGACTGGAATACAGCAGGCTGGAATACAGCAATCTCCTTTTTTCTCTTTATTTACTAGACTACAAAAAAGTGCTGTTGAAATTTAGTGGGATAGTTAATGAATTCTTGTCCAAATAAACAGAAATATAGAAACTGAAGATTCCATTAATAAAGTCATCAAATTCCATGATATGGGCATCTTACACAAAAAAATTACACTATTTGACTCTCAATATGAAGTTATGGAAACAGCAGAATGATAAGGATTTTTGCAAAAAAAATGTTTAGGACCTATAACTAATATTTCAGATTGTAGGAGAAAACAGCACAATTTTCCTCCTTTTAAAAGAATTTTCAAAAACATTGTAACCTTTCCAGTCATGGTTTTTCCCAAAACAGAAATATTTAGCAATGCTGATCTCATTTGTGAAAAAAGATGCTGACTAGATATAAAAAATTGTTAGTACTTTTAACCAAGAAGCCATAAGCTAATTCTATAATGGTAAACATTGATTTTATTAAATTATTTGAATGTAAATAGATATATACTAGTCGAATACCTGTTAAAAATCAACGGTCTCGCAATAAGCAGTCCCTGAATAATGTAAATTTTTGAATAATTTACGTTCACATTTATTCAGCAAATAGGATATTTTGGTGTACAGAACACCCTAAAGAAGAAAATATTGGAACATTTAAATTCCATACTTCTTCCTTTCGAACTATCCACCTGTACACCAAATTAAAGTCTCTATCACATCCCGAAGCATGCTATTTTATCATTTCTCTTTCCAAACGTTTTTCTGTGGAGCACACCCATAAATGAACATTTTTGAAAAACTCTATTCGCCTTAGTTTTTTTTAACAGATGATTGACCCAAATATCAAGCCTCTATCATATTTAAAAGGAAACGTGTCTCATTTATTCAGAAAATCGAACATAATGCAGAACCCGCTAAAGTAGCAAATTTTGGAAATCTGAAATTGCACACTTTATTCCTTTTAACTATCTACCAGTACACCAAATTTTAAGTCTCTATCCTATCGCGAAGCATGCTTTTTCTATCACTTTACCTTTCGAACGTTTTTCTGTGTAGCACCCCTTTAAATGAACTTTTTTGAAAAATCGTATTCATCTTGGGTTTTTTTATCAAATTATTAGCCCATATACCAAATTTCAAGCCTCTATAATATTGCAAAGGAGGCGTTTTTCATTTGTTCATCAAATCCAATATTTTAGTGTGCGGCACTGACTACAATATCAAATGTTGCAAAACTGAAATTGCACACTTTCTTCATTTCCAACTATATAGCCATACCCCAAATTTGAAGTCTCTTTCTCATCACAAAGCATGCTTTTCTATCATTTCACCTTTCAAATATTTTTATGTGGAGTACTTCCATTCTTCTTGGGATTTCTATCAGATGATTCACCCATATACCAAATATCAAGCCTCTATCACGTTTCAATAGAGGCATTTCTCCATTATTCTGAAAATCGAACTTTTTGGAGTGTGGCACCCCCTAAAGTGGAAAATATTGGAAAACTGAAATTGTACACTTTCTTCCTTTCAAACTATCTACCCGTACATCAAATTTGAAATTTCTATCTCATCCCGAATATGTTATTTTTATCTATTCACCTTTCGAACATTTTTCTCTGGACTTAATGGACCCACTTAAACGAACATTTTTGAAAAAATATATTCGTCTTAGGTGTTTCATCAAATGATTAGCCCATATACCAAATTTCGAACCTCTATCAAATTTTAATGCAGGTGTTTCTCATTTGTTTGGCAAATCAAACATTTAGATGCACGGCACCCCGTAGAGTAGCAAATATTGAAAATCTAAAATTGCACACTTTCGTCCTTTCAAATTATCTACCCGTACACCAAATTTGAGATTTCTATCTCATCCTGAAGAATGTTTTTTATCATTTCACTTTTCAAACGTTTTTCTCTGGAGCACCCCCTTAATAGAACATTTCTGAGAAACTATTCATCTTGGGTGTTTTCATTAAATGATTAGTGCACATACCAAATTCCAAGCCTCTATCAAAATTTAAAGGAAGTGTTTCTCATTTATTCAAAAAATCGAACATTTCAGTGTACGGCACCCCCTATAGTTGAAAATATTGGAAATCTGAAATTGCACACTTTCTTCCTTTCGAACGATTTACCAGTACACTAATTTTTTGAAGTCTCTATCTCATTACAAAGTATGATTTCCGACCATTTCACTTTTCGAACATTTTGGTGTGGAGCACCCCCTCTACAGAACATTTTTGAAAAATTTAATTTTACCAGGGGGGGGGGGGGGGGGGGTAATCGAACGATCGACCCATGTACCAAATTGCTATTCGGGACGTGCCTAAAAAAAGCGTAACTGACAGACAGACAGATGGACACTTGGCAATTAGTATATATAGATAATAATTTCTTCTATTATTCATCATGTATAACAAAATGAATATTTTTAAACAAAATATTTCAATCTAACTATTGAGTAAAATTAACTTCCAAATACTTTATGGACACAAAATGTAAGATGAAGTTTTTAAAAACATCCATCAAAAATGTATGTAAATTTTTATTAACATACCATAAATCCTAAATGCATATTCAGCCTTTAAAATAAGAGGAGCATTTTCTGAAAGTACAGACATCATATCAAGGTAGTCTTCAAATGTCATAAATTCCTCATAAGACGAGAATACTGTCAACATACGTTCTCTAAATGGATTGACCTTTTAAAAAATATAAATTACTGAAAAATATAAATAGAAAACATTTACATAAACACCTTAATAAACAGAAAAATACTGTATAATTTATGTAATGCAGTTAAAATTCTATTTAGTGATTTTTTTAAATTAAATGAAAAAAGACAAGTTCCTAATCAAAAGAATTTTAAATACCATATATTTCTGCATATAAGCCAATCTATGTGTAAATATATAATTCTACTGTAAAAAATTTGACCAAAATCAGAAACCTATATAGTCACATTTAACAAAAATCAACCAAAATGTGTTGAGTGTCTAGTTAAATAGGTTCAGAGCATTTGAGGACACAGATACATTTGTTTCCATTCTAAAATATGGTGCAATAGAATATGCTGGAATAATCATACATTAATCAATCATGCATCATCGTTATTCAAGCATACACTTTATAATTATTAATCACTTTCAAGCATAGTTTTCAGTTGGTTTAATTGTTTTTAAAATATAAATTTCAGTTTTCTGTTAGAATGATTTTGATTTTAAGATGTAAATATTGATGAAATAAAAAAATATATAAACTTATCATTTTTAAAGTATTACATACATGTATATTTTTAGTATGATTTAGAGTAAACGCAACTTTTCTAGAAACTGCACAATGTAGAAGAACTAAAGAACAAAAAATACAAATACATTAAATCAAATTATAAAATTCTTACAAATATATCAAAATTAAAATTTAAACAAAAGCCTCTCTAACAAAATGCTCGTAATGCAAAACTGTCTCTAAACTCAATTATCACATCATTATTTCTGATAACCAAGAACGAGTGTTCATATTTTATGAGATTAATGTGTTTGAGAATATAGAAATGAATTACATGTACTGAGAAGCTTTTTTCCCTACTAGTTATCAATAAGAAATATAACTGAAACCATTCATTCTTTTTAAAAGTAATTGAAGATATTAGATCTTGGCAATCCATGATTCCATCCCAATTATATCGCATCTTGAAATAAATGAAATAAATGATGCAAGCTCTAAATACAAGCACAATTCTGTAGATTCTTCTTATTATTATATATTTTGTTTAAAAATGCTGAAAAGGAAATCAGTTAAAATATACAACAATTGTATAAATATTATTTTATTTTCATTTAAATTTACAAGAATTTAATAATTAAAAAGCTCTAATACTAAAATAATTTATTTCTAAAATAAAGTTACAAACTTATATTTTGATGTGAATAAAATCTATGCTTGGAGTATCTGTAGCAGTGCAAAATTTGTTTCTTAATCTTTCCAAAGAAAGCAGTTTAAATTGCAAGGATACAGATATCCTGAGAGTGAACAGCCTTCCTCTTTGCCTTTTATGAGTAAAAGAATATACCATTATTTTCTTTTCGGGTAAGGTGAATGCTAATCAGATATCTGATAAGTAATTAATTACAACCAGACAGTCCCTGATTTATCATTAGTTGGATCTTTATTCTGCGAGAGTGTAGCTAAATTAGAATATTCAAGGTGATGGATGTTCTGAAAGAGACTAAAGGAAATGCTCGCACTCATGATGAACCATTATTTTAAATGATGTATAGATTTTATCATTTTTAATTATTTTCGAAACTTTAATTAATTAACTTTATTTTAAAATTACAATTATTTTAAAGTCTTTAAAATGAAATATATAAATAAATTGATTACCATCATGATGTTACCTACACAAATTTAAATTATTGAGCTAGGACAAATATCTTATTTTCATCATATCTTAACTCTTTGGTGTTTGAATGGGCTTTACTCCCTTTCATTTCTCCATATCATCTACTTTCTTTTCTTACAAGATCTTTTAGTAGAAAAAGTTATTCTTAAACAAAACTGTGGATTATTCAAGCTTTTTGTCTAGCTTAATATCTAAACCTTCATTTAGATAATTAATAAAAGCTGCATAAATAGTATGATATTTAATATTAAGTTGAATAGCAAAGATGCAATGTCCTGTGAATGTACTTCTCTGAAACTCATTTCTCCAAAACTATTTCAAAATATCAAAGTATTGCTTTCCCATTTTAATGTGAATAATATCTATGGTTGGTATTTCTCTGGCGGGAAAAGGAGTGTTAAGAAAAATTTAAACATTTTGGAAGCAGTTACACCGAATTATTTGATAAAAATATAAATAATTTTTCTTGTTTTATTGGAAGGAGTGTCCAGATTATGAATATGTAAAAATAATTTTAATATTTTGAACTTTTGTTTTCAAAAAAACTTTAAACATTAACTCTCTGAGCAAGTTTCTTTTTATTTTTCATTTTTTCTAACTTTCACTCGAAATATAATAAACTATAAAAGTATATAAAAGTATAGATAGTAAATGACAAAATGACAATATAAATAGTAAATGACAAAAATGTGTACTGGAAAATGTAGTATTAAAATCTATATTTATTATTAAGAAAAGCTCTTATAGTTTCAAGTAATCATATTATCAAGTTGAAGAAGATTGAAAATTTGCCATTTTTAACACTTTCCAACATAGTTATAAAGTGTTTATGACTTTGGTCATTCTGTCTGTTCATTTGTATGATAACTGCAATAAAGATAAGCTATATACAAAATGAAATTTTAGTATATTGCTGACACCAGTGTTCATCCTTAATTTTGAAAATAAAAATTAAGGAGTTTTTATTGGCATATCAAAAACTTTTAAGGAGTTTATAGATAACACACTCAAACCCTCTACTTTATATAAGCATTATTTTCCATAAAAAATATATTCCAGAACAATTAATGCCTGCGCAGCTGCTTAAATTATAAATTTCTTTAATTAATAATACCAATATACAATCAAGTGCTATATATTAATAACATAAATAAGTATCAGATAAAACTAAAATTCGTATCAATTTTGTAGCAGGTAAATCTAAGCTTAGTATCAGTTTTACAACAGACCAATACACAATTCGAATTATTTGTAACAGTGGAAATTCATTAAAGTATTTTTTTATCACAAATTTGTATATATAAAAAATCTGTAGAAGAATAAACAAATGCTCACAAAATTTTCATTAATTAATTTTTGCTTTTTATCTATTGTTTAACATGTTATCCATTAAAAAAATATATCTATATACACTGAACTGACTGACTGAGTGAGTGGATGATGTATCAAAATTACACAGCACTTCCACTATAGTTAGAATCTTGGTTTTGATGTGATCTAATCCGTCTCAGCTTTAAGACTAAGGGGAAAATCTAAAATTCCAAAATTTTAAATTGGGGGTGATGGTGTAAAGAAATAATAAAAAATAAACTTAAAACCTCTTTGCCTAATTATCGAGCACTTTCACTAGTTAGAATCTTGGGCATTGTAGCCCAGTGGTTAGCGCGTGGGAATTGCACTCGGTAGGCCTGGGTTCGATTCCCTCTGCTGCCCCAAAACTGCAACCGTGTTCACACGGAGTACGATCATGTTAAACATGTGGGTCCGTAAGTCCTTCAGAGAGGTTGGAGGTAGGGGAAGGAGGGTACAGTCCCTGTGGATGCCTCCTCCATTGGGTTCCGATCTAAATTGGGTAGCTCTTCCCGGCCGTTCACAATCTGGACACCATGTCCTAGTTTCTTTCCTAAGCTTCTTGCCAGTTTTATTGGATGCATAACATACAATACATCACCTAGTTGGCTCTTTTTTGCAGGGTATAGGATAACTTACGCTTTGCTGAAATAAGATTGAAAGCATTTGAGGCCACCATTGCTCTGAATGTGAAATCCCAACAAAACTGTGTTTCTGCATTTATTTTATATGCGTTTACGAAATACTGCCTCTAATAAAATTTAGTTTGTAGGACTACTACTGCTATCTAGTGTAAAAGATTGTAAACACAGTTAATATCTCATAAAAAAAATCATATGACGTGTTATTTCCGTCAGATACACAGGAGTCTTGGCTTTAAAAGTGCTTGACGAGTCTACCTCATCAACCCGCTTAGAGGCAGTGCAATGCATGACGAGTTGAACTCGTCAACAACGCTTAAAGGGTTAACTACGGAATAATGAAAATTAAATATATTAAAAACAGGATACTTAAAGATTAAACGATTACAAAATTACATTAGATAGTATTATAAACAGGAAATTTAAGAGTAAACCAGTATTAAATACAAATACAAAACAGGAAATGAAACAGGCCCAAATTTCAGCAAAGCATAAATTACATCAAACTGAAACATCATAGATAATCATATGGAGGTTTGATACAGATAAGAGTCGAGAACAAGTCACCAAGCGTAATTTATAATATGCACAAGAACAAAATTACAAATGGAGTCATGGTACAAATAAATACACAGGGATTCATAAAGAAAAATATTATAAGGGTTATTACAACTAATTAATAGGAAAGTTTTCAAAAAAGGGTTGAAAGTTATTGTTAATAACACATTGGGCAAGAGCCACAGAGAGTTTACCATTCTTGATGTCACGAGCATGTTCAGCTAAACGGATACCGACAGTATGTTTAGTACTACCAATATAGAACTTGTAGTCATTATCAGGAGTTAAAAAGGGTACAACATACACTCCAGCATGGTTTTTAACATTATCTCTATCCCTAAATTTATCCGTACAAATGCGATTGATTGGCGGATTTTTTAAGTTTAGAGATCCTAGCATTAATAACCGCAAACGGGAATTTTTTAACCTGATTGCAATCCATCTTGGCAATACACTTCTGCATGGAGTTAACATAATCAACTTGATTGGCAAGAACAAGTTGTTTAGTCTTATCAGCTGATAATATAACTAAGTTGGAATTAGATTTAATTTTATTAAGTTCCGCGATTTCAATATGCAAAGGAACATCTAAAACAGTATTATGTTTATTTTTACTTTTAAATTTCATCTCATTTTGAAAATTAGTAATAGATCGGTACATAATAAAATGGCCTCTGTCCTTATGGCCTTGAGCTACATGAAATAGAGCATCCTTCACAGGGGAAATTAAATTGACAAAATTAGAATTAACAGGGGGGGTAATCAAATTTTGGGTGTCTCTCAAAGGCAATACATTGAATTGCAGAAATAGCCTGAGAAGTACAATTCACAAATGGAAAAGGAATAGGCACTTTAAGCTGAGAAAAAGGGTTAGGTTTAAGCTCCACAAGGTCAAGATGAGAATATTTAAAAGTAGGGTGCTGAGAAAATGACAGAACATCATTCATCACAGAAGTAACATGATTGGGAGTTCAATTAAAATTATGCAAAGGCTTGGGTTGAAAAACTTTACAAGGATCTTTAAACATTTTAAATTCGTTAGTCCAACTAGAAAGTTTTTTAACATGCTGAAACTCTAAATGATTACAGAGGTGGATTAGACGTATATGCACATACTCAAAAAATGAATCCACAATGGTTTGATGGGAACAGGAATTGAATTCACTGTACTAAAAATAACAAAAACACTCACAAAAGTTTATATCAATACGTAAATCTCAAATAGCATTATAAAGCAATTTAAATTCGAAGAGATGAATAATTAGCTCATCAGAAACTTTACTAACATGTATTTTGATATGGCAAGAAGGGGGAATAATATGAAAACGTTTACAATAAGTCAAAAGTTAAGCCGACAGAGCAACTTCGTCAGTTTAAGTTTAAAAAACTTATTGCATGAAAAAAAAACATTTGCATATTATCTAAAAGCAGCACAGTAACTGACAAAGAAGGGAGAAATAAAATATTCATAATTAATAATTAAGAAGAAATTATTTCGTTTAGTGAAATATTTATTCATTTATATCCGAGAACTATAAAAATAACCTGATAATAATAAATGAAAAGAGTCCAAAATTATTGGGATAATTTATGCATATAGTGCATATACGCACGGATCAGTATTTGTTTGCTCCTAGGATGTTATATTAAATTTATCGCCTTGAAAGTTCTTAGAAATTGTTTCTTGTTTTGCTTAATTTTTAGATTTCTTTTCTGTGTGCATTTTTCAACCTAATACTGTATTTATGTTCTCTTAAATTAAAAGTATGTATTAATATCACTTACGCTACTTACGGGCAATTTCTACTTTTTTGAATTATCGTAATTTTTGATTATGAGGATTTCAGCTAAAGATGCATTTAATTTGAAAAATAACTACAGTAATTTGAATGAGGTAATTTTTAAAACGAAGACAATATTCAACATATTCACATCTCGCCGCTTTAAAACCCCTGTTATTTTATACACTTGAATTCTTTAAATGAATTATATCAGATCATAAAAATGTCATTTACATATATTATATTCTGCGTTTAAGTTATGGAGTAAGAATTCAATAGAATATAACATTCTTTGGCATTTGAGTATTTACAACGAAAGTTAATAGGAAAGAATTTAGTTTTTAAAATTAATTGGAAATCAATTAACATTTATTTTCTAAACCAACTGTCTCACATGTAGAGCTCCAAACTTTCTTATTTTTATTTTAAGTTATCAGAAAAAATATGATGAACCTCAAAGAATTTTTGTTCTTTCTGGTAAATAAAAAGTAAAAAAAAATACTGTAAATTTCTTACTTTCTAAATTATTTCAACTTTTGAGTATAATTGAAATTATGTTACTATTTAATTGGAACTTTTAAATTTTGCATTTTAAGCTTAAGGAAAGTACATGTACTTTCCTTATATTTTTTTTATATTATACTTGTAATGCGGTGCACAGAAATGACCTCTTAGAATATTTTTTCTAGCATATAACTACAGCCATATTCATACAAAATTTTATTTCAGTCGGTTGAGTAATATTGTAATGTTGTGAAAACAACATTTGCTCAAATTACGAATGTCTAGTGAAAAATAAAAATAATAATAATAAATTGCGCCGTTATTCACTGGATCGAGTAACAAGAGCCTAACTATGTTCAAAATCTGAATTCATTTGGTTGAGTAGTTTCGGAGAACAGCAGGTTACCTCGATTTAGCAATATGACTGACAGAAAGATCGACAACAAAAAACTAAAGAATATTTATTTTGTGTTAATCAGTCCCTTTAAAAACATATAGATCTTTAACCCTTTCACGACGGAGGTATTCCAGAACTGCCGTGGCCCAAAGGACAGAGCGTTTCGCTTCTGAACTGTTCCCAAAGGACGGCAAATTTTTTGAGCTAAGCCTAACTCTCGAAAAAATTCACTAAAAATCACCTATTCAACACAGAAATCTACTTTTTTCAGGAATAAAAGAAATATTTATTTTCTATTTGATGTATATTGTTCATACAAATCTGAATACGAAATACATAGTTGCTCCCATTCTTTTATCCGAAATAAACGAATAATTTCACTGCCTCTAAACCCCCCCCCCCCCCCAAAAAAAAAAAATACTCTCTTATATTCCTATGATTCACCAACGAAATCATTAAGCTGAAATCAAAACGAGAACCGGAACTCAATTATAAAATAGAATAGCTCATGCTACGAGAAGTGCTCTATTTATTTATATTATATACAAAACCATGTTTCACCACTCCAAATGGAGAAATGATTAATTGGATCCTTCCTATGCCAAGGTCAAGTATCTGCAAAATACATTGGAGTTGTTCGCACAGACATTTAATGCCATCTAGCAGACAAATAAAAACGTTCGACATAAAAACGCGCATACGTGGCACCTTTGTTTTAGGGTACAGTTTTCTCTGCCATAAATGCGTGGCAGCCGTCCTTGAATGCAAGTTTGAAGCCAATGCAATAATCAATGGCAACCGTCGTGAAAGGGTTAAAAAAGATATGTGCGAATACTTACTTCTATTTAGCGAGGGAAGTATAATAAATATCACAACAAGAGCTACAAAAATATCCTTTCTACATCTAATCTCTTTTCCTGCAACACATAGGAAAGGAAAAGTATTCTGATGGGGGTCAAAAACCGGACGCTTGGATTTTGATAAATGTACCAGTGTTGAACATCCTTGAATACTAATCAACCATATTTTTAGTGATGTCTGTCTATCTGTGCAGTGTTTCCTTTAGGACGTTTTGTCTGGGGGGGGGGGGAGAAAATGGAACCTCAAAGGGGGCAAATTATCTAATATAATGTTAACTAACTACTATATAGAAGTAATTACTATATATATATATATATATATATATATATACATGGAAGTAATGACTATATATATAGCAAATACTTATATATATAGCAATACTATATATATAGCAAACATTGCGAGAAAAACTTGCTCCGGCTAAACAAGAGGATGAAATTTTTTAAAATAATGTAAATTGAATTATAGCTACAAAATTTCATTCTGAAAATAGTCAATAACGAAATAAAATTATACTAATAATCTAAATGCTGCCACATAAGAAGTGGAAACTAGGTTAAAATTCACAAAAGTATTTTATGAGTTTCTGAATTTATTAGCATTTGGCCCTGTAACATAAAATGTATCTGGGGGTGGGGGGTTGTTGTTGATTGTTGAGACCCAGACCATCCGACCTACCATGGGGGTGGGGGGTGGAGGATGTTTCCGAAAGGGGCTTAGAAATAAAATACGGCATCCATTTTTTTTCCACTCTGTAAAGGCCATGATGTTTAAGATAGTTTAAATTTATATTTAGGGTCACATACATCGTAAAACTGCTTTATTTTTACATATTATCTGTGTATCTAAATTATGTACCAATGCAATTACAATATTTTTTATTTTAAATTATCACTAAACTTTGATATTTTTTTTACAATGAAACCTAATTCTAACATATGCAAAATGTAAACAAATTAAGTGATTGTAAGATGAGTTGTATAAGAATTGTTGAATTTTTTTCATGCAAAATTAATTAGCTCTGGAGTCTGGAATATAAGTGATATGAATGAAATATTCATTGATTTTACATAGAGAGACAGACGACTTATATTTTAATGACATCATTTCAATAAAGTTCATTTTGTGTAACTAACATTGGCTGTTTCGATAAAGTTTAAAGTTTTCAAGTATAATAAATTTTTGTAGTACTGTGATAATTTTAAACATATCAGTGCTGAATGTATCCTATTTTAGAGATGTTTAAATAAAACTGCATTTCAGTTGGAAAGTATTTCATAATCAATGCTTTATGCATGATTGATCTTTCTTGTTCAAGTTTTTAATGTTCATATCTAAAAAAATAAAAGAGCTAGCTGTAAACAATAAGCAAGAATTTGTAACTCTTTGAAAACCCTACAAGTGTATATAATTGGATTTTGGATTGATTGCTATTTTTTTTAAAAATACTTAAAAAGTATATGTTCCAACGAGTCCCCCCATACTTTCGCTCGAAGTATCTTCGAAACCATACAACATAGATATAAATAGTAAGGGATGTAATGAGTGGGTGTTGCCATTCGAAAATTTCGAAATTTTTCACTGTAACCGTAAATGTGAGAGCTCTATTGTTTGAAATCATCACAATCTCGAATGCATACCTTCAAATAACAATATCTGAAATTTCCTTTCATTTGGTTGAGCGGATAGGCCACTAGGGGTTCATATATCAGGGAAGTTCTTTTAGAACCACCTTGTATATATATTTCAGTAATTTTAGTCATTTATTTCAGATTTTCATGATCTTTGCAGGTCACAAAAATAGGTTGTTTATTATATTTTTCCGAATCACCCAAAATCTAATCAGCATCAGGGGTGGATAGGCCACTAGGGGTTCATATATCAGGGAAGTTTTTTTAGACCACCCTGTACTTGTTCTTCATGTAATTTTTAACAGCAAAGTGAATACGTTTAACCCCATGACTCTAGGATGAATTTTTTTTCAAAATATTTTAGTTGTTTGGAAAAATTTAAAATGCAGGTTAAGTTGTTAAATGAAATGAAGATGCATTAAAATGCAAATCAGAAAAGAATCCATGCTATTTCCTGCAATTAAACTCAATTTAATACATTATGGCATAGGGATATACATAAAGCGAAGGTGCGATGTTGTAGAATATTTATTACAGTGGTAAGCATAAAACATAGAATTATTTACAAGAACATACTAACTATATTTACAGGAATATTACATAGATTATAAACAGGAACATTATTAAAATAGAGCTACATCTTAATGCGCGTGCAGGTAGCATCCGAAATAAGAATGTTCGAATGATGCTGATAAAGTTGTGAGGCTCACTTATAAGAGCCAGGGTAAAAGTGCTGCGCATGTGGCATATGCAAATTTAGAGTCTCTGTGGAGAGCAAGAAAGTTTTATGCTAATTACTTGATCAGCCTCTTTATGCAAATCACTGTAAAAGCTTCACCATAATACACCCCCCCCCCCTCATTATGAAGGAACTGAGAGTCTGAAATGAACTTGTCTTCCATACCTGGTTACTGTAGAAGTTGAGGCAGTGGTGGAAGATGATTGGTTAAAAACTGGTGTAGATGTTTCCTTTGAATCTTTTAAGGGTTTTAGAAGAAATGCGAGTTTCAAACGATCAATACAGATGTTAATTTTTCGTCTGCATATATCCACTGTGTAAAATTTGTCTGTGCATGCACACACTGAGACAAGTCCATCGTATGAAGTCTGCAACGGTCAACGTATGAAGGCATTTTGTACAAAAACATGAATTGGCTTGGGAAGTTCCTTGTGGATAAAAACATCATTTTTTTAATGATGTGAAGTGGGAACTGATCTTAGTCGTTGCATTTGCTGTCTTAATTGCAAAACAAATTTATGTGCATGTTTTGGATGTCATGTAGGAATTCACATGGCAATCGTAAGGATGTGCCATAAGTTAATTCTGCACTTGAAGTTTTTAGGTCTTTTTTTTTTTTCAAAATACATTGAAGTTAGTTCCATGGACATTTAACGCCATCTAGTAGACAAAATAAAACATTCCATATGAAAGCACGCATACATGCCACTCGCCGCTTACGGTCAAGCTTCCTCCGTCACAAGTGCGTGCCGTCTGTCCTTGAATGCAAGTTCGCAGCCGACGTGCGCATGCCAATCGTCGCGAAAGGGTTAATACAAAGAGAATGACCTTTTCATACTCACACATAAAATCTTTCTCAAAACAAAATTGACATTTATTTAATATCCAGTAAAAATAAATGACTATTGACAAATTATTTGATGTCAAAATACAAAACTATTATAAAAAATATATTTTCTCATAAATGAAATGGATTAAATCCGTGAGAATGGTATTAACAGATTGGTATATGGAAAGTGAACATATTTGAAGATACTTACTATATTTTTCAAGTGCAAAGAGAAAATGTGAGGGGTGGGGAGGGGTGAACAGGAAGCTAGAAAAGGATGGCAAACTTGACAGTTCATGCATGCAAATGGTGTTGTTGAATACCATTTCAAGTTTGTGATCGGCTGGAAAACGGTTCATCGCTAGCCCCAGATGTGTCCCACAGTAGCATGTTTAGTATAGATATCAGAATCAATGTCAGAACATCACAGAAGTTAAATACCAATAACACACTTGAAGAGAGTAATTAGTACCTATTTTATTAAATTAAAAATAAATTGCCTAAATGTAATCAAGCAATCTTATGTACAAATTACATGGAATCAACATTACAAGCATTGCAAATATTAAGTAAATTGGATTACTTAATAATCATACAGTATGATTACCAGTAATCATGATTACCAAAATAATTGATTACTTTGTAATTAAAATTAAGGTATCTGTTTAAGTAATTGATTACCAAAAGTAATTAATTACCCAACTTTGGTCTAGAACCAATAATTAAAAAAAACTTCTGCTGTTCACTTTTATGAAACATCCTGTATCTTTATAAAAATGTATGAAATTACTTCGGGAGATCATAAAGCATGCTTATCCATCAAAATTGTAAATTTAAAAATCTTTAGAAAAACAATTATGTCTCTACAATTGTATAGAGAAAGTAAAATTGACCACCATTTCGATAGCATAGACAGATTTTTTCACTATGAACTTCTGTACTCTAAAAAGTATAAAAAATTTAGTCTCATTTCAGGAGAAAGGGAAGGAGGATGCTACCTTTAGATGGTTCTAAAGGGTGTTACCTTTAGAACCATCAAGGCATAGGTGTAAATTTATAGAAAAAGTTTAAGAGACAGTCAGTGCAGTATTTAGGAGGGATTAAAAGGTTTAAGACCTCCCCATTCCCTGAAATTTTTTTCACACTCTTTATATGACAAGCAACATATTGTAGTAGGGGAGTCACAGCAGCTCCTCTTGAACCCAAAACCTAGATAATTCCAACTTTGCATAAACTGATAAGTATTGATATGTACCATGATAAGTATGTAGAGCCTTGCATTAATTTACATTGCAAAAAAATATGAAGGCCACTAAGATTGACATCTAGTTCTAGTTATAGATAAATAGTTTTGTTACAATAGAAGATAGGTCTACAAATAAAAAGAAAACAATATATGAAGTTAAGAATGTTCTATTGCACTCTCCTCTGGGACTAGAAAAGAGAAACTATTAACCTGAGGAAACCCATGTATATATGTATGTCCCCTTTATGCTGAAGCTATTAATTGGCCTAGCACCTTGCTGTGTCTTTAAAATGTAGCATTTGTTTCAGAGTTGCAAAAAACTTTAAAAAATTCAAAAGATTCAGTGATTTTTTTAAATATTTTCGAAAAACTTTAAGGGGAGGGGGATCAACCCCCATTTCAAAAAATGTATCTTGATCATCTTCTTCAATTTTGAATCTACAATCCTGATTTTTTTTTTTTTTAATCACAAATAAAAGTGTTTCAAAGAGAGCTGAGGAGTCAGAATTTATAAAAAGTCGATAGGTTTTTTCTTCCACACATTTTCAAGAAACAGACAAATTTCAAAAATCTCCAGAAAAGGAAAATATTTTTGAAAAACCTTTTTAAAAAGGGGGGGTTGGGATCGACCCCCATCCCAAAAAATGTATCTTGATCATCTTCCTCAATTTTCACTCTACAATCTTGATTTTTTCAAATCGGGAATAAAAGTGTTTAAAAAAGAGCTGAGGAGTCGGAATTTACAAAAAGTCATAGTATTTTTCTCTCACACATTTTTAAGAGACAGACAAATTTTAAAAATCTCCGGAAAAGGGCGACAAGAAGACCCCTTTGAGAAATCTAACTCACACCTTAATTCTAGAGTTGCCTGCAATCTCCATTCTTTTAAAACTGAAGCTAAACGTTTCAGTTTTGTTCTTCAAGTGTCAAAAATTTTAAAAAAATTAATAATTTTATTTTGTTACAGAATTTTTACTTACGGAATAATGAAAAAATGTTTACAAAAGAGCTGAATAGATACTCTAACTAATAGATAAGATAATAGATACCCATCTAATACAATATTCATGATCCTTTCTGGTAGGTCGGACGGTCTGGGTCTGAACAACAACAATATTCATCATATGATCTCCATACTTTATCAATTTATAGATAAATATATTTGAAATATATTTTTACACATATTTCCATATGCAAAAATATTGAAAATTTTCAAAATTAATTTTGAAGTTAAAATTTTATTTTGTGCACCATTTATCTTCAAAGTCTAACATTTCCTTGTTGCAACCACTGTTGTCAATTTTAAATGAAATAATATTTATATCATTTAAACAATTAAAAATAATTTTATTATTCAGAGCTCTAATACTGAAGCTATCTTTGAGACTTTCATTATCGTTGGCATAAGCCTCCTATATTATGGAATGTCAGTTGGTCAATGAAGTCATGAGCAGCGCTGGATTGAAACTTTAGTAAACATTTAGCGTATTATATTTGGCGATCGGTTCAGAAGAGTATTAAAAATATAAAAACTATGTTGTTTATGGAAGATAGTGCAATTGATCTAACTGTGCTATGATTGTTGAAATTGCGATTTAATTTGTGTTCAATGGACTCACTCAACATGCTCACATATTTACATAGATACATTTCTGCTGCTTTGCAACTTTTGCACCCATGTAAGAAGGGGGATGGTGGGAGAAGACTTTTTAAAATATTTATTTTTATCTATCTTAACAACGCCGCAGTTTTAATGCAATTTTCACATTATATTTTCTACTCCACAATGGATCCACTCGACCTCCTCACACTAAACTTTTCTTTTATTGAAATGAATGAAGTCTAAAAAGGGATGTAAGGACAGAAAAATTACCTTTGTATTTACTGTTTCTATCGAGGTACATTTTGTTCTTTCATTTTCATCAGCATCAGTATCTACTCTTTTCTTTTAGCTTCTATCAAAATTTTATCCATTGCTCGGTTCTCAATGCCATGTATTAATCAGACATGGATGCATATTCTCAAATGAAAGTAGTCAAATGTAGATTCTTTCCAACGAGTTAGTATATATGGAGGGAGTGCGGTCCAATCTTCCTCATGTTAGTAACATGGTCAAACATAAAGCAGAAGCAGTAGGTCAAGAAGAAGGACATTCATGATTTGGCAATTTATCGCCTAAACTGTGTTGAAGACCCAGACCGCCCGATTCATCCTGAGGACATGAGCAACTAATTGGACGGACGGCGCCTAAACTGTGTAGTGTACCTTCTGTTTTTTTTTTTTTACTTCTATTAAAAATGAGGATGAACGGGAAGTTGTTATATGTTATAAGGTTTTAAAGAATATGTATAAAGAAAAATAAGAAATAGGATTAGAATATTTTTATTACCAAAAAATTTTATTACTAAAGAATAATTTTGTTAATAAAATCAATTTCGTAAAATTGCATTGAACTACAAAGCAATTGCAAATAAAATATGATATGAAACAGATTACAAGTATATAAATTGAAGAATATTTATAATATATTTAAAAATAACTATAAAGTATATGGAAAAATTGTGTGCATGCTTGCGTAAAATGTAGAATTCTCCACTTTTATCTTTGAAAATTGTGTTAGCAGTATCCATATCTGCTTTAAGGCGTAATACGACTGAGTCATTTCTACATCTAATTTATTTTAATATATTGTATGCGTACCGTCAAATATTATTGGAAAATTTAAAATTTGAAGATAGCAAAGCACGCACTGTCAGAGTCAATAAGTGTTGGCTGGGTTATGAAAGTACACAAGTCCAGTTTTAAAGAAAAACTTTGTTCACTTTATTTGGTGAAAAACACAACTCGGCATATTACACGTACCTGGTAATTTTCCATGCCGTAAAACATCAAAAATATACTATGTACAAAAGATTTTTAGTTGTAAATGACTAGACAGAGATTGCTTGAAGCATTTGGTAGTAAGTTACTATACTACCTCTATCACTTGCGTGTATTTCAGCCACCATCACTTGGCAAAGGGAAACCAAAGGATAAAACATCAGGAAAATATTTAAAGCGGCTTCCGAACGTTTGTAAGTAAATTTAACGTTCAATACATGCTGGTCCAAACTGACCACATCTGCATCCGTTTCGACTATTCACCGTCGTCAAACGATATTCCGCAGTGCTTCTGTCAAAAAAACATTTCTGTCTGCCTGCATCAGACCATCAGTGTCTATCTCGTCTGACTTCTTCAGACGTCGGATCTGATCTCATCGATCTGTCTGATCTCGATCGACTCTTTCGACCTTCTCATTTGCTTCAAGAAACCTCTGCCCTATATATCCGAGAATGGACAGTTCCGGAAACGCCCCCGGATATGCAAATCAGATGCGTACGCATTGAGAACTGATTTGCATGAAACCTCATGTTGAAAAACGTCACGGTTCACGCCGGTGAACGGGAAGAGTCGTTCATATTAAATTTGCATAAACGCCCGTTCACAGGAATGTGAATCGCGATGTATTGATTATTTCCAACAATCGGCCCCCTCATGCAAATCCTTAAGTCTCAATGCATATGCAAAAGAAAACTTACTCTGAGAAACCAAGGTATATCAATAAACACCAAGGCCCCCAGTATCCTATCAAACATATAATGAAGGAAAAAATTTAAAGTATTATATCATTATTAAATTTAAAATAAAATGCATAAGAACTTATAGCATCTGAAAAATAGTTAAGTATTGTCGACAATATTGTAACAACAACATTTCACATCAAGTAGAAATTTATATACAACACAACTTCAATGCTTAAGTATCAGCATTCAAAAATTAAAATTTTAGTTTAAATTTAATTATAAGTATCCAAAATTTAAGTATAAGCACATTATCATATTAAACAAGTCAACTTTAAAAGATTAAGATTTTGTATAAGCATAGAATTTAAGTTTACTTTAAATTTGAGTATAAACACTATAATTCAAAAAGCTTAAAAAAATTTAGTCTATTAACACAATATAAGTATACATAATTAATACTATTAGACTGCATTGATATACCAAATATTTAAAAATACATAATGCAAGTAATTAGATAATAAAATTCCTTTATCAAAACTTTCAACACATACTTTTTACCAAGTTGAAAAATACAAAATTTTATACACATAAGCTATTATTTAGCATCATGTGGGTTATGGAAAATGGATGTATATACAAAGGTGTAAAGTGAAAAAGATTCAATATCACAAAAATTTATACTCAAGATATACTATCTTATATCAATGAGGTTTAAGATAAACAATAATGTATATATATGACATCTTTTTTTTAAAAATTCCCAAGTGGTAAATTCAATTTAGTATTTAAAAATTTCCTTAGACTAAACATTTAATCTCAAAAAGTTTTGATTTAGTTTTTAAAAATTTTATTACAAAATTTAAGTATTATTTCCTTAGTCATTGGTTTAGTAAAGTGATCTGCTAAGTTATCTTTACTATTTACAAATTTAACATTAAAAGATTCATTGACTATTAAATTTCTTAGGAAATGATATCTCACATCGATATGCTTAGTTCTATTGTTTTCAATTGGAGAGTTAGAAAAATTAATGGCTGCTTGGTTGTCGCTAAAAATAACACTGTTACTTTTATTAAAGTTTAACCCAAGTAAATGACATTCTTCAATTATGTTTTGTACCCATACCATTTCCTTAGCGGCTTCAGTTAGTGATACGTATTCAGCTTCCATGGTTGATAAGCTGACACACTTATGTTTAAAGGTACGCCAAGAAATAGGTACATTGTCAATAAAGAGTATCATGCCTCCAAGTGAAACACGGTCATCTCGGTTTGCAGCAAAGTCAGAATCTGAATAACAATTCAATTTTAACTCCTGAATGTTAGATAAATTCAACATACAGTTTTTAGTCTTTTCAACATATCCTAAAAGTCTTAACAATGCATCCCAATGCTTAATTCCAGGGTTTTCTTGAAATTGAGATAATATATTGATGGCGTAACAAATATCAGGTCTAGTCCTACTAAATATAAAAGCCAAACACCCAATTAAGCTCCTGTAAGGAAAACTTTGCATTTGCTTTATTTCTTCACTTGTCTTTGGACAATCTATTTTACTTAGAATATTCCCTTTAGAAATGGGAAGTGAAGTAACTGGATATTTATACTGTTGAAACATTTGACATACTTTATCTATATACTGACTTTGATGTATAAAAAATTTATTGTCACACTCTTTAAATTCCACGCCTAAAAGTTTTCTAATTTTTCCTAATACCTTGATATCAAATTCTATGCTAAGTAATGAAACAATGTGGTCTATGTCCCTTTGATACTTTGAGAAGAGAATTATGTCATCCACATAGACTAGCATAAGAACTTTGCTATTGTAAATATATGCACAATTACACCATTGAAGTTTTAAAAAATTTAATTCTTTTAATTTGGTGTCAAGTTCATTAAACCATTCTCTTCCACTTTGATGAAGACCGTAAATGGCTTTCTTCAACAAACAAACATAATCAGGCTGTTCCTGATTGACATAACCTTGAGGCTGTTTCATATATACCTTTTGACTCAATTTAGCATAGAGATAGGCAGATTTGATATCTAATTGGAAATGCATCCAGCCAAGCATGCATACGAAAATTGAGAAGAATGCTCTAATTAAGTTGAAGTTAACAACAGGGCTAAAAACTTCATCGTATGATTCTCCCTTTTTCTGACCATACCCCTGGGCTACCAAACGAGCTTTAAACCTCTTGATTTTCCCATTCTCGTCTTTCTTAATGGTGTAGACCCATCTACTGCCTATATGCTTTTGTGAGGTGGATGCAGGAACTAGTTCCCAGACACCCCTCTCTTGCATTACGGCCATTTCTTCATCCATAGCTTTACACCATTTTTCGGACTGGGAAGCTTTAATAGCAGCGTTGTACCCTTTTGGTATATTTATTTCAATATTGCTTGCTTCTGGTCTGCCTCTGACCCTTTTAAGACCTTTATTTTCCCGAAAATTAAACAGTTGCTGATCAAATTGTATATTCCTTTTATCACAATATTTCTTAACATCATTGTGCGACCTCAGCCTTTTATTATCTCCTTGAGCGTAATAATACACATCGGTTCCACTCCCATAGGGTCTTGGAACCGTCTTTCGCTGCCAAGCAATATCCGAGCAAGGAGTCATACTGGAGTCAGCAGGAGAGTCCGTTTCCTCACTGGATTCAGACTGATCGTCACCAGTGTCTTCACTCTCTCCTGCCCCCCCATCAGACTGCTCTCTCGGATATTCCCCGTCGGAGTATTCTGAAAGGTTATCTCTTGATATCCCTGAGGAGATATTTCTGGGACAAATTGGGTCCAGGATGCCTTCCACTACATCACCCTCATCAAACCTCACATTGCAGGTCTCAATTGTTCGTTTCTCTCCTGACAAAAATATCCTATAGCCCTTAGTTTTAGTAGCATAGCCTACCATCACCCCTTCTGTAGCTTTCATGTCTAACTTCTTTCTGAGCTGACTGGGTTTGCCTACATATGCTCTACAACCAAAGGTTCTAAGATGTTTGACTGAAGGTTTTCTACCACTGTAGAGTTCATGTGGTGTTTTAGTCTTAAATTTGTGACATATTCGATTTTTAGTGTATGCAAAACA
Organism: Amaurobius ferox; assembly: GCA_951213105.1. Classification (NCBI taxonomy): domain Eukaryota; kingdom Metazoa; phylum Arthropoda; class Arachnida; order Araneae; family Amaurobiidae; genus Amaurobius; species Amaurobius ferox. The sequence goes on from OX578141.1 coordinate 121,540,036, forward strand.
CAATATTGCTTCCGCCCAGAATCTGTCATGCAATTTGCAGTCGTTCAACATGGCTCTAACACAGTCAAATGCGGTTAAGTTGAATCGCTCTGATACTCCATTTTGCTGTGGGGTATATGTGTTAGTCCTCTCAGCCTTAATACCGATATCCTTCAGGTAATTTTTGAACTTATCATGGCAGAATTCCATCCCATTATCCGTCCGGATACATAGAATTTTAGTACCTAACTGCCTTTCTTCTCTGGCCTGAAACTCTTTAAAATGTGAAAATACTTCTGACTTCTGTTTCATGAGGTAAACAAAAACTTTTCTACTATAATCATCTGTTATAGTTAAGACATACTTGTTCCCACCATATGAGGCTGTGGGTAAGGGACCACACACATCCATGTGTAACAATTGCAATGGTTTAGTGGACCTTATCCTACCGGTGGGTTTATATGATACTCTCCTAGACTTAGCCAATTTACATGATTTACAATTTAACTTTTTGTATTTAAGCCTAGGAAGTCCGTTTACGGCAGAAACTTTGCTGGTTTGGAGGAGATATTCAGCGTTTATGTGGCAATATCGTTTATGCCAAAGACAGTTTGTACTATTAAGTTCAGTTACTGAACTGCTAGGCTTAGATATTGAACTATTCACATTTTCATTCTGCTTAGTTTTTGTTTTGTCAGATTTAAATTTAGTTTCTTTAAGATTAGGTGCTATTTTTACTTTGTCTATTTTTCTGGAAGCACTAGGATCCCTATCCTTGGATTTCTTATCCTTTTTGTGTTTCTTGTCTCCATCTCGATCCCTATCTTTAGATTGACGGTTTTCTACGTTATGTTGTTCCTGGGTACTATACTTAGGTTTTAAAAAATATAACCCATCCTTTCTTTTTGCATAAAAGAATTTCTCCCCTTTAGGTGTAAAAAACCATAGAACCCCATTAGCTCCATTAAAACTAAAATTTTGTTCCTCAAGAACAGATGCAGCTAATAAATTTCTCCTAAGTTTAGGAGAATACATAACATTTTCCAATTTGATAATACTTTGCTTATCCTTAAATTGGACATACATTTCCACCGTCCGATAGCCTCAACTGGACTTTCGACATCCCTTACTGCTAGCGACATTGAAGTGCCTTTGCACTCATTAAATTTTGAAAATAACTTAATGTTATTACAGAAATGTCGCGTAGCAGCAGTGTCTACTACCCAGCTGAGTCTATCGCTAGGATCGATTACAGTATTAGCCTCAATCTGTGGAGACCCAAGAAATTCCACAATACTAGATCCATTATTTCTACTGCAATTAGATTTAGTATGACCTAGTTTGTTACACTTAAAACACTTAATTTTACTTTTAGAAATATTTACATTATGACTAGAAGTATTTACATTAGACACATTATGAGATACATTTGGAAATTTAAGTTTAGACACTTTTACTCTATTTACAAATTTCTTAGTAGTAAAATATGCAGAATTTGAACTCACAGTTTTGGAAAAGTCACTTGCTTGCTGCCTCAGCCGGCTCTCCTCCGCTGCTAGCTCTGCTTGTATTTTGCTGAGCTTGAAGTCCGAGTCATTCCATCGATATATAAGCTGAACGATACCTCGGAATTCTTCCGGAAGGTACCGAATCGACTGGAATGCTACATATAGGTCTTCAATGGGGTGTTTCGCATCTTTAAGCCTCGTCATGGCCTTCCGCAGTCTTGAGCAAAAAATGTCAACAGGCTCGTCTGGCTCCGGCCGAACGTCGAAGAACTCATCTAGTAATCTAACCAGGTTGGCTCTGGAAGGCGCTTGAAAATGTTCTTTCAAGGTATTCCATACTTGACTAGGTTCGTCGGTGACGTTTATCAACTCCTTGTATTCCGAGGATAAACTTTGATAAATGATGGCGAGCGCTCGGTCTTTCCGGCGATAAAAATCATCGTAGTCGCGGCGACTTGCATCTTCCTCGATAGGCTTAGCACTTCCATCTACGTGTCCGAAACATCCTTCTCCCTTGAGGACGAATGAGATGTCGGTACGCCAGGTGACGTAGTTGTCCCGCGTCAGCAACTCCGTTCTACTTGCCTCCATGGCCACTCGTAGTTTTGAAGAAGCAAAAGCAAAAGTTCTTGTACACTGTTTACGTTTACACTGTTGCGTTTCGTTGTTCACACGAACTTCAAAATGGTGCCAGGTGCGGCCCCCATCTGAACACTGGAACGATTTCTTTAAAGATACTTGTACTTATGACTCTATTGGGCGTTGAACTGGCCCCGTAACCGTTTCTATTGGAAAATTTAAAATTTGAAGATAGCAAAGCACGCACTGTCAGAGTCAATAAGTGTTGGCTGGGTTATGAAAGTACACAAGTCCAGTTTTAAAGAAAAACTTCGTTCACTTTATTTGGTGAAAAACACAACTCGGCATATTACACGTACCTGGTAATTTTCCATGCCGTAAAACATCAAAAATATACTATGTACAAAAGATTTTTAGTTGTAAATGACTAGACAGAGATTCCTTGAAGCATTTGGTAGTAAGTTACTATACTACCTCTATCACTTGCGTGTATTTCAGCCACCATCACTTGGCAAAGGGAAACCAAAGGATAAAACATCAGGAAAATATTTAAAGCGGCTTCCGAATGTTTGTAAGTAAATTTAACGTTCAATACATGCTGGTCCAAACTGACCACATCTGCATCCGTTTCGACTATTCACCGTCGTCAAACGATATTCCGCAGTGCTTCTGTCAAAAAAACATTTCTGTCTGCCTGCATCAGACCATCAGTGTCTATCTCGTCTGACTTCTTCAGACGTCGGATCTGATCTCATCGATCTGTCTGATCTCGATCGACTCTTTCGACCTTCTCATTTGCTTCAAGAAACCTCTGCCCTATATATCCGAGAATGGACAGTTCCGGAAACGCCCCCGGATATGCAAATCAGATGCGTACGCATTGAGAACTGATTTGCATGAAACCTCATGTTGAAAAACGTCACGGTTCACGCCGGTGAACGGGAAGAGTCGTTCATATTAAATTTGCATAAACGCCCGTTCACAGGAACGTGAATCGCGATGTATTGATTATTTCCAACAATATGTTATAAGGTTTTAAAGAATATGTATAAAGAAAAATAAGAAATAGGATTAGAATATTTTTATTACCAAAAAATTTTATTACTAAAGAATAATTTTGTTAATAAAATCAATTTCGTAAAATTGCATTGAACTACAAAGCAATTGCAAATAAAATATGATATGAAACAGATTACAAGTATATAAATTGAAGAATATTTATAATATATTTAAAAATAACTATAAAGTATATGGAAAAATTGTGTGCATGCTTGCGTAAAATGTAGAATTCTCCACTTTTATCTTTGAAAATTGTGTTAGCAGTATCCATATCTGCTTTAAGGCGTAATACGACTGAGTCATTTCTACATCTAATTTATTTTAATATATTGTATGCGTACCGTCAAATATAAAACAATGTAATATTTACAATAATAAAATATTTGACTTTATTTATATTTTTTTATTTATAAAATGACATTTCAGAATAAAATACAAAATTATGTCTAAATTTATAAATAGGGGCTCTATTGAAATAGCCATAATTCTTAAATTGTCAAAACGTGCTCAGAAGGTTTTTGCATGTTTAATCGATATAAAATTTGGAAATTTTTTAAAAATGTTTTGCTATAAAGTATAGGAAATAAATAAGATTATAAAATATTATGGCACAAAATACAAAAATTGCATTTCATTATAATAGTTTCAGAGATTTGGTTGCTAATAATTCGTTTGTAAAGTGTTTTAAATACATATTGTTGTTGAAACCCAGACCGTCCGACCTACCAGAAAGGTGTAAGGTAACTGTTTGGACGGTCGGGTAAATACATATTGTGAAATTTGTATCCAGAATTAAATAAACAGTAAGCACAATTACAGTGGGCTAACTCAATGTGGCATAAAAATATCAAATGTTGTACATATTAAATATTAAAAATTTATAGCAAAAATTGCAGATCTATCCATCCAAAATTATTTCTAAAAATTTTAAAAACAACTAGAGCATTAGGACCAAAACTATAATTAAATCTAGGTGCAGAATTAAGTTTTAATGACCTGTAAATAGAGTTAATTTTTTATTAATGCTTCTGCATTTGTAATGTAAAGTATGTCAGTAAAAATGTATGATGTAAGTAAAAATATTTATATTGGTAGAGCTGTTTCTAGATCAAGAAGCCTATTACTTAAATTGTGATGAGGAGAATTTGAGGTTCTTTTAGAGTTAAGATTGCTCCTTTAATAGATTGCTAAGGCATGATCAAGAAGTCGGTGATTCAAATACTTTATTGGACAAGGAATATTTCTTTCTCGAGAACTAAACAAGAGTGTAATACCAAAATACTTCTTAAAAGCACTGAGAGTTTGATTATACATCCTTTGATTTTTAATTTGTGAACGGGGGGAAAATATATCTTTTTAATCAAGATGTTTATATGAAATTAATTCTAACAAGTATCAGCACATATAGAATTTATCTGGAGGGGGGTCTCAAGGATAAGATTAACAACATCGACTAGTTTGATGTCCGTCTTTGTGATTTTAAAGTGCCTCCTTGTCTTCCCCCATGGACGTCCATGCTAACTAATAATACTTATCAAGTACGATTTACTCTGAACTAGAAATGAGATCAAGCTCATATATCATTATATAAAATGCACTGAAAAGTTATGATGTAAAATCTAGCTTACATTTTCAATTAAGGTAAACTATTATTATAATATATACTTATAATTTATTATATTACTATATAACTTATATAATTATTACTATATTACTTATATAATTCTATTATGAACATAAAATTTTATCATACGACACGTCTTTATGCTCATTATCTAAACTCCTATTTTCCTTCTCTAGTTGCCAACCGTCGCCAAGTTCTACCTCAAAGGGAAAACATATGAACAAGTACGCTCTCCGTCAGAAATCACCATTGAAATAAATGTATAGGGTCACAGTCAGGAGAAAACGCGTTCTCAGGAAATTCGTCCTGACAACACCTGCCTTTATCTTTGATGCTGATTACAACCTTTAAGCTCTCTCCATATATATACTACCTCGATGATGCTTTCTCTTTTAGTGATAACTTTATACACTTCAGTCAAAAGTCGCTGAACTGTCAGTCTAAATTCCTAACCACTTTAGATACTGAAGATGGGTCCAAATTTTAAACAGAATTGTGAACAAGATCATTAACTCACAGGTGGTCAGCTATTAAAAAGCTGTATTCATCAAGGAAAACATTCCAAACAAAAGCATGGTTACTATCCCTTTGATGGCCAGAAAAAAATCCCCATTCTAGGATAGCCAGGTTAGTTTATTAACAGTATCAAATCCAGCAATTTCTTAACAAGATTCCAAGAAGATAGTTCCTTTGGGGTTGCTCATAGATCTTACAAGTACGAATATGTATATAAGGTCTATGGTATTACTAGTATATAAGGTCTATGGATTGCAAGTATATACCTAATATAATCCATGGAGTTATAAGTATATAAGGTTTATGGGGTTGCTGGATGGAAAAGATTGGCATGGGAGTATATGTCTCCTTAGGGTGTTCACCCTCCAGAAGCGATTATCTAGATTCTTCTTGATGTGTTTGTTATGCTGGTCTGTTCAGTTGTCAAATGAGGCCTGAGACATGTACCTTTTACTATACAGGATGGGTATAGGTACATATCGATGAGGGAAACCAGAAATAAGCAATAGGATAAAGAAAATGATAAAGAGAGCTGATATCTTTTGAGACATCATTTGTATCAAAACTCCAGCTTCTAGAGGCCGCTTTCATCTGCCTATTGTTCAAAAAAAAAGAGGATCTAACTTTATTTTTGAATGAATAAAATAGATTTTCCACATACTTCTCTTTATCGTGCTGAAAACACCGTTCTCGCTAGATCACCGAAGTCAAGCAGCATCGGGCGCGGTTAGTACTTGGGTGGGTGACCACCTGGGAACACAGCGTGCTGTTGTCAAATTTCGGGCGTGGTAGCTCGGTGGTTTGCATGCTGGATTTGCATGCTTCCACAACTGCCGCCGTGTTCATGTGGAGTACGATCACGTTCAACATGTGGGTCCGTAAGTCCCTCAGAGAGGTTGGTGGTAGGGGAAGGAGGGTACAGTCCCTGTGGATGCCTCCCCCACTGGGTTCTGGTCTAAATTGGGTGGCACTTCCTGGCCATCCAAACAGTTACCTTACACCTTTCTGGTAGGTCGGACGGTCTGGGTCTCAACAACAACATACTTCTCTTTTTACCCCAAATAATGAGGTTTTTGCAAATATTTTTAAAAATATATTTTTTTTTAATTTAATCAAAAGTCTCAAGCCCCTTTTCTTTGATGCATACGTTTTAAAAATAACTATGCACTTCTAGGCTGAGTAGGAGCTTTGGAATTCTGTTATATACATACATGATCAGAAGTACAGAGTACACTATATATGTAGGAAAAGTAATATATTGAAGTTAAATTCAAAAGGAGTTATTTCAAAACTTGTTAGTTATTATTTAATGTAGCTGTGGCCATTTTACTAAAAATTACAGTAGATCATACGTAAATTTGGTTATAAATTAAGATCTTACAGATAGTAGTGGTATACACTAAAATATATATGCAAAATTTTCCTTTACAGAAGTAAAATTTCATTGCTTAAAATTGAAATATAGATATAAATAGGTATTAAAAAAATGTAAATTCTAAATCATTATTTTCAAGATCTTTATATTCTGTTTAAAAATGTATCTATTTCTCTTGTAAATCAGGATTTACTATCTTATCTAATAGGCATTTATGAGGTCATAAATGGTAAATCCTGATCAATAGTAACAACTTATATAAATTATTCATGTATAAGCAAATAACAGTAATATAAAATTTATTACTTTAAATTCAGGCATAGTCATCACTTTGGAACGTGGTAGAAAAGGATTTTTATCTCCATTAAAAAATTGTGGTTGCATATCACAGAAGTGCTTATAAGCTCTAAAACAGAAAATTTATAATCATTAATAATATTCTAGCACAATTAATATGGATATACAAATAATTTTATTATATTTAAAAGGATATGTGTTAAAGTAGAAAACTATTTCTATATGTATATTTCTATATGTATAAACAGTTGAGCATCATTAAAATGACTCCATATGAGCAATCAGAGGCAGATAAAATAATGTGTATCATACCATAAAATAGAAACTCAAAAGCATTTACAGGGTTCATACTCAATTTTGAAAATAAAAATTAAGGAGTTTTTAAGGACATATCAAAAATTAAGGAGTTTATAGATTACATGCTCAAACCATTTACTTTATATCAACATTATTTTCCAAAAAAAAAATATGTTTCTGAAAAATTAATTAACGTCTGTGCAACTGTTTAAATTATAATTTAAATTATAATTTATTTTAGATAATCCCAATATATAATCAAGTGCTATATTAACAACATAAATAAATATCAGGTAAAACTAAGATTTGCATAAGTTTTGTAGCAGACCAATGCATAATTCGAATGATTTGTAGCAGTAGAAATCCATTCAAGGTCTTTTTTTATCACAAATTTACATATATAGATATTCTGCACAAGAACAAATTTTTATTAAGTAATTTTTACTTTTTATTTATTGTTCAACATATTATCAATTAAAAAATATATATCTATATAATACGCACTGAGCTGACTGACTGAGTGAGTGGATAATGTATCAAAATTATCAAGCACTTTCACTATAGCTAGAATCTTGGTTTTGATGTGATCCAATCCGTCTTAGTTTCAAGCCCAAGGAAAAAACAAAAACTCCAAAATGTTGAATTAGAAGTGATGGTGCAAAGGAATAATAAAAATGCACAAAATCTCTTTGCCTAATTATCGAGCACTTCCATTCTAGTTAGAATCTTGGTTATGGTCTCATCTTCTGTGTCAACTGAAAAATCTAATATTTCAAAAAATTCAAACTAGGAGTGAGAATGCAAAAGAATAATTAAACAATTCAAAACAATTTTTCAAAATGATCGAGTACTTTTACTTGAGCTAAAATTTTGTTTTTGATCTCATTCCATCGATCTCAGCTTCCAGATCAATGAAGAATTCAAAATTTCAAATTAGGTATAATGATACAAAAAGAAATTTGAAAAAACTTGCATCATTTTGGCTCTCAAAATGTGTGCCAATCCATTTTTTTTTATTTAACTGAAACTGTTTTTACATTCTGAACTTTTATTAAGTGTGTAGATGTCATAGTTAGTGACCACTAGCCATTAAGAATGGGCGAAGTGCAGGTGAAATTGCTCCTTTTAAAATATACTGTAACTATACATATATATATAGGTGTGATTATACAAAGAAATTTTTAAAAAACTTGCATCATTTTGGCTTTCAAAATGTGCACAAATTCTTTTTTTTTTTTTTTAATTGAAACAGTTTTTTTGATATTCTGAACTTCTGCTAAGTGTGTAGATGTCACATTTAGTGGTCACTAACCATTAAGAATGGGTGAAGCGTGGGTGAAATGGCTAGTTTTAAAATATACTCAGCATAGTAATCATTTGAAAACCTGAAATATTATAAGGGAAAAAAAAGCCTTTAGATTCAAAACACTGCACAAGAATGTTAACAACAAGAATCATCTTACTTCCACCATTATTAACTCTTATATTTGGTTAATTATGTACCATGTTTCTTTAAAATTAACTGAAATATGAAAATAAGCAAGCTTAGTCTACCTACTGTGTAATAATTAAATGATGGGAAAAAATGCGTGTGGACTCTTAGTAATGCATCATGATGCAAAATGAATTGCACAATCCCACCATTAATGAAAAAAATAATTTGTTTAGTAGAATATTTATTCATTTATATTGGTGCACTATAAAAATAACCTGATAATATTTTCAATGAATCACTTTTAAAATATTGGTTAATTTATGCATATAGTGCACATAAGCAGGAACCCTGCAGATGAAAAAATTTATGTTTGCACAGAAAAACATGAGTTGCCCCATATCATTTTATTGTTAGACAAATATTTATCTTTAAAGTTAGACTTGTTTTTGAATTCATTTTTTATTGGTTCTGACATGCTTAGTGAAAAATTAAACAATAAAATAGATCGTGATTGAAAGTTGCATATTCAAATTTAAATTATATCAGGCTAATGCTTAAAAATAAACATTATATTAAAAAAATAATTATATATTTCAATCTCATTAAGATGCTTAACCCCCTCTTTAATCCCATTAATTTCTAGTACAGACCACTAACCACAGACATAACTGTCATTCTCTTTCAGTGTTTTGACTTGTTTGTGTGATTCAAAGTAAACATTTGGTGAGAATATTGTTCTTGTTAATAAGGAACCTAGGGAAATTCTAGTGTGAATAATCATATTTGGAAATATTGGTTTTAAGACAAAAATTCTTAAAGAGTTCACATTTTCAGAATTTTTTACCTCAAATAGGCAATAAACAAAAATAATTTAGCAAAATTTAGCCTTTGTAAAGTAATAGAAACTTATAGTAATTTATCAGGCAGAAATAAAAGTGCACTACACTAATCAGCAATCTTCCAATCTTTTACTAATTTATTTTATTTCTTTCAGGAGAGGTGAAAGTGGTGTTTTGTATCTTTTTTCTTCTACCTTTGATCCCGCTACTGAAGTTCGGATTTGGGGTCAAAAAATTAAAATACACACAAAAACAATCGTAATCTCTATTTTGATAATATTCCTCACAGTACCGATTTCAAACCATTAGTTGTTTGACCGATCTCCTTTTGCATTTTGAAATTGGAACAGCAAAATTTTTAAGGAGTTTTTAAGGAGAATTTGACAAAATTAAGGAGCTTTAAGGGCCTTTAAAAACAAAATATGAATTAAAGACGTTCTTAAGAAGTTTTTAAGGACCATGCGAACCCTAATTTAATTTGCTTTTTGAGGAAGTGAAAAAATTGTATAATTTTGATTTGTTTCAAATAATCTTAAATTTTCTTTTATATTTTAAAGATTGCATTACAAAATTTGTTATTTAATTCTTTAGTTACAGGTTTAGTGAATCCATCAGCATGATTATTTTTACTACTAACAAATTTCAATTCAAGTTTGTTCTCAACTAAATTCTCAAAATGATATTTCATGTCAATATGTTTGGTTTGATAATTTTCAATAAGTGAATTTGAAAAATTTATGGCAGCTTGGTTGTCACAGAACAGAATGTTTTTATTGTTTAAATTTATACCAAATCTGCTACATTCATCGAGAATATTCTGAACCTATACTTCTTTGGCAGCTTCAGTAAAAGATACATATTCCGCATGCATTGTGGATAAACTAACACACTTATGTTTAAAGGTTCTCCATGTAATAGGCACTTTATCCATTAAAAATATCATGCCATCCAAAGAAACACTATCATCTCTATTTCCATTATCACTTATTTTTATTATGACTTATTTTGGGACCCATATTCCTCTGCTTTTAAATGTTCCTCATACTTTTCATTGCAAGTTTCTGTGGTCTTTTTCTCCTTACCAAAATTAATTCTATAGTTCCTGGTATTTAAATCATATCCAATCATTATATCCTTATTTGCTCTTATGTCTAGTTCGTTCCTTAATTGTTTAGTGACTCCTATATAAGCAGTGCTACCAAATACCCTTAGAAGAGAAACAGTTGGTTTCCTACCACAATAAAGCTCATATGGAATTTTGGATTTGAATTTATGACAAATTATATTCTTAATATATGCAAAGTATAGTAGGGTTTCTGCCCAGAAGCCTTTGTCTAATCCACTGGCATTTAGCATAGCTTTTATACAGTTCACAGCAGCCGGCCATCCAAAAAGCTGCTCTAAGTCCTCGGACGAGTCGGGTGGTCTGGGCTTTTGACAGTTCACAGCAGGAGTCACTTCAGATGAGTCAGATGGTCTGGGTCTTCAACAGTCAGGTTAAATCATTCGAAGATGCCATTTTGTTCTGGATCATAACCGCTAAGCTTTAATACCCTGTTGTTTTAGAAAATATTTTAATTTGTTATAGCAAAATTCCATACCATTATCAGTCCTTAGATTTAACATTTTTGTGTTTAAAAACCTTTCTACATGGTTTTGAAGCCTTTTAAATGCTTCAAACATATCTAACTTTTGTTTTAAAGGATAAACAAAGACTTTTCTAAAATACTCATCAGTTATAAACAAAAAGTACTTTGCTCTACCAATACAGGTAGTAGGCATGGGACCACATACATCCATGTGTACCAGCTCTGGAGGTTTGTTGGACCTAATCCTGCCAATAGGCTTAAAAGTTATTCTCCTAACATTTTCTCTATTTTGCAATTTTTATAATTTAACCTTTTATTTTTAAATTTCGTCAAGCCATTAACACCAAAAATTTTACTAGCATAAAAAATGTAATCAGTATTCAAATGACAAGATCTATTATACCAACGTTAAGTAGAATCTTTAAACTCAGTGAATTATTTGGATTAGATCTACTCTTAAATTCAATTTCATCAATATTACTAATATACTCTTTCTTTAAGTCATACTCAGGTTTTAAGAAGTATGAATTATCTTTCCTTTCAGCATAAAATAAAATTTTGTCCCTTTGTATTGAAAAACCATAATAATCCATTTGCACAAATAGAGGAGCAACTCTGTTCTTCTGAAATTGAAGCAGCAAACAAATTATACCTTAACTTGGGCGAATACATGGCATAACATTTTCAAGACAAATACAACTTATTTTTCCCTATAAATTGGCTGACACTTTTACTGTGCCTATTTCTTCAATAGGGCTTTCTACTTTCCCAATAGCTAAAATCGTGGAAGTACATTCAACTTTTTCAATTTTTGTAAACAAATTTAGATTATTACAAAAATTCCTAGTAGCAGACAAATCAATTGTCCAATTAAACTTATCTATAGATTCGTGGCCTGTTTACTACTAACCTCAGCTGAAAAAGAAATAATTGTGGGATCATAACGAAACTTCGCATGAAGGTACATGTCAGGCAGATATGCAAATGATTAGAAATACAGTGTGATTGCACATTGTGTAATGCCACCAGAGGGCACTGAACTTCGTTCTTCCTGGTGCAAAAAAAAGGGTGCACAGAGCTTTTTGCCTGTACTTAATCTGTTGCAGAGGGATGCTTTTCATTAGGGATGTCGTTAGGCTGCCATCGAAGACAATATGATCAGCTAGCAGAGTTCAAGAGGAGAAAAATCATAGTGATGATGGAAGCCGGGTGAACAGCTTGGCCAGTAGCCCGCCACCTAGGCCGTTCTGACTTTACCGTGAGGAGGTGTTGGGACCAGTGGACGAGAGAGAGAGATTGTATACATGGTGGCCCGGCTCAGGACACCCTCGGCAGACCAATAGTTGAGAAGACCATCACATCACCCGACACGCACGCACAGCACCAACTGCATCATTGTCAGCCATCCGGACACAGACAGCACCTTCACTACGGGTCCCTGTGTCTGTCCGTACCATTGTGAGGCACCTGGCTGATGGACATTTGGTATCGCGGTGCCCATTGCATGTGGTGCCAATGACACCCCATAAACCGTTGTCTCTATTTGGAGTAGTGTCACGCTCGACGGGATTGGACCGCAACCAAATGGAACACGGTTGTCTTCAACAACGAATAGATTCAATTTGGGCAGTGATGCCAACCGTGTATGTGTGTGGAGGTCCCGTGGTGAACGCCTCAATCCTGCCTTCGCTTTACAGCGACACACAGCTCCCACAACTGGTATAATGGTATGGTATGCTATCGCATATGACACCCAGTCACCTCTAATATTGATCCACAGAAAAATGACAGCCCAGTGGTACGTTCATGACATCCTTCAGCTACACATATTGGCACTCATGGCAGGGCTTCCAGGAGGCATTTTTCAACAGGACAATGCTCAGCCACACACAGCAAGGGTGTCATAGGAATGCCTCCGCCATGTTACCACCCTTCCCTGGCCTGCCCGATCCCCAGATTTGTCACCAATCGAGCATGTCTGGGATCACTTGGGATGGCAAGTTGGACAGCCTACAAGTTTGGTCGAACTAGAAGTGTGCTTACAACTGTGGAATGATATGGCACAAGACACCATACAGGACCTGTATGCCACAATGCCTGTCCATATCGCATCTTGTAATCATGCTAGAGGTGGCCCAACAGTGTACTAGAACCTCCATTCATTTGTAGTTTTTCATGTAATAAATGATCCTTTTGCTTTGATTCTGTATCACTTACTCATATCAATGTTACACTCACATATATATAAAACTTCGTCCGATTCTGACAACTCTTTTTTGGTGTGCAAATTTTTATGGCAATGAGTGTATTTACAATATAAGTTTCTGGGAAAAGATTTATTTACACTTTTACAATTTACTTTCAAATACCTGAATTGGCTACACTTAAAACAAGGGCCTAATTAACTTCTCTAGCATTTTTAATTTTACTTTTATTCTTAGGAATTTCATTTTTAAAGTTAAATTTACTAGGTTTGTTTTTACATTCAAAAGAGTTAGATCCTTTTACATATAAATGCTCAATGTTTGAATTAGAATTAAAATTATAATAAGATATGTTATTCACATCTTTAGCCTGTTGCAGGAGATGTCCGTCCTCTGTTACCAATTCCGGTTCTATCTTGGTTAACACAATGTCTTTTTCATTCCATCGGTAAATGACTTGGCATATCCCCTGGAACTCCTCTGGTATGCAACGGATCACTTGAAATACTACGAAAAAGTCCTGTAAAGGGATCATCTTTAAAACCTTGTTTAGCCCCTCGAACTTACAAGCAGAAAACAAAAATCTCCTCACTTTGTTCTGGTCATAAATCTAAAAAGTCATTTAGCTGTCTTACTAATGTTGCATGAGTAACAGTGCAAACTTAATCCATACATCCAATGGATCTGTCAGCTCCGAGAGCAAATCATAGTACTGCGGCCCTAGTGCATAATAATTTATTGAAAGAGCTCAATCTTGCCTCTGGGTATAATCACTTTACCCCTCAGTGAAGAGAAGTCATCTAACTACAGCTACGATCTATCTATGAATGAGTAGCAGCCTTCACCTCTTAATGTAAACTTAATCCCATCCCACCATGTCACCCAATTATCACTTTTGAGCAACTCTACTTTCTCAGGCATCTTTATTAGTGATGATGTAGCACTTAATTTATAAAGTCAAGTGGCAAAAAAACACTGGCATAGTGACCTCCCCTCCCCCCTCCCCCCAGTCTCTGCCTTCTCACACTCAGATAGATCATTGACCTCTTGAACTCAGATAATATACATTCATTAATTCGGAGACTTCAAAGCAGGAAGTATAAACACTGTAGTTGCTTTGCTTTGATAGGATTGGCACTGACTGGCCTGTAACCAGTATCAGATAAGGAAAACTAGAGCAACGTATGTAAGCACAAATAAAACAATAATGCAGCATACAACTGTTTCGAGGATATGCTGGACATAACAGGAATATCCTGACAAAACAAATCAAGTCTGAACAAGAATAAATGAGACCCAGCAAGATAAAAAATAGGTTAAAACATCACATGAGTCCCAAAAGAATAGAAAATAGAAAGTGCAAATATTTTTACAGGGCACTCAGCCAGCCAGTACTCAATCAAACATTTATCCTTCATTCTTTGAAAGTTTGTTGTACTATGGATTTGCTCAATTATGAAGTTAATTATTATTTAAAAGATGTTGCTGTCGTGATTTCTCTCCTAGCATTGTTGAGCATACAATTCAAAAATTTTCTAAACAACACTTTTAATGATATCAGTGGTATTTTGGATACATTGAATTCCATTGATCCTTGCATTCAGTTTACCTATGAAATGAAAAAGAACAATCATCTTGCACTTTTGGATGTTGATCATCCGCAATGATGATGAATGTTTCACTATGGTCTTTCATAAACTTTTTCTGGTCTCTTTACCTCCACATAAAAATTCCTGCCATCCGCCTAACCAGAAAATTGCTACATTCAATATATCTGTCTATTGTACTTTGAATGTTTGTTCTGCTATAGATTTATAGATTTACTCAATTCTGAGATCAATACAGTGGTGCATCACTAAAGGTGGTGCACTATTCAATTACAGTAAAGGATCATTTATCTGGCATCCCAATATCTGGAATGCTCGCAAAATCAGAATTAGGCAGAATGATGCCAAAATGTTGAGCAACACATATAACAACAAACATATTTTTGGCAAGAATTGGCCAAATAGCTTTTTTTTTTAAATCTTGTCAAATGATCAGAAGTGTTATTTACTGTCAATTTTTTCATAATTTCTAGAAAAGCATCCTCATAATATGAATTATGGTTTTTCAATGTTTTTCTACAAAAAACTGCTATCAACTGCCAAAAATTTACAGTCACGTGTGCTGTCAATCCATGCAACAATGTACATTTACACCCACATAATTCATTAACTAATATCTCACTTTTTGTTAGACATAATGCATTATATGCTTCATAAATCGCTAAACGGGGCATCGAGATTTTTACCTCCGTATAGCACCTCTTGAATTACAAAGGGCTTGATCGTACAATTCAAAAATTTTCTAAACAACACTTTTAATGATATCGGTGGTATTTTGGATACTTTGAATGCCATTGATACTTGCATTCAGTTTACCTATGAATAGTTCTGATTAGATCTGAGAGATATGTCTAATGTTTTTTTCACCAAAAGAAAATTGCAAAAAATTATTAATTTCCAAAAATTTATTACAACAAACTTCACTCTACAATGCATAATTTATGTAGATTTCTAAGTATATCACACCCACATTTGTACAATACAATTTTAGTCTGATATTTTCTTTATATCGAATGTTTAACCCTTTGCAGATGGTTGATGCGTCCGCACGGCGACTGCGAACTTACATTCAAGGACGGTCGTCACGCATTCACGTCAGAGAAAACTTTACCCTAAAAGACAGTGGTCATGGATGCGCATTTTCATATGGAACGTTTTTATGTGTCTACTAGATGGCGTTAAATGTCCATAGGAACAACTACAATGCATTTTGCAGATACCTGACCTTGGCATAGGATGGATCCAATTAATCATTTCTCCATTTGGAGTGGTGAAACATGGTTTTGTAATATAAACAAATACAGCACTTCTCATAGCATCAGTTATTTTATAATTGAATTCTGGTTCTTGTTTTGATTTTAGCTTAATGATTTCGTTGGTGAATCATAGGAATGTAAGAGTATTTTTTTTTACGTTTGGGTTTTAGAAGAATGTGGGGCAGTGCAATTATTCGTTTATTTCGGATAAAAGAATGGAAGCAACTAACGAGTATTTTGTATAGAGATTTATATGAAAAATATACATCAAATAGAAAATAAATATATTTTTTATTTTTGAAAAAAGTAGATTTCTGTGTTGAATAGGTGATTTTTAGTGAATTATTTTCGAGAGTTATGCTTAGCGCAAAAAATTAGCCATCCTTTGGGAACAGTTCAGAAGCAAAGTGCTCCGTCCTTTGGGCCACGGTAGTTCCAGAATGCAGCCGTCTGGAAAGGGTTAAAAAAGTGTTTTAAAATCCCGATTTCTGAAATTAATTTAAGTTATCCTTGCCCAAAGTGCCGAGAAAAATAATTAGCAGATAATAAAAGTAATTTAAAACCAATCTCCTTTTGACTTCTTCAAACAGTGCATTTACTGAAGAGACTCCGATTTGTACATTTTCTGCCGATTTTCAGGCAAATATGCTCTTGGTCCATTTTTGCTCTTGGTCCATGGGAATACATCAAATTTTTATACATCCTGTCAAAATGGCTGTATTTCAAGTGTCTAAATTGTTGTTTTAATACATCTTTCTAGAAAATAACTCTTTATTTCATTAACTACATGTTTGATAAGTAATTTTCGAGCATAAAACATAAAATTATTAATAAAATCTTGGTCAATATGAACACATTGCAAAAATTGAAAATGTCTTTACAGTAAAACAAAATATAATGAGGACTATTACAGGGTGCCCCAAAAAGTTTGAAACACACTTTAATTTTTTACCTGTTGGAGATAAGTGGGCAATGTAAATTGCAAAGATGTTAAAAATAAGGTAGGGAATAAGACTATATAAATGAAATATTCCTCCTATTAATTTTCAAAAAGATACACTTTTTTAATTTTTATACGATCCCCTTAGACAAAATTGGTCAATCAGAAAATTTTTATTTTTAATGCAACAAGATCATTAAAAAAAAACTGCATATCTGTATCTTTAAAATCAACTGAATTATGATAAAGGAAAAAATCTGACTTATGCCATTTTCCCGTACCATGTGAAAAGCTGTTTCATCAGTGAAAATAGGAATCATAAACAAATTGATGATGGAAATTGTTTAGATCAAAAAAATATTTAAAAGTACTTAATTTTGAAAAAGTACTTAATTATTGAAAAAGTACTTAAGAATTCGTGATTGCATCGTGAGCCTACATGGAATTCGCAGAAATGTCTCCTATGTATTATCATCCAGTTTCATCTTTTATTGTGATATGTCACAAATTTATATTTCTAATTTGATATAGGGTCCCCATTCACAATGTTCAATTTTTAATTAAATATAACTCGCTCAATTTTAAAGATAGAGATATGCGGTTTTTTTAATGATCTTGTTGCATTAAAAATAAAAATTTTCTGATTGACCAAATTTGTCTAAAGGGGTTGTATAAAAATTTCAAAAGTGTAACTTTTTGCAAATTAATGGGAGGACTATTTCATTAACATAGTCTTATTTCCTACCTTACTTTCAACATTTTTGCAATTTACATTGTCCACTTATCTCCAACAGGTAAAGAATTAAAGAGTGTTTCAGTCTTTTTGAGACACACTGTATACAAATGCTGCTTTTCATGATATTGATAAAGAATCTTTTCCAAATTGCCAACAAATAAATAAAACACAAGACATTAAAAACATACGAACTAAAAATTTGGGGCAATTGCAAACCATGGTCGCCAAGTAAGCTATTTTCATTTTAAAAGAAAGGGAATTTCTCCTTAATACTCCCCTAGTTATTCAAAATATTTTGATATCTTACATAATAAAGGAAGATGTCTATGTGAGTGTATGTGTGTGTGTGTGTGTGTATGTGCGTGTGTTTGTGTGTGTGTTTGTGTGTGTGTGTGCAGTCTGTAGTGAGAAATCTAAGTATCGTGTCACCACGAAATTTGGTACACAGGTACTTCAAGACCTGAATATATGCTCAGCAAAATTATTATTTTTATTAATTTCAAATTAGTTTCTAAGTTATTTTATATTTTATCCCAAATTACAATGATTTTGAGTGATATTCACACATATCGGTTCATTAGCAACTGAAAATATTATAACAGAGTTTTTATCTTGACACCATCGAAAAGATAAAAAAATTCTCTTTCAAACAAACTTTGAATGGAGTCCATACGATGAATAAACACGTTTTAATCAATTTTTAAAATATATACTTTTCATGTGTTTTAACCCGCTCTGATTTTTTAAATTGATGTGCCACCCAACATTTTTTTTCAGCAACTACTTAAAATATCACAGACCACACCATAAAAAAAATTTCATAAGCCCATCTGATGTTTTATTATAATTTTTTATCCAAGGCACTTCTTGCATTTCTTAAACAATTCAGAAATTCCCTACTAGTGTTGGGCCCTTTTTCATGAACTATTCTATCTACTGAGGCACCCTACACATAGGAGGGAAGGAGCTTTTTTTCTATTGTGACCACTCCACACACACGGGAATTGCATAGAGCCTCCGCAAGTGACGGGATTCCATAAGTAATGGATTTTCTTCCCATTGCATGCAATTTTCCTTGTTATTTATATGAATAATATCTCTCCCTCTGTTTTTTTTTTTTTTTTTTTTTTTTTTTTTTTTTTTTTTTTGTTATTAATAAATTTAATTTATCTCTGGCAATTTTCACTGCTATCTGTGTGAATGAATCGTTTTTTTTTATTTTGTCACTTTTATAGATTAATATTTTTGTAATTTTTTTTTTAGGTTAGTAAATTCAATTCATCTCTGCTTTAACTCCCAGGGAACAATGGGTACATTTTCTAGTTTTGAATAACATTTGCATAGTGAGACGTAAATATACAGGGTGTCCGCGAACTCTTGCAACAAAAAAAAGAGGGGTGATAGCACAGAGCAAGATGGACAATATTTGCTATAGAACCTAGGGTCACAATCCATTCATAGTGGCAGAAACATAACATGCAAAACAGGTCAGCTGCTGAAATGACATTAACAGTTATTCTTTCGAAATGAAAATCCCCACGCCACTACAGCTCATAAACACCAACAGAGATTTACCATCAACATACAGGCAGGCATTCTTGTGATCGGCTAGTAGGACCTTACCTTTTTCCAGAATGCCTAATGAGTGCCGTGTACAGTGTGTTCCTGGAACATGTGCTACCTGATTTGTTGCAGGGTGTTCCACTCACCATACAACGTGACATGTGGTTTATTCATGATGGGGTTCCAGCACACTTTTTCACTGCCGTTTGACACTTTCTAAACATGAAGTATCCCCAGCAGTGGATTGGGTATGGCAGACCTGTGACTTGGTCTCCAAGTTCCCTAGACCTGAATCCACTGGACTTCTTCTGAAGCACATGAAAGAGTTGGTGTAGGAGACACCCATGGACTCTGTTGAAAATCTTGTCATACAAATCTCTATTGCTGCAGACAAATCAACACCACACCAGGGGTCTTTGAAAGAGTGTGAGAATCCTTCCTTCACCAGTGTCGGCTATGTAACGAAGCACATGGATGGTGATACGAATGGCATTGTGCCATACATCTGCTACTTGAGTCTCTTTTTTTTCTCTAATAAAGAATCAATGTGGACAAGTCACATTTCCAGTTTTTGCCATATAAGTGGATTGCGACTCTAGGTTCTATAGCAAATATTGTTCAGCATCTTAATGTGTACTATCACCCCTCTTTATTTGTTGTAAGAGGTCACTGACACCCTGTAGACCATGATCATTCAAAATGTGCTGTATCCTAAATTTATGTTAATTACAAAATAACTGCATCAGAACTCAAAATAAGTCAAGATAGCCACAGAAAATTGGCCTGTCTTAAAACCCTTATGACAATCAATGGTTCTCAAGGCAAACACAAGAATTTATAACTTAGCATATTTGTGGAAAAGCTAAGATGCAAGTTTTGTAACGGTTATCCTGAACTGGTAAAAGTATGTGCAAAACTTGGGGATAATAATAGCGATATTTACTTTGAAGGAACCACAGTAATTAAAAAATACAATGCATAAAACCATTAAAAAATAAGGGACATATAAAAGCTGCTGAAATTTTTTTTTAATTTTATAAAAAATTTGCAACTGAAATCTAGAAATTATTTTCAATGGGCAAGTTTACTGTGAGTTAAACAGTTTTTGCCTCTAGCTTATAAAGGCTCACAGCAGTATTTGCTGCCAGTTTTAAAATCTTATTTCAAACCCTGAACTGCATATATTTTCCTCTCTATTTTCCTAATGTTTTCCATTTTTATCCCTGAAAAGGGGTTTTCAATTTATTTAAAAAATAAAGTTGATCATTTTAAAACCATGGCTGTAAAAGTATTTAAAAGTATTAATCGAAGGTAGTAAATATCAATCTTGTATGCCTCGTGTTATATTATCAAAAATCCCCTCCAAAATTTTTATTAAAAGGTGAATGTTCTCCCTAAATTCCAAGCCCTATTTCAAACCCTGCTAAATCCACTGACAACTAAAAAGGGTACAGTTGACAGTACAATGGCTTTATACCATGTTACCTCAGTAAAATTACTGACAACTGGAGCCTTTTCCTGTAAACTATCACATACACTGAAATATAAATATATTAATTATATAAATATATTAATTCGCATTTTGCAGATAAAACAAGACTTTTACCATCAATGAGATTGTGAAATTCATCCTTGTTTATGAAAATAAGGTTAAAACAATACATGAGTTTCTTATATGTTGTTTTAACCTTATTTTTGCCTTTTGGGGCCTCATTTATTCTTGTTCTGACTTGACTTGTCTTGTCGGAATATTTTTGTTATGTTTTAGCACATGCCCATCTTGTATTACTTGTCGTTTTGGATTGGCTGGACGGTTCTACATGCTGCTTTCTGATTGGCTCTCTCTTAATCCAGATCTTGGGTACATAATCCCCCTGCATTTTATTTTCATGCCTATTCCTCTTTAAAACTTTGGGTTTGTTGGTTTTTTTGCACTGATGAAGGGGATCCAGTGTATCCTCAAAACAGCTGTATGCTGCATTATTTTGTTATTTGTGCTTTTATATGTTTCTCAAGTTTTTCTTATACTTCAATGTATAATAACTGATTTTTCAAGTAGCATAGCATACCCGTAGTGTACTACAGTATGTTTAGTTAATTGATTAATTACACCTTTTTATTGGGATCAGATTGGAGACACATCCTCCCAACTACTGCTGCAGCCAAAATTTTTGGGGCCCTGTGCAGTAAATGCGCCTCCTTTTACTATCCCCTATTCATAAGTTAAAAGACCCATTTTCATAAACTGTTTTATGTGGCCCAGGGCCCCAAGCATGTAAAGCATCATTTTGTCCCTACCTGTTGGTGGTCCTACTCACAAAAGATTCACTCTCAGTTTATTCATCAGTTGACGCACATAGTCTTTCTTTTCCATTTCCTGCCTCCTTAGCAAAGATAGAATATCGTACAGGACAGAGCACCAGGCGCGAAGCGCCTTTAATCTACAATCTCATTATGTGGTTCTTATCATCAAACTGTGACATTAATTCATTGACCCGCGGTTGGAGGTTCGAGGATTTTATTTACTACTTTTTATTATTTGACCTAGCTCCTAGTGTGGCAGTTTGTTGTACATTTAGAGTTTAGACAGTTTGGGGGGGTTGATGGCGATCTAAGGGTTAGCTGGCAATTTGGCAGTTTAGGGTTTAGAATATTTTTGTAAGAAAACATTGATCACAATTTTTATTTAATTTCAGCTGTTTGAGTTTTTAATTCCGATTATCGATGTTAAGTACTGCACGGGGTCTCTTACGAGATTTGGCCTTGCGATGATCATAGTCAGGTAGACTGAATAGAAGTTCATTTGGAACTAAAGGCAGGTTGTCGTAGAATTTAAGCGCTAGCTTTTTAATTTAGGCTCTCACGGTTTTTATTTTGAAGTCTTTTCTAATCACCGAGTTTCTTAAATATCTAGGAGCTTTTCTGATACACCTAAGGATTTTATTTTGTCTTGTTTCCAAGGAGTCTATGGTAGTTTTACAGGCATATCCCCATACGGGTGCTGCATACAGCATTCCCGGGCAGATGACCGATTTGTAGATTAGTAGCTTATTATGATAACTAAGATTTCCATTTCCTATCATTAGGTATAAGGCTCCGGTGGCCATATGCGCTTTTTTGATTATATCTGTAATGTGCAATTTCCAGTTTAGGTGGGAGTCTATCGTTACACCTAGGTATTTGGTTGATTTTTCCACACATAGTGCATGGTTGTTTATATACAAAGGCAGCAGGGGGTTATGCTTCCTAGAGGAGTAGATCCAATGACATTTATTGGGGTTTAATTTTATTCGCCATTTTTCCAGCCATGTTTGGAGTATGTCTAAGTGTTGTTGTAGCTGTCTGTGCATTACTGAGAGGTAAGTGTGTCTTGCAAGTATCGCACTGTCATCTGCATAGAGTGCCAGCTCGATGTTTGAAGTCCTGGGGATGTCATTCAGGTATATGTTAAAAAGTGTTGGGCCCAGGATGGATCCTTGCGGTACACTGCTTTTCATGAGCTTGGGTGTAGATAAGCTATCTTTAATTCTGACTTGAAAGTGTTTGTTATTTAAGTATGAGATTAAAAGTTTGACTAGTGCGTTAGGGACTTTTAGAGTGATCAATTTGTATGCTAATCCACAGTTCCACACTTTATCAAAAGCTTTTTGTATATCCAGGAAAATTGCAGCTGTGGGTGTCTTACTATTAAATCCAGAAGATATGTACTCTACTACTCTCAGCAATTGATGAGTGGTAGAGTGTTTTGGCTGAAATCCAAACTGCTCCGGAATGATAATGTCATTCTCACTAAGGTGCGTGTTCAGTCTCTTAAGTATTATTTTCTCAGTAATTTTACTAAGTGTCGGTAGCAAGCTAATTGGTCTGTAGTTGACTGGAATTGTGACATCCTCACCTGGTTTATGGATAGGTATAATTATCGCTTCCTTCCCCATTCTTTAAGGATATAATTTAGTTTTAGTATTTTATTTATTAGGATGGTCAAGTAAAATATTATATTTAATGGTAGGTTTTCTTCCTCCTTAGCAATTTTTCATTGAAGTAATGCATAACCATGGTGACAGATGATAATTTTCTGAAAGGTTGCCATGAATATTTTCAGCTACAAATGTTTTTGTCAAAAGTGCAGAGTAATTTATTAAATTATGTTTACTACAATTGGCCAGCACAGATATAGCGTGTTTCATTAGAAGTACATTCACAAGCATGTCTCATCAGAAGTGCGATTGATACAAAAGTTTTGAAAGATTTTTTTTATTCGTGTATATCTATACTGTTATATCTGTGATTACAATCCAAAAGTTTGTATTCTATACAATTTTCTCCTATTCCCTACAAAAATATTTTTTCACTCTATTCAGATTAATGTAAATTACTCATAATTTCACGATCATCTTTTATTATGCTTTTCAGAAAAGCATATAAAATATTTATTATCATGTACATCGGTGTCGTGGGACAGTATTGGAATTTTCCTGTCGCCACTTCACTTCCAGAAAGTATTACCCCCCCCCCCCCTTCTCTCTTTAGAAACGGTTGACATTCCAGGGCTATGAGTAAGAGACCAGCTGCAGTGGTGAGAAAATGGCAAAGGACGCTATCTTATTTTTAAATAAAATGGACACCTGCAAGAGGGCTGGAGCCCCCAATTTTTAGCCAACCCTTTGGAAGGGGCCAAATCCAGTGATTCGAGGGAGCCCGGCGACGTCACTGCATTTATGGGTTTTCGAACCTATAGCGGCCAAGCGTCAGCTATGGAGCCCGGCCAGGGGGCTGTCCGAGGTCCCGACGAGGAGAAGAAGAGTGGAGAGAGAACTCAGTTGGTATTTTTGGAAGTTAAGTGCTGGTCGTTCTAAAATCGACGGAGGTCATCCGACACGATGCCGTCCTGCCCGTGCCTAAAAGGGGTAAGTCCTTTTGTCCTCTCCCACTGCAGACTGAGTATCAGAGAATAAAGTTTTAGAGTAAAAAGGGAATCTAACAACTTAACTTGATAATTTAATATGATAATTAAAACTAGAGAGAGAGGAGAGATCATGAATTTGAAACTGAGCATTGTCTTAATGTATACGACTGAGCAACTGTAAATATTGAAGAAATTTTAAGGGGTTATTTGTGTGTTTTAAATTTTAAGTAACAAGTTTAAATATAAGTATTTTTAAAATAAAAGATTTTATTAACTTTTAATTTTGTATTTATTGTGTGTTCTCGTGATGCATTTTCCAATTAATCAGAACCTGGAGATGTGCTCGGTAATCGAGCAAGTGGCGTGCAGAAATACGATTAACGGCCAATGTGTAATTGTAAGATTTCAGCGGAGCCACGCCACATATTATGGCGCCGAGACCAGTCTTGTGCACAGTTATCAAAGTGCCTCGATTAATATCCGACTGGATAATTTAATTATTCAAAATTCAAAATTCAGAGAAATTTTTTTTTGTGAAATGAATATGCATCATGGGACCTTTGTAATGTTGTAAATAATAAGTGAGTTAATATTTAGTAATTTGAAAGTATATATAAAAATTGTACAAGATGCCGGATACAAATAGTACAGAAGCGCCCGAGCAGGGAGGCGACAATCAAAGTCGTTTACAGGGGTTAACCTTTTTACTTGGGGTATTCGAAGGAAATGCTGAAACAGACTGTAAAATATTTTTCGATCAATTTGATTCGATAGCCAAGCTAGGAAAATGGACCGAACCAGAAAAACTTGTAGTATTAAAGTCGCGTTTAAAGGGAAATGCATTAAAATTCCTAGCGAGTTCGGCGGAATTACGTAAAGAAAGTTCGTACGAAGTACTAAAAGAAAGACTACTAGAATTTTTTTCACAAAGGACTAGCATAACGACACGCCAAATGCAATTTACGCTAACTAAACAATTTGAAGGGGAGAGCGTCAAGGCTTTAGCACACAGAATCAAATGTATCACGCTGACTTATCTAGAAAGTGCAGGTGATTTGAGTAGCGAGGAGTCAAAAAAAATCATTGACCAATTAAGACTAGGAAAATTTTTGGACGCACTAAACATGCAAATTAAGAGAGAGGTGCTAAAATCAAACCCATTATCCTTTGAAGCGGCGATTGTAATAGCAGAAAATATTGAAAACGCAATAGCAATTTCTCCACCTGAAACAGAAGCTGTAAACAATATTGTCACACACCCTGGACCACCGGCTTTACAAACTGAAATCGAAAAACTACGAAAAGAACAGGAAAGTGCTAACAGATATCTGTTAGAAACATTAGGCGAACAAATTAACGCACTTAGATTGGAACAAAACACACCTAAAGCTAGAACTTCTAATAATAATATCCCTAATGATATGTTTTGTCTATTTTGCGGACACACAAACCATCTGATGATAAATTGTAGACTATATAACCGGGATAACGAAATGCGTAGATCTCAGAGTTCACGCCCACAGGAGTTTAACAACCAGAGCGAAAGGCAATATATGCAAAGAGAAAGGCAGGGGCCAGCTAACAATTGCAGCCGTGCTAACAATTTCCCCCGCGGAGAATACGCAAGGCGAAATCCGGGGTTTTCACGTACATTTAGAGAGAATACATTCCCCAGAAGGTCTTTAAACTAGAGAGGGGTGGCAATTATCATAAACTCCCAGAAAACCCGCCCCAGTTAAGTTACGATGGATTTGGTTATGTTGATGACCAGGGAGACATAAAGAATGCACGAATTCATAAGGATAGGAAGGTGTATAAATACGAAGTAATTTCTGCTTTAGACGAAAAATTAGGAGAAAAATCTATAAAATTACCTACAATACAAGTTATATTTAATAAAAGGCCCGTTGCAATGATGATAGACAGTGGAGCGACGATTAGTATAATCGGAAAATAAACATTCCAAAAAATAAGAGAAATATGTCACATTAAATATTTATCTAGATCAGTCACGATTAAAACGTTGGCAGGAGAAAGGCTAAATTATATAAACGTTATACAAACGTCATTTAAAATTGAAAATAAAACCTTTAAACACATATTCTACGTTACTACCGCCAAATTTCCGCATAATTATGCTGGGATAATCGGTTTTGATTTTTTTAAATTTCATAACGCCATTATCGATACTAAACAAAACATAATAAAAATAGATAATATAATAATCCCTTTAGGAGAGCAAGAAAGCGTGCTAAATATAATTTCAGATACAGCAATTAGAACGCGCAATAAAATTAAAATAGACCCGCAAGAATCTAAACTAGTTGAAATTAATTGCACTTACACAGAAAATAAATTAGAAAATTATGATTTTGAACCTAAAATTTTAAAACAGCCTTTAAACATCAACCCAACGATTTTTCACTTAGAAACAGAAGAGACTAACCCAAATAAATTCATGTCAATTAAGAATAAAGGGTCACATAAAATTACACTTAATAAAAACACTTTGATAGGGAAATTAAAATACAATATTAAACAGGATAATGAGGAAATTCACTTTATAGATACCACTAGGAATAAAATAGAATTGGAAGATAGAATAAATAAAATAAGAGAAACTAGACGGAACGAATTACTGGAAACAGACTTTAACTTAGACCACATGCCAGCCGATCAGAGGAAAGATTTATTGAAATTATTAATGGATTACGGAGACGTATTCTCCAAAAATTTAAACACTTTAGGATGTACAGAAGTAGTAAAACCTAAATTTATTTTATCGCACCAAAATCCGATAGAAACCAGAGCATATGAAGTTCCCTACGCTTTGAGAAAAGAATTAAAAAGACAAGTTGATGAAATGTTGCAAGCAAACATAATTAGGCATAGCGACTCTAATTATAGCGTAGGAATGGTTCTAGTGAAGAAACAAAATACAGATAAATTCAGAATTTGTTTAGATATAAGACTCTTAAACAGTATCTCACAAAACTTTAATTATCCAGTGCCAAAAATCCAAGATATTATGACAAAACTAGCAGGTTTCGAATTTTACGCAAAATTAGATTTCCAGAGCGCATTTTCACAAATTTTATTACCAGAGGAAGAAAGACATAAGATGGCATTCACAAGCCCATATGGAAGATTTGAATACAACAGATTAATATTTGGACATAAAACTAGCGGCGCATGGTTTCAAAAAGCTATAGATATCGTTCTTAAAGATTTACACGAACATGACATTTACGCATATTTTGATGATGTGGTTTTAGCGGCACACACATATGAAGGATTAAAAGAGAAATTAGATCTTGTTTTTCAAAGGCCAAGAGATTTTAATTTAACATTGACACCGACCAAATGTGAATTCTCTAGAGAGAAAATGGAATATTTAGGGTTTACAGTGACTAAACAGGGATTAAGTCCAACTGATAATAATACAAAAAAAATTGTTTCTTTCCCCAGACCAAACACTGTTCGAAAACTTAAAAAATTTCTAGGCCTATGTAACTTTTATCGAACATTAATCCCAGACTATGCGCAACTCACCGCTCCACTAGTTGAGCTAACGGCTAAGCGGAATAGATTTTCATGGTCTCCACAATGCAATGACGCATTTCAAGAACTACAAAATAAATTTTTTCAACATCCTTTAGTGCTACAACCGGATTTAGACAAACCGTTCTACCTCAATACAGACGGAAGCTCGACCTCTATTTCTTCAATTCTGTTACAAAAGAATAATGAACGCTTACAACCTGTACTTTACTACAGTAAAAAACTTAAACCACACGAGCAAAGATACCCCGCAGTAAAAACGGAGCTCATGGCTATATTCTATGGAGTCAAAAATTTCCACAATTACCTTTATGGAAAAAAATTCTATATTATTTCCGACCACAGACCCCTTAAGTATCACTTAAAAATTTCTAACCCGGCTAATTTAGAAGAACGCTGGCTATTAAAACTATCTGAATATGATTATGACTTTTTACACATAGACGGAAACTCGAACATCTTAGCAGACTATCTCTCCAGAGAAAATTTCGAGAACAACCTCAGTAACATAGAAATTGTAGGGAATAAAAATAATATTGAAACAGTAAACAGCTTAGAAAATAAA
Source organism: Amaurobius ferox (assembly GCA_951213105.1). NCBI lineage: Eukaryota > Metazoa > Arthropoda > Arachnida > Araneae > Amaurobiidae > Amaurobius > Amaurobius ferox. The sequence goes on from OX578141.1 coordinate 121,568,471, forward strand.
TCCCAACTTCCAAATATCGAAGAAATACACAGAGAGCAAATTAAAGACGAAATCTTAAATAAACTTAGGAATAATATTAGAGAACAGCAGCATAGTAAAACTAAGGATTTCGAACAATATTTTATTGACCCAGAAACGGATCTATTGATGTATGTCTCGCAAGATAAAAATATCATCCGCGATAGCGCAATAGAACGGGTAGTGGTTCCGAAGACTTTACAAAGTAGAATTTTACTACATTTGCATAGCCCTCATCAGGGAGTAGGAAAACTGTACGATTTGGTTAACAAACGCTATTTTTGGGTTGGAATTTATGGAGACACAAAAAATTATGTAAATTCGTGTGAGGACTGTAGGGGACTCAAAGGAGTTCAACCCCCCCCCCTTCCTTTTCTCCCGGCCACACATTTTGTTGCCATAAACCTTTGGGTTGGCCGTGTGGTCTGGGCTTTCGACCCCCCCCTTCCCATTAGGTAGGAATGTGATCCCGCATTATCCAGGAAATTTGGTGTCTCTTGACATTCTGGGACCTCTAAGAAGAAGTAAATATGGGAACCGGTACATTTTGACTGTGGTATGTCATTTTAGCAGGCACGCGGAACTTTATCCGATAGATAATATTACGGCGGACACCATTGCAACAAAATTAATTACGTATGTAACTACTTACGGCAAAAGTGAATTTGTGTTGACGGACCGCGGGAGCCAATTTACTAGCCAATTATTTAAATCTATACTTGATAAACTAGATATACATGCAAAATTAACTTCAGCAGCGAATCCGAGAACAAACGGAATCTCAAAAAGAATTAATTCAGCCATAAAACGTGCAATCGAGTGTTACAAGCAAGACGATTGGGAAACAGCCATAGGGATTCATAAAGCATGTTATAATGCAGTTGACCACCCAGCCACAGGTATGTCACCGAACTTCCTGTTCTTTTCTCGGGACCTACCATTATTTATGGACATCGTACCAAATAACGCAGAAGAGACTCAAAATTATATACGAAACCAACCCCAAAAGCTGGAAACTATGGCCGTAGCATACAAACAAGCCTACGAAAATTTAATCCGCACACAAGAGATACAGGAGGGAAAATATTTACAAAAAGCAAAATTTAGAAAACTAGAATTAGGCCAAAAAGTTTTTGTCAAAAGCATTCCAAACTTCGGAAAAAAACGTTTTAGAGGCCCGTATAGAATAATAGAAAAACTAACAACCCACTTATTTTTATTAAAACTAATTAAAGATCCTAGGGCAAAGCCAATCAAAATAAATATAAATCGTATATATGAAATGCCTGATAGGAGACCGCATTTATTACATGAAGCAGAAATAACGGGAAGAGACTCTCAGGGCGTCTTACAAAACATTGCGCCGAACATAGGTGATGCCACCGGAATGGCTGATGATAGCTTTTTCCAGGAAATCCTCCCATTTCAACTCGAATTGGAAGAAGGTCGCTCCTCGAGGGAAACGCAAGTCTGCTCCCCCCTCCCGCCAGGATGAAAACAGGTTCAACAGAGAGAGCATATTGTCAAAGAGAGATCGGTAGAAGGGCCCGGTCAATCGACTATTCCTATCACAGAGAATACAACGAACACTGACAAAGTTAGCTCAAATAATTTAAATAATCCCCAAGTGGAGGATAACGTAGAAAATATACATGAACAGAAATCAACCGTTTACGGGAGAGTATTTCACAACTCTCGTTATAATCTTAGGCCACGGAAAATAAAGTAATGAACTAGGTCAGTGGAAAATAATTTAAAGTTACACGTAGGTCACTTAAATATAAGTTAAAATAATACCGATTAAAATAAATCCAGTATAAAGGATATCTCAGTAAAGACTTAGAGGAGTAAAACGAAATGTTACAAAATTTCTATCATTAACGTGCCATTATAAATATTATTTAAAGAAATAACCGCAAAAGTGAGGCAATTAAATTAAACTTTCACGTAATTTAAAACTTAGGGAGTTAAGGTAAGATAAACTGAGATGCAGGCGTCTAAAGTTTAAATGACCGGACAGACAGAGCGATCGGCTGTCAGTCTAACAACCTAAGCAAATCTAATTCCTAAAATAAGTAATTTAAACTTTAAGTAAGCAAATTTAAGCACCCTAGCGAAACAAGTACATTAAACTGTCATCCTAAAATAAATAATAAGAGTAATTTCACTCACGGAACTTACAGAAAAATTTATATGTGTAATCCAATTTGGAATAATCCGTTGTTCAGCACACAAAGAGAAAGTACACTGCCCGCGTTGACTTTGAATTTTTTCGACTCTACTCGAGGGCTAGTCACATGACAAGCGGAAGGAAATCACATACGCGGTTTCAATTAGAGAGAGTTACCGCAGGACAGAATCAAAGACAGCGTCTGTTATTGGCCCACGTAAAGAAAAGTAAAAGAGAAAAAAAAACTCTTGTCAGGTCGTACGAAAAGTGACCGCTGCTAGCGTAGGAAGTATACTGCGGTACAAGCCTTTACCAGGGATAGCAATTTTAAACCGGACAGCCGGGTGTTACGTAAGGAGGGGAATCAAAAACATTTAAGTAGAAATTAGTAGAAAAATAATTAGAAATTAATAGAGAAATGGTTAGAGAATTAAGTAGAAATTAGTAGAAAAATGATTAGGAATGAATAGAGAAATGGTTAGAGAATTAAGTAGAAATTAGTAGAAAAATAATTAGAAATGAATAGAGAAATGGTTAGAGAATTAAGTAGAAATTAGTAGAAAAATGATTAGAAATGAATAGAGAAATGGGTAGAGAATTAGGTAGAAATTAGTAGAGAAATGATTAGAGGATGGAGTAAAGTAATTGTTTAAGACTGAATTAAGTAGAGAAATGATTAGAGGATGGATTGAGGTGATTGATTAAGGTCTGGAATGAAATAAGACATTTAAGAGGGCTCTTGAAAGTAAGAATAAATAATTCTTAAGTAAACAAAAATTCCTTTTTCAATAAGAATTTCTATAAAGAATATGTATATAAATGGTTAATGTAAAATAAATGTGATTAAGAGAAAAAATGTGTTTAATGTAAAATAAATAGGGTAGGAATGTAGAAAACATTAAAAGTAAATTGTTCTCTGATACAATGCAGTGGACAGAGTTCAAGGACTCTAAACCTCCTACATCTAGTTGTATATTAAAGTACGAATAGAATGTCTAATGTGAAATTACATCAGTTATATCGATAAAGTACTTTGTACAAATCAAGACTATGGCCAGTTACATACACTTACTCTGATTATCGGGAGAAACTGCAGAAGGTCGCAGACACGGATCCGGTCTTCAAAAACGAAAGTTGCCATTATAAAGACTTTTGAAACAACAAAGGCGTAGTTTTACAGCTTACATAAGCCTTTACCAGCACATGTATGCAGCATCATTAACCGAAAACGAAATCATTCCTTCCTTGGACCAAAGAGTACCAAACAGTGCAACTTCAACTTCATTTTCATCGTTAAGTGCAATGTCATTTACACAGTTTTAGTGCAACTTCTTTTTATAAAGTGATGACACAGCTGATCCTGCTCAGAGAATATTCCTTCCATATGGAATATCACTAATTTTGTTACCCTACAGAACCATATCAATCCTTTAGTGCATAATGTGAACGAACAATTGTTCCCAATTCATGTGTTCTCATGACAAACTTTCATATTATGTGAACACACTTAACAGACTAGAAAGTACAATCAGTATGCTACATTAGACTGGTTGGCAATATTTATACCATACGGACAGTGACAATATTTATACCTTACGGACAGTGACAATCTTGCACCTTAATTAGCCTTTAGACATACTTGGAGAGACAGAATATTTCCATACCTATAGGGCGTGTCATTATGTATATAATTTTAATGTATAATTTTATTGTTGAATGTTATTGTTATTCCTTTTATATATGTATACTGTGCATAATTTGTAACCTTTTTTTTTTTGGTAGTTTAAGCATTTGAAAAAGAAACTTGGTTTCTTTTCCCTTGTTGGGGGGAAGCCAGTGTCGTGGGACAGTATTGGAATTTTCCTGTCGCCACTTCACTTCCAGAAAGTATTATCCCCCCCCCCTTCTCTCTTTAGAAACGGTTGACATTCCAGGGCTATGAGTAAGAGACCAGCTGCAGTGGTGAGAAAATGGCAAAGGACGCTATCTTATTTTTAAATAAAATGGACACCTGCAAGAGGGCTGGAGCCCCCAATTTTTAGCCAACCCTTTGGAAGGGGCCAAATCCAGTGATTCGAGGGAGCCCGGCCGCGTCACTGAATTTATGGGTTTTCGAACCTATAGCGGCCAAGCGTCAGCTATGGAGCCCGGCCAGGGGGCTGTCCGAGGTCCCGACGAGGAGAAGAAGAGCGGAGAGAGAACTCAGTTGGTATTTTTGGAAATTAAGTGCTGGTCGTTCTAAAATCGACGGAGGTCATCCGACACGATGCCGTCCTGCCCGTGCCTAAAAGGGGTAAGTCCTTTTGTCCTCTCCCACTGCAGACTGAGTATCAGAGAATAAAGTTTTAGAGTAAAAAGGGAATCTAACAACTTAACTTGATAATTTAATATGATAATTAAAACTAGAGAGAGAGGAGAGATCATGAATTTGAAACTGAGCATTGTCTTAATGTATACGACTGAGCAACTGTAAATATTGAAGAAATTTTAAGGGGTTATTTGTGTGTTTTAAATTTTAAGTAACAAGTTTAAATATAAGTATTTTTAAAATAAAAGATTTTATTAACTTTTAATTTTGTATTTATTGTGTGTTCTCGTGATGCATTTTCCAATTAATCAGAACCTGGAGATGTGCTCGGTAATCGAGCAAGTGGCGTGCAGAAATACGATTAACGGCCAATGTGTAATTGTAAGATTTCAGCGGAGCCACGCCACATATTATGGCGCCGAGACCAGTCTTGTGCACAGTTATCAAAGTGCCTCGATTAATATCTGACTGGATAATTTAATTATTCAAAATTCAGAGAAATTTTTTTTTGTGAAATGAATATGCATCATGGGACCTTTGTAATGTTGTAAATAATAAGTGAGTTAATATTTAGTAATTTGAAAGTATATATAAAAATTGTACAAGATGCCGGATACAAATAGTACAGAAGCGCCCGAGCAGGGAGGCGAGAATCAAAGTCATTTACAGGGGTTAACCTTTTTACTTGGGGTATTCGAAGGAAATGCTGAAACAGACTGTAAAATATTTTTCGATCAATTTGATTCGATAGCCAAGCTAGGAAAATGGACCGAACCAGAAAAACTCGTAGTATTAAAGTCGCGTTTAAAGGGAAATGCATTAAAATTCCTAGCGAGTTCGGCGGAATTACGTAAAGAAAGTTCGTACGAAGTACTAAAAGAAAGACTACTAGAATTTTTTTCACAAAGGACTAGCATAACGACACGCCAAATGCAATTTACGCTAACTAAACAATTTGAAGGGGAGTTTCTTTGTTTTTCAGGATTCACTTTAATCGAACCCCATCAGGGTTACCCATATAAATTAAGAGCCCCTTCTATATATGATTCCCTCCCCTTGTGAATTGATTTTATGTCTTCCCTTTTTAAAAAAATGGAGGGTCGGGGGCATCCTCATATACAGGGCTCTCCACCCAAGTGATATTCTCCCTTCCCTTATAAGTGTCCCTGACCAAATATAAATATTTTTATTTATTTTCTAAAAGGAAATAACAAGTAATATTACTCAACACTGCGTAATACATGGCTTGTATTGACCTGTTTGATCATTTTTTATACATGCATACAATTTCTCATACTGTAAAATGAAAGAAATATATTCTTGTTTGAACAATCAATCACATTCCCCATGCTTACTATCAAAACTGCATCTTTGGTTTGTTTGTCATTACTCTTTAATATTAATGCAAAATTTTAGCAAATTACTATTCAATAATTGTCATATGCATAATGATTTTGCTGGAGCTGCAGGGAACAACAGCAACAAATACCTCTCATACCTGAGCATCTTGCAAATTACTATTCAATATGGAGAAATTACCATTGTTTTAATAACATAAAATTGTGTTTAAATGAATATTGGGGGTGAGGCGATATGCCCATACATTCTGCATCACACGAGGTGAACTACCACTGCTGCAGCTTTACTTCTAAAAATTATGGTAATACATAAAATAAATTAGAAAAGACTAAAAAAGAAACAATACCGTAAAATCTGTTCTTTGGTTAGATGAGTCAAAGCCTGCAAAATTTGATAAATCATTTACTAAGATTTTTTACTCATTAATAGTAATATATAATGAAATAGTAATAAGTAAACAAAGGCATTCTCTTAATATAAATAACTGAAAAGAAAACAAAAAAAAAAAATTTCGAATTTAAATTATCGAAAATTAAATAAAAACATTTTTAAAGTGTAAGTTATTACAAATAAATAAAAAATGTGTTTTAACTTAATGTAATGGAAAGTAAATAAAAGATTTATAACATATGAATTAATAAAGAGTAACCAAAACATTTTAGAAATTTAAAAGGTTTTTGACAATTGTGCAGTTCAACATATTTTAATGAGCAGCAAATTTCATGTAGAGTAAAATATTTGAATGATAAATTGCATTACAATTTTTTCAATAGTAAAGAGAAAATACATGAAATAAAATATCAGAGAAATATAATCTCAAATGTTTCAAGATCAGAAAAATTATCAAATACAATATTGTAGGAAGTTTAAACTTAATAAAGTATGGTATAAACAAATACTAATATGTTACATTTTTAAGCCCTATATAATTCAAAAAATGTTTTGTCTCGAAAACATACTAGTAAAATTTTGCATGCTATCAATCTATTTTGTTGATTGTTGACACAGAGCTTCAAATATATTTCTATAGAATAAAAATGTTCTATAACTTTAAGTGCAGCACCAATTTTTAGTCATGGTGAAATAATGTGATAATAGGTAATAATAGGTGACTAATATATTAACACTTTGCTGACCGGTCATGGGTATACTCGTGTTTGCACAGCCAAATGTTACTGACTGGTCATGAGCATACTCATATTTTCACGTCACCATATTTTAGATAAAATAGTTACTAGCAGGGGAAAAAATCTCACTAGAATATGTAGAGTATGCTTTTCCAAAAGAAAGTGCAGTGGAACTCGATATGTTTGTAAAACTTGTTGTGTACCATTGCATACACATAGGTAAATGCTTTAGAGTATACCATACCTGAAAAAATTATTAAATACATGTAGTAAGTTTCATTTCAATGCATACTGTGTAAATAAAGCTAATTGATGCTTATTTAGATGCTTCCATTTTATATTCAACAGCAGAAAAATAACCGGCTGCACGGAATAGTTTTGGCTTGAAATAGCATGTCAGTAATATATTAATATATGGTACAATATGCTGGCAAACATGTTGTTAGCACATTGACAACAAAAATATTGGTATCCAGAAAAAGTATATTAATAATCAAAATGTGAAATTATATTAATGCCTAAAGATGACTAAGGCATAATTTTGCTTTCGGCAATTTCAGAAAATTTTAGATATCCCCTCTCCTCATACAACATCCAAAATAAAAAATAGTATTTAAGCTACAAGGTAATTTTTAGGTTACAACCTCCATGTCATTTGACTTGATGTATTTCCAAGCAGTTAGTTCTCTCTAACTGAATGAATTTTACAATTTAAAACAGAATAGATTTTTCTAGCAAAATGGATTTTAGAGTTTAGTTGGTTGTTACAGTTGAAATCAGAAATCAAAAATATCAATAGTTTTGGAAGTTTATATATACTGAAGTAAAATATCAAGATGATTCTTATGCAAATATAATATATATATTTACAGCAAAAATTGAGGAGTCAAACAGTAGTTTTGAATATTCTCTACAATGAAAGACAGAAATGAGTGAATAATAAGAAGAGTTTGGCTCCTTTCTATGTTTAAGACTGTGAAATCTTATAAAAAGTACCACAATTCTAAAATATGTAACATATTTTTGAAGAGTAAAACCTCTAAGTGTGTGTGTGTGTGTGAGTAGTATTCTTTGGAAAATGGAACTACTTCAACCAATTGGATTAATCATTATATAAAATACTTAATAATAAAATAGTATAAGAAGAAAACTGATTTTGACTGGTAAACTATGAAACTTAATCTAATATATATGGCTATTAACTGAAGCTAAATATTTAGTATTTGGTATAAACAAAATCTTGATCCAGTACATCTCAACTTTTAATGTATCTAAAATATGAAACAAATCAAGAATATTTCAGCAACCAAAAATATTAAAATTTGTCAAAATCATATAAATTGACTTAAAATTTTGTAAAGAATATATTTTTAAAATGAAGAATTTTGTGAAAAGTTCTCATTTCTTCGACAAGCACCTGCTAGAAATTCAGAAATTAAAGGGTTTCTGTTGTTTGTTTTCTGCAATTTCAGGAGGTATCTACAAATTTTCATTCATTCAATTAAAATACACTGATATATAGCATTCCACAATATATCCTATTGTAATCTTGTTTAGGGAACACTACTACCAGAAATATAAACAGGCTTTACATTTTACAAAATAGGTATATCTCGCTCCTTAAAGATTCTTTTGATTTGATTCGAATAGTTATCACCATGATATATGTTCTCACAATAAAATTTTGCATGTCATTAAGATTTTTTACTATCATTTGGCTTTGTTTATGTCTCACCATATTCATCACAATCAGCATAGTAACATCTTTTTCACAAATTTTCACAATCATAATTACAGTACTCAAAATAGAAATCAACTTTTATCCCCTTTATTTCGTACAGATAGCTTATACCTAAATATAAATTCTACTGATGCAAGATTATGGAATTCTTTTCCACCTTCCTTAAAATCATTGAACAACGAAGACAGTTTTAAGAAGTACTTAAAGTTATAAATTTGATAGATTTGTTGATCTATTGCCAATTTTTTTTTTGCTGCTTGACCTACTAGTTATTTCTAATCTATCACTTTCTTTATATACATCGTATAATGTATAAGAAAAGTATTGTGACAGGGTCAAAAATTTGAAGGGACAGCAGGTTTCAAGCATTTCTGAAGATGAATTGAACCTTCTTGAGGGGGATATCTGTGAGCATGTGTGTGTCCGTGAGTCTATGAAGACAATATCTCACAAACAAATGGAATGATTCAAATGAAATTTGGGTACAAAAATTACAATCAGTGAATACTAGAAGCCTATTGTTTTCAAACGCAATTGAATGTTCAGAAGACCCCAAAATTTTCAAATTAAGTTTTTAAGAAAATCATAAAAAAAATCAAAACCTTCAATAAAGTTACATAAATAATCATTTCTTATGCAATTTTTCATTAGTAAATGGTTGTCACAAACTTTAGAACACTAGCATGAACTGTTCTTGATACTGCACATTTTTCAAATAAATTTATTAAAATATCACATAAAATTAAAAATGTTATTAACTATTGTGAAATATGTTCACTATTCCTACGTAATATTATATGATAAATGTATTAAGATCATTCTTGTAGATCTAGTTCATTTCATTCACAAGAGAAGGCACTTTGAGTATAGTTTTGTATCTGGACACCAATAATCATTTATCTACTATAAGTAACCTATTTCTCTGTCGATAATGCTTGGCAAAATTTTGGTGACGATTTTGGTGAAGCATTGCCAACTTGGTGACTTATTTTAAATGTTGTTGAATATCCCCAAATTGATAAAAATGATGAAAATTCAATATCTTGGAAAGCACATAAGAATCGACTATAAGAATAATCCATTTCTCCATTCGTCTGTCTGTAAAGCTTGGTGAAAAATTTGGCAGGATGTCGCTAACTTGGTAACGTTTTGAAATGTTATTAAATTGATGAAAACATTGCCAAATTGGTAAAAATGACACTAAATGGGAGATAACGTTAGGCAAATTTTGAATTCCATCATATAACGGTCACACCTTTTAGTATATAATAAATGCTCCACTCTCCATTTATCTATAACATTTGGCAATAGATCTGGCAAAGTTAGTGAATAATCTAGCGAAATATCACGATTGGCGATGTTTCGTCAAAGATTGATGAAAATATCGTCAAAATTGCAAGAGTGATACCAAACAAACGAAAATGAGGAAGTAATTATCAAAATATTTTAATGTATAGACTAATTACTGATTGAGGATGCTATCAATATTGATAATTGTTAATTTAGATTTGCATGAAATATAAGTTAATTAGGTACTTTGAAATAGTTTTACATGCTGTCATCCAGAAAAGTGCCAAATATATAATTCAAAGTTAAAAACACTATGGATGTAGGTATTGCTGCCTATTCCCCTTTCTAATATAACAATAACTTAATACATCACAATATCTTATACATCATTTAACTTATACATCAATATATTATACATAGAATATATTATATAGAATACATACAATATATTATATAGAATAACAATATCGGTACTTACGTATTATCGCAACCATGTCAACCTCCGGGATATTTGACTATTGGGACACACAGGAGAATGACATTTAATACAAAAACTAAATTTTTAAATATAAAAAATATAAATTGTTGGTACTTACGTATTATATGTCATTCTCCTGTGTGTCCCAATAGTCAAATAATATCCCGGAGGTTGGCATGGTTGCGATAATACGTAAGTACCACAATATCTTATACATCATTTTTTTATTCTGAAAGAAGTAAATTCATTGTGTTATACACCTGTCCCCTGATTTACACGGAAGATAGGTTCTGCACAAAACCGTGTAAATTAAAATCTTGGATTTTGCTAAGTAAAATCGTGTAAAACGAAAATAACCCCAAAATGTGCATGATTCAGTCATTTATTTAAGTAAAACAAAAGTAAGACATCTTAGAAAACTTAAAATTATACTTAGTTTATAAAACAACAAACATATAAATGTAGTAATACAACATATTTAATTTATTTTACATTAGGAACAAAGAACAAAAAGACATTTAAAAATTAATTATAAGTTTAATCACTGTCATCACTTTCATGTACCATCAGTCTCTTCTTTCTGATAGGTATGATGTCACTTGAGCTTTCTTGATGCGATTCTGGCTCAATGATTGACGAATTAGGCAAGATCTCGGGTTGACAAGACTTTGTCATGAAATCGGTAATTAACAATTGCGTAGGTTTTTTTGTTAAATCTTTATAGACCTCTTCATATTGATTTAAGCATTTATGAAGGTCTCGCTGGAATCGGTGAGCTCGATCAACATTTGTGTCATAAGCCCCGTTCACATGCACAATTTAAAGCCGGTATCATAGCCGCATTTCGACTGTGTCACCGTTCACATGTCCAAGCGGGGAAAATACCGGTTCGAAAGAGGGTTGAAAGGAGGTATGATTTCCTTCCTTCTTATTTGAGGGAACGAAGGGGGTAGATTGGGGATTTTTACCCACAATTCCATTCGCGCAACTGCGATTTCTTGAAAAACATGGCGGATACTGAGATACCGCGTGGACCTTGTTTACAAATTCTATCTGAAGATTGTACAATAATGATGAATTTATAGCTTGTTATATAGATTATTTTGCATTCATTACACGGACTTATTTACGAATTAAATGGATTGATTCTTATTATACATCAGAATTTAATGAACGGAGAATCCTACTGAAAAAGACTGATGCGGGTATGTACATTTTGTTTATTTGAGCTAACTGTTATTCATGAATTAGAAATATTTGTTCCTCGATTTCAGGATAATTTTTATAGAAATGTTTGTTTCTTAATTACAAAACGTATACAATTAAGTGTTAGTTAGAAGTCGTAAGTCAGCTGATTTTCCTTTGAAGCAGCAACTTTAAAATATAATGTTCTGTTTCTTGGGCAAATTTTCTGGATTTATCTAAGTAGTTTTTAACAAATAATACAAAGATTTTCTTAGTTTTATATACGGAGAATGTATATTAGATAAATCTATCTTAATACTCTTTTATTTTATATTGTTAAAAAGGAGTATAATGTGTTTATATTTAAATGAATATATGTTGTTAATTATAGTAAATAAATTATTTATACATTATATTTCAAGTTTGATTATTTTAGTTTTGTATTCTAAGCTTTTACATATCAATGCGATATGTTCCATAACTTGAGATGATGTGATTATGATGCCAATATTATGATCAGTAGAGAATTGCATTTTATAATTATGTATATCAATAACAAAGTAAAATGTTTCAGGCATTCAAAATAACTTTACATACATACATTTTGCAATAAACTGAACTGTGTAAATTAGCTTACAAAATGCTCTCCCCCCCCCCCCTTAAAAAAAAAAAGAATGATTGCTAGTATCAGAAATATAAATTATTTTTATATATTTTAGATACTAACTACATATAAAGACGATTTTATTTTATTAATTTTATTTTTGGATTACTTAGAGGACCACCTATTTTACATATCAATAAAACATGTCCATCATAAGTATTTTTTATACTGCTATATTAAAAACATTATTTTTAATTGCGGTATTAGTGGTATATGAGATTTTTTGTATCTGGGCCATGCAGTAAGGTCTTATGTGTTTTTAATAAAAAATGAGTTATACCGATTTTGTAATAATTAAAATGTATTCGGTATAAATATGCATATTTTTTTCTCTATGTCAACTTCTTATATCGATTTGTCTTGAATAAAGTTTCTTAAAATGGTGTTACACTTTTTCCACTAATTCAAGTTTATACGTCATAATTTAGCTTAAAAACGAAGATTAAATGAGAAAAACTTTCTTTTTCGACTTTTAAGAATGAATTCTTTAAACAGTTTCATGGAATAAAACATTTATATATATATATATATATTACAATAAGCATATATTTATAGTTTTAAAAATATATTAAATTTAATTTTGGCATATTATTTTTAATTTGATGTTTAGTTTATAAAGATCCAAGTTTAATTTATATATACATTATTTCGATTTAATTTATATATATTTTGTTTCTCATTTCCGCACATTTGTCATATTAAATAGATAAAATAATAACATGGGATAATGAATTAAAAATAATACGCTTTTTAAAAAAGCAATTAAAAAAAGAAAAGAAAAAGATATATTGTTTACCAAAAATGAATGTCAAAAGCATTTAAGAAAAATTGGTCCTAGCCCTTTAAGCGGGAGTAATGGGGGTTGCACATGTGAACGGGTCTAGAATGGATCCCGGAAAATACCCCCTTTCTCACCCCAATGTTTCATGGCCGGAAAATACGGCCTTGCATGTGAACGGGGCTATATTGTAAGAAATGGTTGCCCAATTTTCTTCCCAAATCAAGTCCTACGCTTATGATTCTTGCTGTGAACGCAACTGGTTCAGATTGCTCTTCATCAGAATCATTGTATTCATCATGTTTGTTTGTTTCACAAATTATGTTAATTAAATCATCTTCATTCAATTCTTCATCAGCCATTATTTCTTCAATATCTGCCTGAGCTAAATCTTCAAAACCTTCTCCAATCAGCAAGTTTCGATTAGATTTCAGCAAGTTTTGCCAGATATTGTTGTTCCGCATCTGAATCAGCAGATGCACTTTCACCTTTCATTCTCAGATTATGTAAAGAATGTCTTTGTTTGAATCTCTCGAACCACCCATGGCTTGCGGAAAAAGATACCTTCTTTTCATCGGACGAAGTCGACGGCAGCTGATTCTTAAGTGATTCCCATTACTGGGATTCCCCTAAATGTATATATTTTACAACACCGGGAATCCCCTGTTGTTTTCATTAGTGTTACCAAAGGAATAAAATTAAAAAATGTCATCATATCTTTGTATAGGTGTATATGGAGTGGAATATACATTTTTATCAATTTTTTGAAATCTGTTAATTTATAAACCGTGTAAAAGTAAAATCATGTAAAACAAGTGCCGTGTAAATCTGGGGATGAGTGTATAAGGAAAAAGACATGTACTGCGCACATCAGAGTTTTTTTATTATGAATTTTGCACAGCCACTGACTATTGATTTTATGCTAGAATATTGCCAGTTTGGCTGAGGACTGTGGACTCATCAAGTGCAACGAAAACACTTTTTTCTGCATTCCTTATCCCACTGTTATACAGTTATTTGTAAGATGTAATTGTACCCATTGTATGGCAAAATTATATCCATTGTGTGGCAGTTATACAATAAAAAGGTTATTATTATATAACTGATTTGAATAACAATATTTAGCATTTCATGTTAGCTTCTGAGTCAAGTGTAATTTAAAAAAAATCAAATACTATACTTACTATATATTCAGATAATTCTTCTTCAGTAAAAATGATTTCACTTTCTGCAAAACAGTTTGTAAAATAAGTTCTAACTCTTAATGAAGTATTCTGCATAAAACCCGATATCCAGTCAACTGCTTGCTAAAAAAGAATAATGACATGAGACAAAAAATTATGAATAGAAATGTTACTTCTATAATGTTTCTTATAGTATCGACATGAAGAATTGCCATATATTAAGAAGGTTATAATGATGTGAATATTAAAGGGCACCCTTTTTCAAAAATAATATAGGGTCCTCTCAGACCACAGTTATAGTGACTGAGTTTGAAAAAAATCAGAGGCACAAGAACAAAGACTCTCACCTCCAAAATATAAACTTTAAAATCATTTCTTTTTATTCTTCTGAGAGAGTTTATATATAACTTCAAATAACAAGTAATAGCACCACAGTGAATTGCACCTTTAAATTTTAAAAAGTAAGAAAGGGGAATAGGCAGCAAAAGGATGAGTTAAAAGAAAATCCAATAAAAATTTGTAAGAGTGCAATTATCATCATTGCCTCTGGTCACAGATAAGCTTATTTGTAACTGCAATTACACTTAGGCATATAAAGAAATTCATTACAGTGCAAATTAAAATATCAATATACTGTAATTATGAAATCCAGTCCAATATCTTCGCTAATTAGAAAAGTTGTTAAATATATAGACTGCAGTATTAAATTCCAATATTTCCAAAAAAATTTGTTGAATGACATATTTAAAAAACCAGTTTAACACACCTACAATGATATTTTTGATAGGATATAATATTGAAGTATTTGTTTTTTAGTATCCATTCCATTTTAATGAACATTTAACATGAATTAATATTTATGTTAGGATCATTCATTAAATATTGGTTTAAAATATCCATTCCATTTTAGCAAACTTGGTTATAATAAACACCTTCAAAATGTATTAAAGAACAAAAAATTCACCATAAAACTTATAAATTATAACTATAGAATAAAGTTTGCTATCATTGGCCTTCCGAGGAATTCTCTTCCAGACCACCCTTCTGGATGTATACACCAAAGGCCAATCTCCAACCAACTTAGTTCAGTTTTTCCTTCTTAATTTATTCCTTATCAATACAGAATTAAAGATTTTCTTTGTTGCTTCATTATCATCTATTAGCTGGATATGTCCAGCCTACATAATTCGATATGGTAGACAGGATACTTGGTTAAAGTAGTTTGAACTCTTATTATAAATATGATAAATATGTATTTTAATGTCAATCGCAAAATCTCTCCAGACACAGTGGCGATAATAGAACAAAACTACAGAATAACACGGAACTTTGTCAAGCTGGACTGAAAGTAGTTATGAGTATGAGCCCGATAGCGTTGCGAGCTTCCCGAAGATGCCGAAGACCACAGAACATATATATCAGAAGTTGAAGTCTCATATTAAATTTTATCAACACCTAGCATTGGACAAAACACTAAGTAACCTTGAGTGTCAAATAGCGGGATATTTGAAATAGCTAAAATCTCTGAATTTTCCCGAAAATGCGGGTTATTTATAATAGCTCAAAACCAATTAATTTTTCCAAAAATGCGAGATATTTCAAATTCCTCTTAGCTATAATTTAAAAATATATGATACGAACGACTCATGATGTAATGTTCTTTAGGTGATATGTACAATAAAGTTAACATTTATGTTCATTTGACCTAGCTTCGCGGGCCGCAACATAACTCCCAGCGGGCCACATGCAGCCCGCGGGCCTTGTGTTGGCCACCCCTGACCCATAAAAGGAACAAGTAGTGGACATTTCTGAACCTCTGCATCAAAATTATTTTTATTACTTATTTCAAAACCCAAATACATAAAACTTCAAATTCATATGAGTCAACCTCAAGAAAAATAGACTTAGTTTTTCCTTTTACAACTGCCTCATATTTAATTTTATCTTGGTATTTTCAAGTTTATATTTTGAGCAGTTCCTTCCAAAATGAGAAATGTCATTTTAAGCATAAATAAATTTCGGGCAATTTCTATATCCATGGTTCTCAATAGAGGGCATGTGGGACAAATATGGTTCATGAAATGTGTCAGTCTAGCACGTGTGGTACAAAAAAATAACCTCAAAAAAATATATAAAATCCATAGGCAAAAAACAAATTATGGCTAATTATCCAAGAAACGTGCCATTCATTTTTTAACTATTTGGATCCATCTACAAATGTGAATCTCCATTTTCTGACATGAACATCATGAAGAACAGTTAACAGAGCAAGTTGACAGGTGCTCACCTTGAAAACACCTTGAGATTGGAAATAACAAATCTATGACATTGTTAGTTTAACAAATATTTTTAGAATATTCATCTCTCTCATACCCAGTAGCATCATCAGAAAAAATTTCTGGGAGGGGTTTTAGTGACCAAATACATTGTTCTCCATTTCTCCATATGTCATTTCTTCGAAATTCAATGGGTTCCTGGGGGGGGGGGGGGGGGGATCGGAGTCCCAAATCTCAACCTTGGTGACGTCACTGCTCATACTATGAATGAAGCTAAATTTTTCAATGATATCTATCATAAGCAGCTTTGAAATCAATAAAAAGGTGATGGGTATCAATGTTCACTATATTTTTCCAAAATTTGACATAAATTAAATATTTGTTCAGAAGTGAATTTTTCCTTTCTAAATTCACATAGGTAATCTCCAATGATCATTTCAACAACTAGGGATAATATATTGAATAAAATAGTTGAAAAAAATCTTATAGGCTGTGCACAATAGGCCAATTCCTCAATAGTTTAAACAATTCAGGACATTGCTTTTGTGTATTAATCAAATAATTCTAACATTTCACTCTGCAGGTAATTCTTTATTGCTTAAAAGCAATCACGCTATAGCAGGGTTTGAAAAATACCAAGCTCTAGATCGCCATGGCGGCTAAAAAATCAGAGCTGGGAACCATAATTTCAACCTGCCGTTTACCCTCTTTTTAAATTAATCGTCACAATAAAAGCTCCAGACTGCTGTTGCTGATACATAGTTTGAAATAGGATGCGCACTTGCGTGAATGTGCATGAAAATTAAAAAATCAACAAGTGAAAGCATGTTTGCTTGTCCCCACTCTCCAAAATACGATCCTCCTTAAATTCTGAAAATGAACATGAAAAATACATGAGAGAGAGCGAATGAAAGGCAAGGGGTGGGTATGAAAATATTCCATGGTTCTACGGTTTTTACTAAAAAGTTCCACGTCTCTCGAAAACTTCCCCAGCAACTGCATTGGCTGCATCCTGGGTGGGTACGAAGTGTCATTCACTAGTTACGGTCAAGTCGCGGGTAGGTGTTTTTTTAATGATGTTTCATATTTCCTGAGTGTATAAGGCAGAGTACACTAAATACAAATGTTACAATTTTCCTGAATTCTATATGTTTTTTTTTTCTGTACTTTGATTTTCAGTAAAAGATATTCCAAAGTTTTCACTAAAAATATTCCGATATCTCCACAGATAATTCGTAAATGCTTTGGCTATGCCTATGAAATGCGATGTGCTGCACAAGATTCACACTGTTGTGTCCAATTAATAAGCATTTATTGGAAAAATGATAAAAAAAAGCATCATCAACATATTTGCAATTTCAAACTCTGATCCACTAAAATTTTACAAAATATAGAAAGTACATTTTCTAACGCTTCCCGAAATTAAAGCAATTTTGGCCGAATTGCAAAATAAAAATTATAGCAGCTACAAAACATCATTTAAGGCCTTCTAATTGACCTCTTTATATACATAACCTAAGCAATAAACTTGTCACTTTCTCAGGAAAATCTTATTGTTTCATCTCAGGGAAATTATACAAATCTTCAATTTTTTAAAGGATTTTGACGATGAAATCCTATAACTTGAATGAAAATAAAGAGCTATTTTAGACCAAAAATTGGCCTTAGAAAAGAATTCCATTGCAGTATATTTATGGGTTTTTAACGTGTTTCACTTATTATTTAGTAATTTTCGAAGGCATAATTCCCCTTGAAACCAGTATTTGCTCGTCAGATGACACAGGTGAAGTGCTGCTTCAACTATAAT
The DNA here is from genome assembly GCA_951213105.1 of Amaurobius ferox. Lineage (NCBI taxonomy): Eukaryota > Metazoa > Arthropoda > Arachnida > Araneae > Amaurobiidae > Amaurobius > Amaurobius ferox. The sequence goes on from OX578141.1 coordinate 121,586,856, forward strand.
TATTGATTAAATATTTTATTTTATTATTGTGAATTATTTTGATTTTTTTGTTTCTAAATTTTTATTTGACTTTAGCCAAAATTATATTTTCTTTATTTTTTAACTCCTTTATTACAATTAGAATTCTTTATATTTATCAGCAACATAATGTTAACATCGAAACATCTGACTCCCTGTTGCTTAACACATTCTTTAAATTTATCAACACTCTTAGAATAATGAAGCAGGATTTCGGACAACCTGTATTCTGCATCACCTTTAATGTTACTGCTATAGGATGGTTGCCATGATGATGGCTGCATGTCGGTAAGGGAAGTGATACAGATTTTAACCTGCTTCATATGTAAAGTGTTCATGTTAGGTGGCATATTTGGTTATTTCTTGCCAGTTCGGTTGCTTTTAAAGAATTTGTTATAATTTTTTTATCTCTTTAAAGTATTTTAACATATTAATTGCAATAATGCAATAATTTTATAAAATGTACCGCAAATTTCCCTTGCTTTTTTCATTAAATGAAGAACTAAGTGGTAGTACAAATGATTAGTTGAATCTGATGCAAACATAATGGATGATTTTTCTCTTCAAATTTGTTTGTGATTGAAATAAGAAATTTATTAATATATATAATTATATAATATGAAATATGTAACTTTATATTTACTAGTTAATTACTTTATAACTACTAGTCAATTAGGTATTTTTTAAACAAAAATTTATTTTGCCTACCTTTACTACTTTTTCAATCATTCAACAACTTTATGTGACATATTTGACTATTTTTAGATAATACCTTGTAACACTGGTGCCAGTAAAATGCAGTGTTTTGATGATGTTCATTGTATGCAAAATTATTTTACAATGTCGACTGAGAGACTTAAATAGATGATTTCTATCATAGCAGTTATTCTATGTTTTAACAAAGAGGGTTGATTAGAAAAGGATTAAGGCTTGGAATTCTTATTGTTGGTATTCAGGGGGAGTGGATATGAGCTAGTAAGAATTTAGTCAGAATAATTGTAATAATTATGGTGAAAAGAGTGAAATATTTTTCCAAAAGTAAGATTTTACAATTGATGAATGAATCTCATAGTGATATAAGTGAATAAAGTGAAATAGTTGCTTGAGCTTTAAGGTGAAAATTTATTTGCAAGACACTGATGTGTGAGATGATACTAATATTTTTATACAGATATATATAATTATAGTTCAGATGTCGAAGATCTGCTATTTATTCAGTTTTTTGAACTAAATATAAACAGTTGAAAACCTCATTAAAGGAAATATATTCCTTATTCTGTATTTCTGTGATGATATTATATAAGTAATAGTCAACAAATCCAACAAGTTTTCAAGACTCACATTAGAACAACAATGGTGGAGTCAAGTCCCTTAAATGTAATAACACCTGTGTATTTTTGTGATACTGACAGATATAAAGAAAATTTATTGACTACGATTTTTTCGCCGTGTTAGGTTTAGCATCAAAAAGTGCCTGGGCATGAAGTAGCAGACGATTCTTACTAAATGCAGTCTTGTGGAAACGTTTCTTCCTTCACTCGACAGTCGTGAATGGGTTAAATGATCTTTACAATTGGTTAGTATAGATATAACTAGCAATGTAAAAATACGTCTCCTTAAATGTACGATAGATAGAAAAATTTTAATTACGATATGGTTTTATATTCATGTATTTGTGTTCTCTTTCATCCGTGATTATAATCTAAAATTTTGTATTTCATACAATTTTTTTCTATTTCCTATAGAGCATAGAGCAATTGTTTAATTCTGTGCAGATTAATGTAAATTATTTATTATTTCACGATCATTCATTTACTCTGATTTTCAAATGAGCATATAAAAAATTTATTAACATGTGTATAAAAAATTTTCATTTTTTAATATTTACGAAGGTGGCCAGCTATAAACTGTGGCTGAAATAAATTTTTTACAGCAATTATAAATTTGTTATACATTATAATAGCAATCTAATAGTAGGTATCAGATCATATTGCTTTTTAATAATCTGATAGTATCAGTTATTTTTTGGTTTCGTGGCATTCCTAGTTTAAACCAATGTGGTTTAAATCAGCTAACGCTGTTTTATATTAAACTAGATTTTTATCACAATATAAACCAAGTTCTAAACCATAATTTAAACTAAAAAAATGTTTTAAACCAAAGAAATGATTTAAATAATAAAATGATTTAAACCAAAAACCATAGTTAAAAAACATGGTTTAAACTAATGTAGTTTAAACCAGCCAACCCTGTTTTAAATTAAACTTGATTGATAACACAACAATGTAAAAAAATTGCATAGCTATACATGTTCCATTTATTTCCACACAAAGAACATTCTTTTCTCTTAAACAGCAATTTATTCCAAAAGAAACAAACAAGAAATAAACGTGAGCGATTTCTGACTCAAAAACAAATAATCAACTGAAACAGAATAGCTCATGAGATACAAATAAAGCATTCTTCTATAAGCTCAATCTGCAATTATTGCAGCATGGCACAGAATTAAAATGACTCACTCGCCTTGCTCCCTAAGCATCACTTTGAACATGCACACTTAGCCTTGTAGCCGAGAAAAAGATTTGCAAGTGCTACAGTCCAAAAGATGCCATTTTCACACACTTTGTCGACTTACATTGCGACCACAAAAATTTATTTAAGAACATTCTGATCTATTTAAAGTGAGGCTTAGTGCAGGAAAAACGTACAAATGCTATGAATAAATATATTCTTTTAAATAAATTACAGGGGGTGTTGCAGCTCTGCAGCCCTTATACAAGACTCGCTAATGGGTGTCTCCATTTAAGTGAATAGGTGTCCGTTACTAGGGCAATGTCAACTATGAGCAAAGCACCCTAGTTTCCAAATGGGCGTCTATAAAAAACGACCTGCTGTTAGTTAATTTTACAATTTTCTTAGTTTTACATTGTAGAGTGAGGTGTCACTACTAGAATATTTAGCAGCACCTATCATGGAAAATTTTTTGCAAACACAGTCACTTTAGAGTAAACATTCTTACAAAGCTCTTAATTTGAAAGAGACAGCTCACAATAACTTTCAGATTCATCAGTTCTAGTGTAAATAGTGAATTGTTATCTAATAGTAATGCTAAAAGTATATAAACCCAAGATTTGAAAATATTGTTTTTCTAATATGAACTAAATAAAATCCCAAACGACATATGAAGTTCAATTATTTGCAGAGAAAAATCTGTCATTTTTAGAAGAGTATTACACATGCTCAAAATTTAAAATCCTGAAAAATAAACAATTAATATTACCATATTTGAAGGTATACAATACAAAACAAAAACAACAACACGCCAGTTAATTTATCGGTTAACCTTTGAGCCACCGGTTGATTAACGTTACAGCAGGTGATGCCAGCATTTTCCCTTTTACTCTTCAGTGTCGTCTAGAAAAAAAAAATTTTCGTTTCATTCCGAAATATGATGAAGACAAAAATATTGAATCTCCGAATTTTAGAACACATAAATGGCAAACTATTGAAAATCCTCTTTCTTAAACACATCAAATAGCATCATATAGAGCTGTTTCAACCACGTGGCACACTCTTAGTAACGAGCCTTAGCAACGCTCGCTGGTAGTCAAACAACTCATAGATAGGCCATAGATAGGCCATTGATACACGTTGTACGTTGCTTCAAAAATATTAATTTAAACTTTAAGTAATAATTATGTCATCTAAATATTTTCAGGATATGGATGATCGAGCTAAAGCTCGATATTTACTAAAAATTGCATCAATAGGAAACAAAGATCCTTATTCAATGTGTAAAAGTGAATTTACAACATGTGCATCAGATTTTCCAAAACATAGTTATTTCTGGTGAACTACTTAGTTTTCGGGAAAAGTACATATACGTCCAACGAATTTAAGGCATTTAAAAGTCTAGAAGCTTTTAATCCGTTTGCTTGTGGCTGGGGGAAAGATGTATACACAGTCAAGATCTCAGGATTATGCCTCGTAATTGGAAAGGTAAGAGTACATGCTAGTTTTTATTTATTTTGATGATCATTTTTAGATTGATATTGTATTTTTTCATATTTTATACATTTATTTTAAACCATAATGTAAGAATTTATGACACCTTCTTTCACTTAAACATATTATTTAAATCTAAAATTTATATATATATATATGTAAACACAAATGTTGTAAAATATGAAAACTGTTTCTAAAATGTTCGAGAATGATGACAGTGACTCAATTTTTAAATATTTATATATATATATATAAAATAATAATATTTTATTGTATTATTTAAATGCTTTTTTTTTTAAATAAATTTCCCAAATTTTGTATCACGGGGGGGGGGGGATAGAAGTGATCTTCACGTACTCTTAGCCATTGTTTCTTATTTTCATTAAGGTCAGCTCTTTAGATGGCAGATAGCCACTTCTCCCGGCGTTCTTTACTAAGACGTCTTTTTGACTCATTTCCTCTAATTAATACAGCAGGAAGTCTAAAAAAAGATTTGCTGTCCCGATCAGAACGATTTCCGCATTTGAAAATACCACAAGCGGTAGGCATGATGACAAATATAAAATTTTGTAACACTATACACGCCAATATATTTGCATTTGACTCAAACGCAAAGCATGCAATATATGACTACCAGCAACGGTTGCTAGGCGGTAGCTTGGCGATGTGACGTCAGGTGTAAAAACTTATATCCAACCAAGACAAGAAGCATATATTGAGACGGGGTGCCCAAATTACTACTTCCTGCGGATCCGCCTCCTTCCCATCCCCCATACTGAGTACCATATATTGAGACAAGGTGCCCAAATTACTACTTACTACGGCTCCGCCCTCGATCTCGCCCATAATGAGCAGAACGAAGGAGGAGACAATGTGACGTAACACACAAACGTAACGAGATATGTCAATCAAGGAGCGATTCACGCCATTATTTAGCTAGATATAATTTTTTAAACAATGTAAAGTTATTTGATGTATTTCAGAAAGAGTATTTTCATAAATTCCCATTTATGTGTTCTAAAACATGGGAATTTAATTTTTTTTATCTTCATCGTATTACGGACTAGCCGCCTTTGGCGACCAGCCTGTTCGCTATCCTTGAAAATTCTAACCATTGCAAATTCTAACCGTGGCACACTCTCTGGCGCGACCTACCAGAAAGGTGTAAGGTAACTGTTTGAACGGCCAGAAAGTGCAACCCAATTTAGACCTGAACTCAGTGGGAGAGGCATCCACAGGGACCGTACCCTCCTTCCCCTACCACCAACCTCTCGGAAAGACTTACGGTCCCACATGTTTAACGTGATCGTACTCCACCTGAACACAGCGGCAGTTTTGGTAGTGGCGGAAATCGAACCCGGACCTACCGAGTGCAATTCCCGCGCGCTAACCACTGGACTACCGCGCCCTCCACGACAATCTCCATAACCTTCTTTTTATTCACCCAATTTAGACAGGAACCCAGTGGGAGAGTCATCCACAGGGACCGTACCCTCCTTCCTCTACCACCAACCTCCCGGAAGGACTTACGTACCCACATGTTTAACGTGATCGTACTCCCCGTGAACACGGCAGCAGTTTTGGCAGTGGCGGTAATTGAACCCGAGCCTACCGAGTGCAATTCCCGCGCGCTAACCACTGGGCTACCGCGCCCTCCCCGACAATCTCCATAACTTTCTTTTTATTCACCCAATTTAGACCGAAACCCAGTGGGGGAGGCATCCACAGGGACCGTACCCTCCCTCCCCTACTAACAACCTCTCGGAAGGACTTACGGACCCACATGTTTAATGTGATCGTACACCGCCTAAACACGGAGGCAGTTTATGCAGTGGCGGGAATCGAACCCGGGTCTACCGAGTGCGATCCCCGTGCGCTAACTTCCCGCGTGCTAATTTTAATTTTATAATGACCATATGCTATTTAAAATATCCATAAAATTAAAATATCCATCGTTCCATCATTTAAAATATCCATAAAATTGAAATATCCATTTGAAATATTCATAAATTCAAATATCCATTTAAAATAACCATAAATTAAAATATCCATTTAAAAAATCCATATCATTCTATGAATCATCCATATTGTTCCAGCAATCCATAAATATAATAATTTCAAATACATCACCAGAATTCAATCCACCATAATACAATCGTTTAAATTATTTAAAATATCCATAAATTAAAATATCCATTTAAAATAACTATAAATTAAAATATCCATTTAAAAAACTCACTCGATGTATCCAATACATATGCTAAGCTCTTAATACATTTAAAACCCGAAGTGTGGTCTCCATGGAGACGGAGGAAAAACTACTGCGGGGGGGAAATGTCGGGGAATAATCGGTTCTTCGCCGAGTATTGGGCAAGAAATATAAAATCATGACGTCTTTAAAATTGCGATCTTACAGGCAATTTTCATTATTTCTTGACCAGATTGGACTTGTAAGAATGCCAGATCTTTGACCTTTCTAAAAATGTAAATTATTAGTCGAAATTATGAGTAGTTTTTACGATGGATGGATTTAAAAACAAAAGTTGGTTTTTTTGAACCGAAAGTGACTTTTGTTTTAAAATCTTTAAAAAATATTAGAAATCGAAATTGAGAGTTACAATTGATATATTTTTACTCGCAATTGTCTGTTCTTTCCGGTGGTGTGATTTGTTTTTTTCTACGATGGCCAGATCATGGAGAAAAAAGGGCAAAAAGAGCAAAAAACGGTCGAAATCGCATAAAACATTAAATAACAAAAAAAATAATTAAAATTTTAAAAATCGGTTTTCACGTGTCCCCTTCCCTCCCCCCCAGGTCTCCGATTGCCAAATTTCGTAGCTCTCCGACGCGCGGTCGCGAAACGTATAGTGTATAAGACAGACACACACACACACACAGACATTGCCTTTTATTATATAGACTAGCCGCCTTTGGCGACCAGCCTGTTCGCTACCCTTGAAAATTCTGACCAAACTCGTTGGCGCGACCTACCAGAAAGGTGTAAGGTAACTGCTTGGAAGGCCAGGAAGTGCCACACAATTTAGACCGGAACCCAATGGGGGAGGCATCCAAAGAGACCGTACCCTCCTTCCCCTACCACAAACCTCTCGGAAGGACTTGCAGTCCCACACGTTTAACGTGATCGTACTCCGCGTGAACACGGCTGCAGTTTTGGCAATGGCGGGAATCGAACCCGGGCCTACCGAGTGAAATTCCCGCGCGCTAACCACTGGGCTACCGTGCCATCCGCGACAATCTCCATAACTTTATTTTTATTCGGCAATTTTGGGAATCGAACCCGGGCCTACCAAGTGCAAATCCCGCGCACTAACCACTGGGGTACTTCACCCTCCGCGATATTCTTCATAACTTTCTTTTTATTCACCCAATTTAGACCGGAACCAAGTGGGAGAAGCATCCACAGGGACCGTACCCTTCTTCCCCTACCACCAACCTCTCGGAAGGACTTACAGACCCACATGTTTAACGTGATCGTACTCCGCGTAAACACGGCGGCAATTTTGGGAATCGAACCCGGGCCTACCGAGTGCAATTCCCGCGCGCTAACCACTGGGCTTCTTCGCCCCCAGCGACTATCTCCATAACATTCTTTTTATTTACCCAATTTAGAACGGAACCCAGTGGGAGAGGCATCCACAGAGACCGTACCCTCCTTCCCCTACCACCAACCTCTCGGAAGGACTTCCGGACCCACATGTTTATCGTGATCGTACTCCGCGTGAACACGGCGGCAGTTTTGGAAGTGGCGGGAATCGAACCCGGGCCTACCGAGTGCAATTCCTGAGCGCTAACCACTGGGCTGCCTCGCCCTCCGCAACTTTCTTTATATTCACCCAATTTAGACGGGAACCCTGTGAGGGAACCTTCTGGCAATAATGATGATATGAATAATATGGATGATAATAACTCCGAAACCACCACAACAGATATACCAGATGATTCTGGTGACTCATGCAATGTATTCTTAACAAAGATACAGAGGTACTGTAGTCAACTACAGAGATACTTGGCAAAAAGAGTCCGTACAACCGTAGCCCACAAGAAATATCTGGACAGGAAATTTACTGATATACATTCAGCTTGTCAACGATTCGAAAGTGAAATACAGGAGACTCCCTTTCCTTTGATGCTGGACTCATCCTGTGCTCTACAGGGCATCAGAAATTCCCTTAACGAAGATCTAGATCAGCTCAAAAACTCAATAACCACCAAGCTAGATCTATTTACTAAGAGCATATCGGATGACCTCCCCAAACTTGTGGAAAAGGCAGTCAAGAAAAATCTGTCAGTAATTAAAATACCACCTCCTGCACTAAAAACTAAAGAACCAGTTGAAAAGCCAACCTTTGCAAGCATATTGCTTCAGGGAAAAGACAGAAAGAAAGATATAGAGCAATTACATCGCGACCTGATGTCCTCCCGTTGCCCCTCTTCAGTTCGGGTGCAGAACATCTCATCCCTCAGTAACGGTACACTCAAAATTACCTGCAGGGAGAAAGACGTAGATCAACTCTTACCAAAATTTGCTAATTCATCTCTGAACGAAAAATTTACTATCACTAAACCTCCCTCCCGGAAACAGGCAGTAATTCTGTTCAATATGCCAGACGACTTTCAGGAGCAGGACGTTAAGCTCATGATAATTAGGAACTTACCTCCAGAACAGCTACAGGACTTCCGGATACTAAAAACATTTAAAAATAGATCAGGAACTGTAAATTGGGTTATGTTGCTGGATTCAACTTCTGCAAAAATTCTGATGGACAATCGACGTGTATTTCATCACTTCCAATACTTTTCCATCAGGAAGTATTTTTCAATACAGATCTGCTTCAAATGCCAGGGGTTCGGTCACTCGGCTGGCAGCTGCTCATGGATCACGGGAAATTGTTCCCAGTGTGCAGACACTGACCACACATTCAAGACGTGCCGGGTGAGAGAGCCTGTTTGTGTCAATTGCTCCACTGCCATACACGATGACCCAACATTAGGTTGGAAAACAAACCATAATGCTCGAGATAGAGCAAACTGTTCAGCCATGCAAAGGGAACTTTCCCGCATTAAAGAACTTCAAAAAACGGCGTGAAGGCATTGAGTGATATATAGTATGTTGAAGTGTGCTTCTTTGTGTTTGTGCCTTATAAGTGTTGATATAATGTACCTTTTATTCATATATTTTTGTGCTTTGTTGATTCCCTCATCTGTGCTCCGTTGCGTTGAATTCTCCCGATGGTGATTGAAATATTACAAATTAATGCAAACCACTCACTCTCTGCTCACAACAATCTACTACAATACGCAATAGAAAAATCTTTAGACATAGTGAGCTTGCAGGAACCTTTTCTTTCCGAGGGGTCGGTATTACGCCCTCCTCTCGGAATCAAACAATTTAACTCCACATCCAATAAAGCCTCTTTACTTTTTCTTAACCCTAACATCCCTGCGGTCCTTAAATTTAAATCTACAGCCTTTGTGGCCGCAGAGATTTGCCTTCCGAATAAAAAAAAAATTAATATTATCTCTATATACTGCCCACCTCACCAACCAATTACTGAAATTCTCTCGGAGTTATCAGAATTCGATTTCTTCTCATCTGATTACCTCATCCTTGGAGACTTCAACGCCCGGGCTTTGATGTGGGGATATGCATTCATTGATCAACGGGGTTACAGCGTAGTGGACTTCTGTTTAGAAAATAATTTAATTGTGGTAAACGATCCCGCTTGTGGTCCAACATTCGTATCACACTCTGGTAAAGGATTCCCTGACTTAACTTTAGTTTCATACGGTCTATTCGACCATATTCAAAAATGGGAGATTCTCTCAACTGATTCCTTTAGTGACCACCGCTATATTAAAATAACGCTAGAACTTGACCCTCCTCCGGACACCTCCTTTTTTCTAAAAACTAATTATTCCATTGGTAAATTCATTTATCACTTTAAAACCCACCTCCCTTCCCTTTCTAGATCTCTTGACGAAATTTCTGATTCCACCACCCTTAACAAATTCATTCAAAACTTCATTCAAATCACTCAAACTTGCGCCTTTCAAAACATTAAAAAGAAAAAAGTTAATAACCGCCCTGGTTTTAAATGGTGGAATCCCTCGCTAGCTAAATTACGCAATTTTGTTACAGCCTTGAAGAAACGTATAATATCACTTGAGAGAAACTCTGCTCCCTCGGAACAGATTTCCGAGATCAAAATTAAATACAAACTTAATCGTGCCAGATACAAAAAACTAATCAATAAATCTAAAACGGAATCCTGGAGAAATTTTTGTACAGACTGCTCTTCAAAATTCGGCACACACTTTAAATTTGCATTTCAAAAAGAAAACAAATTTAACAACATTAATTTACAATTTCCTGACGATCTGAACATGGACTACTCTTCTAAAATTCGACGTCTTTTGGACCATAGCTTTAGAGATGATAGTTCCTTCACCGGCTTTCCTGAATATTCACTTCCGGACGATGGGATGGGTTCGGTTTCGGATGAAGAGCTCTCCTTGGTCATCAATAATCTCCCTAATGGTAAAGCTCCGGGATTAGATAAAATAGATTTTAAAATATGGAAAACTTTATATAATTCATTTCCCTTCCTTTTTTCAAGGATTTTTAACTTGTGTTTTAGATATTGCTATTTTCCCATATGCTTAAGAAATGCCAAAATTCTGTTTCTAAATAAACCAGGTAAAGACCCCACTCTATGCTCTTCCTACCGATCGATATGTCTCCTACCGACCTTCGGAAAAATTTTAGAAAAAATCTTCGTAAATAAATTAAACTACTGGCTTTTGACCAAAGGGGCTCTTCACCCTCTTCAATTTGGGTTTCGCGAGATGGTCAGCTGTGAGGAGGCTACTCACACCTTGGTCACTGAGATTCGAAAGTTTAAACCGGGTCATTTTGTTTCGCTCGCCACTGTGGACATCAGCGGAGCGTTCGATTCATTAGATTGGAACATCCTTCCCTCTACGCTTGAAAATATCCATTTACCTCCAGAATATCAAACCTTTATATATTCATACTTAAGCTCCCGGCAGATAACCTACTCAGATGAAATCTATTCCACTTCCAAAACAATCTCTCTTGGTGCTCCACAGGGTTCGTGCTTGTCCCCTATCCTGTGGAACATCTACTTTAATAAAACCTTGCAACTGAATAATGACATCCAATATCTACAGGCTTTCGCTGATGATCTCGCGGTGGTGACGTTTGGTGACTCCCTCGCTCAGGTTACTCTCCGCACTAACTGCCTATTGACCTCCCTTACCTCTTCCCTCTCTTCCCTTCATCTCTCCATCTCTTCGGAAAAATCCCAGTGCATAATTTTCAACAAAACAAGAGCAAAACGCCGCCAAAATCCAAGAATAAAAATCCTAAACAAACCAATCAAAATTACACGTCACCTCAAATATTTGGGAATCATCATAGATGATAATCTTACCTGGAGTCCTCACATTTTTTATCTTAAAGAGAAATGCTTAAAGCTCTCTTCTACTTTCGGGAAAATCGCGGGTAACAACTGGGGTGTAAACAAGTCATACCTTAAAATCTGGTATCTTACTGTAATAGAGAAGATTATTACTTTTAGCTCTGGGATATGGGGTAAAAACTTAACGGGGGAACAAATTACACGTCTTATTTCTCTGCAAAGGATTTTCCTTTTAAAAATTTCAACCGGCTTTAGAACAACTTCGAGCATCTCTCTTTATTCAATCACAGGAATTCCCCCTATTCAATTCGTAATACATACTCTTTACAAAAAATTCCATTTTAGGCATCTCCAAACTGATCTTTTCCCTGACTCCTCTCTCCCTGCTCCCTCCCTTTTTGATTCCCTGGTCCCCTTCTCACTTACACACCCCTCTCTTCGAATTGTAAATCTCCGATCTTCAGAACCTTCATCCTTCTCTGACTATAACATTTATACAGACGGATCAAAGATGGAAGACAAAATTGGCTTTGCCGTCTGTATATATAACAAAAGTGACCTGGTTGAAACATTTGCATATAAACTCTCCAGCGGGAACACAGTATTTCAGGCTGAAATTTCAGCCATTAAGATAGCAATTCAATGGGCCATGGACAACAACTTAAAAGTTAATATATTCTCTGATAGCTTGTCCTCTATTCTGGCACTCAAATCCGTAAAAAACAAAACTAAACTTCTGAGAGATATCAAACATTTGGCACATTCGGCATCAAAATTAATTAACCTCCGATGGGTTAAGGCCCATGCAGGAATATTGGGAAATGAAGCTGCTGATACCCTTGCTAAAGAAGCTGCTAATTCTGGACTCCCTTATTCGATCCCCTACCCTTTCTCCCTTTTAACTGCTTATTGTAAAAAACACCTTCTAAACTCCTGGCAGCAATACTTAAACGACTATATATCCCCCCGAACTCATGATCCGTCGCGTATTATCGACTTCCTCCCTCAGGTAAATCCTTCCCTCCAAATTTTTAACAAAAACCTGATCTATTTTATTACAGGACACGGCCCCTTTTTAGATTACTTAAAATATTTTAAACACAAAAATACCTCTAATTGTATTTGTAACGTTTTCGGAGATGCGGATCATTATATATTTTCCTGTCCCCATACTAAAAATTTCCACCTCGTTCGTCCTTCCCCTAGTCATCGTGCAGCTTGGTTTTCCAATGTCTGCAAAAACAAAACTCTAATAAATAAAATACAGAACTGTGTTCGTGTTGCGAGAGAAATTTCTAATAAGGTGAAGTGACGAGGGTGTGATCTTTACTGCTATCAATGTCATGTGATCAATGTTTGTCTATTTGCTCCTGGGTTCAACTTGTGCTTGTAAATAAATATGTTGGTTTGGTGAATGGGTCTCCATTGCCTTGATGATATAGATAAAACAGATGACAAATATAAAGTATAGAAATAAATGAGTATTAAAAATCTTGTAAATATAAATATTATATAAAATCATAAATGTAAATATAGACATAGAAATATTATAAATCTACATTGATAATTTACATATATTGAAAAATTATAAAGCTGGAATATATAAATATATTGTAAATATAAATTTTATATAATGTTATAGAGGTAAACATAAATGAAGAAATATTATAGATCTACATAGATAGATTATATACATTGAAATATTGCAAAGCTTGAATATATGAATATATAAATATTACAAAACATTATATATATAGATATGTATATGGAAATACTATAAATTCACATAGAAATATAGAGATAATGTAAATCCATAATAAAGAGATATGGAACATAACATAAAATTCCAGGATTTCGAGACCCTTCACCTCGTGGATTTGTTACTTGTGAAGAGACTCGGCTTGGTGTTTGAGCCTCATCGACCTGTTGAACTTCCTCTCTAAACTTTAATTTTTGAGACTGAATTTTGATAATTTTACTTTAAGTTAAGAACTGATGTTAAATGTTTTACCTCAGATTATTCATTCTATTAAAATTGGTTAAATTTGGGAATACCTTGAACTTAGAAAAAGAATGAGAATTAAGATGTCTAAACTCTTACTTTTGATTTGTCTTCCCCTGTTTCGACATTAATTATCTTATTGATTGAACTTCATATTTAAATCTTTACTTTGAGATATTAAATCCTTTATTCTTAAATTCTTAAACTTTTAATTCTTTGCTCTTTGATTAATCAAAACCTTAAACCCTTACTTTTTGATTTTAATAGATCTTCTGACTCTTTTTTGTTGTTTGCAGTGTTTTTGTTTGAAGTGTAATGTGAAATGTTGTGTTTAATATCAATCTTGGAATATCTGTCCCCCGTCTGTTTTGGGAATTTAAATTTTCCAGCATAACTGTTGAAAGCTGTTGAACTTCTGTAACCGGAATGTAAATACTTTGATGTTAAAATAAACTGGTGTTGGTTGTTCCGGGCGGACGTGGGGTACCTGGCGGATGGCCTCCGCTTACAAAAATTTTCCCGACCATTCATTCTGATGCTCTAAGTCCAAGGACGAGCCGGATGGTCTGGGCTTTCGGGAACCCTGTGAGGGAGGCATCCACAGGGACCGTACCCTCCTTCCCCTACCACCAACCTCTCGGAAGGACTTCCGGACCCACATGTTTATCGTGATCGTACTCCGCGTGAACACGGCGGCAGTTTTGGAAGTGGCGGGAATCGAACCCGGGCCTACCGAGTGCAATTCCTGAGCGCTAACCACTGGGCTGCCTCGCCCTCCGCAACTTTCTTTATATTCACCCAATTTAGACGGGAACCCTGTGAAGGAGGCATCCACAGGGACCGTACCCTCCTTCCCCTACCACCAACCTCTCGGAAGGACTTACGGGCCCACATGTTTAACGTGATCGTATTCCGCGTGAACACTTCGGCAGTTTTGGCAGTGGCGGGAATCGTACCCGGGCCTACCGCTAACTTCCCGCGCGCTAATTTACAATTTAAAATGACCATATGCTCTCTAAGCTCTTAATTCCATCATCCTCATTCCATTGTTCCATCATTTAAAATATCCATAAAATTTAAATATCCATCGTTCCATCATTTAAAATATCCATAAAATTAAAATATCCATCGTTCCATCATTTAAAATATCCATTTAAAAAATCCATATCGTTCCATCATTTAAAATATAAATATAATAATTTCTACAGTGCATATGTTAAGCTCTTATTTCATTTAAAATCGGAAGCGCGGGAAACGGAAAGTAAAAACTAATTCGGTTTCTTATTGTCCCACCCATCGCTATGCATATACAGAACCGTGACGTCACCTCCACCTTGACGTCCCCACCCACCACCTTCCCTGCTTCAGCGGGGGAGAAACGAAGCGGCACGCCGAGCGGAACGCCGAGAAATTTAAAATCATGACGTCTTTAAAATTGCGATCCTGAAGGCAATTTTCATTATTTCTGGACCAGATTAGACTTGTAAGAATGCCAGATATTTCAGCTTTCTAAAAATGTAAATTATTAGTCGAAATTATGAGTACTTTTTACTATGCGAGAATTTAAAAACCAAAAATCGTTTTTTTGAGCCAAAAGTGACTTTTGTTTTAAAATCTTTAAAAAATATTAGAAATCGAAATGGAGATTTGAAATTGATATATTTTTACTCGCAATTGTCTGCTCTTTCCGGAATTTATTGCAAATGAAATGACTGATATCTTTCGAAATAACTGAAGAAATTGGGTGTGATTATTGTAAGTGGTATACACAAAAAGTCATTTGATTTTCAGAGAGATTGAGCTAGGGATATATTCTTATTTTTAAAATTTTATTTAACTTGATCTGGTGTTCATTCAAACATTTGATGTCCAAAATAATCAGGTTCATTTATCATAGTAACGTGAAATTCGTTATGACGTTTCCTCTTGTGGTACATTTCAGTTCTTTCGATTTTGAAGCATATCGGGATAGCCCGTCCTGGACCCGCCATAGCACATTACCTGGTTTTAGAGAATATCTCGAAAATCAGTGAACGCTGGAAATCTAAGTTTAATATATCGTTTTCTTTTGGGGTGTGTTTTAATTCTTTCAATTTTCAACCGTACCAATTTTCAACCGTAACCCGTCTTAGGCCCGCCTTAGAAACTCACCCGTTTTTGCGGTATAACTCGAGAACAGGTGTATCTAAAAATTCGAAGTTTAGAATATCCTTGCCATTTGCTGTATATTTTAACTCTTTGGATAAAAATTTTATCGGGCTAGCCCGTCCTGAGTTCAACAAAAGGAATATATCGTTTTTTGAAAATAACTAAAAATTCGGAGCATCTAGAATGTATAAACTGAATATGTCATTGTCCTTTGGGGTATATTACATTTCACCGCATTTCGAACCGTATCGGGTTAGCCCGTCTTGGGCCTGCCATAGAAATTTACTCGCTTTTAAAAAATAAATCGATCAATCGGAGTAGCTGAAAAATATAAATTTAGTATATCATTTCCGTTTGGATGGATTTTAATTTAGATTTCGAAGCTCGTCGGGCTAGCCCGTCTTGGATCCACTGAAGAATGCATTCGTTTTTGAAAAATAAGACGAGAACCGAAGTAGCTAAAAATTCCAAATTTAACATGTCGTTGACTTTTGGGGTATATCTAAGTTTCTTCGGATTTGAACTTTATCGGGGTAGTCCGTCCTGGGCCCGACAGAGGAATGGACCCGTTTTTTAGAATACCTGGAAAATCGGGGAAACTGACAAATATAAATTTAGTACATCCTTATCTTTTGGGGAATATTTTAATTCCTTTGTTTTTGAACCGTATCGGGCCAACCCGTTTTGGGCCCGACTTAGAAATTCACTTTTTTAGTGGAATAACTCTAGAACCAGAGTATCAAAAAGTTTCAAGTTTAGAATGTCATTGTCATTTGCGGTATGTCTAAGCTCATTGGATTTAAAATCTTATCGGGCTAGCCCGTCCCGGTCCCAACAAAAAGAATGTTCTCGTTTTTTGAGAATAACTCCAAAACTGTAGCAGCTAGAATATCTAAATTTAGTATATCATTGTTTTTTAGGGTATATTTTATTTCTTTGGATTTTGAACCTTATCAGACTCGCCCGTCTTGGGCCCGACATAGTAGTAATGTACTCATTTTTCGAGAATAACTCGTAAATTGGAGCAGCTAAAAAATCTGAATTTAGTATAACAATTTCTTTTGGGGTTTATCATAATTTATAATTTGAACCTCATCGTCTTGAGTTCGTCTTAGGAATGCGATCGTGTTTGATGAATAACTCGAGAACCGGAGTAGCTAAAAATTCCAAGTTTAGCATGCTATTGTTTTTTGTGATATATTTCATTTTTTCGAATTTGAACTTCATTCAGCTAGCTCGTGCTATGTCTGCTATAGGAATAGACTCATTTTTTTAGAATAACCCGAAAACTGGAGCAGATATAAAATCCAAATTTAGTATATTAATTCCATTTCGGGTAGAATTTAATATTTTCGGCGTATATATAATTATAATTAGTGGCGTAGGCATGGGAGATAGGATGTGTGGTAAAAAACCTCATTTGCCGAACAATTACATTAGTTCTCAAAATTGTCTATATTTAAAAAAAATGAATTTTGTACTATAAGCTCCATTCGATCGTCGACCCCCTTGTGTCCTAAACACATAGTTACATCCATATGCAAATGAGCTAAGAAGTGCGAAATTTGTCCACGGATGTTGGGTCGGTGCACTGGGAGTACGAGTGAAGGTTACGGTTCTGCGTGATCTGACGAAGAAGGTTTTATGCCTTCGAAACCGGTCGATATTAGTATTTTGAGTGGTATTCTGCTTTTTACGAAGATAATTTCATTTCTTTAGCAGAAATTTGGACCGCACGTATTGATTTTGTTTACTTGAAATTGACATTTTTCAATAATTTTTAAAAGCATTATGTGAATAACTTGAACGAATGCTTTAAAACCAAACTTTTGTTTTGCATTTTGATACATATTACCACGTAAACCTAAAAAAAGAATGTATGAGAATGTCTGGCAAATATTTTGTTTTATCTCATATGTTCGGCTACTAGGGAAAATGCCTGTGGGTGGCCCTGTGAATTTGGAAGAAAAACATGAAACACTATTGCCGCTTGAACATTAGAACAAGGTGGGGGCTGCCTACAAGTGCTGTCTCTTTGTATGATGAAAGATAGTGCTGATAAGAATTTCGATTGAGGGTGGACATGTAATCGACCGCTATTTTATTTCGACAGGCGCGTCTCCTTTACATACGTTTCCGCAAGTTGCCACATCTCTTACACGAACAATGCTCAAAAGTTCCGCAAATCAGCGGGGGCTCTGGAAATGGGTAGAACACCAGAGAAGGGCATTTTGTACTGCCTTCAGGGTGGCCTCTAGATACAATAGGAAGTATCTCATTAGCACATTGGTCATCTGAGATCGAATTTGTTTTTACTAAGAACCGTCACATGTACAATATTCCTTTTCGTTCTAAGATTAGACAGGATGGACCCACTCAGAAAGAAAGATTTTTCGAAATTGTAAGCAGCAAGCTTTCACTCGTTTGATGTTTGTTGTAACTGACGTTGAAAATCTATATTTGGATTAAAAAGGGCTGTTTTTATAGCTGTACCATTATCGCCTTTTCTGTGTAAAATTGCCTAGAAAAATGTATTAATTCGATTCATCCAGCATATTACTTTATTTTTCATTTCGACGAATAGGCTAAAAAATCGCTTAACATTTCATAATCTGCGAATTTCAGCATCCAAAAATCCCGTCACAAGACTTTTCTTTCTATTATACTATGTAGTACGAATCACTATATTACTATGAATCTTTAAAGTGCACCGTGGACTGGTTTCGCATTATTTAATACTCTTGCATATAAGCGTAGCCAAGATCTAGGATAAGAGGGGGGTCGACGATCGAATGTGGGTTTACACAACAGTACAAAATACTTTCTCAAATATAATCCCTAAGGAGAACTAATGTAATTGTTTGGTAAATGATAATTTTTCTCCAATTTTCGAGTTATTTTCCAAAAACGGATGCATTCCTAAGGCTGGGCAAAGATGGGGTAATCTAATAAAGTTTAAAATCCAAAGAATTAAAATATATCCCAAAAGAGAATACTATATTATAAATTAAAATCCAACCAAAAGGGAATGATATACTAAATTTACATGTTTTAGCTACTCCGACTGATCGAGTTATTCTTGAAAAGCGAGTAAATTTCCATGGCGGGCTAGCCCGATAAGGTTCGAAATGCGATGAAATATAATATACCACAAAGGGCAATGATATATTAAATTTAGACATTCCAGATGTTCCGAATTTTGAGTTATTCTCAGAAAACGAAATATTCCTCTTGTTGGGCTCAGGACGGGCTAGCCCGATGGGGTTCAAAATCTAAATTAAAATCCATCCAAAAGGAAATGATATACAAAATTCACATTCTTTAGCTACTTCGCTTGATCGAGATATTCTTGAAAAGCGAGTACATTTCTTTGGCGGGTCAAGACGGGCTAGCCCGATGGGATTCAAAATCTAAATTAAAATCCATCCAAAAGGAAGTGATATACAAAATTCACATTCTTTAGCTACTTCGCTTGATCGAGATATTCTTGAAAAGCGAGTAAATTTCTTTGGCGGGCCAAGACGGGCTAGCCCGATAAGGATCGAAATGCGATAAAATATAATATACAACAAAGGGCAATGATATATTAAATTTAGACATTCCAGATGCTCCGAATTTTGAGTTATTCTCAAAAAACGATATGTTCCTCTTGTTGGGCTCAGGACGGGCTAGCCCGATGGGGAAAAGCGAGTAAATTTCTTTGGCGGGCCAAGACGGGCCAGCCCGATGGGGTTCAAAATCTAAATTAAAATCCATCCAAAAGGAAGTGATATACAAAATTCACATTCTTTAGCTACTTCGTTTGATCGAGATATTCTTGAAAAGCGAGTAAATTTCTTTGGCGGGCCAAGACGGGCTAGCCCGATAAGGTTCGAAATGCGATGAAATATAATATACCACAAAAACAATGATATATTAAATTTAGACATTCTCGATGCTCCAAATTTTGAGTTATTCTCAAAAAACGATATATTCCTCTTGTTGGGCTCAGGACGGGCTAGCCCGATAAGATTTTTAATCCAAAGAGTTAAAATATACAGCAAATGACAAGCATATGCTAAACTTCGAATTTTTAGATACACCTGTTCTGGAGTTATACCGAAAAGTAAAGTCATATGGCGGCCCAGGACGGGCTAGCCCGATAAGCTTCAAAATCGAAAGACTGGAAATGTACCACAAGAGAAAACGTCATACCGAATTTCACGTTACTGTGATGAATGAATTTGATTATTTCGGATCTCAAATGTTTGAACGACCACAGATAAAGCTAAATAAAATTTTTAAAATATGGATATATCCCTAGGTCAATCTCTCTGAAAATCAAATGACTTTTTGTGTATACCACTTGCAATAATTACACCAAATTTCAGACAAATTCTTCAATTACTTCCAAAGATATCAATCATTTCGTTTGAATTAAATTCCCATTAGTTTCAATGTTAACTCCTCCGCTTTAGACCGCTTATTCGAGACCAACGCCGTCTGGCGTAGGCGGTTTTTAGGGAACCTGTTTTTCGCCTCGGTCGGCACACTATCCCTTCTAGCCACTGTAGCCCGAAGAAATCCTGGAACAGAGGAAAGGCACCGGGGTATGGCCCCCTCCCCCAAAAACCCAGATACCCCCTTGGAAGTAAAAGGCCCTCGGACTAAACCCCCAGGCACCTCCTCAGAGCTCCTCGCACATAGTGCCACAGGCAAACAGACACCAACCTTCAGCACCTACCAGATCGGTGCAAGAGCAGACCCCCAAACCATCGACATCCAGAGAATTGACCCTGGAGGAAGTAAGAGCAGCTACAGCTGACATTAAAAGGAGATCGGAGTCAGATAAAGCCAGACAGGCAAAGGAAGCAAAGGATAGACTTGACAGATAGGTCCAGGATTGGAAACAAACTAAACGAGTCAGGGAAGAAAAGCTCGCACAAACCCAGCTGTTAGTTAAAACTGGTGAAAAAAAGCAAAACACTATCGAGTTCCAAAAGAACACTCACAAAAAAGTGCAAACCGCGGCTGAGGCTGAGGAAATGGAAGCTGAGACTGAACCGACTGATAAATCTGATGCTGAAAAGATGGAGGATATCCTCAACCTCATCAGAGGATTTATCAGTATGTTCAATTTAGACGATATAAAACATCTGTTGATGCAGTTCGCAGAGTTGGTACAAAAAAAGAGCGATCCTATGGTTATGGTCTTTGAGGCCCTTAAAATAATCGCGGATTTTAAAAGTAATAGTGAGAATCAAACCCGTCATGGCTAGGTCCCAAAAAGAATCCTTTAAAATAATATTTTGGAATGCGAACGGCATATCTTCAAGAATAAATGAACTTAGGAACTATGTAAACGAAAATGACGTAGACGCCTTATTAATTCAGGAAACTAGAGTTAGAGAAAATAAAAAACTAAACATAGCAAACCACTATGGCTATCATAATCTTAGCTCAAATACTAATGCTAGAACGCCCCATGGAGGAACAGCAATATACATTAAAAGAAATATTCCACACGAGAAACTAAACAACATAAATCTTCAAGGTATAGAAAATACTAGTATAAAAATTAAAATTAACAATACTAGCCCGTTTATCCTAACCTCAACATATGTCAAAAACATGAGTGGAGTAAATGTAGCTGCGCAACTGAAACTGCTTTTCTAGCGATATCCAAACACGATACTCGCAGGCGACTTCAACGCACACCATCGAGCGTGGGGCTGTAGGAGAGCCAATTCACGCGGTAAACAGATACACAGACTGCTGAACACGACAAACACCAACATTATTGCACCGTCGACACCAAGCTGCTTCTCAGGCGCCAACGGCTCATTCATAGACTTTGTCCTAACGAGAAACATAGATTACGCGCATACTATTAGTACCCTGGATGAAATCGACTCGGATCATCTACCGGTACTGGTGACATTCGACCCCAACACACCTCTTCCAGCCTCTCTGGGACAAGAGAGGGCGAAATGGGAAGTATTCAAAGGAGCACTCTTCGAGCCGCACTTAGCAGTACCTGACATAATGAGCACGGCGGATATTGACTCTGCCACGCACACACTCACAACAGAAATCAAGAGAGCAATTGCCTCTGCCACAACACATCGTGAGTCTCCAAAAATGCCCACACTTTCCCACCATGTCAAACAATTAGTCAGGCAAAGAAATAGAATACGTAAGACATGACCGGCTAACAGAGACCCCGCCCTTAAAAGGGAGCTTAACAGACTCACGTGCAAAGTCAGGGAAAGAATTGTCGCAGAAAAGCAGCAACAGTATAAAGAACTAATCGAATACCTTAGCCCAGAAGACGTATCGCTCTGGCAATCTGCAAAAAGACTCAGGAAACCTCAAATTAAGCTCCCGCCACTAATAGATGGCGCTAAAATCGCGTACTCAGATGAGGAAAAAGCCGAGGCGCTCGCAAGCCATTATGAAAAACAATTCCAACCAAACCACAATCTAATGTGTCAGGACAGCCTAAGAATGGTTAGACAAACTTTAAATAACTTTAGGAAATCCCCGGTAACGGCTGAGATTAACCCAGCCACCCCGCAGGAGATAGTAGAAATTATCAAAAACCGTAAAAGCCCAGGGCTTGACAAAATCAGAAATATTGCGGTTAAAAACCTACCCCTAAACGTAATATATTACTTGACTATCTTAATAAATAAAATATTAAAACTGAACTACTTCCCTAACCCTAACTATCCCCCCCTTTAGTGAAACTAAACTAATTATCATCTGTCACCATGGTTATGCATTACTTCAATGAAAAATTGCTAAGGAGGAAGAAAACCTACCATTAAATATAATATTTTACTTGACCATCCCAATAAATAAAATAATAAAACTAAATTATTTCCCCAAAGAATGAAAGGAAGCGATAATTATAACAATCCATAAACCAGGTGAGGATTCCACAATTCCAGCCAACTACAGACCAATTAGTTTGCTACCGACACTTAGTAAAATTACTGAGAAGATAATTCTTAAGAGTCTGAACACGCACCTTAGTGAGAATGACATAATCATTCCGGAGCAGTTTGGATTTCGGCCAAAGCACTCCACCACTCATCAATTGCTGAGAGTGGTAGAGTACATATCTTCTGGTCTCAATAGCAAGACACCCACAGCTGCGATTTTTCTGGACATACAAAAAGCCTTTGATAAAGTGTGGCACTGTGGACTAGCGTACAAATTGATCACTTTAAAAGTCCCTGACGCTCTTGTCAAACTTTTAATCTCATACTTAAATAACAGACACTTTCAAGTCAGAGTAGGAGGTAACTTATCTACACCCAAGCTCATTAAAAGTAGTGTACCGCAAGGTTCTATCCTGGGCCCGACACTCTTTAACATATACCTGAACGACATCCCCAGGACTCCAAACACAGAGCTGGCACTCTATGCAGACGACAGTGCGATACTTGCAAAACACCCCTATGTCTCACTAATGCACAGACAGCTACAACAACATTTAGACATACTCCAAACCTGGCTGGAAAAATGGCGAATAAAATTAAACCCCAATAAATGTCATTGGATTTATTTCTCGAGGAAACATAAACCTCCGCCGCCACTGTACATAAACAACCATGCACTACGCGCGGAAAAATCAACCAAATACCTAGGTGTAACGATAGACTCCCACCTAACCTGGAAATTGCACGTAACAGATATAATCAAAAAAGCGCATATGGCCATCGGAGCCCTATACCCAATGATAGGAAACGGAAATTTCCGTTATCAAAATAAGCTACTAATCGACAAATCGGTCATCCGCCCGGGAATGCTGTATGCAGCACCCGTATGGGGATGTGCCTGTAAAACTACCATAGACTCCTTAGAAATAAGACAAAATAGAATCCTTAGGTGTATCAGGAAAGCCCCTAGATATTTAAGAAACTCGGTGATTAGAAAAGACTTCAAAATAAAAACTGTGAGAGCCCAAATTAAAAAGATAGCGCTTAAATTCTACAATAATTTGCCATCTGTACCAAATGAACTATTATTCAATCTGCATTACTATGATCATCGCAAGGCCAAATTTCGTATGAGACCCCGCGCTGTTCTAAACATCGATAATCGGAATTAAAAAAATCCCACCTCAAACAACTGATCTATATAATAAAAGGCAATGTCTGTGTGTCTGTCTTATACACTATACGTTTCGCGACCGCGCGTCGGAGAGCTACGAAATTTGGCAATCGGAGACCCGGGGGGGAGGGAAGGGGACACGTGAAAACCGATTTTTAAAATTTTAATTATTTTTTTATTTATTTAATGTTTTATGCGATTTCGACCGTTTTTTGCCCTTTTTTCTCCACGATCCAGACATCGTAGAAAAAAACAAATTACACCATCGGAAAGAGCAGAGAATTTCGAGTAAAAATATATCAATTTCGAATCTGAATTTCGATTTCTAATATTTTTTAAAGATTTTAAAACAAAAGTCACATTTTGCTCAAGAAAACGATTTTTGGTTTTTAAATTCTCGCATCGTGAAAAGTACTCATAATTTCGACTAATAATTTACATTTTCAGAAAGGTCAAACATCTGGCATTCTTACAAGTCCAATCTGGTCCAGAAATAATGAAAATTGCCTTCAGGATGGCAATTTTAAAGACGTCATGATTTTATATTTCTCGGCGTTCCGCTCGGCGTACCGCTTCGTTTCTCCCCCGCTGAAGCAGGGAAGGTGGAGGGTGGGGACGTCAAGGTGGAGGTGACGTCACGGTTCTGAATAGAGCGCCTTTGCTCTATATAAATTATTATATATTTATATTTTAAATGATGGGACGATCTGGATTTTTTAAATGTATATTTTAACTTTTGGATATTTTAATTTTATGGATATTTTAAATGATGGAACAATGAAACAATGGAATGAGGATGATGGAATTAAGCATATGGTCATTTTAAATTGCAAATTAGAGCGCGGGAAGTTAGCGGTAGGCCCGGGTTCGATTCCCGCCACTGCCAAAACTGCCGCCGTGTTTACGTGGAATACGATCACGTTAAATATGTGGGTCCGTAAGTCCTTCCGAGAGGTTGGTGGTAGGGGAAGGAGGATACGGCCCCTGTGGATGCCTCCCCCACTGGGTTCCCGTCTAAATTGGGTGAATATGTAGAAAGTTATGAAGATTGTCGCGGAGGGCGCGGCAGCCCAGTGGTTAGCGCGCGGGAATTGCACTCAGTAGGCCCGGGTTCGATTCCCGCCACTGCCAAAACTTACGCCACGTTCACGCAGAGTACGATCACGTTAAACATGTGGGTTCGTGAGTCCTTCCGAGAGGTTGGTGGTAGGGGAAGGAGGGTACGGTCTAAATTGGGTGAATAAAAAGAAAGTTATGGAGATTGTCGCGGAGGGCGAAGTAGCCCAGTGGTTAGCGCGCGGGAATTGCTCGCGGTAGGCCCGGGTTCGATTTCCGCCACTGACATGGAGTACGATCACGTTAAACATATGGGTCCGTATGTTTTTCCGAGAGGTTGGTGGTAGGGGAAGGAGGGTACGTTCCCTGTGGATGGCTCCCCCACTGGGTTCCGGTCTAAATTGGGTGGCACATCCTGGCCGTCCAACCAGTTACCAGGCCCGGGTTCGATTCCCAAAATTGCCGCCGTGTTTACGCGGAGTACGAGCACGTTAAACATGTGGGTCCGTGAGTCCTTCCGAGAAGTTGGTGGTAGGGGAAGGAGGGTACGGTCTAAATTGGATGAATAAAAAGAAAGTTATGGAGATTGTCGCGTAAGGCAAAGTAGCCCAATGGTTAGCGCGCGGAAATTGCACTCGGTAGGCCCGGGTTCGATTCCCAAAATTGCCGCCGTGTTTACGCGGAGTACGATCACGTTAAACATGTGGGTCTGTAAGTCCTTCCGAGAGGTTGGTGGTAGGGGAAGAAGGGTACGGTCCCTGTGGATGCTTCTCCCACTTGGTTCCGGTCTAAATTGGGTGAATAAAAATAAGGTTATGAAGAATATCGCGGAGGGTGAAGTACCCCAGTGGTTAGTGCGCGGGATTTGCACTTGGTAGGCCC
This sequence comes from Amaurobius ferox, assembly GCA_951213105.1. NCBI lineage: Eukaryota > Metazoa > Arthropoda > Arachnida > Araneae > Amaurobiidae > Amaurobius > Amaurobius ferox. The sequence goes on from OX578141.1 coordinate 121,612,530, forward strand.
GGGTTCGATTCCCAAAATTGCCGAATAAAAATAAAGTTATGGAGATTGTCGCGGATGGCACGGTAGCCCAGTGGTTAGCGCGCGGGAATTTCACTCGGTAGGCCCGGGTTCGATTCCCGCCATTGCCAAAACTGCAGCCGTGTTCACGCGGAGTACGATCACGTTAAATGTGTGGGACTGCAAGTCCTTCCGAGAGGTTTGTGGTAGGGGAAGGAGGGTACGGTCTCTTTGGATGCCTCCCCCATTGGGTTCCGGTCTAAATTGTGTGGCACTTCCTGGCCTTCCAAGCAGTTACCTTACACCTTTCTGGTAGGTCGCGCCAACGAGTTTGCCACGGTCAGAATTTACAAGGGTAGCGAACAGGCTGGTCGCCAAAGGCGGCTAGTATTAAATAAAACTCGCGACTAATGTTTTATAAAAAAAAAATGCTCTAAACTCTAAGCTGCCAAAATGCTAGATAACCCTTGGATCTGCATCAACCCCCCCAAACTGCTTAAACTCTAAATGTGCAACAAACTGCCACACTAGGAGCTAGGACAAATAATAAAATGTAGTAAATAAAAACCTCGAACCTCCTATTAGGGTAACAGAATTAATGTCAGAGTTTGACGATAAGAATCACATATTGAAACTGGAGATTAAAGGCGCTTCGCGCCTGGTGCTCTGTCCTGTACGACACTTTAAACTCATTCGGAGACTGGTCGAGCTGGTGTTCGGACGTGTTCGTGCTAGCTCCTGAGACTATTGCACGTGGTGACTTTTAGTGCTAGCCTGGGTATAATTGTGCCAAGTTTTGGTAGAATATATCGGGCTAAGCTAATCAAGATGTTTTTGCCGGAGGAAAAAGAGAAATTACTGCTTATTAGAGATTTATTTGTTAAGAGCTTTGGAAAAACAGAGGAGGAGGTACAGGAGAAACTAAAGGAATATAATTGGATTTCAAAGGAGAGTGTACAAACTGAGGGACGACAGGAGGTAGCCGAGATGCCTAGGCCTAAAGACAAGAAAGCCAACGACAATAAGGAGATACCCAAAGGCAAAGAGGAGGACGTGAAAGGCAGACAGACCAAGAGTAAGGAAAAAAATATTTTCGAAAGGCACAGGAAGGACAAGCAAAAAGAGACTCAGCTGGGCAGATGCCATGGAGATCGATGAGGAGGAAAAGAAAAGACTTGGACGGAGCAGCACGTGCTGAGAAGCTGGTGCGACAGGCGCACAAGACTCCTGAGTACTTCATATCCTTCGCTGCCAGATGCGAAGCAAGCGTGGAATATACCCCTGAGACACCTGAAATGAAGCCTTCGATATCCACAGACACTATGAGATCTATGACTGGGCCAAGAGACACCTGGATGCCGAAATCGCCATCGAGGAAGTTGAGGACATCGACAAGGCGGCACTCATCAAAGAGATATTGGTAAGCATAACTTCTGATGCTATCTTGCTAGCGGATACCCCTACCCCTGAGAACCTCTTGGTTAGGAGATCCTATCAGGCTACGGCTTATGTCATCAAAACATGGAATAGCTTATCTGAGGATTTTTTTGTATAGTCAATACAAAACCAAAATCGCGAAATCTTTCAAACTAAATTTTGAGCTCCCGCGCAATAAGCACAAGAAGCCTAATGACAAGATTACGGCTGCTGAGTTAGCTGAGGCCATGCCACGAGAGGTTGCATCTAGTAAGGACTTCCCTCTACTTAAAAATAAATTCACATGCCGCTTGATAATCAGGAAGAAGAGAATGGAAATAGTGACCAAAAACCTAATCCCAAAATTTCTTTCTTCTATGTTGACTCCTTGAGTAATTGGGGTGCCCTCATAGAAGAATTAAACAAAACTTTAGGCACTAAAATTGAAGGACTGCTGATGGGGAGGGTGATTAGGTTCACTCCAGGATCCGTTGAGGATTACTAGAGTGTACAGACTCACCTGACTCAGAATAATATCCCTTTTAGCTCCATATGCTTAAAAACGAAAGACCAAAAGAAGTAGTGATAAAAGGGCTGCCAACCAACACTAGCATAGACTCTATTAAAGAGGCTATATCCCGTGAAGGATTCAGGATTGTTAGGATTTCACAGTTTAGAAATCGTCGTGATAGGTCACCTCTCCCCATCTTTTTGGTCTGCATAAAGCCGGGTGAGGGGTGGGATAAAATTTGCAACCTCACCTCCATTCTCTACATGAGAATCGTAATGCAAGCCTTCAAATCAAAAGGAGTAAAAATTTGTTACAAATGTCAAAATTACAACCATTCTTCGGATAATTGCTCGCTTCCCGCCAGGCGTTTAAAATGCGGAGAAAACCATCAAACTCGCGAATGTCTTAAACATAGGGACCTTCCGGCAAAGTGCGCTAATTGTGGTGGGGCCCACCCCGCCAACTTTAGGCTCTGCCCCAAAAACCCCTGGAACCCTAACAAGTTCCAGGAACCTAAAACCAAACCCCAAAACCTTCGTACCAATAGATCAGATAATTCAAACCTGAGCATGGAAAACTTTCCACAGCTCCCTATATCACAAAACCTCGAAATTGTTACAGACAACGTGGCGATGGCGCGTGCCGAGACAAGAACACCAAGTTCTGAAGAGCACGTGGCCCACACGCACTCAGATGCCCAAAAATCTTCAAATCAAACCCCTAACCTCTTTCTAGAATTCATTAAATTCTTTAAAGAAATACAAGATTATTTCAATATCAATGATGTCAGGAACTTCTTAAATCAAATCACCAAAATAATTAAAGCAGACGTAGACCCGATGCAAAAGACCTTTAATATAATCACACTAATTGTAAATCAAAAAACTTCAAACTTTCCTCATAACTTAAACTAACTCTGCCTTGCAAGATTGTTTTTCGGAATTGTGCTCCAGTTCTCTTGACCAACAGGAAAAACAGATCCCGTTGCTCCGCCCACTGTGGGTGGTTCCTATGGACTCTATCTGCACACCTGCAATCCAGCCAACTGATGTCAAAGCTTCAAGATAATCAACGCACACATTGAAGATACGGCATAACATGCCAGGCGCTTCATATATGACGAAACAACGATAGTAGTTTAAGACAAAATCTGTCGTCTTCAAGATTATACGTGTTTACATTTTCCTTACATACATTTCGTCATATATTTTACTTCATACACACATATTTATTTGCTTTTGATATGATTTTAAACTAAAGAATTAAATAAAATATATTATTATTATTACTATTTGATCAATGATAAAAGTGCTTCATTTACGGGAAAAAAATTATATACAGCATGCAGTTTAAAATGCTTGTGTTATATGTATTATGTTTATTAAAGGCACCTTATGCCCATTTTATATTGTATTCCGTACGTGTATCGTAACATTTTTATTCCTATTTTCATTGATGACTTGAGGCAATTTGTTTTATTTTATTAATGTTTTAACTACAAAAAAGCAAGTTACCTATCCAAAACAAAATATATAACTGTTTAAATGTGGGTTACCATAACCTTTTTTGAAGTCGGTTTCAAATATTTATGCAAGTTTGTAAACAAAACTATGTGTTTGATTTAAAAGAAAAAGCCATACAATGGAATATTTTGGATAAAAAATGTGGAAATTTTTCAAAAAAATTAATCTAAAATTAATAAAAATGCAGGCTTACAATGTAATCCTGGGTAAAATATTTAGTGTAGAGGGTGGGTAATCCATCCCACTCAATATACCCAGTGATGTGCTAATAATTTTCTATGCTAAAAATTTTTAGTAACTGATATGCTTCGAAAATTATATATATCAATTGTTTGCTGTTCCCATTAAAGTCTAAACAGATAGATATGCATATTGGTTTCTTTACCATCTGAATAGGTGTGAGTAATGCTATGCCACTGTCACTAACCGAAAGATAACAAAGTGGCAAAACCAAAAGAATGACATACCTATATTTTTATAGAACTGCGTCAATGGATTTACAATTAAAGTACTTCAATACACCTTCTTCTGGATTTTGAGGAAATTTTTACACACATTAACAATTACAATATGATTTGTGTCTTGATTTAGTGTAATTCAAAAAAAAATTCGAATAGATTTTTTCCTGTAGTTGGGAGGGGGGGGGAGGTATCTTTAACCAGGTAAGTCCATCAGTTACAACCAGTGCATACTTTAAAATATATAAGTTAATTTCTTGGCATTCTTTATTAAACTTTTATTTACTTCAAACATTTTCAATGTAACTACTGATACTTGAACATTGAAAATTTTGACAATCAGTATGTACATACTCACTCTAGTTCTCCTTTAATGCTCGCTCCTTGTTTCTATGTGAATAAAAGATACCAATAGATCAAAATAAATAAACTGCTGCTTTTTAGAACATAAATTTGTAATACTTTCTTGAAGAATCTGATTTGTCACCTAATTTTTTTATGCCTGGTTTCTTTACAGATGTATTAAAAAGTTATATACCAATAGAATAGATGCTATGGATTTGAATTGATATCACCAGAAATAAACAAGTTGGCTGAGATTTGCACTCTAACTTAGTGTGTTACCTGAAAAATTTGACTTTCAGAGGAATAGCTTTTTTTACATTAATTCAAATTTCATGTTAACTACTTTATATGTAACAAATAAATATATAATAGAATATATAATAGGCACTGATAGTGCCTAGCCTACAGTTCGTGCTAACTGATATTTCACTTAAAGTGGTTTCAACTTTTCTTAGACAGCAAAACCCTCATATAATTCCATATTTTAATATCAGAACATTCTAAATTGATATTTTGTCTGTACGATAACCATCTACGTAATATATGTACACGTAATAGGTGAAGGGAAACAAATATGAGTAAATAGATACTTTCCGAGTACATTCAAGTTAGTTTTAAATGCCTGAAATATAGATAAAATACTTGTTCATCAAAGACGTCATGTGAAATATATTAGCTGCAGTCCCAATTTCAACTTCAAAATAGATCTGCTATTTATCTTGCTCATATTTGTTTCTCCAGTCATAATATTTTTTATGAAAATAGCTTGATAAAACTGTTTTGCTCTTATAGTTTTGCAACATTCTAATATATCAATTTGTGAATAGGATATAATGGAGAAGACACTCCTATTGCAGATGTACTAGCATCCATGGACTAGTTTCTCACTTATTATATGCTCGTCATCTTGAAATAGTCAAAATTTGCAGTGGTAGCATGAAAGTTAGCATGCACCACAATTTTTTAGAATTTCTATGAGAACTAACATTTTCAGTTCTTCCACGTGGCCGGCTCAAAATTCATATACAATTTAGCTCAGGCCACATGAAGCTGCAAAGGCAAAGTTTATAAACACAAAGCCCATCTATAAGAAGCATTCTAAAAATATGGGTGATATTCCTATTACAGATACCAGCATGAGCATTCTTGGACTGGTTTCATGCTTATTATGCATTCGTCAATATAGAATATCTGATATCTATAATGGTAACAAGAAACTTAATGTAGATCCAGGTATGGGTCATTGTGGCAATTACCCCCCCCCCCTTTTTTTCAGATATATGTGTCATTTCTTGTGATTCTATAGATTGAATTATAAAAGTTTATTGCAATGTCATAAATCCCAAAATGACATAAAATTCATTTTATCAGGCTAGTTTGCTTCATTTTACGATTAATCAAAAAAAAAAAAAATTATCAGTTTCGATAACTATTTACTGATATACTACAAAAACAAATGTTCAATAAAAGAAACGCGTCGAAGTAAATCCCTTTTTATTTCTGCCTGAATCTGCCCTTGTAATGTACTAACTGTAAACTTTGCAACTACCTTTTAAATTTGTATAACTGTACTCACGATTCATTGAATGATGATCAATTTACAAGGACCTAATTAACCTTCAGCTTTCTATAAGAAATTCGGATTGGCTAGACATGGATTAACATAAACACTATGTAATAAAAATTATAATGTTTTAAATTTGATTAAGTAGGTACTAGTCAATCAGGTTCAGTTGATTAAATATTTATAATTTTTCAAGATATTGTTCACCGGATAAACTAAATTATGTTTTTTATGTAATGCATATGGTTATCTTATTTGTACTGATTTTTTCCCATCAGTAGTACAGATAATAGAATTTTGATGCATAAAAGTAAATTCCTGCCTTAGAGTAAAGGTAAAAATAAATTTCAAAAGTAAATAAAAACATCCCATTTAATAAACTAATATCTATATATTGCAATTATAACTGTAGAAGAAGAAATTGAAAAGCAGATTTAGTTTTAGCTAGAATCACTGTATTATTAGAAAGAAATTGTATATATAGCTTGATTCAGTACTATCTTATTATAGTGGCTCCCATAAATCCGATTGAGCCAAGGTCGCAGTTAAGATTTCGCCAAGGCTTTCATTAACGAAAAAGCAATATGACAATAATATAAACACGTGCTGTTTCTTTAGGACTGCAAACGTTTGGTGAGATTTTACAATCTACCTTGGTGATAAATCTCGGACGCTTGGTGATTCATCCTCGGGGGCTGTTATGATAAGGGAGTACCCTTGATTCTTTAAAATTATAAAAATATATTTAAGAAATATTTTTTTGTCTCTACACACCAATAGCATTGCCAAGTAGGGAAATCATATTCCCTAGAAACCCATTTAAGTTCAGAGAAATGATATTTAGCGAAATGGGAAGCAAACTGTTTGGTTACCAATTCAACCCCCCCCCCCCCTCCTCTTCCTCAAAAAAAGAATTGCCTGGAGATGCTATGCTACTGTTACACACATAATACTAACGTTAAAGGAAAATATTGTAATAGGATCAAATATTTGAACTATCTATGAATTTACATGTTTTTGTTTTAAATATTCTTATTTTCGAATTGAATGTTTTTGAGATAAGCATGTGTACTTTTGTAATCACTGATATCTCACAAATTATTCAAAAGTTAGTACTAATTTTCTACTACTCAATTGAATTATCATCAGGTAATGAAATATGGATAGTTATATTTTAATTTCAATATTTGTATAAAATTCATAATTTGTTGTCAAATCAAAACAAATTTTAATTTTATTTACATAAAAATGTTTCAAATATTTTGTTAAATCTTATATAGTCCAATTTCCCATTCTAATCAGTGAATATTAAATTTCAAATATTTGAAATACAGTACATACATAATTTATATGCATTTCTACATAGCTCGTCAAACATTCCTATCCAGTGACATTAATTTCAATTACATATTTTCACAGGTATACGCTTTACTTCACTGGTCCCTAGAGTAGTGTATAAATAGTGCTTTACTATAGTTAAAAATATGCATTTTCTGTTTAACAGTACAATCTGTTTGAACAACTTTAACTGCATAATAATAATGCTGCATGATTTTACCTAATTTCAATTTATAACATGTTTATAAAGAAGGAGTTTATCCAACAGATATTTTAAATCAACTTACTGAATGCTGTTTTTGAAAATAATAGACAGTAGTTACTAATTTAATTTTATATGAAGATGGATTTGATATCCTAGGATGCATGAATAGATGCAAATTGACCTACCTAGTTAATAATGATGTTATCTGATTTATCCTGATGTAATGAGATATGATGAAGCTGAAAATACATATACCAGTTAAAAGTTTGACTAGTTATCACTGCGTCCAACCGATGCTAAAGTATTTCGTTAAGATTAGATAGTAATATATTATCTAAATCGAATTATAGTTGTTGAAGTAATAAAGATATTGAAATTAATATTTGTTTCAAATAAATAATTTTGGGTTTAGAAATTAATAATATTTTGTCTAAATGTTTCAAACTGAAATTATTCAAGAGATTGAAAAATAAAACTTGAGGTTTTATATTTCAGATGTGTTATACAGAATAGCAAGTGTAAAGAGGATTTTAATTGAATTAACGTTGAGTTAAATTCAAAATGTTCTGAAAAATTTGAATGATGTATCAATACATGTTAAATTTGAATATCAAAATTTTGTATATTCAAAGTTCAAAGTGTAGGATAATACACATGTAATTGTTATTAAACATTTCCAAAGTTTAAATATTGGTTGTTAAATTTTAAACATAATTTGAAATAAACATGTTTAAGAGTTAAAATACCCGTCGAAATCAGGAGGTCATAAGAAACAACAACAACAACGAGTTAAAATGTAAATAATTTTAACTCGAACACCAAATGAATTCTAAACGTACAATAAATATATATTATGTTAGTGTTGTTGTTGTTGAGACCCAGACCGTCCGACCTACCAGAAAGGTGTAAGGTAACTGTATGGACGGCCGGGAAGTGCCACCCAATTTAGACCGGAACCCAGTGGGGGAGGCATCCACAGGGACCGTACCCTCCTTCCCCTACCACCAACCTCTCGGAAGGACTTACGGACCCACATGTTTAACGGGATCGTACTCCGCATGAACACGGCGGCATTTGTGGCAGCGTGCAAATCTAGCGCACAAACCACGGGGATACCGCACCCGAGATGGCCAACAGCACACGGCGTTCCGAGGTAGTCACCCACCAAGTACTAACCGCGCCCGATGCTGCTTCACTTCGGTGATCTAACGAGAACCGGTGTTTTCAGCACGGTACGGCCGTTGGCCCATATTATGTTAGTGTGAACTGCGAAGAATGATAGCATTTAAAACCATAATCTTGCATAATAGCTAACTGGCTGTTAAAAATTTGGCAGCTCACTACTGGGTACAGATCAAACTTCAAAGTATTTCATAAACATTAGATAATGGCTATTAGTGTTTGCTTTCTTCAGAATGTTACTTAATATCAATAAAATCTCAAAATCAACACCCATACAATTGAAATGAAACTTCATATATATGCTATTTAAATTACAACTTGGTATATACATATAGAATATATATTAATTTTATTAGTAATTTCATTAATTTGTATAACATCTTTATATTTTTTCGAAATGTATCTGTCCCTGGCCTACTACGGTGCTTGTACCTTTGCAGTTTTGCCTTGGTAGTCATCTTCTTCCCTTGCCTTCCTCCTCTTCCCTCCTGCCCACCTCTTTAAAATTAAATTATCTACTCATATTCATATTTTATCTTAAATACATGGGACTTCCCACAGTAAATTTTTAAACTTTTTTAATTAAACTTAAAATCTATATATTGCTTATCCCTTTGGCATCAAGAGCCCGATTGCCATCTTACATCTCTAAATAAAGTTTGGTACCTCTGGCTTTACGGTTTGGAAAAATCTTTAGTGGCAACACTATAATTTCTAATAGGCTTATGTTCTATTTTTTGGCCCCTCCCTCCCGTCGTATTGACATCCTTTTTCTACTTATTGTTAGCCACGTTCGAGAGTATCATTTTGCTTTCGGCGCAACATTTTGCTTTTAGTGCGTCATTTTGCTTTGGAGATTTCACTTCTGTTGTTTTGTAATCATGTATTTGAATATATTTATGGATTATTATGATATCTACAATGTATAATATTGTTTTAAAAAATTTAGACAAACAGCTGGAGCCTGAAATAATGATAAAATTGCTAACCTTGGCGACACCTCAGTTACTAAATTATTTAAACTTTCAAATACACGAGATTTCTACTTCAGAAATATCCTGTTATTATTGTATATAATATATTTATCATGTTTACTCATATTTGCTCATATTTGCTCATATCTACTTATATCATCCCTAACTACTAAAATAAATCCATCTGTGAATCCAACTGTGTACTCTCCCTCCTCAGAAGATTCCCCCCCCCCTTGATTCCAACTGTAGTGCTCACTCCTCTTTCTCTAAGTATGGAAAGAATAGAAACCTCAGACTCATTTACTTTAGTTAGCACTCCTCCAGCAATATCTACAATTGAATGCACCCCCACCACCGGTAACCCTGGAATTCGCCTAACAAACTTTAAAAGTGTTCCTCGCACATCACAAGTATATGACTCCGCCTTGTTTTCAAACACAATTCTTCCTCCTCGTCTATCTCGACTGACTTCCGGAACATCTTCTGCTGCTTCTTCCACCTCATCTCCTCGATTATCTTCAGAAGCTCCTAAACCTCTATCTCCTTCCACCTCGTCAACCTCTTCTCCTAAGCCAATAGTAACTTCGCTCAAACGAGCTTGGACTTCGTTGCCTAACTCTGCAACTCCCTATTCATCAACTACTCCATATGCTTCTAAATTTCCTGCTTCTCAGTCTAAACAGTCTAAACCATCCTCTGCATCTGCTGCCAGTCCTCTCCAGCTTTCCCTGCCAGTACTTCCTGCAAAGTTTTTGGACTCTTCCGCAGGCACCTCAACTGCTCTCCAGACTCCTGTAGCAACTGATTCCTCAACTTCAAAATCTACTGTTCCTTTATCCTCTCCAGCACCAAAATCTACAGTTCCTTTATCTTCTCCAGTACCTTCTACAGTTCCTATATCTTCTCCAGTACCTTCTACCTCTACAATACCTAAATCAATAGACATCTCATCTACTCCAGCTCCATCAACTTTCTCCAGTCCTGGATCTAATATAACTGATTTTGACATCCCACATCTTAATGTCAACAATGAACTTGTAACAAAAATCTTACTTAATATAACTAAGCTGTAAAGATATATTGCTAAAAATGTCAAATTAAATGTCAACCAAAAATCCTACACGGAAGAAAAAAGGCCATTAGAATCTCCTGCCATACATTGGAAAGTAACGTGGGAACCTTACCATCACCTCGCTCCCGTACTACTCCTGTGGACGCAGAATCCATCTCAACCATTTCTAAAAACCTCGATATTAACCTCTCCAATTTCCAAGCCAAAATGGAGAATGACTTCAAATCTTTTGCCACTACATTGCTCAAAGAAATCCCTGCACAGTTTAAAAATACTGTGCAACAAACAGTGCAACAATCTCTGAGAAGAAATACTTCTTTGAATTCAGCTCCAACCAATGCTTTGCCTCGCCCTCCACCTGATCCGGCGAACAGAATCTACTCCAGAGTATTGCTCCAAGGCCTTGATAGAACCAAGGACAATACTCAGCTTAAAAAAGATCTCTTTTCTCTTCCTTGCCCTGAGGGTGTAAATGTTAAGAACATAACTGCTCTACCCAACGGCACCCTTAGGTTAACTTGCAAATAAAATAATCCCATTAACCTCCTACCAAAGTTCCAGAATTCTACTCTCAGCAATAAATTTTCAGTAAAAGTCCAAGAAGATAGGAAAAGAGCTTTAATTGTCTTCAACCTGCCAGCCAACTTCAAAGAAGAAAACATCCTCGCCTTAATCTACAATAATCACCCTTCTATTAAACCTACAGACATTAAAATCATCAAAAGCTTCAATACCAGGACCGGTGGTGCAAATTGGGTGTTTCTTACGGATATCAACACGGCTAACCTACTTCTCGAATCCAAGAAACTCTTCCACCACTTCAAATCGTACCAGATAAAAAAATATATTGCTCTCAAAATGTGCCATAAATGTCAAGGTTATGGACACATGGCCAACTTTTGTCACTACCCGGTCGGCAACTGCAGCCACTGTGTTGATAGTGGTCATACTTTCAGGGAATGTCGTAATGCAAAATCTCCGACTTGTATAAACTGCTGTACCACAAACACTTTACATCCATTCCTCAGGTACAAAACTAACCATCATACCCGTGACAGGGTAAACTGTAAAACTTACCAGTCCGAAATGGCCCAAATCCGTAAGCTTCAAAAGGAAGCATGATTTTCATCTGTCTATATTTGTATTTTAGTTTTATTGTATATATCTACCTTCCTGTGTATATATGTGTCATTATGGTACTTGGGATTTTGTCTCCCTCCAAGCTCTGTAACCTTCTTTTGGTATGTCATATAACTGTTTAATTCTCCCCCTCTCTTTCTAATATTAATGACAATTACTGGTTTACAAATAAACGTAAACCATTCCCTTGCCGCCCACTCCAACTTATTTAAATTCGCAATTGATAACACACTAGATTTTGTTTGCCTCCAAGAGCCTTATGTCTGCCAAAATAATATTCTCTCTTCCCCCCCCCCCGGGCATTCGTCAATATTCCTCCACCTCCCAAAAAGCAATCATTCTAATTTTTAACCCTTGCTTACTGTAAATTTTAAATTTAAATCACTTTCACAACAATATTTATAGAAATCCTTCTCCCCACTCATTCCTCAATTAACCTAGCAAGTATTTACTCCCCACCCATGATAATTTTTCCTCATTACTTAATGAAATAGAAAACTTTAACTATTTTAATTCTAACTTTCTCCTATTGGGAGATTTTAATGCCAGAGCTCGGATGTGGGGATACGGATTCACTGACCAGAGGGGATTGGACGCGATAGACTTTTGTTTAAAAAAACAATCTCATCATTTGCAATGATGTTTCTTGTGGTCCAACTTTCGTTTCCCATTCAGGTAATGGATATCCAGACTTGTCCCTAATCAACTTTTCACTCTTTGATTCCGTTCAGTGCTGGAAGGTTCTCTCAAGTGACACCCTAAGCGATCACAAATATATTAAAATTACTCTCAACCTCGACCCCCCCCCCCCCCTCTAATAATTCTTTCTTTCTAAAAACCCAGTATGGCATAGGTAAATTTATATTTAATTTCAGATCCAATTTAGACTTCCTGTATTCACTACATCATAACATCCAAGATATTTCTTCCCTCGACTCCTTTTTAGAAACTTTTATAGATTTAATTCAAAACTGTGCCTTTAAATACATCAAAAAGAAAAAATCGAAACCTGTAAATAACTTTTCTTGGTGGAACCCCAGCCTTTCTAAGCAAAGGAATTATGTCACTGCCCTTTTCAAAAAAATAAAGTCACTTGAAAGAAACTCTGTCCCTGCTTCCGAAATTTCCGCAATCAAAATCCTTTACAAGCAGAACAGAGCAAGATACAAAATCCTCATTAAAAAAACCAGACAAGAATCTTGGAGATCATTCTGCACCAAATGCAGCGAAACTTTCGGATCACACTTCACACACAAATTCACCTTCAAGAAACTTAAAAATTCAATGATATCAACCTCTATTTTCCAGACTCCCCTTCCCTAAATCATGAAGAAAAATTGAAACGATTGTTGGACCTACTTCAAATTAGATAAAGATTATGTTCACTTTTCTTCCTTTTCTTTACCTCCTGAGGGTTTGGGGGCAGTCTCGGATGAGGAGCTCTTTATTGTTTTCCAAAATCTAAAAAATGGAAAAGCCCCAGGTCTTGACAACATTGATTTTACAATCTGGAAACAGCTTTATAAATTGTTTCCTTCCCTTCTCTCCAAAATTATTAACTTTTGTTTTAAATTCTGCCACTTTCCCTCTTGCCTTAAAAATGCCAACATCCTATTTTTTAACAAGCCTGGGAAAGATCCCTCTCTTTGCTCCTCCTATCGACCTATTTGTTTATTACCCACTTTCGGAAAAATTCTTGAAATTTTTTTTTATTAATAAACAAAACTTTTGGCTATCCCTTACTGGAGCTCTTCATCCCCTTCAGTTCGGCTTTAAAGAACTGGTAAGCTGTGAGGATGCAACTCTCAGGCTGATCGAGAACATTTCTAGCCACAAATCTAAACACTTTGTTTCATTGACCACCGTGGACATCTGCGGGGCCTTTGATAGCCTCAATTGGACCATACTATCTAGCACTCTTTCTAACATCAATCTTCCAGAAACCTATCAAAACTTTATCTTTTCTTATCTAGACAACAGGCAAATCACATTTTCCAATGGTACATCTCAACTCTCAAAATATATCAATTCAGGCGCTCCACAGGGCTCGGTAATATCACCAACTCTGTTGTTGTTGATGAAACCCAGACCGTCCGACCTACCAGAAAGGTGTAAGGTAACTGTTTGGACGGCCGGGAAGTGCCACCCAATTTAGACCGGAACCCAGTGGGGGAGGCATCCACAGGGACCGTACCCTCCTTCCCCTACCACCAACCTCTCGGAAGGACTTTCGGACCCACATGTTTAACGTGATCGTACTCCGCATGAACACGGCGGCAGATTTGGCAGCGGCTGGAATCGAACCCGGGCCTACCGAGTGCAACTCCAGCGCGCTAACCAATGGGCTACCGCGCCCTATCACCAACTCTGTGGAGTATTTACTTTAACAATATCTTAAAGCTTAATAACGACCTATACTATATTCAGGCCTTCGCGGATGATCTTGCGGTGGTCACCTTTTCTACAAATTTGAAATCTTTACGAGTAATCACAAATGACCTCCTCAATCTCATCTCCTCCTCCCTTTCCGATCTCAAACTTACTATAGCTCCTGAAAAATGCAAATCAATAATCTTCAACAAAAACCGTTCTAAAATTAGACAGCGTCCTTCCTTTAAAATCTTAAACTTTAAAATTCCAACCACTAGACAACTTAATTATCTAGGGATCACAATAGATGATAACTTAAAATGGAGCTCCCACATTTTCAATCTTAGAGAGAAATGCTTTAAGTTTGCCAGCACCTTTGGGCGGGTGACTGGTAATAATTGGGGTGTAGATAAATCCTTTCTTAAAATTTGGTATATTTCGGTAATCGAAAAGATCATTACTTTTGGCGCGGGAGTTTGGGGGAATGCATTGACTGGGGCTCAGGTCAAAAAACTTATCTCTTTGCAAAGGATTTTTCTTTTGAAAATCTCTTCTGGTTTCCGGACTACTTCAAACATTTCTCTCTTCTCTATAACAGGCATCCCCCCCATCCACTTTGTTATTAATTCTCTACACAAAAAATACACCTTTTGGAAACTTCGAGTAAATTTATTTTCTGACCCTGCCCTTCCATCCCCCTTGAAATTTGATATCAATTGCCCTCTCTCGGCTATTCCCCCCCCCCCCCCCCAACGCATTGTCAATCTTTTTCCCCGTGATCCATCAAGTTTTTCTAACATCAATATTTACACCGATGGCTCAGCCATCGATAACAACACTGGATATGCCATATGCATTTTAAAAAAAACACCTTACATAACACTTACACCTTTAAACTCGAGCATGGGAACACAGTTTTCCAGGCAGAAATTGCTGCATTTCACTTTGCCATAAATTGGGCATCTTCCAACAACACAAAAATAAATATATTTTCTGACAGCCAATCTTTTCCATTTCGGCCTTAAAATCCAAAAAAACAAATCAAATTATCTTTCTAAAATTAAAACCAATGGAAACCTTAATAAACACTTAATTAACCTTTGTTGGGTCAAAGCCCATGCTGATATCTCGGGCAACGAGGTTGCAGATAAACATGCTAAACTTGCCACAATTGCTGGAACCCCCCTGCTTTTCCCTTTCCTTACTCCCTTTTAAAAAAACATTATAAATTAGATATTTTAAGCAACTGGCAAACTTACCTAAATAATTATATCTCCCCCCGCACTTCCGACCCTGCTAGAATCTTGAATTTCCTCCCTAAGGTTAACTTTAACACTTTTATCTCCAATAAATTTTTAATCTATTTTATTACGGGCCATGGCCCATTCCTTGATTATTTGCACTCCTTCAAATGTAAATCGACCTCCCGCTGTACTTGTGGCTCTTTCGGCGATGCCGATCATTTCATTTTCTCTTGCCCCCCACACTAAACTCTACCATCTTTCCAAACCTTACCCTCATAATACTGCAGCCTGGTTCTCAAGTGTTTGCTCCAACAAAGCATCTATAAATAAAATAAAAAACTGTGTTCTCATTGCAAGGGAAATTTCAAACAAAATTTCTTGATCTGCCTGAAACTCTTTTCTGCTCTCAATTTTGGTCTCTGGTCGGTGGTTCCCCCTTCTTTTTACTGTGCCTTGTGTCAGGGGGTGTCGTCAGGTGTTGTATGTCTTGCGTTTTTGTCCTGTTTTTTGTCGTTTGTTGTTTTTGGATATTTATGTCGATTTTCGTTTGTTTTGTAATTATGTAAACTCGGTGTATTGGTTGTTTTTCATCCTTATTTGAATTTTGTTCTGTTACAACCAATCAATTTTAGATATAGTCTCATCAAAATTATATGTACAATTATGCCCTCAACTTTGTTATCAAGATCACCAAAAATGTAATCATCATCTATGTATCCAGCATTTATGCTCACAACTTTTGTAACTTTTTATTAGATTTAAATAAATTTTGCTATGGACCGTCGGACGTTGGCCTTGGGAGTTGGCATCCGCTACCTCTCTTCCCGGCCGTCCAAATAGATACTCAAGTCCTCTGAATGAGTCGGACGGCCTGGGTCTTCAACACTCTTATACTATAACACACTACTGTGATAAACAAATGAACTATGAATCACATTAAAATATATATTGCTGTCTTCTATACAAATTTAATTAGCCTAGAAGGAAATAAATCAAAGTTTCTCCTTTAATTTAACTGATACAACAATAAAAACATCTGACCACTTAAGTTATTTAAACAGGCCAGGTGAAATATTGCAGTACAAGTTTTGATATATTCATATTTGGTCGGCGATCTTCTATCTAAAATTAGGTACTACAAAAAATAAGTTAGAAGATCATTCAATCGGATTATTACAGATGTATAAGGTATAACGTTCCAGTGTCAGCATTTTACTCGCAAAAATTGTAATAAATATATCATATACTACTTACCTAAATTTAAGACATTTTTGTTGTTTTACGAACGTGTATATATCTCCATATATTGTCACACAACGTTATATCTTTGCACTATTTCTTTCTATCATAATTTTCTTCCCGATTTAATAACAAACATTTTTTTCCATGTATAATCTCGAAGACGACAACTTCAAAGTGTATACTAGCACATGTTTAACATGATCGTACTCCGCATGAAAACGGCAGCAGTTTTGGCAGTGGTGGGAATAGACCCCGGGCCATCAGAGTGCAATTGCCGCGAGCTAACCACTGTGCTGTCGCACCCCTTATTTTGCACAATGAATGAGAGACTGATTCAAACTTTGGGAATATTTTTACAGGCAAAGTTCTCTCAAGAGTTTAATTTTTAATTTAAATTAAAAGTCGGCTGCATGGTAACACTTAATATATCAGTTCCCATAGAAATTCACATTACAGTGGCATATAACAAAGCAAGTTTTCTTGCTGCCATTGCAGGTATTAATTATTCCATGTTGATAACATGTTTCTTTAAAATAAAATATAAATATCCCTTACTTCATATTACGTTAAACAAATGAGTACTTAGAATGTTAACGATATTGTACACAAATATTTGTTCAGAAATTATTTAAAAATTGTGCTTTGTGTACAGGGATAACTAAAATGTGTAAATCGATGAAAGTAAGAAAGTCAAAAAAAAATTTTTTTTAACTACACTATAAACTTATATGCACAATGATTTAAAAAATATATATGCATCACAAGATTGTTATTTAGAAACATCATATCAATTGCATACCAAATCTTTTTCAGACATAGTTAGAGATGTGTATCGGTAAATTTTCTATTTTTATTTCATTTTAATAGATTTGAAAATTAATTCTTTTTCCACTGTTTTTTAAAAAACAAGTAACTTCATATTAAGTTTTTGATTACTTAGTTTTTTAATTTTGAGGAGAATGGTTCAGTCACGGTAACAGTCATGATGACAGATCAGTTATGTAAAAATAATTTGCGGAAACTGAAAAACGGAGTCCTAAATTTGCAAATATAAAGTTTCATTATATATATTTTCGCTAGGTTACATTTAAGACTTAAAGTGGTGCCGGATTATCAGCTGTCGAAATGAGGTAAGAAATAAAGAAATTAATTAAAACAAAATACTGGGCAATAAATATATTTTTTTCCAAAAACATTAGACAAAATGGTCACTGTGCAGTACATGAAAAACTTTTAAATTAATTTATATATTATAAAGTAAACTTCGATAGACAGAAATCTGCATATAATACCATTTAGTCTATTACAATAAATATATCTTAGTAGAGCTGAACGGACCTGAACATAGCCGCAGTCAGATATTTTGGGCATATGCAACAAATGTGCACCCCTTCTTATCTTACAAGTTATTGATCTATTTTTACAAACGGTTTAGGCAAAATGGGGTCTGGTTTGTGGAACAGTCTGGTGTTAGTGCACGAGGATTGCACTCGGATCACCCAAGTTTGATCCCAACTCCGCCCAAACTGTCTATGTGTTCATGGAGAGTACGGGGACTTTAAATATGTGGGCCTGTAAGTTCTTCCGAAAGATACAGTCCCTGTGGATGCTGCCTCCATTTATTTCTGGTCTAAATTGGATGGCACTTCCTGGCCATTTAAACAGATACCTTACATATTCGAGTAGGTCAGATGGTGTGGGTAACAAAAATGAAGCTTCCCGAGCCACCATGCAAAGTATTCTTATGCCTTACCCATCAGTGCCTCTGTACTAGGTTGCAGTTTGAAAGGTATGGAATACTATTTTAAGTAATGTTTCAGTAATAACTGAATTACAATTAAAATAAATTAATGATATTAACAAATTAATTGAAGTGAAACCCCGGTTTTGTAATACGAACATTATATGCAGGAAAACAAAATGCAAGGAAAACTCCATTTTAATTGGAATATAAAAATCAAGGAAAATATATAAGAATATAAATAGACCACTTATCAAGCTTTACATTTTCATTTGATAACAATTTAATCAAGAATAATTCCAAATATATATTTGTATATTTTATTCAAGATTGATTTAGTTTTCATAAGAATTTTTTACCTTCACCTTAATATATAGACTTGTAAATTTCTTTATAATAAACAACTATGCTACATTTAATTTATACAAAAAAATGAAGCAAATAATAAATAAATGTCAAAGAATGTAAGGTGAAATTGAATAAATTAAAACATCAGGATATTTGAACTCAAATTTCCTATTAACTATTAAGAAAACAACCACTTCCTTATAGCTTAGACATGTGTATCAAAGACTTGCTGTACCTCGAGTATAAATTATGTGCATATTTTCTTTAAGTTCCATTTCCAATGGAATATCGGCCGATGTGGGTAGACAGAGAGAGATTCGTCACTCCTGAAAATCCGCTTGACGCTTAGCTTTACTAGCCAAAGTAAACATACTTTGTTTATTTACAAATTACTCCCTTGTCAGCCATAAAACCAAAATAAATAAAATATTTCTACAAAATTAACTCTTTATAAAAACTAAAAACTGAAAACAAAATTGTAACATGTTACATATATAAACGTACAAGGTTACCGAACTGATTTGTAAATGAAATGATAAAATCAGTGGTGTGCAGCGATATTTTGCTTTAGGCAGGCACAACATTTAATTCTGGTATATAAAAGCAATAGAAAAAATATATTTCAGTTTACCTCATAATAATGTTACTTTCCACACTGTTCTATGCAACTTCATCACTTGCAATTTCTACTTCAAAATAAATTTTATTATCTTTTATTCTTAAAGTAAACTATTTATTTCATTTATGAGATTTTTACTATGTTATATTTTCTAATTCATTTTTTTTATCATTTGCAAGTTAATCAATTCTATCTATATCATTTGCATATTTATTTTACTCTCACATTTTCACTACTGGTACTAAATTTATATTTAATTTTTTTTTATTACTGGTGCTCTAATAATTCAACAATCTACATAATTACTGCTAATATCAACTCAATACACTATCATCTGTGTTTATACATATCATAATACTATTAAAAAGTATCTTCATTGTGACACTATATATTGTAATCATTCATCATTCATATAACATTGGTACCCAAAATTTTCTTCCTATTTTTTTTTGTTAACCTATATTATATTTAAGGACACATTTTTCTTTTACTATCTAATTAATACATCAAAATAAACAATTGTATTTAAAAATTTTTTGTTTATGCTCATCATACACAATACAGCTCACTTAATTATTGAATCATAAAATCAAATATTGAATCCTTCAAAATCCTCATACTTTTGTATGTCTATATACATATATTTATCCAACATTATTTTTTTTCTTACATTCCTTCATTTTTATCATTTTTGAATTTGTTAATTTTCTTGATACCCTTCAATTTTGGTTTAAATTTTCATCAACTTTAGAGGTAACACTAGAATAGCCACAGCTGCTAAAGAGCCTGCCAGTAGCAAAAGCTTCTGTTCCTCCATGCACTAATGTCATTAGACAATGGAAGTAGCCAATTAGCTGTCTACTCCTGGCCAGGAATGTGGCATATCAATAACCTTACCGAAATTAAATTAAATAAATTCAATTGTGTGGAATGAACCAATGTAATCAGTCAAAATGATCGTAAACAGGCAGTATCGCTTATCTCTCTTATATACAGTTAGCTTTCATTCCCATGTTAACCTATGGGGGAAGTTCTCCGCAAATTACACATTACCAAATGAATAATTTAAAATTCTGTTTTTTTTTTCACATGATTGTAGACAATGTAATACATTGATCTCGTTCATCAATTTTTTTAAATCTATTTTAAATATAGCTTGAAATGAAGTTAATTTGTCAATATTTCTTAGATAAAACATCACTTTCTTAATTGCTCTATAGAAAATGAACTATTAAACGTTACACAATATAAAAAACAGCAATCAATAGCTCATACTTCTGGCTTCATTTTAAGATTTTTTTTTTATTTTTAAATTAATTTGGGATTAGTATATTTGAATAGTAAATCGTATTTCAACTACTGAAACTTCCAATTTTCAAAGTCAGCCACACCTCCTATTCTTCCAGGGGAAAAATGGGGGTTGTTGTTGTTGAGACCCAGACCGTCCGACCTACCAGAAAGGTGTAAGGTAACTGTATGGACGGCCGGGAAGTGCCACCCAATTTAGACCGGAACCCAGTGGGGGAGGCATCCACAGGGACCGTACCCTCCTTCCCCTACCACCAACCTCTCGGAAGGACTTTCGGACCCACATGTTTAACGTGATCGTACTCCGCATGAACACGGCGGCAGTTTTGGCAGTGGCTGGAATCGAACCCGGGCCTACCGAGTGCAACTCCAGCGCGCTAACCAATGGGCTACCGCGCCCGGAAAAATGGGGGTGAAAATTCTTGGTGTTTTTTTTTTTTTTTTTTTTTTGGGGGGGGGGGGTGAAAATTCTTGGTGTGGAGATTTGAGGGGTGGGTGGATGATTGATCGGTATCGGGGAAATAAACGAAAGGATATATTTGTTGTGTTTAGCAGGTGTCTTTTGACTTTGGTCCAGCAAAGAAAAAGAAGTCCTTGGTTGAGTTACATTTTGTTGTATCAGTACAGATAATTCTGCTCGCGCAGGTTTACTGTTTTTCTTCTTGCATGTATTTGTTCCATACTTACTTAATGTAAATATTTTATTCATTGTGAATACTTTTCAAAAATTTTTAAGATAATTATTATTTAATATATATGTATTTAATTTTACGAAATGAGTAACCGATATAGAAAGAAAAACTGCGAAAGAAGCCATTTACGTTTGTCTGCCAAAAGAAAACGGAATAAAGGTGAAAACCTTGCAGTCTGGAGGAAGAAGTAAGTTCAATTTTTTACGCAAATAATTGTATTATTATTGAATGGAATATGAGTATACAAAATATGATAATCTATATATCATTTTTTTAAATTTTAGGTTTGCAGAAATGAAATCGCTAGACCCACCAAGTGTCAAAAATAATATTCAAAAACATATACCTGAAATTATGAATGAAGATTTGGAATCAGAATGTGATTTAAGAATAACTCCAAAAAAACGTTGTGCCAGGCACATGTAATCCTGAAGTCCTTGGAAGAAGAATTGTAGATATAAAGTATTTTATACGTGAACTCCAAAACTTAAACAATCACAGTCCATTCGGATGTGGTTTATCTGAAATGAAAATAATTTCTGAAAGAAGGCGTGGGCTCGTTAGTGACATAAAAATGAAATGTGCGATGTGCAACTATACGAAAGTCGTATGCACAGAAAATTCAGAAAGTACTGAAATGAGCTCTAACGCCGCAGCCGTAGCAGGAACAAGAAGATTGGATGCGGTTTTTCAAATATAGAGGAGTTTCTTTCTACACTAAACATTCCTCCAATGTCTGTTAATACATTTATCAAGGAGCAGAAACATATATCCGAAGCTTGGGAAACAATCGCGATGAAAGAAATGGAAATGGCTGCTTATGAAGAGAAAACGCTGGCTATTCAAAGAGGAGGCTTAGATGAAGAAGGTGTGCCTCTTGTTGCGGTCGTTGTTGATGGAAGCTGGGCGAAACGGTCATACAGGACAAATTATGCATCTTTATCTGGTGTGGTAAGTTTTTAATAATTATTATTTTTCATACTACACACATACAAGGCTATTTTAACGTTTAAATATATAAACATATTTTTAAATATTTTACATATTTCTGCGGAGATAACCATAAATGGCCACAAATCTTGCTTGTCTTTAAATAGAATGTGGAATGCAGTATGAGACTTTCTTTAACATGTTCTTATGCACTGACTAGTACTGTTCTATTTACTTGGGATTTCTCCTAATTTGAAAGGAGACGGTAAAGTAATCTTCAGTTTAAATATGATTATTTCGTCTTGTTACTTTCCTTATATACATAGTATAATGTATAAGGAAAGTATTATGACGGGGTCGAAAATTCGAATTAGAGTTTTCGACGGGAGAGCACGTTTCAAGCATCCATGATCACAAATCGAATATTTTTGAGGTGATGTATGTGTGTGTGGTGTGTGCCAGTGAGTCTGAAGAGACAATATCTCACGAACGAATGGAGCGATTCGAGCGAAATTTGGTACAAAAATCACAATCCGTAAATACTGGAAGCTTGTTGTTTTTAAACACAATCGAATATTCAGAACCCCCTAAATTTTCGAGTAAAATTTTGAAAAAAATCATCAAAAATCATAACCTTTAATAAAGCTACGTAAATAGACATTTTTTATGTAATTTTTCCTTAGAAAACAATTAACATAAACTTTAGACCGCTAGCATGAACCGTTCTCGAGATATCGCACATTTTTCAAATAAGTGTATCAAAGATCCCATTAATTAAAAAATATTAACTGTTGAGAAACATGTTCACTTTTCATATGTAATATCATGCGATAAATTGGATGACAAAATTTAATGGATCTAACTCATTCCATTCATGAAAAAAGATACTTTGAGTAATACTTTTGTATTTGAAAGTCAATAATCATTTATTTGCTATAAGAATAATTTATTTCACCGTCCGTAACGCTTGGAGATATTTTGGCGACGAATTTGGTGGAATTTCGCCAACTTGGCGACTTTTTTAAATGTTGCCAAATGGATAAAAATGACCCTAAATCAATGAAAATGACGACTAATTGACGAAAATTTAATATCTTGTAAAGAATAAGTACTATAAGAATAACATATTTCTTTTTTCAACTGCAAAAGTAGTAAATTCATTGCATTATATAAGGAAAGTCATGTGATGCCCACATCAGAATTTTTAAACAAGAAATCATACAGCTACGAAATGTGTATCTTAATGTTTTAATTGTTGTAAATTATAGTTCACAACGAAGCGCAAGATTCTTGCACTATGGGTAAATATTCTCAGAAAAAAAATAATTACAGTTCGGAAGACGAGAAGGGGAGGGGTTACACCTTCGAGGGTGAACGTGTAGTTCACCCCACTACCGACCTTTTGAGGCCAATTTTTTGTATATGTCTTAGACTAGAGGATACTAAAATTTTTAAGGGATATTCCAAGAAAAGAAACTGGCTATGCTACTAAACTTATGGTCATTATAAAATTTTAGAATTTTAAAGTTAAAATAATTTTGTTAAGAGGTAGCCATTTTATGCATATTTCTGCCCTAAAAATCGAATAGAACCAATTTTAAGCTTTTAAAATCAACCATTCTTAAAAATAAATTTCAGTTATGCATTTTTAAGGAATATTAGAAATAGGGCATAATTTAAAACACAAAATATAACAATTATTTTAGTGTAATTCCTTTCTAGAAACCAAGTAAATAGACTTTTAGAATATCATAAATAGAAGGTTAAAGGCACAGAAGTTTTTTTATAATACTGTTAGACTTTGTGAGATGGTATCATTCAAAAACGCTCCAAAATAGTATGAAACATAAAATATGACATTATCTCATAAAAGTCCGAATTTGAGGAGCTCTCCACAGGTGTCTTACACTCTAATTTCTTGGGAATATTTTTTTTATTCTTTATAAAGTTCTGACAATTTTATATGACGCCCCCATCCTCTTCCCTCCCAACATTTTTTATGTATGAAGTTCTTAAAAATACTGATTATACTACGAGGATGGCGGCCAATTTGACTGACCCACCAAAAAGTAAAAAAGAAATAAAATTATTTGTTATATCAAGCGAGTACTCATTTTACATTTATTTTCACATAATAAAATGAGTTACACAACTTTGGAACTGAAATTTTTTAAGCTAAGACAGTTTTATGAGCCCTTTGAAACATATAAGCAAAGGTTTTTTTGATCTGTGAAATTATTTGGAGCTCAACTAATAGGTTTGTTTTAAAGAATTTTCAGTGGTAATTTTTACTTTACCAAGCGAGTAACATTTGTGTTCACTAAAAGTTATTTTTGCCATACTATCTTAGAGATACATACTTTGATTTGCAAAATTTAAATCTTAAAATAAAGGTACAAAATATCTTTCCAATTTATTCTTAAATATACCTTCAATTTTTGTATTATTAAAGGAAATTATTCTTAAAATGGTTTAAACATGTATTGAAAAACAAATTACCCCGAACGTAGTGACGTCGCCAAAAGATAGGTATCATGAAGATCATACCAGTCCATGGGGATCATACCTCTCCCCCCCTCAGGAACCCATTGAAATTTGGAGAAATGGGAAACAAAATGTTTGGATGCAAACTCTCCTTCCTTCAAACATTTTTCCTGGCGGCGGTATTGTCCGGATGCTATTACCAGTGAATATTTCAAACGGATAACCGAATGAAATAAGCCACTTTACATTTGACTGGTATCTATATAACAGTGTTCAATATATTTTGGTTTTATTACTTTAGTTATTTTTGAATTCTTTCTTTCAGGCTGCCATTGTTGGTTTTGAAACAAGAAAAGTATTACTTCTTGGGGTACGAAATAAGTACTGCTGCTTATGCGCAAGGGCAGCTGCTAAAGATATTCCAGCTCCTTCTCACCAGTGTTTCAAAAACTGGTCAGGTAGTTCTTCCGGAATGGAAGCAGATATTCTGGCGGAAGGATTCGGGAAAAGTGTTTAAATGTATG
Source organism: Amaurobius ferox (assembly GCA_951213105.1). Taxonomy (NCBI): domain Eukaryota; kingdom Metazoa; phylum Arthropoda; class Arachnida; order Araneae; family Amaurobiidae; genus Amaurobius; species Amaurobius ferox. Next base: position 121,637,757 of record OX578141.1, read on the forward strand.
GAATAAAATACAATCGTTTTGTTGAGGACGGAGACAGCAGTGTATATAACAAAATTTCATTATCAAGGTTATATGAAAATATTACGGTTGAAAAAGTTGGATGCAAAAACCATTTACTTCGAAATATGTACAATAAATTTAAAGAATTGGTGAAAAGTTGCAAATATGGTAATATAACTCTTCGCAGAATTGTAGGGAGTAGAATTTTACGTATGAGGATGGCAGTAACGATTGCTATATGTTTCAAAGGAAATGAACCTGGAAAGTCCATGCAGGATAAAATAATGGAATTACGAGAGGATCTTCTTAATGTATACCTGCACACGTTTTGGGGCCGCGATTTTTATTTAATTTCAGATGTTTGAGGTGGGATTTTTTAATTCCGATTATCAATGTTTAGAACAGCGCGGAGTCTCTTACGAGATTTGGCCTTACAATGATCATAGTCATGCAGATTGAATAGTAGTTCATTTGGAACATATGGCAAATTTTTGTAGAATTTAAGCGCTAGCTTTTTAATTTGGACTCTAACAGTTTTTATTTTGAAGTCATTCCTAATTACCGAGTTTCTTATGTACCTAGGGGCTTTCCTGATTATCCGTAGGGTTTTATTTTGTTTTGTCTCTAGGAAGTCTATGGTAGTTTTACAGGCATATCCCCATACGGGTGCTGCATACAGCATTCCCGGGCGGATGACTGATTTATAAATTTGGAGTTTGTTTTGATAACTGAGATTTCCGTTCCCTATCATTGGGTATAAGGCTCCTGTGGTTATGTACGCTTTCTGATTGAGTTCGTTCCGTGCAGTTTCCAAGTTAGGTGGGAGTCTATCGTTACACCTAGGTATTTAGTAGATTATTCCGCGTGAAGGGCATGGATATTTATGTACAGTGGCGGCGGTGGTTTATGTTTCCTCGAGAAATAAATGCAATGACATTTATTGGGATTTAATTTTATTCGCCATTTTTCCAGCCATGTTTGGAGTATGTCCAAATGTTGTTGTAGCTGTCTGTGCATTACTGAGAGATATGTGTGTTTAGCAAGTATCGTACAGTGGTCTACACAGAGTGTCAGCTCTGTGTTTGGAGTCCTGGGGATGTCGTTCAGGTATATGTTAAAGAGTGTCGGACCCAGGACAAAACCTTGCGGTACACTACTTTTAATGAGCTTGGGTGTAGATAAGTTATATCTTACTCTGACTTGAAAGTGGCTGTTATTTAAGTATGAGATTAAAAGTTTGACAAGTGCGTCAGGGACTTTTAAAGTGATCAATATTTGTACGCTAATCCACGGTGACACACTTTATCAAAGGCTTTTTGTATGTCCAGAAAAATCGCAGTTGTGGGTGCCTTGTTATTGAGACCAGAAGATATGTACTCTACCACTCTCAGCAATTAATGAGCGGTGGAGTGGTTTGGCCGAAATCCAAACTGCTCCGGAATGATAATGTCATCCTCACTAAGGTGTTTGTTCAGTCTCTTAAGAATTATTTTCTCAGTTATTTTACTAAGTGTCGGTAGCAAGCTAATTGGTCTGTAGTTGGCTGGAATTGTGGCATCCTCACCTGGCTTATGGATCGGTATAACTATCGCTTCCTTCCATTCTTTGGGGAAATAGTTTAGTTTTAATATTCCATTTATTAAGATAGTCAAGTAAAATATTACGTTTAGGGGTAGGTTTTTAAGTGCAGCTCGAATAGTGCTCTTTTGAATACGTTCCAGTTCACCGTCTCTTGTCTCAGAGAGGCTGGAAGAGGTGTGTTCAGATCGAATATCACCAGTGCCGGTAAATGATTCGAGTCGAATTCATCCAGGGTGTTAATAGTGTGAGCGTATTCTATGTTTCTCGTTAGGACAAAGCCTATGAATGAGCCGTTGGCGCCTGCGAAGCAGGTAGGTGTCGACGGTGCAATAATGTTAGTGTTTGTCGTGTTCAGCAATCTGTGTATCTGCATACCGCGTGCATTGGCTCTCCTACAGCCCCACGCTCGATGGTGTGCGTTGAAGTCGCCAGCGAGTATCGTGTTTGGATATCGCGAGAAAAGCAGTTCCAGTTGCGCAGCTACATTTACTCCACTCATATTTTTGACATATGTTGATGTTAGGATAAACGGGCTTATATTATTTATTTTAATTTTTATACTAGTATTTTTCATACCTTGAAGATTTATGTTATTTAGTTCCTCGTGGGGGATATTTCTTTTAATACATATAGCTGTTCCTCGATGGGGCGGTCTAGTATTTGTATTTGAGCTAAGATTGTGATAGCTATTATAGTTGGCTATGTTTAGTTTTTTATTTTCTTTAACTCTAGTTTCCTGAATTAATAAAGCGTCTACTTTATTTTCATTTACATAGTTCCTAAGTTCATTTATTCTGGGAGATATGCCGTTCGCATTCCAAAATATTATTTTAAAGGATTCTTTTTGGGACCTAGCCATGACGGGTTTGATTCTCACTGTTATTTTTAAAATCCGCGATTATTTTAAAAGCCTCAAAGACCATTGACATTGGATCGCTCTCTTTTTGTATCAACTCTGCGAACTGCATCAACAGTCATCTAAATTGAACATACTGATAAATCCTCTGATGAGGTTGAGAATTTCCTCCATCTTTTTAACATCGGATTTAACAGTTGGTTCAGTCTCATATTCCATATCCTCAGCCTCAACCGCGGTTTGAACTTTTTGTGAGTATCCTTTTGGATCTCGGTAATCTTTTGCTTTTTTTCAAAGGTTTTTTCTAACAGCTGGGTTTGCGCGAGCTCTTCTTCCCTGAATCGTTTAGTTTTTGCTTCCAGCGTTCTGATTTCATCAGTTGATTTGGTTTTTTGATTTATTTCTTTAGCTTCCCGAGCTAGTTTTGCCTGTCTGGCTTTATCAGCTTGTAATCTCCTTTTAATATCTATAGTAGCCGCTTTAATTTCCTCCGGGGTTAATTCCCTTTTTTGGGGGCCTGCTCTTGCACCGATCTGGTAGGTGCTGGAGGTTGGTTCTATTTACCTGTGGCACAACGTGCGAGGAGCCCTGACGGGGTGTCTGGGTATTTAAACCGAGGGCCTTTTGCCTCCAAGGGGGTATCTGATTTTGGGGGGGAGGGGGCATACCCCGGTGCCTTCCCTCTGTTCCAGGGGTTCTTCGGGTTTTGCCTGAAGTTCGCCGGGTGATCTCCATTGCAATTTGCGCACGTTGCCATCTCCGACCTAGGTCTCTGGCAGTCCTGTGTCAAATGTTCCCCAGCACACTTAAGGCACTTAGAAGGCATGCTGCAGTTCTCAGAGGAGTGGTTGAACTGCTGGTACCGGTAGCAAATTTTAAAGCCCCGTGCTCTGAAGACCTCTATCTTCACAGCCAAGTATCCTGATCTTGTAAGTCTGTAGACCCTCTGCCAGTCTTCCGTAGGCCTAAGGCTGAGTAAGAAGATCGGCAGTGGCAATCTCGTTTTAGTGTTTCTCAGTTGAGAAACCCGGACTACATCTAATCCATCGGATGTTAGAGTGAGTTTTATATCCTCAATGATTAATAATCAAATTGTTGGTAGCCCCTTCAAAACTACCTTTTTAGGCCTTTCAGTTTTTAAGTTTAGACTGTGGAAGGGGATTTTCTCACTTGCTAAATGGCGCTGTACAACCCTATAGGCGTCAGCGTCATTGGGAATCAGTTTTGACATATCTCCTGTGAGCTTGTCAGATACTATATTCTCTGTAATCTCATTAATTTTTTTAGGAGAGCCTGGTAATTATCACTAAACTTGATGAAGAAGCATTCCGCTTTTGGGTCTTTTTTCTCAACCTCAGTACTCTTAACCCTATCACTATTTTCAACTGCTTTTGGTGCACTTTCATTCACTACAGGTTGTTTAACAATTTCAGCATAAGTCTTAGGATTGCTTACTGCATTCGCATTTGCATTTACGTTACATGTGTTATCATTTACATTGTTAGAATTATCAATTTCAATGCTACAGTCCATGTTATCATGGTCACTATATTTTGAGTTTAACATTCAAAACTGGTTTTTAGTAGAAGTTCCCTTAGTGGGAGACTCCTCTACCTTAGGCCTTTTACATGGATTTGAAACCGGTTTAAATTCATCCCCAATTATCATTTCATTAATCAAGCCCATATCTAGCAGTTTAGATTTAATTACACTGTTACTTAAAGTACTATCCTCAAGAAATTTAAAGATAACATAAATATCACTATTCTGAAATTTCTCCATGTCACGGTTCATTAAAAAGAGTTCACAAAATCAAACGAACCCATTATACGGGAGACTTGTTCCTTGTCCTGTCCGATCAGTCCGTTGTTGAGCAATTCCTCGATGTGCAGGGTCAGCGTGTAAATCACTAGTCCACAGAAGTTCATCGCTCGTCTCACCTCCTCGGTCCACGTGAAGCCAGTTCCATCCTTCGGCAGGGTGTCGCAATAGGAATTCATCGCAACCTTGAGAGGCTGAGACTCTTCCCCATCCAACTCACCGGCAATAGTCCTCGTCAGTTCAAAATGGGCACTGTCCAGTTCCAGAGTCAAAAAGGTATATCAATCCAATAGTTCGAAAAGCACAACCACGTGGGAAGGAAAGGGTTTCGTCCAGAAAAGAGCACCAGGCGCGAAATGCCTTTAATCTCCAATCTCTAGGTGTGGTTCTTATCTTCATACTGTGACATTATTTCATTTGCCCATAGGTGGAGGTTCGAGGTTTTTGATTTACTGTTTTTATTATTTGACCTAGCTCCTAGTGTGGCAGTTTGTTGCACATTTAGAGTTTAAGTAATTTTGGGGAGTTGATGCAGCTCTAAGGATTTCCTAGCAATTTGGCAGTTTAAGAACATTTCTTAGAACACATTGATTGCAGTTTTTATTTAATTTCAACTATTTAAAGTGGGACTTACCTAATTCTGATTTTCAATATTAAGTACCGCGCGGGGTCTCTTACGTGATTTGGCCTTGCGATGATCATAGTCATGCAGATTGAATAGTAGTTCATTTGGAACAGATGGCAGATTTTTATAGAACTTAAGCGATAGCTTTTTAATTTGAGATCTAACAGTTTTTATTTTGAAGTCTTTCCTAATTACCGAGTTTCTTAAGTATCTAGGGGCTTTCCTGATAATCCGTAGGATTTTATTTTGTTTTATCTCTAGGAAGTCTATTGTAGTTTTACAGGCATATCCCCATACGGGTGCTGCATATAGCATTCCCGGGCAGATGACCGATTTATAAATTAGGAGTTTATTTTGATAACTTAGATTTCCGTTTCCTATCATTGGGTATAAGGCTTCTGTGACCATATACGCTTTTTTGATTAAGTTCATTACGTGCTGTTTCCAGGTTAGGTGGCAATCTATCGTTACACCAAGGTATTTAGTAGATTTTTCAGCTTTTAGGGCATGGTTGTTTATGTACAGAGGCGGCGGAGGTTTACGTTTTCTAGAGAAATAAATCCAATGACATTTATTGGGGTTTAATTTTACTCGCCATTTTCCCAGCCATGTTTGGAGTATGTCTAAGTGTTGTTGTAGCTGTCTGTGCATTACTGAGACGTAAGGGTGTTTTGCAAATATCGCACTGTCGTCTGCATAGAGTGCCAGCTCCGTGTCTGGGGTCCTGGGGATGTCATTTAGATATATGTTAAAGAGTGTCGAGCCCAGGATGGATCCTTGCGGTACACTACTTTCAATGAGCTTGGGTGTAGACAAGTTATCTTTTACTCTAACTTGGAAGTGTCTGTTATTTAGGTATGAGATTAAAAGTTTGACAAGTGCGTCAGGGACTTTTAGAGCGATCAATTTGTATGCTAATCCACGGTACCACACTTTATCAAATGCTTTTTGTATGTCAAGAAAAATCGCAGCTGTGGGTGTCTTACTATTAAGTCCAGAAGATATGTACTCTACCACTCTCAGCAATTGATGAGTGGTGGAGTGTTTTGGCCGAAATCCAAACTGCTTCGGAATGATAATATCATTCTCACTAAGGTGCGTGTTCAGTCTATTAAAAATTATTTTCTCAGTAATTTTACTAAGTGTCGGTAGTAATCTGATTGGTCTATAGTTGGCTGGAATTGTGGCATCCTCACCAGGCTTATGGATCGCTATAATTATCGCTTCCTTCCATTCTTTGGGGAAATAATTTAGTTTTAGTATTTTGTTTATTAGGGTGGTCAAGTAAAATATTATATTTAGGGGTAGGTTTTTCACCGCGATATTCCTGATTTTCTCGTGCCCTGGGCACACGTGGGAATTGCAATATGCTAACCTTTTTATGTGTAGTATATATATGGGATTTCTTGAGCACTCGGCTCTGAAGAGGGTGCTGATTGGTTGGTTGCCAGAAGATGGATTTACATTGGTCGAACAGTGTCTTGGACGGCTGTCAGCCTGCAAGTCGTAGAAAGGGAAGGGAAGGAAGAGGCAGAAGTACCGTAAGAGAAAAGTTTACAATTAAAAACGAAAGAGCGCAAAAATCTCTACAAGCAAAAAAAGATTAAAGTTAATGTTAAAATTAGGTTAGAAAAATAAAGTTAAAGAGGTTAAAAATTTAAAATTTATATTTAAATCTTACAGTTTAGGTTTATTCCGCACATAACAAAAAAGAGGCACAATTCAGAGACACAAAAATATTTACATTTCAGAAAACGTGAATGGATTTACAGTACTGGTCTAGCATAGTAAAAACGCGGGCGAAAGCAAGCAATTTAGTTGGCCAGTGGCTGGCCCAGGAATAAAGACGAACGGAACGGAGAGTCGGTAAGGTGCCGCCATCTACCGTTGTTCGAAGTTAAGAGACTCCTGTCTGGGGAACGAGAAATCGACGTTACTTCCATTTGGTATTCTGGGTGCCAAACAGAAGATGCCTAAGTCTGCGCTTCCTGAGATAGGAATGAGCGGTAGGATTATACGTCTGATCAACGTCCCTCATACAGGGTGTATTAGAATTTTTCTTGTTAAAATTTAGTGAATGTTTCCGAATATGCTCGATAACTCCCTAGACTCTGAGAACATGATGTATTCGTTCTGGACATACCTGAGTGCATTAGTGATACAGCGAAGAACTTTATTTTGGAAAACTTGCAGTTTCTGTATATGGACTTTGGCCGCCGCCCCCATACTGGACAGGCATACAAAAATCCAGGTACGATGATCTGTTTGTAAATAATTAATTTATTATTAAGGGAAAGGTGGGATTTTCTACCGAGAATGGGCAGGAGGGCATGATAAGTCTTCTTAGCAGATTCGAGTTTGGTGTCAGTATGATCTCCGTAAGTCAAACGGGCGTCCAATGTGACGTCCAAATACTTAGCGGAGTTGCAAAAGGGGATGGACAGATTAAACATATTAAGGACGAAGTTATGATTTAATTCTAGGTAGTGGGGTTTGAATATGACGACTGCACTCTTGGAAGCATTAATTTGGATTCTCCAGATAACGAGCCAGTGCTCAAGGCTATGTTTAATATAACTTTGTAGTGTGTTTATAGAATTGTGTGGTGAACAACTACGTGAAATTAACGCTGTGTCATCTGCAAAGATGGCCAGCTTGACTTGTGGTATGCATGGAATATCGCTGATGTAGATGTTGAAAAGCAGTGGACTAAGATTTCCTCCTTGAGGAACCCCGGCAATGACTGGTCTAATAGAAGAGAGAGATTGATCAACCCACACGCGGAAGTATCTATTAGTGAGATACGAGTTGATGATGGCCAAAAGTTGAGTCGAAATGCCAAGTTGCACCAATTTGGTAATAAGCCCAGGCAAATACGTCTTATCAAAGGCTTTTGCCACATCGAAAAATACAATAGAAGTATACTGCCTGTTGGTAGAGTTTTTATGGATGGTTTCTACAACCCGCATAAGCTGGGAATGCGTAAAATGCTCAGTTCGAAATCCATGCTGATTGGCTGAAATGATATTTTTCGACTGTCAGAAACTATCCAAACGTCTAAGCAACACCAATTCATACATTTTGGAAAAACTAGAATGCAGGCTTATTGGTCTGTAGTTCTCGGGAAGCGAGAGATTTTGAGAATTCTTTGGAATAAGGCAAATAACGGCAATTTTCCAGCTTTGGGAAAAAAGCGGTAGTCCAACATATAATTGAAGAGCATAGTTATCCAACATAAGAAAAGATCCGAGAGATTTTTAATGATGCAATTACTAATTTTATCAAGACCTGGGGATTTTTTGACATTCAATCCATCAACGATATGTAGAATCGACCTACTAGAAAGGTGTAAAGTAACCGTTTGGACGGCCTGGAAGTGCCACCCAATTTAGACTGGAACCCAGTGGGGGAGGTATCCACAGGAACCGTACCCTCCTTCCACTACCCCCAACCTCTCGGAAGGACTTACGGACCCACATGTTTAACGTGATCGTACTCCTCATGAACACGGCGGCAGTTGTGGCAGCGTGCAAATCCAGAGCGTAAACCACCTGGCTACCGCGCCCGAAATGTGCCAACAGCACGCGGTGTCCCCAGGTGATCACCCACCCAAGTACTAACCGCGTCCGATGCTATTTGGCAACACTGAGTGCAGTTATTCATTCTTTCCCTTTCTTATTCATTCTCTTCTGAGACTTTTTGACTGAGATTCGGAGACTGGACTCCGAGCTGGTCGGTTGTGCTTTTTTGGAGCTCTCCAAAATGTCGAACGTTGAAGTTCCGGTAACGCCGGACAACCTCATGGAAACTAATCATGCTTCTGATAATATTGTTAGTGCGCCAGATAAAGTCGATTCTGCAGCTATTTTCGGCGATAAGCCTATTAGCATTGAAGATGTAAATAGACCGCGTGATGTACTTAAGGATCTGGACCGCAGGATACTGGTGGCGTCAGCCAAGACCGACAAGACTGCAACTGACAAGGCGAATTATGCGGAAATGCTGCTGAGTAGAAAAGGACTGGTGCTGGAATTGCTGAGGATGGCCGAGACCTGCAATGTCGGTAGCTATAATTATTTACCTCCTCCCCTCTACTGCACCCGAGGCTCCTAAAGCCTCCCCTTTAGGAAATAACGTAAATTCTAATTCTAACTCTAATATAATTTCTGGCTTAAATCTTAACGACAAGGATAAAAATAACTCAAACTGTAACCCTAATTCTAGTGTAATAAATAACTTAGCTGAAAACGTGGATCCCGCGACCCAAGAGGTCACCGCCAAAGTTGGCAATCTGAACCTGAACTTTGATAGTAGTAATTCTAATAGTAAGAAGCGTATCAGAATTGAGGATATTTCTTCGGAGTCCGAAGTCGATGAAGGTACTTGGACAGAATGTACCAGACGGAAGACCAAATCTAAAAATTTAATTCCTCTCGCCGTGTACTAACAGGCGATTGAACTGAAGAATAAATATGAAGCACTTGTAAATCAAGTAGACGGTACTGGGACTGGAGTGAGCGCTGAGGCCATTGAGCCAAACCTCCCGCCCCCAGCCACGACACCGATTCTTATTAGCGCCAACCAGCCTGACTAGCCGTCTGTCCTTTTTAGCCTGAAGCAAATTGCTAAAAATATTTGCCCCAAATTAGAGGGTAGATTTTTCAAAATGTTTGCCGATAATGCAACAGAATTCAGGAACTGCACCGACTTCCTTAAGAAGTCCGGTGTTCAGTTCAAGACTTTTAACCTAAAAAAAGATCGCCCCGTTAAGGTCGTCATCAGAGGATTACCCGTGGTGACAGAAATCTCTGCTATCACAGAGATTATGGAAGCCATGGGCTTCTCTGTAATTAGTAACGTTAGATTAACTAGAAGCGGTGAGCAAGTACCCCCTCCCCCTCTATTACCTCCAGCTTAAGCCTGTGACTAACCCAGAGGATCTCTTTGCAATAAACAAAATATTAGGCACAGAAGATAAGCTGGAGCCCTACACTGGCAGAAGAGGATATGCTTCACAGTGTCATGGTTTCTGTGGCTATTACCACTCTAGCTAAGTCTGTACACTGCCGCTGAGATGCGTGCGATGTGTAGGGCCCCACTCGGCCTGCAATTGCAAAGCAGATTACCTGCTTTGCTGTAATTTTAATGGGCAGCATGCTGCCAATTGGCGCAGTTGCCCGAGAAATCCGGGCAACTCGTCTGTGCTTAATAAGCGTAGGGCCACCCCCCCCCCCAAATAATCAAACTCGCAATAATAGTAACTTTAATCAGGCCAGGAACCCAGGCGCCCGCCCCCCAGCATATAAAGCTGGCAGTCAAGGACGCTCATTCCAGTCAGCTAGCATAAGACAGGATTTAAATTTTTCATCAGTGGTATCTGGACACACCCAGGCACCTGTAGCCCCCCTGAAATCGTTAACTTAAGCTCAGAAAAAAGCAGAGAGAGCTAAGCAGAGGCTATTTTCACTGGGATTCCCAGAGCCTCCAATAAAAATCCAGAACATGGACCAAAATCAAGAGCCAATCAGAGTGCTCCATCCCAACCTGAGAAGAATGTTGATTATGCCTCGTTTCTTTCGTCATTACTGGCCATGAGATATACTCATGATAAAGATATTCTTCTCGAAGCTGTTAAACAAACGTTACCTGAGTTAAGGCTAGCTACCACCGAGATATATATGGTATTCCATATCTATAAGCGCTACTCAGGTAAGCCCCAGCCCACCTTTACCTTTCTGGTCTCGCCATGTTATCTCTTTCAAGTGTAGGATTGTAGCTCCGCCCACTCCGACTCACTTTCTCACAGGAAGGAACCCCACTACAATTGATCTGGCAGTCTTTCGAAATATTTCATTTGATTATACGATCAGAACAGATGTAAGTCTGACTTCTGTGATACTGACCTTAAACTTTGATAAAATAACTTTGGATCATCCCTCGGTGATATTAGGGACAAAATTAAGCAGCGTAATCGGTTACGAAAGGATTGGTAGAGCACTAGGTTCCCTGATTACGGCGCACAATTCCATAAACTTCATAACGAGATCAAGGCTTTGATTAGAACACACACCCAGCAACGCTGGCGTACTCACCTTGAGGGCCTCACACCAACGAATCACAGTCTCTGGCGAACAGCTAAAACATTACGAACCACGAAAATTTCAATTCCGCCCATTAACGGCATACAAGGACTCGCCCAAACTACGGAGGAAAAAGCCAATGCATTCGTAGACAGCATGGAACTCCAATTCTCACCACATATTGACCACAACTTCAGCCATACATACACTGAAACCGAAACCAACCAACAACAGACCAATCACAATGCTCTACACCTACAAACACCAAAGGACTTGGAGAGAGTCTCTCTGGCTGACTGGGTTTCAACAACAACTCAGTGTTGCCAGATACGCAGAACATATGCCTCGTCCTCCGCAGTAGAAATGAGTTGAGGAAATTGATTCCTGCTGGAAGCTTCCAGAACTGTATGACGTCACGGCCGATCACCGAAATCAAGTAGCATCGGACGTGGTTAGCACTCGGGAGGGTGAAGATAAACATGAAGGGAGATCCCTGATCACCTACGTTCCAGGACAAAGCTAATAGGGGATTAGCAAGAAGCCCCAAGGGGAGGGAGGAGGAATGGTTATTTTTATGTATGAAAAATGGTAATTTTAACGTAATATAAACGGTATTTATAACGTATGATAAACGGTATTTATAATGTATGATAAACGGTAATCCATGAAAATGCCTTCGGGAAAAGAGTTCGAGAACAAAGCTGAAAGAGGATTTGAGCAGGGGGGGGGGGGTTAAAAGAAGGAAGCGATAATGGTTATTTTTACGTATGATAAATTGGTATTTTTAATGTAATAAAAACATTATTTTAACGAATAATAAACAGTAATACATACGTATTTAAAACGGTATTTCTACATACTGTATGTTCATACACGGTAATTCATACGTATGATATACGGTATTTTTATATACCGTTTACTCATAATGGTATTATAACCGATGTATTGCCGTTTATCGCATAACACAAGCGAAAATATCACGTATAAATGGTTTAACAACGGTTATAATACTGTATGTGTGTTACTTGGGTAAATGAGCACTAGATGAGTTATGCTGTTTATAATATCTCAGCGAACTTTCTAACTGTTTTTTTAGCTAGGAATCTTGAAAGATATCTGCATCTCGGAAGTCAGCTAGGGTAGTAACTCTTTTTGTAAAGTATAATAAATTAATTGCATGTAAAAATGTAGTATTGTCATATATTGCATTTATAATGGATTATTTTTTTGTTTGACATGACATTAGAAATCACTTGTACTATATAAAGTATTGTATTGAGTCTTTCCTCTGATATGTGAAGCTTCGATTGCATGTTTTAGAATAAAAGTAACAGAATTTGTTGATTTAAATGTGTTACGCTGCGATGAAATCATGATTTTGACCAGCACCATTCTGTGTATCTTTACATTTCAGTAATAGAGGTTAGGGTTTGAATTTTAACATACACTGTACACTTTCTTCATATACAGTCATGCGTGTTTTAAAAGTAGCAAATTCGAATCTAACCCTGCAATGAGTTCCAGTGGCGTATCCTGATTCTAAAAAGTAGGGGGGCCCAACTGCTTAACATTTGCTTATGCCAAAGGGTTATTTTAAATGAAAAATACGTATAACTTTCAAACATTTTATTTAGCATAAAACATTGTTATATTCAAACAAACACAGTTATTTTAAATTGCTTAACAAAGTTATTAGTAAACAAAGTTATTTTAAATTAAACTACATAAAACTAACACTGAAAACAAAATAATTCTTAGACATAAAAAACAGCGCATTTTTCTTTTACTTTTATAAAAACTGTTACGAGATCTGACATAGGAACTAAAAGCAAAACACAAAAAAAAAAACTGTGAATAACTATGCAATGAAAATAAAAAGAGAGTTTCAAACGTATACCTATAAATTAAATATGGTGGTTTCATTTTAATCGAAATCTAAAAGAGCATCACTCTTCGTGTATTTTGGGAAATAAAGGTATTGAACAAAATATTAAAGGAAGCTCCATCAGTCAACATAGATGTAACTAGTTCCTGATGGATTTGCATTAAAGCCAACCCAATTAAACGTTCCTGACCCATGGTGCTTCACAAATATGTCTTTAATCTTTTGAGAACAGAGAAAAATATCTCCTCTGAAACCGAAGTTACAGGACAACTTAAAATAATTTCGAACATTTCCCATGGAGCAGGAAGCATGCTATTTAAGTCATTGTCCAAAAATATTTGGGCACATGTTTCTACAGTATCCTCTTTCTTTAAAAATTGTCTATAAATTTTTATTTGATTAATTAGACTTTCATCTGAGACAGTTATTTTGTAAAAGTTATTAATTTCAATTACATCTTCAACATGTAAATCCACCAGAGCAGTTAAACACTGAACTATTTTATTTACCATCGTATAATCATTTTCCGTAAAACGAATCTTAAGATTACCCATAATTTGATCAATAGCAGTATAGAATACACTGATGCGGACCAATTCTTTGGTATTTGAAGAATGAAATGCACTAGAACCATAATCAAGTTCTTTCGAAATTTTTCTTTGCCGAGGTAATACAATTTCTTTGATATGATACCCCTGATTTTCAATTTTCCCTGCAATGTTTTCCATTTTTTCAAAAATCCAATTGAAGGTTGTTTCATTACGAGCGTCTTTAATTGTTTTTATCACTGCACTTGATTTTTTTTTATAAACTAATGAAATGTTTAACGCGGGAGATTGTAATTCTTGTGATAAGTGATCTGTAGTTTCCAAAATTAATTTTAAAACCAAAACTGATAAAATAAATTTCTGTTGTAGAATAGACTTCAATAAACCTGATGCTACTGCAGCAACTTTAGGGTTATTTGTATGTGTATCCTCATTTATGCCTGCAAGAGTTGAAACAATAGCAAGTAATAAATCAATTACCGTCGTAACGGCTTCATGGCGAACAGTTCATCTAGTCTGAGACAAACTTTTGAGAGTTTTAATATTTGAAGTAGGGCAGACTTTTTGTATAATGTTTTGAAAAAGAGAGTGTCTTTTTGCACAGGCTCCAATTACATTATACAACTCGTTAATTACATACAGCACATTTCGAAGAGGTTCAATATCTTCGCAAAATCGAGCAACCGCTAAATTTAATAAATGAGCGTGGCAATGGAAATATAATGCCCATGGCTCATTTTTTCGAAATTGTGCTGCCAGACTATTAAATTGACCGCTCATATTACTTGCGTCATCATATCCTTGCCCCCTCACTTTATTTAGCGGTATACCAATTTTTATTTAAAAAGTTACTTAAGACTAGCTATAACTCTTCACCACTAGTATTTGGACAATCTAAAAATCCCAAAAATTGTTCTTTGATAATAAATTTGCTCTTTTGGACCTGACAATATCTTATGCCCACTGCTATATTTGTTCTTTGCTCGACACATCCGTTGTTTCGTCTACAATGAGCGAATAACATGCAGCAGCATTTATTTCATTTACAATTTTTTCGGTAATAAAATTTCCAACAATTAAAATCATTTCATTCTGGATCGGGGCACCCAGATAATTGCAAATTTTTGATTGACACATATCTTCAAAGTCTGTTTCTTTATCGCGACACCGTAATTTAATTAATATTATAAAATTACCTCTATTAAAAGACTCTGTTGTCTCATTGTGACCCCTGAGAGCGACGCCTTGTTTTCCTAGCCATAAGATTGTTTCAAATATAAATTTGTAGTATTTTTTATTTTTTTTCGATAGTTTGTTGATGAAATGAGGATATCTGTTGAGCTACTGAAGAAACACGGGTTTTCTCCAATGACCGATTCTCAGCAAAAAACTGCATAGCTCTTGTATGCGAAACCGATTGATCATGCTTTTTAAACTTTTCTAAAGCCTTTTCCAGTTTGTTAATCCATTTTTGACCAAACTATCATCAGCACAGCCAGGTTTGTGAGCACAAAATGCTCTACAATAAAAACAAAACGCAGCGTTCAGTTACACACTATATTCCAACCAGGAATAGATGTTGTTATTCCTGGTTGGAAACCAAGATGATTGAAAGCTTTTGTTTTCTTTACTTTTCCATATTCACTTTTTTTAAAATCCAACATAGGTTGATACGGCCCTTTTGATAGATCTGTAGTGGTATTTTCACTCGCAGGATCTCTAGTATTAATATCACTGGATTTGCCACTCCTAAAATTACAATCAGATTCTGTAGACTGATATTTTTCCAATATTTTTAGTATGATCATTAGACTCTCCAGGTAGAAGTGCAAGTGTAGCTGTTGACACGGGTGTTATGTCTTTTTCAAAAATATGTAATATATTTGTTTGCTTCTTAGACATGGTTCTAAAAATTAAGAAAAAACTAAATAATAACTTGAAATAATAAGCAAAACACTCTATCAAGTTATCGTCCATTCCTACTAATATTCAGTGGTCATTCCGTTATTAATATTTCTGTTATTTCCCGTTATTAACATTCCGTTACTAAAAGTCCCTTGATTAACATTCCCGTTACAAATAGTACCGTTATTAATATTCCCTTTACTTGTAATACCCGTAAATTATAATGACAACAATGCATAAAAAATTAAAAGACACTCAAATTTTGATAATCATAATATAGTTGAATAAATAAACATTTTCAGCTTCGTTATTTGTCCATGGCAACAGAAAAGAAAAATAATAAAAATATTAACCACGTACGATAATGTTTAATACTAAAAATTACATTGT
This sequence comes from Amaurobius ferox, assembly GCA_951213105.1. NCBI lineage: Eukaryota > Metazoa > Arthropoda > Arachnida > Araneae > Amaurobiidae > Amaurobius > Amaurobius ferox. Next base: position 121,653,448 of record OX578141.1, read on the forward strand.
TTCAGAAAAATATCTTTTTCAATAATGAAAAAAGGAAATTTTGGTAATAAAAATTCCGTATTTAAATAACGATGTATATTTTACGCGCAATAATTCATCGGGAGTTGTGACTGGAATAAGGGAGAGGAGGGATTAACGCTAATAACGTAATTCACGCTCCAACCACGAGCCAATCAACGGCCGTCCAGTCCATCTAAACTTTCTTTCATTTCCGGGTTCAGAAAGTCGACCGGAAAATACGGTATTTGTTTATAAAATATAATTCCATATAAATAATCTTACCCTGTTGTTTTAAGTCCGCGATTTCGTCAGTCCGGGAAAAGAAAAAAAAAAACCCGAAAATTTGGAAAACGTTCGGTTTTTGGAGGTTTCCGGATTCGGAATGTCCGGATTTTCGACGTTGTACTGGATTAAAATTACGTTTCAAATTATTAATTTTATTTCAGTAAAAATAAAGTTGAAAAATCAAAGTACTTTATACAATTATTTTAAAAAAAGGTCTTGGAAAGGGGGGGGCAGACCCCCCCCCCCCCAAAGCATACGCTGTTGATGAGCTCAGTGAATTTTCATTCCATGTGCTTTTCTTAATGCTGAGCAGCGCTTTATTCTCCCCTTTATTATTTCCTTGAAGCACTTTATTCTCCTCAAGCACCTCCTCTCCTATAACAGTATTTAATTTTTATTTCAATTGTATTTCATTCTGTAGAATATAGTATAAAGAAAGTATTGTTTTAATGAAAAATTTTGACAATATGTGTTTTAGTGCGTCTTGAACACGTTTCGACTATATTTAAAATGATGTCCCTCTGTCTGCAGTCAATTTCTTGTGTACACGATAGCTTCCGTAAATATTAATGGATTTTCACGATACTTTATATCCAGTTTATTATTAAAAAATCTAGAACTAGATAGAATTTTTATAAATCAAGTGAAAACTGTGAAATTTTATATATTTTTGGTAGCATAGGACAAAATTTAACATAATTGTGCATAAAAGAGGTTGTTTATGACTCAATGATCATGAAACTTAACAGTTTCAATCGTATTGAAAAATAGTTGTGATACAATTTTGTGTTCATGACGTCATTAGCCCCTCCCCCTCCTGATGGGCAAGTTACTCCCACGGTGTTCATTGCCAAGTATGGTATCAATCGAAAGATACCCCCCCCCCCCCTCTCCCGATGGGATACATTGTCAAACTTAGTATCAGTCGAAAGATATTTTCAAGATTTTAAAATGAAAGGAAACATGTTTTAATTATGATCATTTTAACCAACAATATAGATTTTTGAAATTTTTTTCTAGTAAAACAAGCTACTTAACAATGGATTCTGGTATGAGATTGTCGAGTTGAGCCACACTGAAGTTAATTTTTTTCAATGAATTTCAGTTTGTCAAGCAGCATTTTGTGGAGCTTTTTATTTCAGTAGTAAGAGTATCTATAATAGGATTGATTTCAAGGTGCACAGTCTGTATTCATCATACATTACAGTTTTGTGAGCCGGTTTTTACCGCTACTCTCGGCTACTAATACCATTTCCGGTTATACTCTCGGACCCAAACACATACAGTCATCAGAGGTGAATCAAGCTTGCATGGGGCCCCTGGCTTAAAATATTGATAGGGCCCTTGCAACAAATTGATTTCTGTTTATTAGTAAAAAGGGGTCGCTATTGATATATGAATATAGTCAACCAAATGCAACTTGATGATATAGACCTAAAACATTTAACTGGGAATTTAAATGAAATTAAAAATTTGTTATTTTAATTGACATAAATTTTTAATGACTCGTTAAAAATAGTAAATGACTCATTTACTCATTTTACAGAAGTTCAATTTCCAAAAGTCATGCTACTTAATATTCGAAATGAAAAGTATGAGAAACAGATGGTGTTGAATTTTGATTTTTTCCACAATTATTTATTATTTGTGTGGACGCTTTATATAAATATACATATATTTTACTCTGATAATCTTCAAATACTATTGTATTTAGATTTATTTACATTTAAGACGATTACAATGAACATGCTAAAAATTAATGAGATAGAAATGCATGATTTTGCTTTATAAACTATTATTTTGCTTTAGTAAAACCTGAAATGTATAGAAATACATTTATATTTCTATAGAAAATAACTAAGATCTAAAGGGGTTTAAAGTATACTAGTTATTTATTCAGAAACAATTTACATACATAATTGTTGTCATTGTACTTTCCGAATCATTGTATTTCTTAAATTGCAATTACTAAAAATTAAGTAAACTAGTATAATTACAGTCCAATTTTTACCAGTAACACAAACACAACTAAATCAAAAACTTGCCTTTTCAAGCCATTTTAGAACCACAAATTATCACCATACAGAGTGTTAATTGGAGAACAAAAGAAATATTGTATTTTTAAAAGACGTGTTTGATATACATATCAAAAGCACTGACTATATGAGCAACTATATGTTAAGCTCGATAGCAGTAAGTGCAGTCGTACAAATGCATAAATTAGAATGTAATGTAAAATTATGATAAATTTTTTAATTTACACAATTTGGTGTTCATGACTGCAGCCCCCCTCCCCCAGTCTACCACTGAGAGTAATAGAAAATTAAATGATCGCTAAAGAGTTATGCTTTTTATAAAATGTTGGTAAAATTGTCCGTGTTCTTTTAGTTACAATCATTAAGGACATGCTCCTCCTGTAGAATAAATGATACTCTTTATATTTATATCTAGCGCGGTAATTAAGCAGTTGTACATAAAAACTGAGTATCTTCATATATGCATACAAAATTGCATACTTACAGAAGCTACACTAAATTTGGTGTCAAAAGTCCTTTTGACATACTTATTTTATAGAGTGAAATAATGCCAAATGTGGAAAACGAATTACTTCTCAAACAATTAAAAATAATTTTTGAACTTCTATGATGGCTAAAGTTGATTGAATTACAAGGCTTGATTGAATTTATATGTTTCTGAATATCAAGAAAGTTAAAGTTGATTTAATAAATTGCATTTCTAATGACTTTTTACTATTGAAGATCCTGAAGTTTTTACATTTTGTTCGTGTTTCATTAAATATTTTATGTAACTTAAATTAAATGTTATTGAAATTTGAAGTTGGTAACGTGGTAAGACTGAATTTGTCAGTTTCCATAGAGCAGAAGTCCTGAGCATGTTACTCACGAGCACCACAATGCTTATGGACCTGTATTTAGTGCTCGTTAGAGAAGTGTAGAATGTCACTAAAAGGAGCACTAAGTGTAAAATGTCACTAAGAGGTGCACTAAAATAAAAATTTTCGGAAATTTTATTTTTATTATATAAATATTTAATAATCTTCAATGTTCATAAAATTGTCTTACTATTTAGTCAAGGACTGGTAGCAGTCTCCCAGGTTCAAACTTCACCCTTCTACTAGTAACACACACACACACACACACACACTATGAATCTGTTGAAATCTAAAATTAATTAAAGTAATTAGAGAAATCTGCTGCATTTCTGGTACTTTTCACTTTTTACCCATTATCCCTCCTTTGTAATAAGAAATTAAATTATTTGCGTCAAAAAACTGGTTTCAAGGATAAGTTTAGTAAGTTTGATAACATGTGCAACTTTGATAATATTAAGCACAGTTTGATAATATTAAGTACAGTTTGATAATATTAAGTAAGGCATGCAATGTTAAAATAATACTTTGATTGTATTAAAATATGCATTGATTGTATCCAATTATAAATAAAATTCATATTTTCGGAATTAAATGATACTTTATAGCATGAGTTTGCAAATTTGTCACTTCACAGAAGGCGTGAATAATATACAGGAGAAGCACGACATGTTTTCAAATCAGGGGCTGAAATGTACCAGAACAAACCAAAATGGTGCTCCAGTTCATGCTCCAGTGGTGCTTCAGTTATTGAAATTTTATTGCACTTATATGATTATATTACGTATTATATGATTTGTAAACTTGGACTGCTTGCCACGCTAAGTAGTCATTTGGCCTTGTGCAATATAGCAACTTCTTTTTCACAGCTCGATCTTTCTTTACTCTTCACAAGAATATATCTAATACCTACATGAGCCTATTGTGCGTCGCATAGAGTCATATTTTAATACAACTTGCAATGCATTACATACAATCATATGTCTAAAATAGCCGCTGGTTCATAAAAAATGCATGAAAACCTCCTTGTGCGCTTTTCCTGTGAGTATTCTTTACATTTGATATTATAATTTTTTGTGATTCTGTTTGTAACATTTTGCTGTGCTCTACTAATGTAATACTACAGTAAACTTTTTGTATGCTGTGTATGTTTTTATATTGTTTGAAAATAAATGAAATATTTATCTATTTGTTGTCAATTTGTTTTTTATTTACTTTCCCTATGTGCATAGTATAATATATGGGGAAAGTATTGTGACGGTGTCAAAAATTAGAGTTTTTGACGGAAGAGCATGTTTCAAGCATTCGTGAAATCGAATCAATTGCTTTTAAAGTGATTTGTGCGTGTGTGTGAATGGAGATATCTCACAAACAAATGGAGCATGTTGGACAAAATTTGATATAAAGTTTACATTTTTTTATACCAAAAATTACATATTTGTATAAAAATTACAATGGTGAACACTAGAAGCCTATTAATTTTAAATGCAATCAAATGTTTGGAAGACCCCCAAATTTTCGAATGAAATTTTTAAAAAATCAGAACTTTCAATCATGTTACACAAATAGTCATTTCGTATGTAATTTTTCATTAAAAAACTAGTGACACAAATTTAAGAATGCTAGCATGAATCATTCTTGAGATGTTATACTTTTTAAAATACATTTATCAAAAAATCACGTAAAATTAAAAAAAGTATTAACTGTTGTGAAATATGTTCACTTTATATATATATATATATATTATGTATTAAATTTGTTAACATTATTCTAGTGGATCTAGTTCATTCTATTTTCGAAAGAAGGTACTTCATGTAATTGTTTTACATTTTGACACCAAATAATTTGCCAACATTCATTTATATATAAAAGAAATGCTCTTCTCTCTGGTTATCTGTAACGCTTGGTGATAACTTTTGGCAAAGTTGGCTACTCATTTAATGAAATATCGCCAACTTGGCTATATTTTACACTAGATTGATGAAAATATCATTAAAATTACAAAAATGTTGCCAACTTGATAAATTAATTATTAAAATATTTTAATGTATGGACTATTGCGGATGTTATCAACATTGATAATTGCCAATTTAGAATTGCATGAAATATAAGTAAATTGGGTACTTCGAAATAGTTTTAGATGTTGCCATCAGGAAAGTGCCTAATGTACAATTCAGATAAAAACATTGTGACATAGATCCTATATATTATAGCAAAATCAAACACACATCCATAACAGAAGGTCTTTATTTCACTTCCTTAAGACGTACAAAAGTTTAAAACAGGCCATAGCGCTTTCGAGCATAAGTATGCTCTTCATCAGTGGCTACACGGAAATAAAGTTTGAATCGTTCATACATAGACCAGATATAGCGACAAAATTTGCATAAATACAATCCACAAAAGAATCTACGTCTAGATAAGGATAAACCGTAAACAATTTTTCATTTTTTTTAACAACAAAAGAACAGCATATTAAATTACAATTCAATTACAGAAATCGAAAAGGGGGGGGTGGCAATCAAGCATAATCCCAAAGAGGAAGACGTCAAAGATAACTTTGCAGAGACTTGAATTGCATGGAGTCGAGAATGAGTCGCCAAGCGTAACTCAAATTCATAACAGGGGCAAAATTACAAACGGACTCACGGTAAATATAAATAAAAAGGGATTCAAAAAGGAGAATATCACGAGGGTTATTACACCGAATCAAAAGGAAAGTTTTTTCAAAAAGAGGCTGAAAATTATCTTTAACAACAAATTGAGCAAGAGCCGTAGAAAGTTTGCTATCCCTGACATCCCGAGCATGTTCTGCTAAACGGATGCCAACGGTGCGTTTAGTACCTCCAATATAAAATTTAAAATTGCCATCGGTGGACAACAGGGGAACAACATACACCCCCGCAAAACTTTTAAAGTCATCCCTATCACCCAGTTTATCAGACCGAATACGGTTAAATAAAGAAGAAATATTAGAATGTGCAGGTCTGAAACCAAACTCAGAACAATATTGGATAAAGGGGCGGAAAATCGTAGGATTGTATGGAAAACTAGACCTATAAGTCAAACGGTCTTTTAAGGCAATAAGTTTAGTATCAAAAAGGGTATATTTACGGCGAACTTGGGGGAAAACCTTATAAATAAACTCAAAAGAGTAGGCAGCCTAACGGCCAAGGCCAAAAATAAGTTCAATTTGATCACTTAAAGCAGAGATAGATGAACAAACAGTAAAAGCGCGATTAAAATAAGCATAAAAAGAAGCTTTGGATAAAGGGGCGGAAAATCGTAGGATTGTATGGAAAACTAGACCTATAAGTTAAACGGTCTTCTAAAAGACCGTTTGACTTATAGGTCTAGTTTTCCATGCAATCCTACGATTTTCCGCCCCTTTATCCAATTTTGTTCTGAGTTTGGTTTCAGACCTGCACATTCTAATATTTCTTCTTTATTTAACCGTATTCGGTCTGATAAACTGGGTGATAGGGATGACTTTAAAAGCTTTGCTGGAGTGTATGTTGTTCCCCTGTTGTCCACCGATGGTAATTTTAAATTTTATATTGGAAGTACTAAACGCACCGTTGGCATCCGTTTAGCAGAACATGCTCGGGATGTCAGGGATAGCAAACTTTCTACGGCTCTTGCTCAATTTGTTGTTAAAGATAATTTTCAACCTGTTTTTGAAAAGACTTTCCTTTTGATTCGGTGTAATAACCCTCGTGATATTCTCCTTTTTGAATCCCTTTTTATTTATATTTACTGTGAGTCCGTTTGTAATTTTGACCCTGTTATGAATTTGAGTTACGCTTGGCGATTCATTCTCGACTCCATGCAATTCAAGTCTCTGCAAAGTTATCTTTGACGTCTTCCTCTTTGGGATTATGTTTGATTGCCACCCCCCCCCCCCACCCCCCTTTTTTCGATTTCTGTAATTGAATTGTAATTTAATATGCTGTTCTTTTGTTGTAAAAAAAAAAAAATTCAATCGTTTACGGTTTATCCTTATCTAGACGTAGATTCTTTTGTGGATTGTATTTATGCAAATTTTGTCGCTATATCTGGTCTATATATGAACGATTCAAACTTTATTTCCGTGTAGCCACTGATGAAGAGCATACTTATGCTCGAAAGCGCTATGGCCTGTTTTAAACTTTTGTACGTCTTAAGGAAGTGAAATAAAGACCTTCTGTTATGGATGTGTGTTTGATTTTGCTATTTTAACATCAGACGTGATGCCAAATTATTTACTATACATTATATTTTCACTGTGAAAGATGTAGATTTATTTCATTATATAGGGAAAGTCAAGTGCTTCAGATTTCAGTTTATTTCTTTTTGTTGGAAATACGATACGAGTGATTTGGCATTCCGGTTCATAAAATTTTCTATTTCGAGCTCTGTTTCAAATTAATTTATGACAATTGATTTCATTATGGATGAAAGAAATGATTACATATATGAACATTAAATTCACTTTCACGGGAGTTGTAAAGGTAAGAGCTTAAGAAAACTTCATTAGAAAGGAAATTTTGCAAATGATTTATCCTAGCATATCAGAATTAATTGCTTTGGATTAATTGGGAAATTTTCATTCAAAGCAACTATTTGCTAAATATAGCTGTACATATTTAATCTCTTACTAGAGTCGACATCATCAAACAAGTCTTGTTTAGAAAAAAACTTAATTCATTTTATTACAAACAGTACTATATATCTCTAACAAATTGAGCAAATCGAATAATATTTAATGCTATTATTTCAATCAATGAACATCAGAGACCTATTAATTTTGGGAGTGAACAGACCACGGAGAAGTCCCTCCATTTTTCGAACATTTATTTTAAAAAATCGAATGTTACAAAAATAGGTATTTAATATGTGATTTTTGTTTACATGTGAATGCCATCTCATTTTTAAGACGTTAACATGTTCTCAAGATTTTACCTTAATTGAAAAACATAAACTAAACTCACTATTACTAAATGAATGAATATTTTGTACATACATAGTTTTAACCAAAACTCAATGGACACAATTCTTCAATATTTAAAATTATCCAGAGCTGTTCTCGAGATACAATGAAACTTATATATTTTCTACAATTAGCCCTATATCTCTGAAACAAAAAGTAAATAGAGTAAAAATTTGTGTGATTTTTTTGAAGTAATAAATATCAGTTCCTAAGCGATTATCGGAAAACCATCGGCATCCAACTGCAAAAACATTTTCAATATTTCGAACATTCAATTTAGATCAAAAATTACTATAAAAATATAATTATGTTACACTTTATTAAAAAAATCATTTTATGTGTATTTTTTAGTTTAAAAGTGGATGCAACACATAACTTTCAAAACGATATTTTCAGATATTGCCTGTTTTTGGTCTAAAATATTATTTATGTTTATTAGTTATCGTGTAATCAGTAACAACAATAAGCCTACTGATTTCCAGTGAGATCTATAATTAATAACATAATATGTATTATTGTTTTCCCACCAATTCAAAATTCGGGAATCTACAGAATAATACAGATTTATAAAAAAAATTATTATTACTACATTGTTTTAAAGCTTCTACAGCAATATAAGTTGAAGCATATTTTGAAATTCAATTTTTGGAGGGATTAAGTTCTAAATTAAGCTCATATCAATCTCAAGGGGTCTAAGTTAGAGGTAAATCCTTCATGGACTCTGGCCTGGCCCGTGAGCTTAGGCCCAGTGTTTTTATCAGGCATACATCTAAGAGGGGCAATTCATATTAACCTAATTTCTATTTATATGACAACATTAACATTTATTTATATAAGGCAAATAGGAAACTAGCCTTTCTCTTAAGTTTCATTTGCCCCCCCCCCCCCATCCCCCTCGGCCAAAAAAATCCTAAAAAAAACTGCCTTCAATATGTCCCTGAATATAAGCAAAATTACCAATGTATTAAAAGCTGTTAACTAAAGTATTTTTGCATGTAACAGAGTGGGGCATTATTGTGAAAATTAAGTTAAGTATTCAAATTTTTCATCTGCAAAAGTTTATTTTACTGCTGTTAAAAACTTCATTATATTTTGAAAAAGGAAAAAATATAGTTTCTCTGAATATTATACAGGGTGTCCCAAAATGATTTAAATGCACTTTAATTCTTTACCTGTTGGAGATAAGTGGGCAATGTAAATTTCAAAAATGTTGAAAGTAAGGTAGGAAATATGACTATGCTAATGAAATAGTCCTCCCATTCATTTTCAAAAAGTTACACTTTTTAAATTTTTATACGACCCCCCTTAGACAAATTTGGAAACGGATATTCTTAAACTTCTTTTTAGGACTATCAATTTAAATACTTTAATAGAATGAATAAAACAATGTCATTTAGATTACTTTAGGAATTTGCACGTGATTGTGAATTTTATGTTTTTTTATAATGTATATTCCATATGAAAAACAAGTATACTGCAAGTACACAATAAAATTGGAAGTGCAATTCATTAAATGAAGAATTATATTCCAAATGGGCCTAAATCACTTTCGCTTGGGTATCATGTTGCGGCAGCTGAGTTACAGCTCCTAGTAAGTGACTTTAGATAGGTAACAGTAGGTGGCAATATTGCACTATATCATACAAAACAAGCTAGTGAAAGTGATTTAGGCCCTTTCGGAATTAAACTCTTCAAATGTTCAATGGCCTTGTAATATGATAGAACATTCGTAATGTGATGCGAGAAAATGAAAAAAATTAAACTCCGTTACAAATGAATGTGCAAAATTTTCAGATTATGTTCTTGTTTAGGTATCAGTGCAGCAGTTGAAATAATGTTCAATACCAAAATCAGTGTTTATTCAACAATTTTGTCAAAAGCGGATTGAATGATAATGAAGAAAAAATAAACCCTATCAAGTGTATACATCGAACATAACAAAATGTTTACATTATTTGAATGACAGCATATATCGAATATATATATTTGGATACATAAATTGGATGCACATTGCTTTTTTTATGTGCATTTGTCCATCCGGTTGTTTTGAGACCAGACTTTATCATTATTTATTATTATCATTTTTAAACAAATGTTTAAAATTTTAAATATTTTTTAGTATTTTAAATTTTCAAAATTTTAATTAACTATTTTTAAATACATTTTAAGTTTTAACATTTAAATTTTTTAAAATCATACAAAAATATCAAAATAAGAAAGAATAGGTGACCACATTTATAAAGAGAAAAGGACAAGATGTATACATATATAAAATTCATTTTCAAGTAGGTTGTGATAGAAAATACGTAAAGTACCTCTGCTTTAGAGTGGGAAGAAATGTTGTTGTTGTTGTTGTGGCTTATCCTCCGGCTGTCTGACGAAGTCAGACAAGATCCATTAGACCGTTGACCCTAATAACCCCCCTGTTGTTAACCATTACACATTAAAATTTGTTATTAAAATAAATCTTAAGCTGATGTTCAGATTTTCAATATATCGTATCAAAAGAAAATTTAATATGTTATTTTATAAAAATATTAAAATATGTAAGTGCATATTTTAAAAGTTAATAATTTTAATTGGAATTCATTTGTGTTTGCAATCCTTAATTTAAATCTATAAAGGGTTCAAAATTAGTGGTCGTTAAATTTTGTACCTATATATTTTACTTTGATGGCGATTTTAGATAAACTATTCTGCCTTTCTTCGCATGTATGATGCAAATTCCATTTGATCCATTTATTCTTCCTTCTAACAATCTAATTAATTCATATCATGGATTACATGCACCCGTGCAGCACAGCGGGTCAAAGGCAGGTCTGCTAATGAAAAATGATTTATTTTGTGAGTTGAATGATGAACACAAAATAAATAATTAGAAAATTGCACCCAAATAAGACATTTTGGTAACTGGGGATAATTGGTTAGATGCCATTATTGCGTGACTTTATGCTCCTACTTTCTAACCCTGCATATATAATGCATTTATTTACGTTATATTGAAAAAGGTTTATTTACCATTTCCCAAATGATAACAAGTTTAACCATAATTACATTGTTTAAGATATGAAAGTAAAGGAAAACTCTTACTCCATCCTATCAAAAGTATCCATGGAGTTAGATAGGTAGTCCCTTTGCCTCCAAAACGATATCTCAAACACTAATTATTTTATTCAAGTTTTTGTTCAACAATGAAATTATATATTATTTCATCTAAAGTTAATTTAATTTAAATATATATATGGTTTATATTTGATTAGAGGGTCGTATAACAACGAATCCACATATGTCTGGTGATATTAAAAATGCAAGAGCGATACTGATTGTGAGACAAACAAAACTAAATACTAGGGAATATTAATGCTTAAAAATGACTCACGCTCCAGAAAGTGTGTAGTAAGTTATTAACAGACAATGAACATTAAAAGACACTAGGGCATAAATGCTCTGCATGGATACCACTAGTGTATAAAATTTTCTGACAACTGTTCAAAACATTGCCTTTTTATGCTACAACACAAACTGGTAGTAATTAAAGTTTCAATTTTACAATTATGCACTAAACAATATGGTCACTTAGAACTTTCCATGCTGATATATTTCAGCAATTACTTTTCTTAACAGAAAAGTTGTCCTCTACGAGCAAGATATTTCAATTAAAAACTCTGTACAAAGAATAACTTAGCTGGCCAGTATGTAGTTTACAAATATGAAAAGGAGTATACTTCAAGTACAACTATAATGTTGATAAAAAAAGAATTGTTGATAAAATCTCATAACTTAATATTTACAAATTTAACCTAATATTTAATGTAAATATTAACATAATATTTACAAATTTAAGCATAATTTTAGAAACTAACAATATATCATTAAATTTCAAGCATTGAATATATTAAAAGCTAGCAAAATTATCTTCTGTGCCAAATAATTCAATTATGATCTCTGGACAAAGAAGAAACTCAGCTGGCAAGTATATGTAAATTATTTTACAGTATGAAGAAATTTTAAAAAGTAATCATTTCAGTACAAAACTAATGTGTAAAAATAAAATGGTAAATATATTAAATTAGCAATGCATCTATCCTACGTCTAACTGTAAAGAAATTTTGAAAACGTTATTTCAAAAGAAAAAATTAAAGTACATATAAATAATAACGGAAAAATTTTGCTAGAATAATTAGTAACATTTTAAGTAATGTTATTTGTTCTTCATAAATACTGAAAAAGTTATCAAAGACATTTCTTCAATTACAGCAAACACGACATATAAACAATGTAAGCAGAACGATTAAAATTAAAAAATTTGACTTCGTACTCACTTTATACTTTAAATTAAAATGAATCGGATTTAGTAGCAAAATGAACTGCACTGTTTGGTTTGTTTCACAGAAGAAAAAACAATAATCTAACATCATTTCAAAATTGTTTTATGGCAATTTCAAGTAGGATTTACAAAAATATCAAATTCTTATCAATCGTGTATAAAAGTACACACTAAAAGACTGCGGGGCGCGGTAGCCCATTGGTTAGCGCGCTGGAGTTGCACTCGGTAGGCCCGGGTTCGATTCCAGCCACTGCCAAAACTGCCGCCGTGTTCATGCGGAGTACGATCACGTTAAACATGTGGGTCCGAAAGTCCTTCCGAGAGGTTGGTGGTAGGGGAAGGAGGGCACGGTCCCTGTGGATGCCTCCCCCACTGGGTTCCGGTCTAAATTGGGTGGCACTTCCCGACCGTCCAAACAGTTACCTTACACCTTTCTGGTAGGTCGGACGGTCTGGGTTTCAACAACAACACTAAAAGACTGCATATTTAATTAAACCTCGGAAAGGCTAGATGAACACAATGAAGTTTTTGCTGTTTATAAAATATCAGCAAGCTATCCAGTGTTTTTCTGGCCAAGAATTTGTAAAGCTATCTATATGTAAAAATTATATTGCATGTGTAAGTGATAAATTATTTTCCAATCTTTACTAGCAATGCATACTAGCATCTTTTTACACAAACCACGCCATGCCTGGTAATAAATAGTTACACAATGCAGGCATACACACATGTAGAAATATATTTTAACTAATTTTGTATGTACTTTTGGACAAACATTCATTCAACAAGCTTTCTTTTGTAGAAGTAAGTAATTTTGTTGCGATATTCAGTTTCTGTTATCATTTATGTTAAACAGGACTTGGTCCAGCTTTGAAACATTAAATGAGTTGCGGATTGCTTTTATTATGTAACTTTTGCACATGTCAAGGGTGTGTTTAAAACGTTAACTAAATGGTCATCTCCGTTAACAATTGTTTATCGGTTATCAAGTTACTCACCAGAAAAAAACAGCATAGTTATTCTGCACGATCCTAGACAGCATTTCAAGCAAAACATGTGTTCTGTGTATCATGTGACCACATAACATTGATTGAGAAAATCCTTGGTCATTCTGGTTATAACTGCACTGTGACCGAAACAAGTTTTTAAATGGCAGTGGTTATGAAAAAGTTTTTGAACCCTCTGATCATGACTGGTGGTCACCTGTCATAATTGTAGAAACTCTTCAACTTTTCTCCAAATATTATCAGTTTTAGTTAGATTTTGTCCAGTGGTATGTAGTCCATAGAAGCAATGCGAGTATTGCTTACCTAACATCGGTTTAAAAAAAATAAAAAAATTTACTATAATATTTCAGAATTTGTGAAACGGTGATTGATGATAGTTCATTGGTGACCTCGCTCAAATTAATCTTAATTAATAATAGCAAAGATACACTCCTTTGTTGTACTTAAAATTTTTTCTTCAAATTTGAGAAATAAGAACTCTTAATTTCCTCGAAAATGTCATTAATGCGCTTGCAAAAAAAGAAGATGTACATGATGTTTATGTACAAATAGATTCAACAGTACAGTCAACCCTCCCATAATGCGATTAACACTTGAATAACTGATATTTTTAACTACCTAGAACGACAATTTGACTGCCATAGGAAAAGTACAACATACCGTTAATTCAAAACCAAAATATCATAGTTACAGCATTTAAAATGTTTCTTCGACACATTTTTTGCAAAGAAAATAAGAAAAGTCATAAAATTTCAATGAGCTGGGATTAGTCGTTTTAGAGGAAGAGTTTATCAAAGTAGTTATGCGGTCAAAATGACAACTTCCGTCGTTCTAGTGCCGCTTTATATTATGAAACTCAGATTTGTTCACATCTGATTAATACGTACCATGTTATATGGAAACCGCATACCGCGTTATAAGAAACTCAGAACAATTCGTACTGTGTTATACGAAAATTGCATTAAGTGGAACTCAGAACATATAAATCAGACTCAGAACATATAATTCAGATTATATACGTTATATAAAATTGTATTTTTAGAGTACCATGTTATGGTGAATATGGTTATAAAATATAAGTTTATAGATATAAAAGTAAGGCAAAAATATTTTACAAATTTCGAATTAATTTTATTAAGACTTTATAAAAAAATTAAAAAACAATGTGAAATATAAACTTAATAACTTTTTTCCAACAAAAATTCTATTAATATTCATCACCTCTATTAAATATTACTTAGTGGCCTAATTCTTTTAATGTCCTCTTCACTTTGCATATCTTCATTTTCGTTTTCAAATGTAGTTTTAATTTGTAACTCTATCAAAACCTCTCTGAAAGGAGCTAAAGAATTTTGTAATTATCTTTTAAAATTTGCACTTCGTACTGATGAAGGATCATTTTCAATAAGGTAATTTTCTAATTGTTTACCTAAACCCAGTCCCATTTACACATCACTTAAATTGAAATTTGAAACCCATTCTTTACCCATATTTTCATCTACCAATGCATTTGAAGTGAATGTATTAATTTATTTTACAGAGGATTTCCCTGATAACTGAAATTGAAATATGGTCATATACTTAGATGAAAAAACAGGGGAATTCCTCATTAATTTCAAAACGCAAAAGTGTAATAAAAAAATCATGATATAGGGAGACTACTTAAACTGAGTGGTATTATAGAGAAACCGCTTTATATGACTACCGCATTTTATGAATATTGCTTTATTACAGAGCTGTCGCAATTTTTGCTCCACATTATATAGAATCCGCATTATGAGAGTACCACGGTATAGAAGAGTTGACTGTAGTATATTTTTTTATTGTTTTTATATACCGGAATTAAATGTTGTGCTTGCCAGAATTAAATGCTGTGCCAGAATTAAATGTTGTGCAAAATATCGCTACACACCACTGATTTTATCATTTCATTTAAAAATAAATTCGGTAACCTTGAACTTTTATATATGTAACATGTTAAGAGGTGAATATATTAATTTATTTTACAGAGGATTTCCCTTATAACAAAAATTGAAGTATGGTGATGTACGTGGATGAAAAGACAGGGGAATTCCCCATTAAGTTCGAACCGTAAAAGTGTAATCATACTGTAGGGAGACTGCTGAAACTGATGGGTATTATAGAGAAACCGCTTTAAAAGACTATCGTATGTTTTATGAATATTGCCTTATGACAGGGCTATCACAATTTTTGCTCCACATTATATAGAATTTGCATTATGAGAGTACGATGATATAGAAGGGTTGACTGTAATATATTTTTTCTATTTTTTTATATACCAGAATTAAATGTTGTGCTTGCCTAAAGCAAAATATCACTGCACACCACTGATTTTATCATTACATTTAAAAATCAATTCGGTAACCTTGTACATTTATATATGTAACATGTTACAATTTTGTTTTAAGTTTTTATAAAGAGTTAATTTTGTAGAAATATTTTAATTATTTTGGTTTTATGGCTAACAAGGGAGTTAGCGTCTATCCAAATAATTTCTAAATAAACAATGTTTACTTTTTGTCTAGTAAAGCTAAGCCGCAAGCGGTATTTACAGGAGTGACGAATCTCTCTCTGTCTACACACATCAGACGATATTCCATTGGAAGTGGAACTAAAAGAAAATATGCACATAATTTATACTCGAGCTACAGCAAGTCTTTGATAGACATGTTTAATCTATAAGGAAGTGGATTTTTCTTAATAGTTAATAGAAAATTTGACTTCAAATATCCTGATGTTTTAATTTATTCAAATTCACCTAACATTCTTTGATATTTATTTATTATTTGCTTTAATTTTTTGTATAAATTAGAAACAGCATAGTTGTTTATAATAAGGAAATTTACAAGTCTATGCACTAAGGTCAAAGTAAAAAATTCTTATGGAAGCCAAATCAAGATATACGAATATATATTTGGAATTGTTCTTGATAAAATTTTTATCAAATGAAAAAGTAAAGCTTGATAAGTGGTCTATTTATTTTCTTATACATTTTCCTTGATTTTTATATTCAAATTAAAATGGAGTGTTCCGTGTATTTTGTTTTCCTGCATATAATGTTTGTATTACAAAACCAGGGTTTCACTTCAATAAATTTGTTAATGTCATTAATTTACTTTAATTGTAATTCAGTTATTACTGAAACATTACTGAAAATAGTATTCCATACCTCTCAAACCGCAGCTTAGTACAGAGGCACTGATAGGTAAGGTATAAGAATTCTTTGCATAGGGGCTCGGGAGGCTTCCTTTTTTTTACCTACACCATCTTACCTACCCGAAGGTGTAAAGTATCTGTTTAAATGACTGGGAAGTGTCATCCAATTTAGAGAAGAAACCAATGAGGGCAGCATCCACAGGGACTGTATCTTTAGGAAGAACTTACAGTCCTACATATTTAACATTCCCGTACTCCTCATGAACACATAGACAGTTTGAGCAGAGCTGGGAATCAAACTGGGGTGATCCTAGTCCAATCCCCGTGCACTAACAACTGGAATGTTTCACAAACCGGACCCCTTTTCGCCTAAACCGTCTGTAAAAAGGGATCAATAACTCGTAAAATACGGAGGGGTGCACATTTGTTGTATATGCCCAAAATATCTAATGGTGGCTATGTTCAGATCCATTCAGCTGTACTAGGGTATTTTTATTGTAATAGACTAAAAGCTTTTGAATGCAAATTTCTGTTTATAGAAGTTCACTTTATAATATATAAATTAATTTAAATGTTTTATATTATACAGTGTATTTATTGTACAGTGACCATTTTATCTAATGCTTTTGGAAAAAAATATATTTATTGCCCAATATTTTATTTTAAATTACTATTTTTATTTTTTACCTCATTTCGACAGCTGATAATCCGGCAGTCTTGAATGTAACCTAGCTAAAATATATATCATAAAACTTCATATTTGCAAATTTTGAACTCTGTTTTTCAGTCTCCTCAAATTATTTTTACATGACTAGTATTATGACTGAGCCATCTTCCTCAAAATTAAAAAACTAAATAATCAAAGACTTGTAAAGTTACTTGCTTTCTAAAACGCAGTGTAAAAAGAATTAATTTTCAAATCTATTAAAATGAAATAGAAATGGAAAATTTACTGATACACATCTCTAACTATGTCTGAAAAGATTTCGTATGAAATTGATATGTTGTTTTTAAATAACAATCTCAGGATGCATATAATTTTTTTAAATCATTGTGCACGTAAATTTTTAGTGTAGTTTAAAAAAAATTTGACATTCTTACTTTTATCGATTTACACATTTTAGTTATTCCTGTACACAAAGCACAATTTTTAAATAATTTCTGAACAAATATCTGTGTACAATATAGTTGCCATTCTAAATACTCATTTGTTTAACGTAATATAAAGTAAGGGATATTTATATTTTATTTTAAAGAAGCAAGTTATCAACATGGAATAATTAATACCTGCAATGGCAGCAAGAAAACTTGCTTTGCTATATGCCACAATAATGTGAATTTCTATGGGGACTGATATATTAAGTGCTGCCATGCAGCCGGCTTCTAATTTATTAAAAATCAAACTCTTGAGAGAACTTTGCCCATAAAAATATTCCCAAAGTTCGAATCAGGCTCTCATTCAGGGTGCAAAATAAGGGGCGCGACAGCCCAGTGGTTAGCTTGTGGGAACTGCACTTGGACGGTCCATGTTCGATTCCTGTCTCTGCCAAAACTGCCGCCGTGTTCATGCAGAGTACGGTCATGTTAAACATGTGGGTCCGTAAGTCCATCCGAGAGGTTGGTAGTAGAGGAAGGAGAGTACGTTCCCTGTGGATGTCTCCTCCAATTAGTTCCGGTCTAAATTGGGTGGCACTTTCTGGTCGTCCAAATAGATATTTTATACCTTATTGGTAGGTCGGACGGTCTGCGTTGAAGAGGAAGAAGGGTGCAAAATAAGGGAATATTTTTGATTAGCTAACTGCTAATAAAAATTTCATTTCTATAGCAGTTTCGATATTTTGACTTGCAGTTCACAACTATTATTTCACTAGTTCTTAAAAAATGTACCAATAAACATATCGAGATGTCGGATTTGAAATATAAAAGAAAAACCATAAATATTACAGGAGCTATGTACGTATATGGAAAGATATTTTTTACCGTTATAAATCATTTGTTGTGATTTTTAAAATAAAAGTCTCAAAGTGCGATTCAAATTTATTTTTACAAAGCAAAGCACAAATTTTCTATCCCAATTTACGATGCGATACCGCTTTTTTTGCTACACTCTGCTTTCATTGCAGATAAGGTAACTGCATCCATGAACATATAAAGCTGACATAAAAGTTTAAGTCAAATCTCAGATTCACAATAGCATTCCTATGAAGGAATTTAGATTATCAATGCTTTAAGTGATATATTTACCAATGCTTTAATGGTATATTATACTAAATATTTTGGAGTGTTGGCCATTGTTTATTAAAATGCAGTGGGTGAAATATTAGATAGTTGTTAAATATTGTAACCACATACATGAATCATGTAATACTATTTACTAATTGTTATTTGTAATTGGGGCAAGAAAACATTTATAACAGAATAAAATATTTAATATTTATGTTCGCAAGCAATTAAATATGTTGTAGAAAACTTGAAAGTAAGAGGAACTCGATTTCGACATAAAATAATACTGATGATTAAAATGATTTTAAAAATGCGAGCAAGATAAATTTACAATGAATCAGATGTTTTAAAATCCACCTAATCCAAAGAAAAATACCCAGCTCGCTGAAATATTTTAAAAATTACATTATGTGCTCAAATACGAATCGAATCGTAGTTTGAATGAATTTCGATAATTATACATACATAAATAGAGAAAGATATCCATCCGTATTACGATGAAGACGTAAAAATTAAATCTCCGTGTTTTTAGAACATAAATGGCAATTAATGAAAATCCTCTTTCTGAAATTCATCAAATAACTTTAAATTATTCAAAAAATTATATCCAGCTTATATAGCTTGAATTTTATGCTTATATTGATTGACATATCTCGCTAACGTCACATTAGCTGCACCTTCAGTAAGGCTCCTATATAGACTCCTATATATCTTCAGTAAGGCTCTTATATAGTATATATAGGAGCCTTCAGAGGTGCCCAATATGGGCTGGACGGAGGCCAGCCGTAGTAACTAGTAATTTGGACACTCCGTTTCAATATATGTTTCCCAACATTCAGAATGGAATCTGCAGTATTTAGTTATAATCTATTCCTATTTAACTTTGTTTCATAAATCTGGCAACTCGTCATCTTGATTTGAAATAAAATTTGAATTGTTTTGGTTTGAAGTTTCATGTCATTTTAGTGAACCTTGATTCCATTCTTTAAAATTTGTTCATTGTTTGGATGAAATACCAACTTGCAATAATTTAGAAATTAAAGTTATTGTTATAGAGAGAGGTATGTTTAAATATATTTTGCTCCGCCAATTTTTAGTGTATGATGGGATAAAATTATCTACTGTCTACATTTTCCTCAACAGCATTTCATTTGTAATTAGCTGCTAAGCATTTATCTTTTGACGAAACAAATAATTCATATACAAGCGTAAACCGATATCATTGTATACCAATTTTCGTAACTTTGACAGCTTTTCCCAAATCGCTTATGATGTGGACACAATTTTTATGTATTTATTTTTAATATACGCCATTACTGCATCCATGACGGGTGAGATTATTTGGAAGGTTTCCTCAATATGTTTTTAGCGAAAATACTACACGCTACACGCTTTACAATATATAAGATGTAGCATTAAATATTTGAAATTTCAAGTTCGATGTCAAATGGCGCTTACTAATTGTTACTTACTGCACGCTAATATTTTTACATGTTAAAAAATACGATGACTGTTTGCCATTTTCCAAAATTATTATATAGATGATAGATCCAAAATTTTTATATAGATGAGAGATAAAAAATTATTATATAAATTACTATATAAATTTTTATATCTTATAAAATTATTATAAGATATCCAAAATTATTATATAGATGCATGAAACTTAGAATGGGGGTTATAGAGATGTGTACTACTTTTGAATTCAGTATGGGATCCGTTATTTGGAATTCTTAGAACTTTTTGCTTTCTGAATAAGGATTATTTCCATAATTTGGAGCAATTTAAAAAAAAAAAATATGCTGAAATGGTGTCATAGAAAATTACAATTAAATATTAAGCATAAATGTAATACATAAAGCTTTATTTTGCAATCTATATGAAAAAATATACGTTTAATTAAATAAAATATATTATGCAATTGAATAAGAATCTGATTTAGTTGGTATAGATCTGAATACATTAAATTTAAATATATTCTATTAGTATAGCTGTATTTCACGTACATAAGTCGTTTTTCTAATACAATTTTTCAGAAAAGATTCTTTCATTTCCTTAATTACATATTCATTAAGTAATTTTCCTACATGCATGAAATTATCATGAAAATGCTTAGTTGATGCAAACAAATTGCCAAAATTGAAAGTGTCTTTATGGTGAAACAAAATAATACTATGTAGGACAGTTTTTCTCTATCAATATCTTTTTGCAGCTAAAAGTATTGCAGCAAATTTTTATCACATTATTTTTTAAATAATAATCTCATGCAGCTATCTTTCAGTATAATAAGTATATATTTTTCAAAGTTATATAATAAAAATCTAAAAGGACATTTTTGAATTATCTTGTAATGATCAGCAGCTTCTTATGTAGGGAACATATGATAGTATACATCAAGATGTAACTGTGTGCCTTCATTTTAAACATAAATTTTAAAAAAGGGTTTCCTATTCAATAGGAAAAAAGATCTTTTTAATTGCCACAAGAATGATATGAAATCAAAACTAAAATGTATTACATTACAACTTGCAAAAAAGGTGAAAGAATACTCTATTTTCCTTAAAAAAAATCTGTATCACATGCCAAAAAAAAAGAGAAAAAGAAAGTAAAAACAAAAATAAATAAAGATATCCTTGATGTTGTTGATTCTTCTAATTCTACTAACTAAAGAGTATGAAGGAAGACCCCGTTATATACTGGAAGTGTGTAATGAAGACACGCAAGGTGCTACTTGAAACATCGTTCAAGGTCATATTTTTGTGAAAAGTGATGTCCATTCTTTTTAAAGTAAAACCACTTGTATTTGTCACAAACCAATATTTCAGATGCCATTTTAAAGCTAAGGCTCCAAGCTTTCATATGATATAAACTAATTGTAATATATATATATTTTTTAATGAAACCACCTTTTAATATAAAGATTATAACACTTAAATTTGAAAATTTTAAATTTTTTTCTTATGTTTAAGATTTTTTCAATTTAGCTGGTGAAGTTAAACCAGGAATAAAATATGGTTGATTTAAAGAGTTGAAAGTGTTTTATGAGCACAAAAAATTTTAAGCTTCTAATCCACTTTTTACTTGGATTTTAGGGTTGCCAAAATTTCAAAAATGATTACTTTTAACACCCCTAAAACCCCATGTGGGACATAATTTAAAAATTGGTTCAATAAAGCAACAAATCTATGTAGATAATCAAGTGGAAGGGGCCTTTTTGTATATTTTATCCTTTCTATTTTTAAAATTGAATAAGAGGTAAGTGCCATTTTCAGCATATGAAAATTTTTTAAAACAAAAGTTATTTATTCCTATTTAAATGTCTAACGAAAAATATGTCATTTCACCTGTTTATTTGTTCCTTTCTTATTATTAACATTAATTTAAATCTGATTTCATCAATTTTTATTGTAAATATCATTGCTGAGTGTCTTCATCTGATATAGGGTGTTTACAGGTCACGAAAGTCGCGAAAATGGAAAATGGGTCCCGAAAAGATCATGAATTATGAAATCGAGTCACGAAAAGTCTGGTCGCTCCTCAAAAATTCCTTAAAGTTTCTGTGGTTTTTATTTCCAGAATGCAAAAAATGTCACGGCGGCCGTCAGCCATGATTTATCGAGAGAAAGCTGAGTTATTGTGGGAGGTACTATGATTAAACGTCATTCCCATTTTGTCAAGTTGACAACTTTTTTATTGATTGCTCTCTACCATGGGTTTTGATTTTGTTCTAGCAAGAAAATTGAAAACTGCAATATCTAGCATTATTTACATGGTAAGTACTTGTTTTGCTTTAATATTTTTAATGTGACTGTCGGTAATTTTTTGAACATAATCCAAGGATTCAAAATATAGAGAATGCGATAAAAATCGGGATCTGCACTTTTTAAATTATAAATTTTCAAGATGTTCTTGAAAGCTCTTAATTTATGAAGTTTAGATCCCGATTTTTATCGCATTTAATATATATTTTGAGTACAAAAAACAAAATGATTTGTTTTCAAAGTTTATTCTTTACTGGTGAAAATTAGAAATATCTGCGGAATAATTTGTAACAATTAAATTTGTTATGTTCGATAACCCTCTGAAACTTTCTTTTAACTTCAAACTCGTCTACACTCCAACCCAAGTGCTTTTACACTCTGTCTTGTTTTTATTTTGATGTAGAATTCGGTGTAAACAATTTCAGTTAAATGCTTTGAGCACGCTGGGTGATTTGTTTCCCTTTCAAGTGGTAAGGTCATTTCTTTACTGACCTTGAATTGTGAATGGATCTTTTTCGTTTTGCAATGTCGTTTTTTCCTGGAAAATCTGGAGATAGATACCCCACAGATTGTCTGTTATTATTTTCTTTTTTCCTAATGTTAACAATCTTGTGTATTATTTAATGGGTGGAATATGCAGAATTTTTCTTTATATTTATTCATTTATTTAGAGTAACAAATTGCAAACATGGACTTAAATTGTTTCCCCTTTTCATTTGCTATATTATTCTAGATGATTTCTTGAAATGCTTGGCGAAGATCTGTTTTCTGTTACAATTTCCAAATTATATTGAAAAGTTGAAATATTTTCTAAAACTTCATTGAAATTTATATATTGATCAAATTATGGATAGATAGATTGCTCACGAACTTCCGAAATAGTTATTAAAATTTTTTTTATTTGTAGAAGTTCTACCTGTGTTTCATACACAATCATTCATAATAATTTAAAAAGTTTCGAACAGTGTTTCTTTTAGAACTTTTTGACTGGGGGTGATGAAATTTTAGGGGGGCAAGTTTTCTATTTGCCCTATATAAATATATCTAAATTCTGTGTCAGATAAATAGAAACTAGGTTAACATAAAATGTCTCTAGGGAGGGGGGGACTTTCCCCCCCCCCCCAGAGGTATGCCTGAAAGAAACACTGGTTTTGAATGTATTCGGGTGTGACGCTTACGAAAATATTTGCCGAATAGATTTTCTTTATCATAATCAGGTCCGCCCATACAAATTACGTCCCTCCCCCCCCCCCCCCATACACACCATATTTGATTTTCTTTTCTTTGTAAATTTATGTCTTTTCTATCCTGCAAACAAACATATTGTAGGTCCAAGCCCCCCATTTGAGTGGCACCCGTTCCCTCTATGGGCGATCCTGCTGCAATTTTTGTCATATTCTTTTTTTGTGTTATTTTTTTTTCATTTATAATAGTGTTTTATTAAAATTTGGGAGAGATACTCGACATAAACAACCGTTCTCGATCCTCAACATATATTTTTGTGAATTTCTATGATTTTCCATCCTATATTTGAATAATCATCATTTTATTAGTAGCTCACTTTAATAAAAATTTAAATATACCAGTAAACAAAATAGCTTCTAATTTTTTTTTTTTTAATATTTATAAATTTAGTTTTTTAGTGTATATATATACAGGATTAGCAAGAAATAAGTTTCCCACTTCAGAGGGCTCTAGAATGCGTTCTATTGGTCCAAATCAGATAAAATTTGAAATACAGATAATTCAAATGATGCACTTGACATTTATTAAATCAAAAATTTTAGTACAAAAATCCTCCGATAGGTGGTACTGTAATACACATAACAACATTTAATAGGCTTTATAAATGTTAAATAATATTAAGAAAGTAACATTAAAACTGCTCAATATGTCCCCCTTCATGTTCAACAATGTGCTCTAATTGCAGAACCATATTTTCCACACCTGACCAGAGTGAGTCTGCTGGAATATCAAGAACATGGCGCCGAATGCTGTCCTTCAGATCTGGCCTTTTACGGTAGACATTGTCCTTAAGGAAACCCCACAACAAAAAGTCGCAGGGGGTGATATCCGGCGAACTGGGAGGCCATGCTGTTGGAAAATGCCGGCTGATCAGCCGTTTAACTGTAAAATGCTGTGTTACCAATTGCTTTACACTACGCTCAATGTGAGGAGGTGCTCCATCCTGCATGAAAATTATATCCTGAAGGCATCAACACTGTTGAAGTTGGGGCGCGGTAGCCCATTGGTTAGCGCGCTGGAGTTGCACTCGGTAGGCCCAGGTTTGATTCCAGCCACTGCCAAAACTGCCGCCGTGTTCATGCGGAGTACGATCACGTTAAACATGTGGGTCCGAAAGTCCTTCCGAGAGGTTGGTGGTAGGGGAAGGAGGGTACGGTCCCTGTGGATGCCTCCCCCACTGGGTTCCGGTCTAAATTGGGTGGCACTTCCCGACCGTCCAAACAGTTACCTTACACCTTTCTGGTAGGTCGGACGGTCTGGGTTTCAACAACAACAACACTGTTGAAGTTGTGGGATTACAAAATCCCTCAGCATATCACAGTACCGTAGTCCTGTGACGGAACAGGTTTTGATTCCAGTTGCAGTTACCTCTTCAAAAAAGTATGGTCCAATGATAAAGGTAGCTGTAAAACCACACCATACTGTCACTTTTTCAGGATGCAAGGGCTGTTCCTGGATAGCGTGAGGATTTTCCGCTGCCCAAATTCGACAATTGTGGGTGTTAACTTGCCCATTGAGGCAAAAGTGGGCTTCGTCAGTCCACAGGATGTTCCATGGCCAACTGACGTCAACCGCCATTTGAGCAAGAAACTGAAGTGCAAAAGTTTTACGAACCTCTGAGTCTCCGTCCTGCAATAGGTGCACAGGCTTGATTTTGCAGAGATAAAAATTCAAAATCCGCCGTAAGATTTTTCGTACAGTGGAATACGGCATATCCAATACACTGGAAACAACTGGCACACTCATATTACCATGCGGTGAATGACTGCTGGTTTCAACAACCGTGGTAGCCACATTTTCGACGCTAAAAGACCGGATTGGCTTTTGTCCTCTACCTGGAAGAATGTCAAGTTGCCCAGTTGTTTCAAATTTCTTTATCATCTTTCGTAGAGCACATGGAGACATTGGACCTCTTCATAGTATCTGCTTCATATGACGGAATTCTTTTACAGCTGCAACGGAGTTCTGCTGGTTCTGGTAGAACAATTTCACCAATAGCACTTTTTCTTGCAACGTTGGCATGATGTGCTGAGAAGTAACTAATGCTCGTGCAGAATCCGCCTTCTTTTTATCCAAAGAATAATGCTACTAGGCATGCTCTGTAACGCAAATAATGTTTCACATTTTCAATATATGCAAATAAATACCCTTTGTGTTATAGCACCATCTATAGGTGAATGTTGATACTAAAATTTTTGATTTAATAAATGTCAAGCGCATCATTTGAATTATCTGTATTTCAAATTTTATCTCATTTGGACCAATAGAACGCATTCTAGAGCCCTCTGAAGTGGGAAACTTATTTCTTGCTAACCCTGTATATACGAGGCATGTTTTTTATGTAAGTACCGTTTTGCGATTCCGCCGCCGCAGCGCTACGGTCGGCGTTCTGCGCATGCGCGCTGGTTACCTACATCTCTTGTCTACGCACTGATGCCATTACAGTCTGATTCTTCATTGTATACGTTGTTTACTGAGTGTTTAAGATGCCTCCGACAATCGTGAGTCCCGCCGATTGTGAAGTACGGGCTGTTATACGATTTCTTAGTGCTAAAGGCGTAAAACCGATCGATATTCATCGTGAGATCTGTGAAGTTTACGGACAAAACATTATGAGTGATGGAATGGTAAGGAAATGGGTGAGAGCATTTAAAGATGGCCGCACAAATGTACATGATGAAGAACGGAGTGGGCGTCCTTCGGTCTTTAATGAAGATTTGGTGCAGAAAGTGGAAGAAAAGGTGAGAGAAAACAGACGCTTTACAATTTCATCAATGTGCGACTGGTTTCCTCAATATTCTCGTAGTGTTTTGTATCGCATTGTGACCGAGAACTTGAATTACCGGAAATTGTGGTCACGTTGGGTTCCAAAAATGTTGACGGATTTGCACAAAACCCAACATTTAGGCAGTGCATTGACTTTCCTTGAGCGGTACCACAATGAAGGTGAAGATTTTTTAGACCAAATTGTTACTGGTGACGAAACATGGGTGGCCTACGTCACACCAGAATCAAAACAACAATCCATGGAATGGCGACATTCATCATCACCCAAAAGAGTGAAGTTTAAGCAAACAATTTCTGCCCGGAAAATCATGTGCACAGTTTTTTGGGACAAAAAAGGAGTATTGCTAGTGGAGTTTCTGCCTCGTAATGAGACAATCACTGCAGCGTCTTATTGTGAGACATTGAACAATCTGCGTCGTGCAATCCAGAACAAAAGACGTGGCAAGTTGAGTAAGGGTATCGTTTTGCTGCATGACAATGCCCGTCCACATGTGGCTAATCGGACCAAAGATCTCATCAAATCTTTTAAATGGGAAACTCTAGATCATCCTCCATACAGCCCTGATCTGGCGCCCAGCGACTACCATTTGTTCCTGCACTTGAAGAAACACCTGGGTGGTCAGCGTCTTCAAGACGATAACGAAGTCAAAACAGTTGTGATACAGTGGTTAACAAGTCAGGCGGCAGAATTTTATGAGGAGGGTATTCAAAAACTGGTGCCACGTTATGACAAGTGCCTCAATATTCACGGAAATTATGTAGAAAAGTAGATTAAGGTACAGGCTTTCATGTAGAAATAAAATTATTGCGATATCTTTGCACGTCTTTTTTTAATTCCAAAACGGTACTTACTTAAAAAACATGCCTCGTATATATATATATTTGATTTCTATTGAATTCTTTTGAGGCATAAATTCTACAAGTTACATTTTAAATTCACAAAAGCTATTTTTGAAAATGTTTGATATTTTATTCTATATTTGTGTAGTTTATTTATTTATTTATTTATTTTCAGGCGGAATCTCATAATGCCTGGGAAATGCAAATTTAATGATTTATGGCTGTGCTCTAAACATAAAAACCTATCTAAATGGTTATCTCCAATGACTAATGATATATATAAAGCATATTGCAAGATATGCAATTCTAAGTTTGACATAAGTCATAGTGGTATTGGCTGCATTAAAACTCATGCTAAAGGGAGAAAACATTCAACTCTAGCAAATGCATTATTAAATAGAATTCAAATGACTATTCCTTTTAAAACTTCTGAAAAGCAAGACAGAAAATGTTCTACAAAGGAAGGAAAAGAGCAAGCTGCTGGTCCAACTGTAAAAAGTACAGAACATAAAAATGTACAGCCTGCTAATGGGGTGAAAAAATTTTTACTAAATGATCAAGTCACTAAAACTATTTTATGAGCTCTGAACACTATGCTTACTCACATTTCTAGTCGAAGTGGTTGAGGTACATCCAACCTTTTTAAGATCATGTTCCCAAATAGTATCATAGCTGAGAAATTTAAAATGCATAAAGATAAACTAGCGTATGTTATTACATATGGCTTGGGACCCTATTTCCAAGGTCAATTAGTAAATGACATTCAAAAATGTGATTACTTTTGCTTTTCTACAGATGAAAGTCTTAATAACGTGGCCCAGAAGGGTCAAATGGATATTCTTATTAGTTTCTGGAATGATTCTCCTATAGAACTTGGTTAATACACGTTACTTATCTTCTATGTTTTTAGGCCATTCTAAGGCTGCTGCTTTATTTTATTCCTTTATAACCTGCCTTAAAGATTTAGGTTTGCCATTAGAGAAAATCCTGCAAATAGAAACCGATGGCCCAAATGTGAACTTAAAATTTTTGAAGAATTTTGAAGAACATCTTAAAATGGAACAGGGTAACACACTCTTAAGATGTTGGAACTTGTTCTCTTCGTGTGCTTCATGGATACTACAAGACAGCACTTATGAAATCAAAATGGGACATAAATGATTTCTTACATGCATCTTAATATTCATTCAAGGACTTTCCTTCTAGAAGAGCAGATTATCAGCATTTTTCTGGTTCAACATTATTTCCATTAAAATTATGTGCAATCAGATGGATTGAAAATTCAAATGTAATTGAAAGGGCAATTAAAATATTGCCATTCATAAAGTTGTATGTAGAAGGCATGAAAACTCACCCTCCAGCTACGAAAAACTTTGAGACTGTCTAAATTCTTTAGAGATAAACTTTTTGCCAGGCTGTACTTCTTACAGTCAATTACCTCAAAATTTGAGAAATTCTTAATTTACTTTCAATCAGATAAGCCCTTATTACCACATCTATATGATGAATTAACATTATTATCTAAAAGTCTAACTTCATGTTTTCTTTAAAAAATACATAGTACACCTATACCTCACTATACGGCATTTCGCTATAACGGCCTTTTTTAATTATGGCACTTTTTTGAATTACGGCCCACAATGTTTCGTTATACAGCCAAAAAAAATGCTGTACTGTTACTGACCTTCTGTTTAGTTTCAGTTTCTCCCTTTAGATGGCACGTCTACATTTTGCCACACGAAAATATGAGGAACGGTTGGCATTGTCATTATTTTACTGTGATGTCGCTTTAGTGTAGTTAGACATATTTATTCTTGTTTGTTTTCTGGTTGGGTTTTGTTTCTGTTTGTATTAATTGGTGAATTGTAAACATATTTGGTACGTATGTATTAGAAAGACTGTATTTACGTTACATATTTAATTAATTCTTTTTCGTCTCTTTTTTATGAAAAAATGCCACTGAAACGTTCATTGAATTTGAAGATTGATACTACTGATAAAAAGAGAAGCCGAAAATCTGTCATGCTAGAGACCAAACTAGAAGTTTTACGTCGTATTGAAGTTGGTGAGAAAATTGTTCAAATTTGTAATGCAATGGGACTGGCGAAGTCTACCGTTCAAACTATTCGTGATAGAAAAGAAGAAATTAAAACACATTCGCTATCTGTTGCACCTTTAAGTGTCTCAAAATTAACTCGTCAAAGAGGCAGCATTATGGAAAAAATGGAAAAATTATTAGATATGTGGATTGAAGTCAATAATGAACGAAGGATACCAATGAGCCAAATGACTATCCAAAAACAGGCTAAAAGTATTTTCGAAAATTTAAAGAGTGAGGATACTGATGAATCTGTGAAAGATGTAACATTCCAAGGAAGCCGAGGTTGGTTTGAAAAATTCAAAAATTGCCACAATTTACATAACTTAAAAATGAAAGGTGAAAAAGCTAGTGCCGATAATGACACAGCTAAAGAATATCCCAACATTTTGAAAAGAATTATTGAAAGAGACCGAGAAAATACCGACCTGAACAAGTTTTCAATGTAGACGAGACAGGACTCTATTGGAAGAGAATGCCTGAAAGAACTTGCATTTAAAAATATGAAAAGTCTGCATCTGGATATAAGGTGTCAAAAGAACGGTTAACTATGCTCCTTGGTGCTAATGCTGCAGGGGATTTTAAGCTAAAACCACTTTTAGTATATCTTTCCGAAAATCCAAGGTGTTTTAAAGGGCTGAACAAGAAACAATTGCCCGTCATTGGAGATCCAACAAGAAAGGTTGGATGACTAAGATTCTCTTTGAAGACTGGTTTAAAAATCACTTTTGCCCAGAAGTAAAAACATATTTGAAGGACAATAACTTGAGCAACAAGGCATTGCTCATTTTGGATAATGCTCCAGGGCACCCGGTTAATTGATCCGAATTATCTGAAGATGTGGAGATTGAGAATCTTCCCAAAAATGCAACAGCTCTGATCCAGCCAATGGATCAGGGTGCAATAGCTACTTTTAAGGCTTATTATATACGCAGAACTTTTTGTAAACTTATTTACGAAACCGATGGTGAATCTTCGATAAAACAGTTTTGGAAAAACTACAGCATCAGAGATGCAGTAGACAACATTAGCGAGTCGTGGAAGGAATTAAAATCAACCACAATGAACCATGTTTGGAAAAAAATATGGTCAGAATGCATAAAAACTAATGAGCTTAAAATTAATTCCCTTTCTGAAATTCGACAAAACATATTAAACTTAGCAAACAATCTTGGTTTTGAAGATTTGGAAGAAAGTGATTTGATTGATTTTCTTGATGCTGACAGAGAACCTCTTTCAAACGAGGAACTGATCCAGTTAGAAACAGAACGAGCACTTGATGAGGAGCCAAAGCCTGCTATATGCCAACAGCTAACAGCAAAAAACTTGTCGGATGCACTTTCTTATTTCGAGCAGGGAATGAGCATCCTTCTTCAAAATGATCCCAACGAAGAACGCAGCGCTAAAGTGTCCCGAGGAGGAGGAGTAAACTCAGCCATTTCCTGTTATAGAACACTGCAAAAAGAAGCAGAAAGCAAGGCGAAGCAGACAACCTTGGACCAATATTTTAAACTGGGTCAATCTACAACAGCGGAAAGTGATGATGGCAGCATATTGTAGCTTACTGATTCTTCATGTTAATGTTCGTCATCAGACTTCTTTTTATTGTACTTTTATTTTTATATAAGCATTTTTACAGGAAATAAAAAGAATAAAATGCTTTATGAACTAAAACTATATTTTATAAAAAATTGGAACAGATCCAATTGAATTTGTATGGGTTTGTATCAAAATAATTGAATTGTTATACGGCTTTTCACTTTACGGCCAACTTTTCCGGAACGTATCTAGGCTGTAAAGCGAGGTATGGGTGTATCAGTAAAAAATCTGCGTGACATTGTGCTTGTAGACATCAACAAAGGTTATCATGTACCTATTAAAAAGATTTATGTTGGGTTTGGTGCTTCAACTGCTATCTTAAAGGTGACAGAAAATAACAAAATAGTCTTTCAAACAGAATGCAGAGATTTTATAATAAATCTTTTAAACAAACTGAAAATTAAATCTCCTTTGTGTAAAAGACTGGTCAAAGGGCTATCATGTTTTTCACCACCAGTAATGTTGTCATCAGAATTAATTAGGTCAAATGAAGTGTCTATAGCATTAAAGGAATTTGTAGAGAAAAAATACTTAACTCCAATTCAGGCTGATTGTGTTAAATGCACATACTTAAAGCTTTGTAAAGATCCTACAGTAAAAACAAAATTGAGGGTTTATAATATAAAAACTGACAGACTAGATGAGTTTCTGATGGATCTTTTGAGAACTGTGGATAAAGGTAACCCATTGGTAAAATTTGTTAAAATGGTATTAACCATGTTCCACGGCAATGCTGCCTTTGAGTGAAGTTTTTCAATCAACGAGAAGTGCATTGTTGAAAATTTAGAAGAAAATTCAATGGTCACTCAACGTTCAGTTCATTCTGCTGTTCTTCACTATGATGGTGTGGAAAGTATTCCTATAACCACAAGAATAATTGCAGCAGTTTGCAGTGCTTCTGGAAAAAGGAATGAGGCTGTGAAGCAAAAGAAATTGAAGCCGAATTCTGAGGAACTTGAACAAAAGAAATAAAAGCTAACTTAAAAACACGAAGAAAATTGCAAATAATGCAAAAGCAAATGAAAAAATTGAACAATTAGAAAAAAAATTGTGCTAACTGAAAAGAAAATAACGAAATGTGTTTGATGAATAAAACAAGTAATACTTTTGTATAAAACACCATAAAAGTTCAGGTAATTCCCAAAAGTGAAAAATTTGAGCAATGTATTTAAGTGCAAATGAAATAATAATGCAGCATACCACTGTTGATATGCTGGAGCTCCTTCGTCAGCACTAGGAAAACTAATTTACTTACCTTTTGCAAGTGTTTTTTACTTATTGATTTCCTTGGTTTCAGGTGCTCATTTCATTTTTCTTTGCATCAGGTTTGTTGATTCTTTAGCATTGATGATGAGGTAACCAGCATATCCTCAAAACAGTTGTTTGCTGCATTATTATTTTATTTGTACTTGAATATGTTGCTCAAGTTTTTCTTATCCTTTGCACATTGTGTTTTTTTACTTATAAATTCCCGAGAACTGTGTCATTAGCGAAAAATCCAGTTCAATTTTTATTAAGAAAATGAATACATGATAGCATTGGGCGTTATAGTGTTTTATACAAAGTGATAATTGTTCTATATATTTTAATATCAGAGGTTGCCATTTTTAAGATATTATAATTTTATATCATTACACTTTTAATTTTTCACTTAAAAATGTCATTTGTATATCAATAATTTGTTTGTTTAGGCCAGGAAGATAATTTCAATACTGAAGTTTTTATTTGTTTTTGTTTTTTCCTAAAGGGAATCTATAATAAGTACAATTTAAGTTTCTTGTGATCTGACTTATGCTTTGTCTTCATTTTGAAAACTGTTTATTGATTAAACCAAAAATTTGATACTTCAATAGTCTTTTAATTAATTTTCCAGACTAGACTATGAGAAATATATAAGTAAAATAATAGTGTTTTTCAAAAGATATTTTGAAGTATAATAACATAATTGACCGACATAATTAAGTAAAGTCAGGAATTTATTTTGGTAAGTCCCCAAAAAGTCAAGAGAAAGTCATGAAATTTCCTTTTAGAAACTCTGTAGACACCCTGTGATAGCATTTAATTCAAAATGAAAGTTCCTAGGCATTTAGAACATTCACCAAGCATGCAACTTTTATCTTCTGTAGAGCAGACAATCATTTTTAGCAATAAAGTAATATCTCAACCTTTATATTTATTGCTGAAACCATTAGTTTTATATTTGGATGATAGCTGCATACATATACACTGTGAGTACCACTAGCGCCTGCTAAGATACATCATTTGGGTCTTAGCTCTGCAAATTGCAAAAAACCTATCTTGTAATTTAGATTGTTTAAATTCAGTATACAATTCTTTTAAGATTTCCTAAAAGCAAACATTTTTGCTTTTAATTCTAGTATTTCTGTAGTAGATTGTACAGATAAATACTCTTTCTTTCCTGGAAAACAACAGCTGATTTCATTACATATAAAGAATGTGCAAACTGTTTCCCTCATTTTCAAATCAAGAGTCCTACCGTTTTTTTTAATTGAAGAATTAATTTAATTGCCATGTTTATAAGATTTTTAGTTCTGTGAACTAAAGACCTCATAAACATAATTCTTTCCTCAATAAAAGATAATTTAGTTAATAGCCAATCTTTAGTTCTGTGAACTAAAGACTAGCTAGCTCCAAACTCTTTTATAGTTGTTTTAGTAGCCCAACTTTGAGGCATAAGACTTAAAATTTTATTTTTTTCTGGTGTTGAACTGCTTTTGTTATATTTTCCCTTTAGCTTTGTGATTAAATTAGTGCAATCTTCATACTGTGAGCTAGATGTGAAGAGTTATGATGACTGTTCGGAAGATAGATCAATATCTAAACTTTTTGCCAGCTAAGTTTAACAGCTTTTTGAGTCAAGTTAACATATCTTTTTGAGTTTCGTCTTTCCATGTGATTTTTTTTTCCTTGCATTGACATAGATTTTTTTAATTGCTGATACACCTAATTACATGTTATATTGACTGTTTCAATGACTATTTCACTAGTCTGATATTCATCGGAACTACTCTTTTTGATATTCTCAGTGGTTCACTTTACTTGAGCATAAAGATTTACCAGGTATAAGATTATGCAATTTTGTTGCTTTTGATTGTTCTATAAAGTAATAGTTCTCGGGCCTTTACTTACTCAAGCTGTATGAGATGAAAATGGATCACAGCAAAAACAATCTATTTAAGAACAAAATTAAAAAATTTATCTGACAAAATATGAAGCAACATTTCCAATGGTAGACATCATTTCCAATAGAAATGCAACTAGACTGCTGTTAAGCTCAATGTTTCACAGCAAACTGATCTAACTCTCACACTTCCTACAAAACTAAGCCAATGCCCAGTGATTCCAAAACCAGATGTGACCTCTGACCTATTCCTCCCTCGTTTGCAACTCAGTAGGGTACCTTGTCCATAACGAAGGTTGCTGGTGAAGAATCATAACATATCTGAGAATAATGTTTTCCAAAACGATTAAGAGAAAAAATAATTAAATTGTTTTATTAAATTTCACATGTTTTCATCATAATAGATATTTTAAATTTATTTTCATAA